>OZ038509.1:72837812-73574062 GCA_964036315.1 Acanthosepion esculentum | reverse complement strand
TTGATTATTTTCCGGGATTATATCTCGGGAAAATGAAAATAAAGAAAGTACGAAAACTTTTATTTTCAAAAATCGAATTAAAAATCCAATATTAAGGAAAATGAGGAAAATTAAGGAGAGAGAACAAAGAATAAGAATTAAGAAGACAGAAGATAACAATTGATATTGTATTTAAATTTTTGAAGATCAAAGGCAATAAAACCACTAGGACGCAAGGGGTTACTGAATGTTAGAGAATATGAGAAAAACTACTATTAAGGAGAGAAGACAATAAAAGAACAAGAATTAAGAAGACAGAAGATAACAATTGACATTAGATTTAAATTTTTGAAGATCAAAACTGACTGGGAAGCAAGAAGCCAGAAGTGATTTCTACAAGCAAGAAGTGTGATAGAAGAAACTGTTAACATAGAACTTACAGTTACATCTAACCATTTCAACTGTAAAATGATGAGACCTAACTGCCAATCTAGTACTGCGTTTCTATTCATAGTCTAGGTTCCATAGAGGAAAGTGATGGTATTTATTTCTGTTGTTATACAGAAACTGGCACAAGGCCCAAAGGAGGGCTGTGCAAAGCTGGTCTTCACCTGTCTTGTATCTAAACTTAGCTAGCCTCAATCTTCTTTACACCTAAACAACACATTCTTATTTACCATTCTTATTACCATAGAAGAAAATTCATCCAAACAATTACCATTTATAGAAAAGGCACAGGGCAGCTACATTACGGCGATGGGAAAGGAGCTGAAGCCAAGATGCCAGGTCAGGAACAATAACATTGTGAATTCTTTGGGTTTTATCAAACATCTCTAAATACATAGCAGTAGCATCAAACCAGATGAGGTAGCAATATCCATTGCTTTTAAATTTTTCTTGAATTTTCATTTAACTTTTTGATTAAATTTTTTTTTTGGAAAAAAGTAAAAAATATTTATTAGACAATTAAAAAAAGGAAAAAATGTATATTAGACAATTAACGTGGTAAAAATGTGCATTAGACAATTAAAAAAGTAAAAAATGTATACTAGACAATTGAAAAAATTAAAAAATATATGTAAGACAATTAAAAAAAGTTCAAAAGTATATTAGACAATGAAAAACTAAAAAATGTATATTTGACAATGAAAAAAAGCAAAAAATATATATTAGACAATTAAAAAAGTAAAAAATGTATATTAGACAATTAAAAAATGTAAATAAATATATATTAGACAATTAAAAATTAAAAATATACATTAGACAATTAAAAAAAGTAAAAAATGCATATTAGATAATTATAAAATGTAATATATATATATTAGACAATTAAAAAAAGGAAAAATGTATATTAGACAATTAAAAAAAGAAAAAAATATATATTTGATAATTAAAAGAGTAAAAATGTATATTAGACAATTACAATATGCCAAAAATGTATATTAGACAATTAAAAAGTAAAAATGTATATTAAACAATTAAAAAAGAGGAAAAATGTATATTAGACAATTAAAAAAACTGAAAAATGTATATTAGACATAAAAAAAAATGTATATTGGACAATTAAAAAAGTAAAAAATGTATATTCCCCTATTACTCCAACCCTTCTTTAACCCCTTGCGTGATAGTGGCCTCCGGCCTTGCTTGGGGTGATATTATTAAAAAAAAAAACAAAAAAAAACCTATTGCAAAACCCAAAGCCAAAGTTAAGTTTGTTTTTTAACAACAAAATCGGCTCCATGCTGGGATATCTCATTAGCAAATATCTATCTATCTATCTATCTATCTATCTATCTATCTATCTATCTATCTATCTATCTATCTATCTCTCTACAGGGTGTGATAGGTAAATTACTGAAAAAAATTTAGTTTATAATAGCCAAAAATTCATACTCAGATGTCCTCAAGGACATATGGCACAGTGGATAAAGGCGTTGGTTAGATCCAGTGACAGACCCAAAGAGTGTGAGTTCAATAACCGGTTCAGGCAGTGGAGAACTTTCAGAGGGAAAATTAGCAGAAGATAACTGATAACTGACATCCATCAAGCATGGTTCGTGGAACTAGAACAGTCTACCCCAATGATCGAAATAAAGGGTTCGGTTTGAAATTCCAACCACCTGAAGAAGGCTGGAGCGTACAACGGCCGAAACGTTGTGACAAATATGGCGACAAAGGTGAGGACAATAGTCCGACTAATGTAAATACTCATCTCAGAAATATAGACAGACTCTAAAAAATGTATATTAGACAATTAAAAAAAGTAAAATAATGTATATTACACAAATAAAAAAAGTAAAAAATGTATATTTGACAAGTAAAAGATAATTAAAAAAAGTAAAAATATATATTAGACAATTAAAAAAGGTAAAAAAGTATATATTAGACAATTAAAAAAAGTAAAAATGTATATTAGACAAATTAAAAAATAGAAAATGTATATTAGACAATTAAAAAAGTAAAACATGTATATTACGCTATTAATAAAAGTAAAATAATGTATATTAGACAACTAAAAAACGTAAAAAATGTATATTAGACAATTGAAAAAAGTAAAAATTTTATATTAGACATTTAAAAAAGTAAAAAATGTAAATTATACAATTAAAAAAATGAAAAAATATGTAATAGAAAATTAAAAAAAGGAAAAAATGTATATTAGACAATTACAAAGTAAAAAATGTGTATTAGACAATTAAAAAATAAAAAATGTATATTAGACAATTAAAAAAGTAAAAAATATATTCGAGAATGGAAAAAGTAAAAAATGTATATTAGACAATTAAAAAAAAGTAAAAAATGTATATTAAACAATTAAAATATACAAATGTATATTGGACAATTAAAAAAGTAAAAATTTATATTGGACAATTAAAAAAAGTAAAAAATGTATATTAGACAATTGAAAAAGTAAAAAATGTATATTAGACAATTGAAAAAGGTAAAACATGTATATTACACAATTACAAAAAGTAAAAATGTATATTAGACAATTAAAATGTAAAAATGTATATGAGGCAATAAAAAAAGTAAAAAATGTATATTAGACGATTAAAAGAAAGTAAAAAATATATATTGGACTATTAAAAAAAGTAAAAAATATATTTTAGACAATTAAAAAAGTAAACAATGTATATTAGACAATTGAAAAAGGCAAAAAATGTATATTACAAAAATTACAAAAAGTAAAAATGTATATTATACAAGTAAAAAAAGTAAAAGATATATATTAGACAATAAAAAAAATTAAAAATGTTTATTAGACAATTAAAAAAAGTAAAAAAATGTATATTAGGCAATTAAATAAGTAAAAATACATATTACACAATTACAAAACGTAAAAATATATATTAGACAATTAAAAAAAGTAAAAGAATGCATATTAGACGATTAAAAAAGTAGAAATATATATTAGACAATTAAAAAAGTAAAAGAATATATATTAGCAAATTAAAAAAAGTAAAAATATATATTAGACAATTAAAAAAAGTAAAAAATGTTTATTAGACAATTAAAAAAAGTAAAAATGTATATTAGACATTAAAAAAGTAAAAATTGTATATTAGACAATTAAAATGCAAAAAAATATATTAGACAATTAAAAAAGGAAAAAATATATAGTAGACAATTAAAAAAAGGAAAAATGTATCTTAGACAATTAAAAAATGTAAAAATTGTATATTAGACAATTAAAAAAGTAAAAAATGTATATTAGACAATTGAAAAAATAAAACCATGTATATTAGACAATTAAAAAAAGTAAAAAATATTTATTAGACAATTAAAAAAGTAAAAAATGTATATTGGGCAATTAAAAAAGTAAAAAATATATATTAGACAATTACAAAATGTGAAAATATATATCAGATAATTAAAAAAAAGTAAAAAATGTATTTTAGACAATTAAAAAAAAGTAAAAAGTATTATATAACAATTAAAAAAGTAAAAATGTATATTGGACAATAAAAAAAGTAAAAAATATACATTAGACAATTAAAAGAAAGTAAAAAATGTATATTGGACAATTAAAAAAGACAAAAAAGTATATTAGATAATTAAAGAAGTAAAAAATGTATAATAGCCAAATAAAAAAGGCAAATATATATTACAGAATTAAAAAAAGCCAAAAATATACATTAGACAATTAAAAAAAGCAAAAGATGTATGTTAGAATATTAAAAATGTCAAAAATGTATATTAGACAATTAAAAAAGTAAAAAATGTATATTAGACAATTGAAAAAATAAAACCATGTATATTAGACAATTAAAAAAAGTAAAAATAGATATCAGACAATTAAAAAAAAGTAAAAAATATATATTAGATAATTAAAAAAGTAAAAAATATATTAGACAATTAAAAAAAGTAATAAATGTATATTGGACAATTAAAAAAAGTAAAAAATATATATTAGACAATTGAAAAAGTAAAAAATGTATATTAGACAAGTAACTAAAGTAAGAAAACGTATACTAAACAATTTCAAAAGTAAAAAATATATATTAGACAATTAAATAAAGTAAAAAATGTATATTAGAAAATTAAAAAAAGAAAGAATGTATAAGAGACAATTAAAAAAAGTAAAAAAAATGTGTATTAGACAAATAAAAGTAAACGTAATGTATATTTAAACAATTAAAATTAAATAATGTATATTAGACAATTAAAAAAAGTAAAAAATATATATTAGTTAAAAAAAAAGCTAAAAAGTTATATATAAGATAATTAAAAAAGTAAAAATGTATATTAGAAAATTAGAAAATTAAAAAAATTATATCAGACAAAGAAATTAAATAAAATTCAAAAAATGTATATTGGACAATTAAAAAAAGGAAAAAATGTATATTAAACAATGAAAAAAGTTAAAAATGTATATTAGACAAGTAAAAACGTAAAGAATGTATATTACACAATTAAAAAAATTAAAAAATATATAATAGACAATTAAAAAAGTAAAAATGTATATTAGAAAAATTAAAAAACAAAAAAATGTATATTAGGTAAAAAATTAAAAAATGTATATGAGACAATAAAAAAGGTAAAAATATATATTAGACTATTGAAAAATTTTAAAAATGTATATTAGACAATTAAAAAAGTAAAAACATTGTTTAGACAATTAATAATAGTAAAACATGTATATTAGGCAATTAAAAAAGGAAAAATGTATATTAGACAATTAAAATGAAAAAAATTTATCAGACAATGACAAAAAGTAAAAAATATATATTAGAAAATGAAAAAATGAAAAAATGTATATTAGACAATTAAAAAAAGTAAAAAATATATATTAGACAAATTAAAAACGTAAAATAAGTATATACAACAATTAAAAAAAGTAAAAAATATATATTACACAAAGAAAAAAGGTAAAAATGTATATGAGACAATGAAAAATGTAAAAAATGTATATTAGACAATTAAAAAAAGTAAAAAAATATATATTAGGCAATTAATAAAAGTAAAAATCAGACAATTAAAAAAATAAAAAATATATATTAGAAAATTAAAAAAAGTAAAAAAATGTAAAATAGACAATTAAAATGAAAATGTATTATGAAAAACTAAAAATGTATAATTGAAAAAATGTATAACTGAAAAAGAATGAATGTATAATTGACAATGAAAATTAGACAATTAAAAAAAGTAAAAAATATTCAGTAGACAATTAAAAAAAGTAAAAAAATGGATAGTAGACAATTAAAATAGTAATAAATATATATTAGACAATTAAAAATGTTAAAAATGTATATTAGTCAATTAAAAAATAAAAAATGTATATTAGACAATGAAAATATGTAAAAAATGTTTATTAGTCAATAAAAAAGTTAAAAATGGATAATAAACAATTAAAAGGTAAAAAATGTATATTAGACAATTTTTATCGAATCCACAAAATATTGGTGTCCAATTGTCGGTAATTTCTTGCCTTATCCATAATTAACTAAGTTTATTCTACACCTTGATTAAAGTCGACTAGTGTTAGCTCATTTGCGGAATATTTTCAAGCGGCCCTAAACTGAGAAATCAGTAATAATTCACTTTTCTATAACTTTTTTCCAGTGAAAGAAATATTTTCAAAATGGGTATCAAATTGTGTGCAATTATTTGATTTGTCTATGTTTACAGGGATTTTTCATTTCGTCAGATAGTAAAAAGTACAGGATTTACCATGTGCGCGGTATGTCGTCTGACAATTTACAGCGTCCGAATTCCAGTGTGCACAATAAGACTGCATTTCTAATTTTAACATTTCATCGAATCCACAAAATATTGGTGTCCAGTTGTCGGGAATTTCTTGCCTTATCCATAATTACAAAAGTTTTTTCTACACCTTGACTAGAGTCGAGGCGAAATTCAACGATATGGGGATTTGTGTTAGCTCATTCGCGGAAATTGTCATGCGACCCTGAAATGGGAAATCAGTCATATTTCACTTGTTTGTAACTTTTTTCCAGCAAAAGAAATATTTTCAAAATGGGTATCAAATTTTGTGCAATTACTTGATTTTTCTGTGTTTACAGGGATTATTCATTTGGTCACATAGTAAAAAGTACAGCATTCACCATGTGCGCGGTATGTCGTCTGACAATTTACAGCGTCCGAATTCCAATATGCACAATAAGACTGCATTTTTAATTTCTCCTTTTTATCGAAACCACAAAATATTCGTGTCCAATTGTCGGGAATTTCTTGCCTTATCCATAATTGCAAAAGTTTTTCCTACACATTCATTAGAGTAGAGGCGAAATTCAACGATATGGGGACTTGTGTTAGCTCATTTGCGCAAATATACATGCGGCCCTAAATTGGGAAATCAGTCGTAATTCACTTGTTTATAACTTTTTTCCAGTAAAAATTTTTTTTTCACAATATGTATCAAATTTTGTGCAATTATGTGATTTGTCTATGTTTATACGAATATTTCATTTGGTCAGATAGTAAAAAGTACAGCTTTCACCATGTGCGCGGTATGTCGTCTGACAATTTACACCGGCCGAATTCCAGTGTGCACAATAAGACTACATTTCTAATTATTCGTTTTCATCGAATCCACAAAATGTTGGTGTCCAATTGTCGTAAATTTCTTGCCTTATCCATAATTACAAGAGTTTTTTCAACACATTGACTAGAGTCGAGGCGAAATTCAACGATATGGCGACTTGTGTTAGCTCATTTGCAAAAATCTTCATGCGGCCATGAACTGGAAAATCAGTCATATTTAACTTACTTATAATTTTTTTCAAGTAAAAGAAATATTTTCAAAATGGGTATAAAATTGTGTGCAATTATTTGATTTGTCAACGTTTAAAGGGATTTTTCATTTGGTCAGATAGTAAAAAGTACAGCTTTCACCATGTGCGCGGTATGTCGTCTGACAATTTACATCATCCGAATTCCAGTGTGCACAATAAGACTGCATTTCTGATTTTTCCTTTTTATCGAATCCACAAAATATTGGTGTCCAATTGTCCGGAATTTCTTGCCTTATCCATAATTACAAAACTTTTTCCTACACCTTGACTAGAGTCAAGGCGAAATTCAACGATATGGTGACTTGTGTTAACTCATTTGCGTAAATTGTCATGCGGCCCTAAACTGGGAAATCAGTCATATTTCATTTGCTCATAACTTTTTTACAGTAAAAGAAATATTTTCAAAATGGATATCAAATTGTGTGCATTTATTTGATTTTTCTATGTTTACAAAGATTTCTCATTTGCTCAGATAGTTAAAATTACAGCTTTCACCATGTGGGCGGTATGTCGTCTGACAATTTACAGCGTCCGAATTCCAGTGTTCACGATACGACTGCATTTCTAATTTTTCCTTTTTATCGAATCCACAAAATATTGGTTTCCAATTGTCGGGAATTTCTTGCCTTATCCATAATTACAAAAGTGTTTTCGACACCTTCATTAGAGTCGAGGCGAAATTCAACGGTTTGGGGACTTGTGTTAGCACATTTGCGGATAATTTTCAAGCGGCCCTAAACTGGGAAATCAGTCATATTTCACTTGTTTATAACTTTGTTCCAGTAAAAGAAACATTTTCAAAATGGGTTTTAAATTGTGTGCAATTATTTGGTTTGTCTCTGTTTACAGGGATTTTTGATTTGGTCAGATAGTAAAAAGTACAGCTTTCACCATGTGCGCGGTATGTCGTCTGACAATTTACATCATCCGAATTCCAGTGTGCACAATAAGACTGCATTTCTAATTTTTCCTTTTTATCGAATCCACAAAATATTGGTGTCAAATTGTTGGGAATTTCTTGCCTTATCCATAATTACAAAAGTTTGTTCGACACCTTGAATAGAGTCGAGGCAAAATTCAACGGTATGGGAGTAGTGTAGCTCATTTGCGGAAGTTTTCATGCGGACCAAAACTGGGTAATCAGTCATAATTCACGTTTTTATAACTTTTTTCCAGTAAAAGAAATATTTTGAAAATGGGTATCAAATTGTGTGAAATTATTTGATTTGTCTATGTTTACATGGATTTTTCATTTGCTCAGATAGTAAAAAGTACAGCTTTCACCATGTGCGCGGTATGTCGTCTGACAATTTACAGCGTCCGAATTCCAGTGTGCACAATAAGACTGCATTTGTAATTTTTCCTTTTTATCGAATCCACAATATATTGGTGTCCAATTGTCGGGAATTCCTTACCTTATCCATAATTACGAAAGTTTTTTCGACACCTTGAATAGAGTCGATTCGAAATACAACGGTATGGGGACTTGTGTTAGCTCATTTGTGGAAATTGTCATGCGGCCCTAAACTGGGAAATCAGTCATATTTCACTTGTTTATAACTTTTTTCCAGTAAAAGAAATATTTTCAGGATGGGTATCAAATTGTGTGAAATTATTTGAGTTATCTATGTTTACAGGGATGTTTCATTTGGTCAGATAGTAAAAAGTACAGCTTTCACTATGTGCGCGGAATGTCGTCTGAAAATTTACAGCGTCCGAATTCCAGTGTGCACAATAAGACTGCATTTGTAATTTTTCCTTTTTATAGAATCCACAAAATATTGGTGTCAAATTGTCGAGAATTTCTTGCCTTATCCATAATTACAAAAGTTTGTTCGGCACCTTGAATAGAGTCGAGGCAAAATTCAACGGTATGGGGACTAGTGTTAGCTCATTTGCGGAAATTTTCAGGCGGACCTAAACTGGGTAATCAGTCATAATTCACGTTTTTATAACTTTTTTCCTGTAAAAGAAATATTTTCAAAATGGGTATCACATTGTTTGCAATTATTTGATTTGTCTATGTATACAGGGATTTTTCTTTTGCTCAGATAGTAAAAAGTACAGCTTTCACGATGTACGCGTTATGTCGTATGAAAATATACAGCGTCCGAATTCCAGTGTGCACAATAAGAATGCATTTGTAATTTTTCATTTCATAGAATCCACAAAATATTGTTGTCCAATTGTCGGGAATTTCTTGCGTTATCCATAATTACAAAAGTTTTTTCGACACCTTGATTAGAGTCGGGTCGAAATTCAACGGTATGGGGACTTGTGTTAGCTCATTTGCGGAAATTGTCATGCGGCCCTAAACTGGGAAATCAGTGATATTTCACATGTTTACAATTTTTTTCCAGTAAAAGAAATATTTTAAAATGGGTATCAAATTGTGTGCAATTATTTGATTTGTCTATGTTTACAGGGATTTTTCATTTGCTCAGATAGTAAAAAGTACAGCTTTCACCATGTGTGCGGTATGACGTCTGACAATTTACAGCGTCCGAATTCCAGTGTGCACAATAAGACTGCATTTGTATTTTTTCCTTTTTATTGAATCCACAATATATTGGTGTCGAATTGTCGGGAATTCCTTACCTTATTCATAATTACAAAAGTTTTTCGACAGCTTGAATAGAGTCGAGGCAAAATTCAACGGTATGGGTACTAGTGTTAGCTCATTTGCGGAAATTTTCATGCGGACCTAAACTGGGTAATCTGTCATAATTCACTTTTTTATAACTTTTTTCCAGTAAAAGAAATATTTTCAAAATGGGTATCAAATTGTGTGCAATTATTTGATTTGTCTATGTATACAGGGATTTTTCTTTAGCAAAGATAGTAAAAAGTACAGCTTTCACCATGTGCGCGGTATGTCGTCTGACAATATACAGCGTCCGAATTCCAGTGTGAACAATAACAATGCATTTGTAATTTTTCCTTTTTATAGAATCCACAAAATATTGCTGTCCAATTGTCGAGAATTTCTTGCCTTATCCATAATTACAAAAGTTTGTTCGACACCTTGAATAGAGTCGAGGCAAAATTCAACGGTATGGGGACTAGTGTTAGCTCATTTGCGGAAATTTTCATGCGGACCTAAACTGGGTAATCAGTCATAATTCACTTTTTTATAACTTTTTTCCAGTAAAAGAAATATTTTTAAAATGGATATCAAATTGTGTGCAATTGTTTGATTTGTCTATGTATACAGGGATTTTTCTTTTGCTCAGATAGTTAAAAGTACAGCTTTCACCATTTGCGCGGTATGTCGTCTGAAAATTTACAGCGTCCGAATTCCAGTGTGCACAATAAGACTGCATTTGTAATTTTTCCTTTTTATCGAATCTACAATATATTGGTGTCAAATTGTCGCAGATTTCTTGCCTTCTCCATAATTACAAATGTTTTTTCGACACATTGATTAGAGTCGAGTCGAAATTCAACGGTATGGGGACTTGTGTTAGCTCATTTGCGGAAATTGTCATGCGGCCCTAAACTGGGAAATCAGTCATATTTCACATGTTTATAACTTTTTTCCAGTAAAAGAAATATTTTCAAAATGGGTATCAAATTGTGTGCAATTATTTGATTTGTATATGTTTACAGGGATTTTTAATTTGCACAGATAGTAAAAAGTACAGCTTTCACCATGTGCGCGTTATGTCGTTTGACAATTTACAGCGCCCGAATTCCAGTGTGCACAATATGAATGCATTTCTACTTTTTCCTTTTTAGAGAATCCACAAAATATTACAAAAGTTTTTTCGACACGTTGAATAGAGTCGAGGCGAAATGTAACGTATTGGGACTTGTGTTAGCTCATTTGCGGAAATTGTCATGCGGCCCTAAACAGGGAAATCAGTGATATTCACTTGTTTATAACTTTTTTCCAGTAAAAGAAATATTTTCAAAATGGGTATCAAATTGTGTGCAATTATTTGAGTTATCTATGTTTACAGGGATGTTTAATTTGGTCAGATAGTAAAAAGTACAGCTTTCACTATGTGCGCGGTATGTAGTCTGAAAATTTACAGCGTCCGAATTCCAGTGTGCACAATAAGACTGCATTTGTAATTTTTCCTTTTTATAGAATCCACAAAATATTGGTGTCAAATTGTCGAGAATTTCTTGCCTTATCCATAATTACAAAAGTTTTTTCGACACCTTGAATAGAGTCGATTCGAAATTCAACGGTATGGGGACTAGTGTTAGCTCATTTGCGGAAATTTTCATGCGGACCTAAACTGGGTAATCAGTCATAATTCACCTTTTTATAACTTTTTTCCAGTAAAAGAAATATTTTCAAAATGGGTATCAAATTGTGTGCAATTATTTGATGTGTCTATGTATACAGGGATTTTTCTTTTACTCAGATAGTAAAAAGTACAGCTTTCACCATGTGCGCGGTATGTCGTCTGACAATATACAGCGTCCGAATTCCTGTGTGAACAATAAGAATGCATTTGTAATTTTTCCTTTTTATAGAATCCACAAAATATTGCTGTCCAATTGTCGAAATTTCTTGCCTTATCCATAATTACAAAAGTTTGTTCGACACCTTGAATAGAGTCGAGGCAAAATTCAACGGTATGGGGACTAGTGTTAGCTCATTTGCGGAAATTTTCATGCGGACCTAAACTGGGTAATCTGTCATAATTCACTTTTTTATAACTTTTTTCCAGTAAAAGAAATATTTTCAAAATGGGTATCAAATTGTGTGCAATTATTTGATTTGTCTATGTATACAGGGATTTTTCTTTAGCTCAGATAGTAAAAAGTACAGCTTTCACCATGTGCGCTGTATGTCGTCTGACAATATACAGCGTCCGAATTCCAGTGTGAACAATAACAATGCATTTGTAATTTTTCCTTTTTATAGAATCCACAAAATATTGCTGTCCAATTGTCGAGAATTTCTTGCCTTATCCATAATTACAAAAGTTTGTTCGACACCTTGAATAGAGTCGAGGCAAAATTCAACGGTATGGGGACTAGTGTTAGCTCATTTGCGGAAATTGTCATGCGGACCTAAACTGGGTAATCAGTCATAATTCACTTATTTATAACTTTTTTCCAGTAAAAGAAATATTTTTAAAATGGCTATCAAATTGTGTGCAATTATTTGATTTGTCTATGTATACAGGGTTTTTTCTTTTGCTCAGATAGTAAAAAGTACAGCTTTCACCATGTGCGCGGTATGTCGTCTGAAAATTTACAGCGTCCGAATTCCAGTGTGCACAATAAGACTGCATTTGTAATTTTTCCTTTTTATCGAATCTACAATATATTGGTGTCAAATTGTCGCGAAATTCTTGCCTTATCCATAATTACAAAAGTTTTTTCGACAGGCTGAATAGAGTTTAGGCGAAATTTAACGGTATGGGGACTTGCGTTAGCTCATTTGCGGAAATTGTCATGCGGCCCTAAACTGGGAAATCAGTGATATTTCACATGTTTATAACTTTTTTCCAGTAAAAGAAATATTTTCAAAATGGGTATCAAATTGTGTGAAATTATTTGATTTATCTATGTTTACAGGGATGTTTCATTTGGTCAGATAGTAAAAAGTACAGCTTTCACTATGTGCGGGGTATGTCGTCTGACAATTTACAGCGTCAGAATTCCAGTGTGCACAATAAGACTGCATTTCTACTTTTTCCTTTTTACAGAATCCACAAAATATTGGTGTCAAATTGTCGAGAATTTCTTGCCTTATCCATAATTACAAAAGTTTGTTCGACACCTTGAATAGAGTCGAGGCAAAATTCAACGGTATGGGGACTAGTGTTAGCTCATTTGAGTAAATTTTCATGCGGACCTAAACTGGGTAATCAGTCATAATTCACGTTTTTATAACTTTTTTCCAGTAAAAGAAATATTTTCAAAATGGGTATCAAATTGTGTGCAATTATTTGATTTGTCTGTGTATACAGGGATTTTTCTTTAGCTCAGATAGTAAAAAGTACAGCTTTCACCATGTGCGCGGTATGTCGTATGACAATATACAGCGTCCGAATTCCAGTGTGAACAATAAGAATGCATTTGTAATTTTTCCTTTTTATAGAATCCACAAAATATTGCTGTCCAATTGTCGAGAATATCTTGCCTTATCCATAATTACAAAACTTTTTCGACACCTTGAAGAGAGTCAAGGCAAAATTCAACGGTATGGGGACTTGTGTTAGCTCATTTGCGGAAATTGTCATGCGGCCCTAAACTGGGAAATCACTGATATTTCACATGTTTATAACTTTTTTCCAGTAAAAGAAATATTTTCAAAATGGGTATCAAATTGTGTGCAATTATTTGCTTTGTATATGTTTACAGGGATTTTTCATTTGCTCAGATAGTAAAAAGTACAGCTTTCACCATGTGCGCGGTATGTCGTTTGACAATTTACAGCATCCGAATTCCAGTGTGCACAATAAAAATGCTTTTCTACTTTTTCCTTTTTAGAGAATCCACAAAATATTGGTGTCAAATTGTGGGGAATTTCTTGCCTTATCCATAATTACAAAAGTTTTTTCGACACGCTGAATAGAGTTTAGGCGAAATTTAACGGTATGGGGACTTGCGTTAGCTCATTTGCGGAAATTGTCATGCGGCCCTAAACTGGGAAATCAGTCATATTTCACTTGTTTATAACTTTTTTCCAGTAAAAGAAATATTTTCAAAATGGGTATCAAATTGTGTGCAATTATTTGACATGTCTATGTTTACAGGGATTTTTCATTTGCTCAGATAGTAAAATGTACAGCTTTCACCATGTGCGCGGTATGTCGTCTGACAATATACAGCGTCCGAATTCCAGTGTGCACAATAAGAGTGCATTTGTAATTTTTCCTTTTTATCGAATCCACAATATATTGGTGTCCAATTGTCGGGAATTCCTTACCTTATCCATAATTACGAAAGTTTTTTCGACACCTTGAATAGAGTCGATTCGAAATTCAACGGTATGGGGACTTGTGTTAGCTCATTTGTAGAAATTGTCATGTGGCCCTAAACTGGGAAATCAGTCATATTTCACTTGTATATAACTTTTTTCCAGTAAAAGAAATATTTTCAAAATGGGTATCAAATTGTGTGCAATTATTTGATATGTCTATGTTTACAGGGATTTTTCATTTGCTCAGATAGTAAAAAGTACAGCTTTCACCATGTGCGCGGCATGACGTCTGACAATTTACAGCGTCCGAATTCCAGTGTGCACAATAAGACTGCATTTCTACTTTTTCCTTTTTATAGAATCCACAAAATATTGGTGTTAAATTGTCGAGAATTTCTTGCCTTATCCCTAATTACAAAAGTTTGTTCGACACCTTGAATAGAGTCGAGGCAAAATTCAAAGGTATGGGGACTAGTGTTAGCTCATTTCCCGAAATTTTCATGCGGACCTAAACTGGGTAATCAGTGATATTTCACATCTTTATAACTTTTTTCCAGTAAAAGAAATATTTTCAAAATGGGTATCAAATTGTGTGCACTTATTTGATTTGTATATGTTTACAGGGATTTTTCATTTGCTCAGATAGTAAAAAGTACAGCTTTCACCATGTGCGCGGTATGTCGTTTGACAATTTACATCGTCCGAATTCCAGTGTGCACAATAAGAATGCATTTCTACTTTTTCCTTTTTAGAGAATCCACAAAATATTGCTGTCAAATTGTCGTGAATTTCTTGCCTTATCCATAATTACAAAAGTTTTTTTGACACGTTGAATAGAGTCGAGGCGAAATTTAACGGTATGGGGACTTGTGTTAGCTCATTTGCGGAAATTTTCATGCGGCCCTAAACTGGGAAATCAGTGATATTTCACTTGTTTATAACTATTTTCCAGTAAAAGAAATATTTTCAAAATGGGTATCAAATTGTGTGAAATTATTTGATTTATCTATGTTTACAGGGATGTTTCATTTGGTCAGATAGTAAAAAGTACAGCTTTCACCATGTGCGCGGCATGACGTGTGACAATTTACAGCGACCGAATTCCAGTGTGCACAATAAGACTGCATTTCTACTTTTTCATTTTTATAGAATCCACAAAATATTGGTGTCAAATTGTCGAGAATTTCTTGCCTCATCCATAATTACAAAAGTTTTTTCGACACCTTGATTAGAGTCGAGTCGAAATTCAACGGTATGGGGTCTTGTGTTAGCTCATTTGCGGAAATTGTCATGCGGCCCAAAACTGGGAAATCAGTGATATTTCACTTGTTTATAACTTTTTTCCAGTAAAAGAAATATTTTCAAAATGGGTATCAAATTGTGTGAAATTATTTGATTTGTCTATGTTTACAGGGATTTTTCATTTGCTCAGATAGTAAAAAGCACAGCTTTCACCATGTGCGCGGTATGTCGTCTGACAATTTACAGCGTCCGAATTCCAGTGTGCACAATAAGACTGCATTTGTAATTCTTCCTTTATATCGAATCCACAATATATTGTGGTCCAAATATCGGGAAATCCTTACCTTATCCATAATTACGAAAAATTTTTCGACACCTTGAATAGAGTCGATTCGAAATTCAACGGTATGGGGACTTGTGATAGCTCATTTGTGGGAATTGTCATGCGGCCCTAAACTGGGAAATCAGTCATATTTCACGTGTTTATAACTTTTTTCCAGTAAAAGAAATATTTTCAAAACGGGTATCAAATTGTGTGCAATTATTTGATTTGTCTATGTTTACAGGGATTTTTCATTTGCTCAGATAGTAAAAAGTACAGCTTTCACCATGTGCGCGGCATGACGTCTGACAATTTACAGCGTCCGAATTCCAGTGTGCACAATAAGACGGCATTTGTAATTTTGCCTTTTTATAGAATCCACAATATATTGGTGTCAAATTGTCGTGAATTTCTTGCCTTATCCATAATTACAAAAGTTTTTTCGACACATTGATTAGAGTCGAGGCAAAATACAACGGTATGGGGACTAGTGTTAGCTCATTTGCGGAAATTTTCATGCGGACCTAACCTGGGTAATCAGTCATAATTCACGTTTTTATAACTTTTTTCCAGTAAAAGAAATATTTTCAAAATGGGTATCAAAATTTTTGCAATTATTTGATTTGTCTATGTATACAGGGATTTTTCTTTTGCTCAGATAGTAAAAAGTACAGCTTTCACGATGTGCGCGGTATGTCGTCTGACAATATACAGCGTCCGAATTCCAGTGTGAACAATAAGAATGCATTTGTAATTTTTCCTTTTTATAGAATCCACAAAATATTGCGGTCCAATTGTCGGGAATTTCTTGCCTTATCCATAATTACAAAAGTTTTTTCGACACCTTGATTAGAGTCGAGTCGAAATTCAACGGTATGGGGACTTGTGTTAGCTCATTTGCGGAAATTGTCATGCGGCATTAAACTGGGAAATCAGTGATATTTCACATGTTTATAACTTTTTTCCAGTAAAAGAAATATTTTCAAAATGGGTATCAAATTGTGTGCAATTATTTGATTTGTATATGTTTACAGGGATTTTTCATTTGCTCAGATAGTAAAAAGTACAGCTTTCACCATGTGCGCGGTATGTCGTCTGACAATTTACAGCGTCAGAATTCCAGTGTGCACAATAAGACTGCATTTGTAATTTTTCCTTTTTATAGAATCCACAAAATATTGGTGCCAAATTGTCGAGAATTTCTTGCCTTATCCATAATTACAAAAGTTTGTTCGACACCTTGAATAGAGTCGAGGCAAAATTCAACGGTATGGGGACTTGCGTTAGCTCATTTGCGGAAATTTTCATGCGGACCTAAACTGGGTAATCAGTCATAATTCACGTTTTTATAACTTTTTTCCAGTAAAAGAAATATTTTCAAAATGGGTATCAATTTGTTTGCAATTATTTGATTTGTCTATGTATACAGGGATTTTTCTTTTGCTCAGATAGTAAAAAGTACAGCTTTCACGATGTGCGCGGTATGTCATCTGACAATATACAGCGTCCGAATTCCAGTGTGCACAATAAGAATGCATTTGTAATTTTTCCTTTTTATAGAAGCCACAAAATATTGCTGGCCAATTGTTGGGAATTTCTTGCCTTATCCATAATTACAAAAGATTTTTCGACACCTTGAATAGAATCGAGGCGAAATTCAACGGTATGGGGACTAGTGTTAGCTCATTTGCGGAAATTTTCATGCGGACCTAACCTGGGTAATCAGTCATAATTCACGTTTTTATAACTTTTTTCCAGTAAAAGAAATATTTTCAAAATGGGTATCAAAATTTTTGCAATTATTTGATTTGTCTATGTATACAGGGATTTTTCTTTTGCTCAGATAGTAAAAAGTACAGCTTTCACGATGTGCGCGGTATGTCGTCTGACAATATACAGCGTCCGAATTCCAGTGTGCACAATAAGAATGCATTTGTAATTTTTCCTTTTTATAGAATCCACAAAATATTGCGGTCCAATTGTCGGGAATTTCTTGCCTTATCCATAATTACAAAAGTTTTTTCGACACCTTGATTAGAGTCGAGTCGAAATTCAACGGTATGGGGACTTGTGTTAGCTCATTTGCGGAAATTGTCATGCGGCCCTAAACTGGGAAATCAGTGATATTTCACATGTTTATAACTTTTTTCCAGTAAAAGAAATATTTTCAAAATGGGTATCAAATTGTGTGCAATTATTTGATTTGTATATGTTTACAGGGATTTTTCATTTGCTCAGATAGTAAAAAGTACAGCTTTCACCATGTGCGCGTCATGACGTCTGACAATTTAGAGCGTCCGAATTCCAGTGTGCACAATAAGACTGCATTTCTACTTTTTCCTTTTTATAGAATCCACAGAATATTGATGTCAAATTGTCGTGAATTTCTTGCCTTATCCATAATTACAAAAGTTTGTTCGACACCTTGAATAGAGTCGAGGCAAAATTCAAAGGTATGGGGACTAGTGTTAGCTCATTTGCGGAAATTGTCATGCGGACCTAAACTGGGAAATCAGTGATATTTCACTTGTTTATAACTTTTTTCCAGTAAAAGGAATATTTTCAAAATGGGTATAAAATTGTGTGAAATTATTTGATATGTCTATGTTTACAGGGATTTTTTATTTGCTCAGATAGTAAAAAGTACAGCTTTCACCATGTGCGCGGCATGACGTCTGACAATTTACAGCGACCGAATTCCAGTGTGCACAATAAGACTGCATTTCTACTTTTTCATTTTTATAGAATCCACAAAATATTGGTGTCAAATTGTCGAGAATTTCTTGCCTTATCCATAATTACAAAAGTTGTTCGACACCTTGAATAGAGTCGAGGCAAAATTCAACGGTATGGGGTCTATTGTTAGCTCATTTGCGGAAATTTTCATGCGGACCTAAACTGGGTAATCAGACATAATTCACGTTTTTATAACTTTTTTCCAGTAAAAGAAATATTTTCAAAATGGGTATCAAATTGTGTGCAATTATTTGATTTGTCTATGTATACAGGGATTTTTCTTTTGCTCAGATAGTGAAAAGTACAGCTTTCACGATGTGCGCAGTATGTCGTCTGACAATATACAGCGTACGAATTCCAGTGTGCATAATAAGAATGCATTTGTAATTTTTCCTTTTTATAGAATCCACAAAATATTGCTGTCCAATTGTCGGGAATTTCTTGCCTTATCCATAATTACAAAAGTTTTTTCGACACCTTGATTAGACTCGGGTCGAAATTCAACGGTATGGGGACTATTGTTAGCTCATTTGCGGAAATTGTCATGCGGCCCTAAACTGGGAAATCAGTGATATTTCACTTGTTTATAATTTTTTTCCAGTAAAAGAAATATTTTCAAAATGGGTATCAAATTGTGTGAAATTATTTGATATCTCTATGTTTACAGGGATTTTTTATTTGCTCAGATAGTAAAAAGTACAGCTTTCACCATGTGCGCGGTATGTCGTCTGACAATTTACAGCGTCCGAATTCCAGTGTGCACAATAAGACTGCATTTGTAATTTTTCCTTTTTATCGAATCCACAATATATTGGTGTCCAATTGTCGGGAATTCCTTAACTTATCCATAATTACAAAAGTTTTTTCGACACCTTGAATAGAGTCGATTCGAAATTCAACGGTATGGGGACTTGTGTTAGCTCATTTGTGGAAATTGTCATGCGGCCCTAAACTGGGAAATCAGTCATATTTCACTTGTTTATAACTTTTTTCCAGTAAAAGAAATATTTTCAAAATGGGTATCAAATTGTGTGCAATTATTTGATTCGTCTATGTATACAGGGATTTTTCTTTTGCTCAGATAGTAAAAAGTAGAGCTTCCACCATGTGCGCGGTATGTCGTTTGACAATTTACAGCGTCCGAATTCCAGTGTGCACCATAACAATGCATTTCTACGTTTTCCTTTTTAGAGAATCTACAAAATATTGGTGTCAAATTGTCGTGAATTTCTTGCCTTATCCATAATTACAAATGTTTTTTCGACACGTTGAATAGAGTCGAGGCGAAATTTAACGGTATGGGGACTTGTGTTGCCTCATTTGCGGAAATTGTCATGCGGCCCTAAACTGGGAAATCAGTCATATTTCACTTGTTTATAACTTTTTTCCAGTAAAAGAAATATTTTCAAAATGGGTATCAAATTGTGTGCAATTATTTGATATGTCTATATATACAGGGATTTTTTATTTGCTCAGATAGTAAAAAGTACAGCTTTCACCATGTGCGCGTCATGACGTCTGACAATTTACTGCGTCCGAATTCCAGTGTGCACAATAAGACTGCATTTCTACTTTTTCCTTTTTATAGAATCCACAGAATATTGATGTCAAATTGTCGTGAATTTCTTGCCTTATCCATAATTACAAAAGTTTGTTCGACACCTTGAATAGAGTCGAGGCAAAATTCAAAGGTATGGGGACTAGTGTTAGCACATTTGCGGAAATTGTCATGCGGACCTAAACTGGGTAATCAGTGATATTTCACTTGTTTATAACTTTTTTCCAGTAAAAGAAATATTTTCAAAACGGGTATCAAATTGTGTGCAATTATTTGATATGTCTATGTTTACAGGGATTTTTCATTTGTTCAGATAGTAAAAAGTACAGCTTTCACCATGTGCGCGGCATGACGTCTGACAATTTACAGCGACCGAATTCCAGTGTGCACAATAAGACTGCATTTCTACTTTTTCCTTTTTATAGAATCCACAAAATATTGGTGTCAAATTGTCGTGAATTTCTTGCCTTATCCATAATTACAAAAGTTTGTTCGACACCTTGAATAGAGTCGAGGCAAAATTCAACGGTATGGGGACTAGTGTTAGCTCATTTGCGGAAATTGTCATGCGGCCCTAAACTGGGAAATCAGTGATATTTCACTTGTTTATAACTTTTTTCCAGTAAAAGAAATATTTTCAAAATGGGTATCAAATTGTGTGAAATTATTTGATTTGTCTATGTTTACAGGGATTTTTCATTTGCTCAGATAGTAAAAAGTACAGCTTTCACCATGTGCGCGTTATGTCGTCTGACAATTTACAGCGTCCGAATTCCAGTGTGCACAATAAGACTGCATTTGTAATTTTTCCTTTTTATCGAATCCACAAGATATTGGTGTCCAATTGTCGGGAATTCCTTACCTTATCCATAATTACGAAAGTTTTTTCGACACCTTGAATAGAGTCGATTCGAAATTCAACGGTGTGGGGACTTGTGTTACATCATTTGTGGAATTTGTCATGCGGCCCTAAACTGGGAAATCAGTCATATTTCACTTGTTTATAACTTTTTTCCAGTAAAAGAAATATTTTCAAAATGGGTATCAAATTGTGTGAAATTATTTGATTTGTCTATGTTTACAGGGATTTTTCATTTGCTCAGATAGTAAAAAGTACAGCTTTCACCATGTGCGCGGTATATCGTCTGACAATTTACAGCGTCCGAATTCCAGTGTGAACAATATGACTGCATTCGTAATTTTTCCTTTTTATCGAATCAACAAGATATTGGTGTCCAATTGTCGGGAATTCCTTACCTTATCCATAATTACAAAAGTTTGTTCGACACATTGAATAGAGTCGAGGCAAAATTCAACGGTATGGGGACTATTGTTAGCTCATTTGCGGAAATTTCCATGCGGACCTAAACTGGGTAATCAGACATAATTCACGTTTTTATTATTTGATTTGTCTATGTATACAGGGATTTTTCTTTTGCTCAGATAGTGAAAAGTACAGCTTTCACGATGTGCGCAGTATGTCGTCTGACAATATACAGCGTCCGAATTCCAGTGTGCACAATAAGAATGCATTTGTAATTTTTCCTTTTTATAGAATCCACAAAATATTGCTGTCCAATTGTCGGGAATTCCTTACCTTATCCATAATTACAAAAGTTTTTTCGACACCTTGAATAGAGTCGATTCGAAATTCAACGTTATGGGGACTTGTGTTACCTCATTTGTAGAAATTGTCATGTGGCTCTAAACTGGGAAATCAGTGATATTTGACTTGTTTATAATTTTTTTCCAGTAAAAGAAATATTTTCAAAACGGGTATCAAATTGTGTGCAATTATTTGATATGTCTATGTTTACAGGGATTTTTCATTTGTTCAGATAGTAAAAAGTACAGCTTTCACCATGTGCGCGGTATATCGTCTGACAATATACAGCGTCCGAATTCCAGTGTGCACAATAAGACTGCATTTCTACTTTTTCCTTTTTATAGAATCCACAAAATATTGCTGTCCAATTGTCGGGAATTTCTTGCTGTATCCATAATTACAAAAGTTTTTTCGACACCTTGATTAGAGTCGGGTCGAAATTCAACGGTATGGGGACTTGTGTTAGCTCATTTGCGGAAATTGTCATGCGGCCCTAAACTGGGAAATCAGTGATATTTCACATGTTTATAACTTTTTTCCAGTAAAAGAAATATTTTCAAAATGGGTATCAAATTGTGTGAAATTATTTGATTTGTCTATGTTTACAGGGATTTTTCATTTGCTCAGATAGTAAAAAGTACAGCTTTCACCATGTGCGCGTTATGTCGTCTGACAATTTACAGCGTCCGAATTCCAGTGTGCACAATAAGACTGCATTTGTAATTTTTCCTTTTTATCGAATCCACAAGATATTGGTGTCCAATTGTCGGGAATTCCTTACCTTATCCATAATTACGAAAGTTTTTTCGACACCTTGAATAGAGTCGATTCGAAATTCAACGGTGTGGGGACTTGTGTTACATCATTTGTGGAATTTGTCATGCGGCCCTAAACTGGGAAATCAGTCATATTTCACTTGTTTATAACTTTTTTCCAGTAAAAGAAATATTTTCAAAATGG
The DNA here is from genome assembly GCA_964036315.1 of Acanthosepion esculentum. Classification (NCBI taxonomy): domain Eukaryota; kingdom Metazoa; phylum Mollusca; class Cephalopoda; order Sepiida; family Sepiidae; genus Acanthosepion; species Acanthosepion esculentum. The sequence goes on along the minus strand of OZ038509.1, from coordinate 73,551,511 downwards.
GTATCAAATTGTGTGAAATTATTTGATTTGTCTATGTTTACAGGGATTTTTCATTTGCTCAGATAGTAAAAAGTACAGCTTTCACCATGTGCGCGGTATATCGTCTGACAATTTACAGCGTCCGAATTCCAGTGTGAACAATATGACTGCATTCGTAATTTTTCCTTTTTATCGAATCAACAAGATATTGGTGTCCAATTGTCGGGAATTCCTTACCTTATCCATAATTACAAAAGTTTGTTCGACACATTGAATAGAGTCGAGGCAAAATTCAACGGTATGGGGACTATTGTTAGCTCATTTGCGGAAATTTCCATGCGGACCTAAACTGGGTAATCAGACATAATTCACGTTTTTATTATTTGATTTGTCTATGTATACAGGGATTTTTCTTTTGCTCAGATAGTGAAAAGTACAGCTTTCACGATGTGCGCAGTATGTCGTCTGACAATATACAGCGTCCGAATTCCAGTGTGCACAATAAGAATGCATTTGTAATTTTTCCTTTTTATAGAATCCACAAAATATTGCTGTCCAATTGTCGGGAATTCCTTACCTTATCCATAATTACAAAAGTTTTTTCGACACCTTGAATAGAGTCGATTCGAAATTCAACGTTATGGGGACTTGTGTTACCTCATTTGTAGAAATTGTCATGTGGCTCTAAACTGGGAAATCAGTGATATTTGACTTGTTTATAATTTTTTTCCAGTAAAAGAAATATTTTCAAAACGGGTATCAAATTGTGTGCAATTATTTGATATGTCTATGTTTACAGGGATTTTTCATTTGTTCAGATAGTAAAAAGTACAGCTTTCACCATGTGCGCGGTATATCGTCTGACAATATACAGCGTCCGAATTCCAGTGTGCACAATAAGACTGCATTTCTACTTTTTCCTTTTTATAGAATCCACAAAATATTGCTGTCCAATTGTCGGGAATTTCTTGCTGTATCCATAATTACAAAAGTTTTTTCGACACCTTGATTAGAGTCGGGTCGAAATTCAACGGTATGGGGACTTGTGTTAGCTCATTTGCGGAAATTGTCATGCGGCCCTAAACTGGGAAATCAGTGATATTTCACATGTTTTTAGCTTTTTTCCAGTAAAAGAAATATTTTCAAAATGTGTATCAAATTGTGTGCAATTATTTGATATGTCTATGTTTACAGGGATTTTTCATTTGCTCAGATAGTAAAAAGTACAGCTTACACCATGTGCGCGGCATGACGTGTGACAATTTACAGCGACCGAATTCCAGTGTGCACAATAACACTGCATTTCTACTTTTTCATTTTTATAGAATCCACAAAATATTGGTGTCAAATTTTCGAGAATTTCTTGCCTTATCCATAATTACAAAAGTTTTTTCGACACCTTGATTAGAGTCGAGTCGAAATTCAACGGTATGGGGACTTGTGTTAGCTCATTTGCGGAAATTGTCATGCGGCCCAAAACTGGGAAATCAGTGATATTTCACTTGTTTATAACTTTTTTCCAGTAAAAGAAGTATTTTCTAAATGGGTATCAAATTGTGTGAAATTATTTGATTTGCCTATGTTTACAGGGATTTTTCATTTGCTCAGATAGTAAAAAGCACAGCTTTCACCATGGGCGCGGTATGTCGTCTGACAATTTACAGCGTCCGAATTCCAGTGTGCACAATAAGACTGCATTTGTAATTCTTCCTTTATATCGAATCCACAAAATATTGCGGTCCAATTGTCGGGAATTCCTTACCTTACCCATAATTACGAAAGTTTTTTCGACACCTTGAATAGAGTCGATGCGAAATTCAACGGTATGGGGACTTGTGATAGCTCATTTGTGGGAATTGTCATGCGGCCCTAAACTGGGAAATCAGTCATATTTCACGTGTTTATAACTTTTTTCCAGTAAAAGAAATATTTTCAAAATGGGTATCAAATTGTGTGCAATTATTTGATATGTCTATGTTTACAGGGATTTTTCATTTGCTCAGATAGTAAAAAGTACAGCTTTCACCATGTGCGCGGCATGACGTCTGACAATTTACAGCGTCCGAATTCCAGTGTGCACAATAAGACTGCATTTCTACTTTTTCCTTTTTATAGAATCCACAAAATATTGGTGCCAAATTGTCGAGAATTTCTTGCCTTATCCATAATTACAAAAGTTTGTTCGACACCTTGAATAGAGTCGAGGCAAAATTCAACGGTATGGGGACTAGTGTTAGCTCATTTGCGGAAATTTTCATGCGGACCTAAACTGGGTAATCAGTCATAATTGACTTTTTTGTAACTTTTTCCAGTAAAAGAAATATTTTCAAAATGGGTATCAAATTGTGTGAAATTATTTGATTTGTCTATGTTTACAGGGATTTTTCATTTGCTCAGATAGTAAAAAGTACAGCTTTCACCATGTGCACGGTATGTCGTCTGACAATTTACAGCGTCCGAATTCCAGTGTGCACAATAAGACTGCATTCGTAATTTTTCCTTTTTAACGAATCCACAATATATTGGTGTCCAATTGTCGGGAATTCCTTACCTTATCCATAATTACGGAAGTTTTTTCGACACCTTGAATAGAGTCGATTCGAAATTCAACGGTATGGGGACTTGTGTTAGCTCATTTGTGGAAATTGTTATCCGGCCCTATACTGGGAAATTTGTCATATTTCAATTGTTTATAACTTTTTTCCAGTAAAAGAAATATTTTAAAAATGGGTATCAAATTGTGTGCAATTATTTGATATGTCTATGTTTACAGGAATTTTTCATTTGCTCAGATAGTAAAAAGTACAGCTTTCACCATGTGCGCGGCATGACGTCTGACAATTTACAGCGTCCGAATTCCAGTGTGCACAATAAGACTGCATTTGTAATTTTTCCTTTTTATCGAATCCACAATATATTGGTGTCAAATTGTCGAGAATTTCTTGCCTTATGCATAATTACAAAAGTTTTTTCGACACCTTGATTAGAGTCGGGTCGAAATTCAACGGTATGGGGACTTGTGTTAGCTCATTTGCGGAAATTGTCATGCGGCCCTAAACTGGGAAATCAGTGATATTTCACATGTTTTTAACTTTTTTCCAGTAAAAGCAATATTTTCAAAATGGGTATCAAATTGTGTGCAATTATTTGATTTGTCTATGTATACAGGGATTTTTCTTTTGCTCAGATATTAAAAAAGTACAGCTTTCACCATGTGCGCGGTATGTCGTCTGACAATATACAGCGTCCGAATTCCAGTGTGAACAATATGAATGCATTTGTAATTTTTCCTTTTTATAGAATCCACAAATTATTGCTGTCCAATTGTCGGGAATCTCTTGCCTTATCCATAATTACAAAAGTTTTTTCGACAACTTGAATAGAGTCGAGGCAAAATTCAACGGTATGGGGACTAGCGTTAGCTCATTTGCGGAAATTTTCATGCGGACCTAAACTGGGTAATCAGTCATAATTGACTTTTTTATAACTTTTTTCCAGTAAAAGAAATATTTTCAAAATGGGTATCAAATTGTGTGCAATTATTTGATTTGTCTATGTATACAGGGATTTTTCTTTTGCTTAGATAGTAACAAGTACAGCTTTCACCATGTGCGCGGTGTGTCGTCTGACAATTTACAGCGTCCGAATTCCAGTGTGCACAATAAGACTGCATTTGTAATTTTTCCTTTTAATCGAATCCACAATATATTGGTGTCCAATTGTCGGGAATTCCTTACCTTATCCATAATTACAAAAGTTTTTTCGACACCTTGAATAGAGTCGAGGCAAAATTCAACGGTATGGGGACTAGTGTTAGCTCATTTGCGGAAATTTTCATGCGGACCTAAACTGGGTAATCAGTCATAATTCACTTTTTTATAACTTTTTTCCAGTAAAAGAAATATTTTCAAAATGGGCATCAAATTGTGTGCAATTATTTGATTTGTCTATGTATACAGGGATTTTACTTTTGCTCAGATAGTAAAAAGTACAGCTTTCACCATGTGCGCGGTATGTCGTCTGACAATTTACAGCGTCCGAATTCCAGTGTGCACAATAAGAATGCATTTGTAATTTTTCCTTTTTATCGAATCCACAATATATTGGTGTCAAATTTTCGAGAATTTCTTGCCTTATCCATAATTACAAAAGTTTTTTCGACACATTGATTAGAGCCGAGTCGAAATTCAACGGTATGGGGACTTGTGTTAGCTCATTTGCGGAAATTGTCATGCGGCCCTAAACTGGGAAATCAGTGATATTTTACTTGTTTATAACTTTTTTCCAGTAAAAGAAATATTTTCAAAATGGGTATCAAATTGTGTGAAATTATTTGATTTGTCTATGTTTACAGGGATTTTTCATTTCCTCAGATAGTAAAAAGTACAGCTTTCACCATGTGCGCGGTATGTCGTCTGACAATTTACAGCGTCCGAATTCCAGTGTGCACAATAAGAATGCATTTGTAATTTTTCCTTTTTATAGAATCCACAAAATTATTGCGGTCCACTTGTCTGGAATTTCTTGCCTTATACATAATTACAAAAGTTTTTTAGACACCTTGATTAGAGTCGAGTCGAAATTCAACGGTATGGGGACTTGTGTTAGCTCATTTGCGGAAATTGTCATGAGGCCCTAAACTGGGAAATCAGTTATATTTCACTTGTTTATAACTTTTTTCCAGTAAAAGAAATATTTTCAAAATGGGTATCAAATTGTGTGAAATTATTTGATTTATCTATGTTTACAGGGATGTTTCATTTGGTCATATAGTAAAAAGTACAGCTTTCACGATGTGCGCGGCATGACGTCTCACAATTTAAAGCGTCCGAATTCCAGTGTGCACAATAAGACTGCATTTCTAATTTTTCCTTTTTATAGAATCCAGAAAATATTGGTGTCAAATTGTCGCGAATTTCTTGCCTTATCCATAATTACAAAAGTTTTTCGACACGTTGAATAGAGTCGAGGCAAAATTTAACGGTATGGGGACTTGTGTTAGCTCATTTGCGGAAATTGTCATGCGGCCCTAAACTGGGAAATCAGTGATATTTCACTTGTTTTATAACTTTTTTCCAGTAAAAGAAATATTTTCAAAATGGGTATAAAATTGTGTGAAATTATTTGATTTATCTATGTTTACAGGGATGTTTCATTTGGTCAGATAGTAAAAAGTACAGCTTTCACTATGTGCGCGGTATGTCGTCTGACAATTTACAGCGTCCGAATTCCAGTGTGCACAATAAGACTGCATTTGTAATTTTTCCTTTTTATAGAATCCACAAAATATTGGTATCAAATTGTCGGGAATTTCTTGCCTTATCCATAATTACAAAAGTTTGTTCGACACCTTGAATAGAGTCGAGGCAAAATTCAACGGTATGTGGACTATTGTTAGCTCATTTGCGGAAATTTTCATGTGGACCTAAACTGGGTAATCAGACATAATTCACGTTTTTATAAATTTTTCCAGTAAAAGAAATATTTTCAAAATGGTATCAAATTGTGTGCAATTATTTGATTTGTCTATGTATACAGGGATTTTTCTTTTGCTCAGATAGTAAAAAGTACAGCTTTCATGATGTGCCCGGTATGTCGTCTGACAATATACAGCGTCCGAATTCCAGTGTGCACAATAAGACTGCATTTGTAATTTTTCCTTTTTATAGAATCCACAAAATATTGCTGTCCAATTGTCTGGAATTTCTTGCCTTATCCATAATTACAAAAGTTTTTTCGACACCTTGATTAGAGTTTGGTCGAAATTCAACGGTATGGGGACTTGTGTTAGCTCATTTGCGGAAATTGTCATGCGGCCCTAAACTGGGAATTCAGTGATAATTCACATGTTTATAACTTTTTTCCGGTAAAAGAAATATTTTCAAAATGGTTATCAAATTGTGTGCAATTATTTGATATGTCTATGTTTACAGGGATTTTTCATTTGCTCAGATAGTAAAAAGTTCAGCTTTCACCATGTGCGCGGCATGACGTCTGACAATTTACAGCGTCCGAATTCCAGTGTGCACAATAAGACCGCATTTGTAATTTTTCCTTTTTATCGAATCCACAATATATTGGTGTCAAATTGTCGGGAATTTCTTGCCTTATCCATAATTACAAAAGTTTGTTCGACAACTTGAATAGAGTCGAGGCAAAATTCAACGGTATGGGGACTAGTGTTAGCTCATTTGCGGAAATTTTCATGCGGACCTAAACTGGGTAATCAGTGATATTTCACAAGTTTATAACTTTTTTCCAGTAATAGAAATATTTTCAAAATGGGTATCAAATTGTGTGCACTTATTTGATTTGTATATGTTTACAGGGATTTTTCATTTGCTCAGATAGTAAAAAGTACAGCTTTCACCATGTGCGCGGTATGTCATTTGACAATTTACAGCGTCCGAATTCCAGTGTGCACAATAAGAATGCATTTCTACTTTTTTTTTTTTAGAGAATCCACAAAATATTGCTGTCAAATTGTCGTAAATTTCTTGCCTTATCCACAATTACAAATGTTTTTTTGACACGTTGAATAGAGTCGAGGCGAAATTTTACGGTATGGGGACTTGTTTTAGCTCATTTGCGGAAATAGTCATGCGGATCTAAACTGGGTAATCAGTCATAATTCACGTTTTTATAACTTTTTTCCAGTAAAAGAAATATTTTCAAAATGGGTATAAAATTGTTTGCAATTATTTGATTTGTCTATGTATACAGGGATTTTTCTTTTGCTCAGATAGTAAAAAGTACAGCTTTCACCATGTGCGCGGTATGTCGTCTGACAATATACAGCGTCCGAATTCCAGTGTGCACAATAAGAATGCATTTGTAATTTTTTCTTTTAATAGAAGCCACAAAATATTGCTGGCCAATTGTTGGGAATTTCTTGCCTTATCTATAATTACAAAATTTTTTTCGACACCTTGAATAGAGTCGAGGCAAAATTCAACGGTATGGGGACTAGTGTTAGCTCATTTGCGGAAATTGTCATGCGGACCTAAACTGGGTAATCAGTCATAATTCAATTTTATAACTTTTTTCCAGTAAAAGAAATATTTTCAAAATGGGTATCAAATTGTGTGCAATTATTTGATTTGTCTATGTATACAGGGATTTTTCTTTTGCTCAGATAGTAAAAAGTACAGCTTTCACCATGTGCGTTGTATGTCGTCTGACAATTTACAGCGTCCGAATTCCAGTTTGCACAATAAGACGGCATTTGTAATTTTGCCTTTTTATAGAATCCACAATATATTGGTGTCAAATTGTCGGAAATTTCTTGCCTTATCCCTAATTACAAAAGTTTTTTCGACACCTTGATTAGAGTCGAGTCGAAATTCAACGGTATGGGGACTTGTGTTGGCTCATTTGCGGAAATTGTCATGCGGCCCTAAACTGGGAAATCAGTGATATTTCACTTGTTTATAACTTTTTTCCAGTAAAAGAAATATTTTCAAAATGGGTATCAAATTGTGTGAAATTATTTGATTTGTCTGTGTTTACAGGGATTTTTCATTTGCTCAGATAGTAAAAAGTACAGCTTTCACCATGTGCACGGTATGTCGTCTGACAATTTACAGCGTCCGAATTCCAGTGTGCACAATAAGACTGCATTTGTAATTTTTCCTTTTTAACGAATCCACAATATATTGGTGTCCAATTGTCGGGAATTCCTTACCTGATACATAATTACGAAAGTTTTTTCGATACCTTGAATAGAGTCGATTCGAAATTCAACGGTATGGGGACTTGTGTTAGCTCATTTGTGGAAATTTTCATGCGGACCTAAACTGGGTAATCAGTCAAAATTCAATTTTATAACTTTTTTCCAGTAAAAGAAATATTTTCAAAATGGGTATCAAATTGTGTGCAATTATTTGATTAATCTATGTTTACAGGGATGTTTCATTTGGTCAGATAGTAAAAAGTACAGCTTTCACTATGTGCGCGGTATGTCGTCTGACAATTTACAGCGTCCGAATTCCAGTGTGCACAATAAGACTGCATTTGTAATTTTTCCTTTTTATAGAATCCACAAAATATTGGTGTCAAATTGTCGGGAATTTCTTGCCTTATCCATAATTACAAAAGTTTGTTCGACAACTTGAATAGAGTCGAGGCAAAATTCAACTGTATGGGGACTAGTGTTAGCTCATTTGCGGAAATTTTCATGCGGACCTAAACTGGGTACTCAGTCATAATTCACTTTTTTATAACTTTTTTCCAGTAAAAGAAATATTTTCAAAATGGGTATCAAATTGTGTGCAATTATTTGATTTGTCTATATATACAGGGATTTTTCTTTTGCTCAGATAGTAAAATGTACAGCTTTCACCATCTGCGCGGTATGTCGTCTGACAATATACAGCGTCCGAATTCCAGTGTGAACAATAAGAATGCATTTGTAATTTTTCCTTTTTATAGAATACACAAAATATTACTGTCCAATTGTCGGGAATTTCTTGCCTTATCCATAATTACAAAAGTTTGTTCGACACCTTGAATAGAGTCGAGGCAAAATTCAACGGTATGGGGAGTAGTGTTAGCTCATTTGCGGAAATTTCCATGCGGACCTAAACTGGGTAATCTGTCATAATTCACTTTTTTATAACTTTTTTCCAGTAAAAGAAATATTTTCAAAATGGGTATTAAATTGTGTGCAATTATTTGTTTTGTCTATGTATACAGGGATTTTTCTCTTGCTCAGATAGTAAAAAGTACAGCTTTCACCATGTGCGCGGTATGTCGTCTGACAATATACAGCGTCCGAATTCCAGTGTGCACAATAAGACTGCATTTGTAATTTTTCCTTTTTATCGAATCCACAATATATTGGTGTCAAATTGTCGGGAATTTCTTGCCTTGTCCATAATTACAAAAGTTTTTTCGACACATTGATTAGAGTCGAGTCGAAATTCAACGGTATGGGGACTTGTGTTAGCTCATTTGCGGAAATTGTCATACGGCCCAAAAGTGGGAAATCAGTGATATTTCACATATTTTTAACTTTTTTCCTGTAAAAGAAATATTTTCAAAATGGGTATCAAATTGTGTGCAATTATTTGATTTGTCTATATATACAGGGATTTTTCTTTTGCTCAGATAGTAAAATGTACAGCTTTCACCATCTGCGCGGTATGTCGTCTGACAATATACAGCGTCCGAATTCCAGTGTGAACAATAAGAATGCATTTGTAATTTTTCCTTTTTATAGAATACACAAAATATTACTGTCCAATTGTCGGGAATTTCTTGCCTTATCCATAATTACAAAAGTTTGTTCGACACCTTGAATAGAGTCGAGGCAAAATTCAACGGTATGGGGAGTAGTGTTAGCTCATTTGCGGAAATTTCCATGCGGACCTAAACTGGGTAATCTGTCATAATTCACTTTTTTATAACTTTTTTCCAGTAAAAGAAATATTTTCAAAATGGGTATCAAATTGTGTGCAATTATTTGTTTTGTCTATGTATACAGGGATTTTTCTCTTGCTCAGATAGTAAAAAGTACAGCTTTCACCATGTGCGCGGTATGTCGTCTGACAATATACAGCGTCCGAATTCCAGTGTGCACAATAAGACTGCATTTGTAATTTTTCCTTTTTATCGAATCCACAATATATTGGTGTCAAATTGTCGGGAATTTCTTGCCTTGTCCATAATTACAAAAGTTTTTTCGACACCTTGATTAGAGTCGAGTCGAAATTCAACGGTATGGGGACTTGTGTTAGCTCATTTGCGGAAATTGTCATGCGGCCCAAAAGTGGGAAATCAGTGATATTTCACTTGTTTATAACTTTTTTCCAGTAAAAGAAATATTTTCAAAATGAGTATCAAATTGTGTGAAATTATTTGATTTGTCTATGTTTACAGGGATTTTTCATTTGCTCAGATAGTAAAAAGTACAGCTTTCACCATGTGCGCGGTATGTCGTCTGACAATTTACAGCGTCCGAATTCCAGTGTGCACAATAAGAGTGCATTTGTAATTTTTCCTTTTTATCGAATCCACAATATATTGGTGTCTAATTGTCGGGAATTACTTACCTTATCCATAATTACAAAAGATTTTTCGACACCTTGATTAGAGGCGGGTCGAAATTCAACGGTATTGGGACTTGTGTTAGCTCATTTGCGGAAATTGTCATGCGGCCCTAAACTGGGAAATCAGTGATATTTCACATGTTTTTAACTTTTTTGCAGTAAAAGAAATATTTTCAAAATGGGTATCAAATTGTGTGCAATTATTTGATTTGTCTATGTATACAGGGATTTTTCTTTTGCTCAGATATTAAAAAGTACCGCTTTCACCATGTGCGCGGTATATCGTCTGACAATATACAGCGTCCGAATTCCAGTCTGAACAATATGAATGCATTTGTAATTTTTCCTTTTTATAGAATCCACAAATTATTGCTGTCCAATTGTCGGGAATCTCTTGCCTTATCCATAATTACAAAAGTTTTTTCGACACCTTGAATAGAGTCGAGGCAAAATTCAACGGTATGGGGACTAGTGTTAGCTCATTTGCGGGAATTTTCATGCGGACCTAAACTGGGTAATCAGTCATAATTGACTTTTTTATAACTTTTTTCCAGTAAAAGAAATATTTTCAAAATGGGTATCAAATTGTGTGCAATTATTTGATTTGTCTATGTATACAGGGATTTTACTTTTGCTCAGATAGTAAAAAGTACAGCTTTCACCATATGCGCGGTATGTCGTCTGACAATTTACAGCGTCCGAATTCCAGTGTGCACAATAAGACTGCATTTGTAATTTTTCCTTTTTATCGAATCCACAATATATTGGTGTCAAATTGTCGGGAATTTCTTGCCTTATCCATAATTACAAAAGTTTTTTCGACACCTTGATTAGAGTCGAGTCGAAATTCAACGGTATGGGGACTTGTGTTAGCTCATTTGCGGAAATTGTCATGCGGCCCTAAACTGGGAAATCAGTGATATTTTACATGTTTATAACTTTTTTCCAGTAAAAGAAATATTTTCAAAATGGGTATCAAATTGTGTGAAATTATTTGATTTGTCTATGTTTACAGGGATTTTTCATTTGCTCAGATAGTAAAAAGTACAGCTTTCACCATGTGCGCGGTATGTCGTCTGACAATTTACATCGTCCGAATTCCAGTGTGCACAATAAGACTGCATTTGTAATTCTTCCTTTTTATCGAATCCACAATATATTGGTGTCCAATTGTCGGGAATTCCTTACCTTATCCATAATTACAAAAGTTTTTTCGACACCTTGAATAGAGCCGAGGCAAAATTCAACGGTATGGGGACTAGTGTTAGTTCATTTGCGGAAATTTTCATGCGGTCCTAAACTGGGTAATCAGTCATAATTGACTTTTTTATAACTTTTTTCCAGTAAAAGAAATATTTTCAAAATGGGTATCAAATTGTGTGCAATTATTTGATTTGTCTATGTATACAGGGATTTTTCTTTTGCTTAGATAGTAAAAAGTACAGCTTTCACCATGTGCGCGGTATGTCGTCTGACAATTTACAGCGTCCGAATTCCTGTGTGCACAATAAGACTGCATTTGTAATTTTTTTTTATTATCGAATCCACAATATATTGGTGTCCAATTGTCAGGAATTCCTTACCTTATCCATGATTACAAAAGTTTTCTCGACACCTTGAATAGAGTCGATTCGAAATGCAACGGTATGGGGACTTGTGTTGGCTCATTTGTGGAAATTGTCATGCGGCCCTAAACTGGGAAATCAGTCATATTTCACTTGTTTATAACTTTTTTCCAGTAAAAGAAATATTTTCAAAATGGGTATCAAATTGTGTGCAATCATTTCATATGTCTATGTTTACAGGGATTTTTCATTTGTTCAGATAGTAAAAAGTACAGCTTTCACCATATGCGCGGCATGACGTCTGACAATTTACAGCGTCCGAATTCCAGTGTGCACAATAAGAATGCATTTCTACTTTTTCCTTTTTAGAGAATCCACAAAATATTGGTGTCAAATTGTCGTTAATTTTTTGCCTTATCCATAATTACAAAAGTTTTTTCGACACGTTGAATAGAGTCCAGGCGAAATTTAACGGTATGGGGACGTGTCTTAGCTCATTTGCGGAAATTGTCATGCGGCCCTAAACTGGGAAATCAGTGATATTTCACTTGTTTATAAAATTTTTCCAGTAAAAGAAATATTTTCAAAATGAGTATCAAATTGTGTGAAATTATTTGATTTGTCTATGTTTACAGGGATTTTTCATTTGCTCAGATAGTAAAAAGTACAGCTTTCACCATGTGCGCGGTATGTCGTCTGACAATTTACAGCGTCCGAATTCCAGTGTGCACAATAAGACTGCATTTCTACTTTTTCCATTTTATAGAATCCACAAAATATTGGTGTCCAATTGTCGGGAATTACTTACCTTATCCATAAATACAAAAGTTTTTTCGACACATTGATTAGAGTCGGGTCGAAATTCAACAGTATGGGGACTTGTGTTAGCTCATTTGCGGAAATTGTCATGCGGCCCTAAACTGGGAAATCAGTGATATTTCACATGTTTTTAACTTTTTGCCAGTAAAAGAAATATTTTCAAAATGGGTATCAAATTGTGTGCAATTATTTGATTTGTCTATGTATACAGGGATTTTTTTTTGCTCAGATATTAAAAAGTACAGCTTTCACCATGTGCGCGGTATATCGTCTGACAATATACTGTCCGAATTCCAGTCTGAACAATAAGACTGCATTTGTAATTTTTCCTTTTTATCGAATCCACAATATATTGGTGTCCAATTGTCGGGAATTCCTTACCTTATCCATAATTACGAAAGTTTTTTCGACACCTTGATTATAGTCGGGTCTAAATTCAACGGTATGGGGACTTGTGTTAGCACATTTGCGGAAATTGTCATGCGGCCCTAAACTGGGAAATCAGTGATATTTCACATGTTTTTAACTTTTTTCGAGTAAAAGAAATATTTTCAAAATGGGTATCAAATTGTGTGCAATTATTTGATTTGTCTATGTATACTGGGATTTTTCTTTTGCTCAAATATTAAAAAGTACAGGTTTCACCATGTGCGCGGTATATCGTCTGACAATATACAGCGTCCGAATTCCAGTCTGAACAATATGAATGCATTTGTAATTTTTCCTTTTTATAGAATCCACAAATTATTGCTGTCCAATTGTCGGGAATCTCTTGCCTTATCCATAATTACAAAAGTTTTTTCGACACCTTGAATAGAGTCGAGGCAAAATTCAACGGTATGGGGACTAGTGTTAGCTCATTTGCGGAAATTTTCATGCGGACCTAAACTGGGTAATCAGTCATAATTCACTTTTTTATAACTTTTTTCCAGTAAAAGAAATATTTTCAAAATGGGTATCAAATTGTGTGCAATTATTTGATTTGTCTATGTATACAGGGATTTTACTTTTACTCAGATAGTAAAAAGTACAGCTTTCACCATATGCGCGGTATGTCGTCTGACAATTTACAGCGTCCGAATTCCAGTGTGCACAATAAGACTGCATTTGTAATTCTTCCTTTTTATCGAATCCACAATATATTGGTGTCAAATTGTCGAGAATTTCTTGCCTTATCCATAATTACAAAAGTTTGTTCGACACTTTGAATAGAGTCGAGGCAAAATTCTAAGGTATTGGGACTAGTGTTAGTTCATTTGCGGAAATTTTCATGCGGTCCTAAACTGGGTAATCAGTCATAATTCACTTTTTTATAACTTTTTTCCAGTAAAAGAAATTTTTCAAAATGGGTATCAAATTGTGTGCAATTATTTGATTTGTCTATGTATACAGGGATTTTTCTTTTGCTCAGATAGTAAAATGTACAGCTTTCACCATGTGCGCGGTATGTCGTCTGACAATATACAGCGTCCGAATTCCAGTGTGCACAATAAGAATGCATTTGTAATTTTTCATTTCATAGAATCCACAAAATATTGTTGTCCAATTGTCGGGAATTTCTTGCGTTATCCATAATTACAAAAGTTTTTTCGACACCTTGATTAGAGTCGGGTCGAAATTCAACGGTATGGGGACTTGTGTTAGCTCATTTGCGGAAATTGTCATGCGGCCCTAAACTGGGAAATCAGTGATATTTCACATGTTTACAATTTTTTTCCAGTAAAAGAAATATTTTCAAAATGGGTATCAAATTGTGTGCAATTATTTGATTTGTCTATGTTTACAGGGATTTTTCATTTGCTCAGATAGTAAAAAGTACAGCTTTCACCATGTGCGCGGTATGACGTCTGACAATTTACAGCGTCCGAATTCCTGTGTGCACAATAAGACTGCATTTGTATTTTTTCCTTTTTATTGAATCCACAATATATTGGTGTCGAATTGTCGGGAATTCCTTACCTTATTCATAATTACAAAAGTTTTTCGACAGCTTGAATAGAGTCGAGGCAAAATTCAACGGTATGGGTACTAGTGTTAGCTCATTTGCTGAAATTTTCATGCGGACCTAAACTGGGTAATCTTCATAATTCACTTTTTTATAACTTTTTTCCAGTAAAAGAAATATTTTCAAAATGGGTATCAAATTGTGTGCAATTATTTGATTTGTCTATGTATACAGGGATTTTTCTTTAGCAAAGATAGTAAAAAGTACAGCTTTCACCATGTGCGCGGTATGTCGTCTGACAATATACAGCGTCCGAATTCCAGTGTGAACAATAACAATGCATTTGTAATTTTTCCTTTTTATAGAATCCACAAAATATTGCTGTCCAATTGTCGAGAATTTCTTGCCTTATCCATAATTACAAAAGTTTGTTCGACACCTTGAATAGAGTCGAGGCAAAATTCAACGGTATGGGGACTAGTGTTAGCTCATTTGCGGAAATTTTCATGCGGACCTAAACTGGGTAATCAGTCATAATTCACTTTTTTATAACTTTTTTCCAGTAAAAGAAATATTTTTAAAATGGGTATCAAATTGTGTGCAATTATTTGATTTGTCTATGTATACAGGGATTTTTCTTTTGCTCAGATAGTTAAAAGTACAGCTTTCACCATTTGCGCGGTATGTCGTCTGAAAATTTACAGCGTCCGAATTCCAGTGTGCACAATAAGACTGCATTTGTAATTTTTCCTTTTTATCGAATCTACAATATATTGGTGTCAAATTGTCGGGAAATTCTTGCCTTATCCATAATTACAAATGTTTTTTCGACACATTGATTAGAGTCGAGTCGAAATTCAACGGTATGGGGACTTGTGTTAGCTCATTTGCGGAAATTGTCATGCGGCCCTAAACTGGGAAATCAGTCATATTTCACATGTTTATAACTTTTTTCCAGTAAAAGAAATATTTTCAAAATGGGTATCAAATTGTGTGCAATTATTTGATTTGTATATGTTTACAGGGATTTTTAATTTGCACAGATAGTAAAAAGTACAGCTTTCACCATGTGCGCGTTATGTCGTTTGACAATTTACAGCGCCCGAATTCCAGTGTGCACAATATGAATGCATTTCTACTTTTTCCTTTTTAGAGAATCCACAAAATATTGGTGTCAAATTGTCGCAGATTTCTTGCCTTCTCCATATTTACAAAAGTTTTTTCGACACGTTGAATAGAGTCGAGGCGAAATGTAACGTATTGGGACTTGTGTTAGCTCATTTGCGGAAATTGTCATGCGGCCCTAAACAGGGAAATCAGTGATATTTCACTTGTTTATAACTTTTTTCCAGTAAAAGAAATATTTTCAAAATGGGTATCAAATTCTGTGAAATTATTTGATTTATCTATGTTTACAGGGATGTTTCATTTGGTCAGATAGTAAAAAGTACAGCTTTCACTATGTGCGCGGTATGTCGTCTGACAATTTATAGCGTCAGAATTCCAGTGTGCACAATAAGACTGCATTTGTAATTTTTCTTTTTTATAGAATCCACAAAATATTGGTGTCAAATTGTCGAGAATTTCTTGCCTTATCCATAATTACAAAAGTTTGTTCGACACCTTGAATAGAGTCGAGGCAAAATTCAACGGTATGGGGACTAGTGTTAGCTCATTTGCGGAAATTTTCATGCGGACCTAAACTGGGTAATCAGTCATAATTCACGTTTTTATAACTTTTTTCCAGTAAAAGAAATATTTTCAAAATGGGTATCAAATTGTGTGCAATTATTTGATTTGTCTATGTATACAGGGATTTTTCTTTTACTCAGATAGTAAAAAGTACAGCTTTCACCATGTGCGCGGTATGTCGTATGACAATATGCAGCGTCCGAATTCCAGTGTGAACAATAAGAATGCATTTGTAATTTTTCCTTTTTATAGAATCCACAAAATATTGCTGTCCAATTGTCGAGAATTTCTTGCCTTATCCATAATTACAAAAGTTTTTCGACACCTTGAATAGAGTCAAGGCAAAATTCAACGGTATGGGGACTTGTGTTAGCTCATTTGCGGAAATTGTCATGCGGCCCTAAACTGGGAAATCAGTGATATTTCACATGTTTATAACTTTTTTCCAGTAAAAGAAATATTTTCAAAATGGGTATCAAATTGTGTGCAATTATTTGATTTGTATATGTTTTCAGGGATTTTTCATTTGCTCAGATAGTAAAAAGTACAGCTTTCACCATGTGCGCGGTATGTCGTTTGACAATTTACAGCGTCCGAATTCCAGTGTGCACAATAAAAATGCTTTTCTACTTTTTCCTTTTTAGAGAATCCACAAAATATTGGTGTCAAATTGTGGGGAATTTCTTGCCTTATCCATAATTACAAAAGTTTTTTCGACACGCTGAATAGAGTTTAGGCGAAATTTAACGGTATGGGGACTTGCGTTAGCTCATTTGCGGAAATTGTCATGCGGCCCTAAACTGGGAAATCAGTGATATTTCACTTGTTTATAACTTTTTTCCAGTAAAAGAAATATTTTCAAAATGGGTATCAAATTGTGTGAAATTATTTGATTTGTCTATGTTTACAGGGATTTTTCATTTGCTCAGATAGTAAAAAGTACAGCTTTCACCATGTGCGCGGTATGTCGTCTGACAATTTACAGCGTCCGAATTCCAGTGTGCACAATAAGACTGCATTTGTAATTTTTCCTTTTTATCGAATCCACAATATATTGGTGTCCAATTGTCGGGAATTCCTTACCTTATCCATAATTACGAAAGTTTTTTCGACACCTTGAATAGAGTCGATTCGAAATTCAACGTTATGGGGACTTGTGTTACCTCATTTGTAGAAATTGTCATGTGGCTCTAAACTGGGAAATCAGTCATATTTCACTTGTTTATAACTTTTTTCCAGTAAAAGAAATATTTTCAAAATGGGTATCAAATTGTGTGCAATTATTTGGTATGTCTATGTTTACAGGGATTTTTCATTTGCTCAGATAGTAAAAAGTACAGCTTTCACCATGTGCGCGGCATGACGTCTGACAATTTACAGCGTCCGAATTCCAGTGTGCACAATAAGACTGCATTTCTACTTTTTCCTTTTTATAGAATCCACAAAATATTGGTGTTAAATTGTCGTGAATTTCTTGCCTTATCCATAATTACAAAAGTTTGTTCGACACCTTGAATAGAGTCGAGGCAAAATTCAAAGGTATGGGGACTAGTGTTAGCTCATTTCCCGAAATTTTCATGCGGACCTAAACTGGGTAATCAGTGATATTTCACATGTTTATAACTTTTTTCCAGTAAAAGAAATATTTTCAAAATGGGTATCAAATTGTGTGCACTTATTTGATTTGTATATGTTTACAGGGATTTTTCATTTGCTCAGATAGTAAAAAGTACAGCTTTCACCATGTGCGCGGTATGTCGTTTGACAATTTACAGCGTCCGAATTCCAGTGTGCACAATAAGAATGCATTTCTACTTTTTCCTTTTTAGAGAATCCACAAAATATTGCTGTCAAATTGTCGTGAATTTCTTGCCTTATCCATAATTACAAAAGTTTTTTTGACACGTTGAATAGAGTCGAGGCGAAATTTAACGGTATGGGGACTTGTGTTAGCTCATTTGCGGAAATTGTCATGCGGCATTAAACTGGGAAATCAGTGATATTTCACTTGTTTATAACTTTTTTCCAGTAAAAGAAATATTTTCAAAATGGGTATCAAATTCTGTGAAATTATTTGATTTATCTATGTTTACAGGGATGTTTCATTTGGTCAGATAGTAAAAAGTACAGCTTTCACTATGTGCGCGGTATGTCGTCTGACAATTTACAGCGTCAGAATTCCAGTGTGCACAATAAGACTGCATTTGTAATTTTTCTTTTTTATAGAATCCACAAAATATTGGTGTCAAATTGTCGAGAATTTCTTGCCTTATCCATAATTACAAAAGTTTGTTCGACACCTTGAATAGAGTCGAGGCAAAATTCAACGGTATGGGGACTAGTGTTAGCTCATTTGCGGAAATTTTCATGCGGACCTAAACTGGGTAATCAGTCATAATTCACGTTTTTATAACTTTTTTCCAGTAAAAGAAATATTTTCAAAATGGGTATCAAATTGTGTGCAATTATTTGATTTGTCTATGTAAACAGGGATTTTTCTTTAGCTCAGATAGTAAAAAGTACAGCTTTCACCATGTGCGCGGTATGTCGTATGACAATATACAGCGTCCGAATTCCAGTGTGAACAATAAGAATCCATTTGTAATTTTTCCTTTTTATAGAATCCACAAAATATTTGCTGTCCAATTGTCGAGAATTTCTTGCCTTATCCATAATTACAAAAGTTTTTCGACACCTTGAATAGAGTCAAGGCAAAATTCAACGGTATGGGGACTTGTGTTAGCTCATTTGCGGAAATTGTCATGCGGACCTAAACTGGGTAATCAGTCATAATTCAATTTTATAACTTTTTTCCAGTAAAAGAAATATTTTCAAAATGGGTATCAAATTGTGTGCAATTATTTGATTTGTCTATGTATACAGGGATATTTCTTTTGCTCAGATAGTAAAAAGTACAGCTTTCACCATGTCCGTGGTATGTCGTCTGACAATTTACAGCGTCCGAATTCCAGTGTGCACAATAAGACGGCATTTGTAATTTTGCCTTTTTATAGAATCCACAATATATTGGTGTCAAATTGTCGCGAATTTCTTGCCTTATCCATAATTACAAAAGTTTTTTCGACACCTTGATTAGAGTCGAGTCGAAATTCAACGGTATGGGGACTTGTGTTAGCTCATTTGCGGAAATTGTCATGCGGCCCTAAACTGGGAAATCAGTGATATTTCACTTGTTTATAACTTTTTTCCAGTAAAAGAAATATTTTCAAAATGGGTATCAAATTGTGTGAAATTATTTGATTTGTCTGTGTTTACAGGGATTTTTCATTTGCTCAGATAGTAAAAAGTACAGCTTTCACCATGTGCACGGTATGTCGTCTGACAATTTACAGCGTCCGAATTCCAGTGTGCACAATAGGACTGCATTTGTAATTTTTCCTTTTTAACGAATCCACAATACATTGGTTTCAAATTGTCGGGAATTTCTTACCTTATCCATAATTACAAAAGTTTTTTCGACACCTTGAATAGAGTCGAGTCGAAATTCAACGGTATGGGGACTTGTGTTAGCTCATTTGCGGAAATTGACATGCGGCCCTAAACTGGGATCTCAGTGATATTTCACTTGTTTATTACTTTTTTCCAGTAAAAGAAATATTTTCAAAATGGGTATCAAATTGTGTGAAATTATTTGATTTGTCTATGTATACAGGGATTTTTTATTTGCTCAGATAGTAAAAAGTACAGCTTTCATCATGTTCGCGGTATGTCGTCTGACAATTTAGAGTGTCCGAATTCCAGTGTGCACAATAAGAATGCATTTGTACTGTTTCCTTTATAGAGAATCCACAAACTATTGGTGTCAAATTGTCGCGAATTTCTTGCCTTATCTATAATTACAAAAGTTATTTCGACACGTTGAATAGAGTCGAGGCGAAATTTAACGGTATGGGGACTTGTGTTAGCTCATTTGCGGAAATTGTCATGCGGCCCTAAACTGGGAAATCAGTGATATTTCACTTGTTTATAACTTTTTTCCAATAAAAGAAATATTTTCAAAATGGGTATCAAATTGTGTGCAATTATTTGGTATGTCTATGTTTACAGGGATTTTTCATTTGCTCAGATAGTAAAAAGTACAGCTTTCACCATGTGCGCGGTATATCGTCTGACAATATACAGCGTCCGAATTCCAGTGTGCACAATAAGAATGCATTTGTAATTTTTCCTTTTTATAGAATCCACAAAATATTGCTGTCCAATTGTCGGGAATTTCTTGCTGTATCCATAATTACAAAAGTTTTTTCGACACCTTGATTAGAGTCGGGTCGAAATTCAACGGTATGGGGACTTGTGTTAGCTCATTTGCGGAAATTGTCATGCGGCCCTAAACTGGGAAATCAGTGATATTTCACATGTTTTTAGCTTTTTTCCAGTAAAAGAAATATTTTCAAAATGTGTATCAAATTGTGTGCAATTATTTGATATGTCTATGTTTACAGGGATTTTTCATTTGCTCAGATAGTAAGAAGTACAGCTTACACCATGTACGCGGCATGACGTGTGACAATTTACAGCGACCGAATTCCAGTGTGCACAATAAGACTGCATTTCTACTTTTTCATTTTTATAGAATCCACAAAATATTGGTGTCAAATTGTCGAGAATTTCTTGCCTTATCCATAATTACAAAAGTTTTTTCGACACCTTGATTAGAGTCGAGTCGAAATTCAACGGTATGGGGACTTGTGTTAGCTCATTTGCGGAAATTGTCATGCGGCCCAAAACTGGGAAATCAGTGATATTTCACTTGTTTATAACTTTTTTCCAGTAAAAGAAGTATTTTCTAAATGGGTATCAAATTGTGTGAAATTATTTGATTTGTCTATGTTTACAGGGATTTTTCATTTGCTCAGATAGTAAAAAGCACAGCTTTCACCATGGGCGCGGTATGTCGTCTGACAATTTACAGCGTCCAAATTCCAGTGTGCACAATAAGACTGCATTTGTAATTCTTCCTTTATATCGAATCCACAATATATTGTGGTCCAAATATCGGGAATTCCTTACCTTACCCATAATTACGAAAGTTTTTTCGACACCTTGAATAGAGTCGATTCGAAATTCAACGGTATGGGGACTTGTGATAGCTCATTTGTGGGAATTGTCATGCGGCCCTAAACTGGGAAATCAGTCATATTTCACGTGTTTATAACTTTTTTACAGTAAAAGAAATATTTTCAAAATGGGTATCAAATTGTGTGCAATTATTTGATATGTCTATGTTTACAGGGATTTTTCATTTGCTCAGATAGTAAAAAGTACAGCTTTCACCATGTGCGCGGCATGACGTCTGACAATTTACAGCGTCCGAATTCCAGTGTGCACAATAAGACTGCATTTCTACTTTTTCCTTTTTATAGAATCCACAAAATATTGGTGTTAAATTGTCGAGAATTTCTTGCCTTATCCATAATTACAAAAGTTTGTTCGACACCTTGAATAGAGTCGAGGCAAAATTCAAAGGTATGGGGACTAGTGTTAGCTCATTTCCCGAAATTTTCATGCGGACCTAAACTGGGTAATCAGTGATATTTCACATGTTTATAACTTTTTTCCAGTAAAAGAAATATTTTCAAAATGGGTATCAAATTGTGTGCACTTATTTGATTTGTATATGTTTACAGGGATTTTTCATTTGCTCAGATAGTAAAAAGTACAGCTTTCACCATGTGCGCGGTATGTCGTTTGACAATTTACAGCGTCCGAATTCCAGTGTGCACAATAAGAATGCATTTCTACTTTTTCCTTTTTAGAGAATCCACAAAATATTGCTGTCAAATTGTCGTGAATTTCTTGCCTTATCCATAATTACAAAAGTTTTTTTGACACGTTGAATAGAGTCGAGGCGAAATTTAACGGTATGGGGACTTGTGTTAGCTCATTTGCGGAAATTGTCATGCGGCATTAAACTGGGAAATCAGTGATATTTCACTTGTTTATAACTTTTTTCCAGTAAAAGAAATATTTTCAAAATGGGTATCAAATTCTGTGAAATTATTTGATTTATCTATGTTTACAGGGATGTTTCATTTGGTCAGATAGTAAAAAGTACAGCTTTCACTATGTGCGCGGTATGTCGTCTGACAATTTACAGCGTCAGAATTCCAGTGTGCACAATAAGACTGCATTTGTAATTTTTCTTTTTTATAGAATCCACAAAATATTGGTGTCAAATTGTCGAGAATTTCTTGCCTTATCCATAATTACAAAAGTTTGTTCGACACCTTGAATAGAGTCGAGGCAAAATTCAACGGTATGGGGACTAGTGTTAGCTCATTTGCGGAAATTTTCATGCGGACCTAAACTGGGTAATCAGTCATAATTCACGTTTTTATAACTTTTTTCCAGTAAAAGAAATATTTTCAAAATGGGTATCAAATTGTGTGCAATTATTTGATTTGTCTATGTAAACAGGGATTTTTCTTTAGCTCAGATAGTAAAAAGTACAGCTTTCACCATGTGCGCGGTATGTCGTATGACAATATACAGCGTCCGAATTCCAGTGTGAACAATAAGAATGCATTTGTAATTTTTCCTTTTTATAGAATCCACAAAATATTGCTGTCCAATTGTCGAGAATTTCTTGCCTTATCCATAATTACAAAAGTTTTTCGACACCTTGAATAGAGTCAAGGCAAAATTCAACGGTATGGGGACTTGTGTTAGCTCATTTGCGGAAATTGTCATGCGGACCTAAACTGGGTAATCAGTCATAATTCAATTTTATAACTTTTTTCCAGTAAAAGAAATATTTTCAAAATGGGTATCAAATTGTGTGCAATTATTTGATTTGTCTATGTATACAGGGATATTTCTTTTGCTCAGATAGTAAAAAGTACAGCTTTCACCATGTCCGTGGTATGTCGTCTGACAATTTACAGCGTCCGAATTCCAGTGTGCACAATAAGACGGCATTTGTAATTTTGCCTTTTTATAGAATCCACAATATATTGGTGTCAAATTGTCGCGAATTTCTTGCCTTATCCATAATTACAAAAGTTTTTTCGACACCTTGATTAGAGTCGAGTCGAAATTCAACGGTATGGGGACTTGTGTTAGCTCATTTGCGGAAATTGTCATGCGGCCCTAAACTGGGAAATCAGTGATATTTCACTTGTTTATAACTTTTTTCCAGTAAAAGAAATATTTTCAAAATGGGTATCAAATTGTGTGAAATTATTTGATTTGTCTGTGTTTACAGGGATTTTTCATTTGCTCAGATAGTAAAAAGTACAGCTTTCACCATGTGCACGGTATGTCGTCTGACAATTTACAGCGTCCGAATTCCAGTGTGCACAATAGGACTGCATTTGTAATTTTTCCTTTTTAACGAATCCACAATACATTGGTTTCAAATTGTCGGGAATTTCTTACCTTATCCATAATTACAAAAGTTTTTTCGACACCTTGAATAGAGTCGAGTCGAAATTCAACGGTATGGGGACTTGTGTTAGCTCATTTGCGGAAATTGTCATGCGGCCCTAAACTGGGATCTCAGTGATATTTCACTTGTTTATTACTTTTTTCCAGTAAAAGAAATATTTTCAAAATGGGTATCAAATTGTGTGAAATTATTTGATTTGTCTATGTATACAGGGATTTTTCATTTGCTCAGATAGTAAAAAGTACAGCTTTCATCATGTTCGCGGTATGTCGTCTGACAATTTAGAGTGTCCGAATTCCAGTGTGCACAATAAGAATGCATTTGTACTGTTTCCTTTATAGAGAATCCACAAACTATTGGTGTCAAATTGTCGCGAATTTCTTGCCTTATCTATAATTACAAAAGTTATTTCGACACGTTGAATAGAGTCGAGGCGAAATTTAACGGTATGGGGACTTGTGTTAGCTCATTTGCGGAAATTGTCATGCGGCCCTAAACTGGGAAATCAGTGATATTTCACTTGTTTATAACTTTTTTCCAATAAAAGAAATATTTTCAAAATGGGTATCAAATTGTGTGCAATTATTTGATTAATCTCTGTTTACAGGGATGTTTCATTTGGTCAGATAGTAAAAAGTACAGCTTTCACTATGTGCGCGGTATGTCGTCTGACAATATACAGCGTCCGAATTCCAGTGTGAACAATAAGAATGCATTTGTAATTTTTCCTTTTTATAGAATACACAAAATATTACTGTCCAATTGTCGGGAATTTCTTGCCTTATCCATAATTACAAAAGTTTGTTCGACACCTTGAATAGAGTCGAGGCAAAATTCAACGGTATGGGGAGTAGTGTTAGCTCATTTGCGGAAATTTTCATGCGGACCTAAACTGGGTAATCTGTCATAATTCACTTTTTTATAACTTTTTTCCAGTAAAAGAAATATTTTCAAAATGGGTATTAAATTGTGTGCAATTATTTGATTTGTCTATGTATACATGGATTATTCTTTTGCTCAGATATTAAAAAGTACAGCTTTCACCATGTTCGCGGTATGTCGTCTGACAATATACAGCGTCCGAATTCCAGTGTGCACAATAAGACTGCATTTGTAATTTTTCCTTTTTATCCAATCCACAATATATTGGTGTCAAATTGTCGGGAATTTCTTGCCTTGTCCATAATTACAAAAGTTTTTTCGACACCTTGATTAGAGTCGAGTCGAAATTCAACGGTATGGGGACTTGTGTTAGCTCATTTGCGGAAATTGTCATGCGGCCCAAAAGTGGGAAATCAGTGATATTTCACTTGTTTATAACTTGTTTCCAGTAAAAGAAATATTTTCAAAATGGGTATCAAATTGTGTGAAATTATTTGATTTGTCTATGTTTACAGGGATTTTTCATTTGCTCAGATAGTAAAAAGTACAGCTTTCACCATGTGCGCGGTATGTCGTCTGACAATTTACAGCGTCCGAATTCCAGTGTGCACAATAAGACTGCATTTGTAATTTTTCCTTTTTATCGAATCCACAATATATTGGTGTCCAATTGTCGGGAATTCCTTACCTTATCCATAATTACGAAAGTTTTTTCGACACCTTGAATAGAGTCGATTCGAAATTCAACGGTATGGGGACTTGTGTTAGCTCATTTGTGGAAATTAAGATGCGGCCCTAAACTGGGAAATCAGTCATATTTCACTTGTTTATAACTTTTTTCCAGGAAAAGAAATATTTTCAAAATGGGTATCAAATTGTGTGCAATTATTTGATTAATCTATGTTTACAGGGATGTTTCATTTGGTCAGATAGTAAAAAGTACAGCTTTCACTATGTGCCCGGTATGTCGTCTTACAATTTACAGCGTCCGAATTCCAGTGTGCACAATAAGACTGCATTTGTAATTTTTCCTTTTTATAGAATCCACAAAATATTGGTGTCAAATTGTCGGGAATTTCTTGCCTTATCCATAATTACAAAAGTTTGTTCGACAACTTGAATAGAGTCGAGGCAAAATTCAACGGTATGGGGACTAGTGTTAGCTCAATAGTGGAAATTTTCATGCGGACCTAAACTGGGTAATCAGTCATAATTCACTTTTTTATAACTTTTTTCCAGTAAAAGAAATATTTTCAAAATGGGTATCAAATTGTGTGCAATTATTTGATTTGTCTATATATACACGGATTTTTCTTTTGCTCAGATAGTAAAATGTACAGCTTTCACCATGTGCGCGGTATGTCGTCTGACAATATACAGCGTCCGAATTTCAGTGTGAACAATAAGAATGCATTTGTAATTTTTCCTTTTTATAGTATCCACAAAATATTGCTGTCCAATTGTCGGGAATTTCTGGCCTTATCCATAATTACAAAAGTTTGTTCGACACCTTGAATAGAGTCGAGGCAAAATTCAACGGTATGGGGACTAGTGTTAGCTCATTTGCGGAAATTTTCATGCGGACCTAAACTGGGTAATCAGTCATAATTGACTTTTTTATAACTTTTTTCCAGTAAAAGAAATATTTTCAAAATGGGTATCAAATTGTGTGCAATTATTTGATTTGTCTATGTATACAGGGATTTTACTTTTGGTCAGATAGTAAAAAGTACAGCTTTCACCATATGCGCAGTATGTCGTCTGACAATTTACAGCGTCCGAATTCCAGTGTGCACAATAAGACTGCATTTGTAATTTTTCCTTTTTATCCAATCCACAATATATTGGTGTCAAATTGTCGGGAATTTCTTGCCTTGTCCATAATTACAAAAGTTTTTTCGACACCTTGATTAGAGTCGAGTCGAAATTCAACGGTATGGGGACTTGTGTTAGCTCATTTGCGGAAATTGTCATGCGGCCCAAAAGTGGGAAATCAGTGATATTTCACTTGTTTATAACTTTTTTCCAGTAAAAGAAATATTTTCAAAATGGGTATCAAATTGTGTGAAATTATTTGATTTGTCTATGTTTACAGGGATTTTTCATTTGCTCAGATAGTAAAAAGTACAGCTTTCACCATGTGCGCGGTATGTCGTCTGACAATTTACAGCGTCCGAATTCCAGTGTGCACAATAAGACTGCATTTGTAATTTTTCCTTTTTATCGAATCCACAATATATTGGTGTCCAATTGTCGGGAATTCCTTACCTTATCCATAATTACGAAAGTTTTTTCGACACCTTGAATAGAGTCGATTCGAAATTCAACGGTATTGGGACTTGCGTTAGCTCATTTGTGGAAATTAAGATGCGGCCCTAAACTGGGAAATCAGTCATATTTCACTTGTTTATAACTTTTTTCCAGTAAAAGAAATATTTTCAAAATGGGTATCAAATTGTGTGCAATTATTTGATTAATCTATGTTTACAGGGATGTTTCATTTGGTCAGATAGTAAAAAGTACAGCTTTCACTATGTGCCCGGTATGTCGTCTTACAATTTACAGCGTCCGAATTCCAGTGTGCACAATAAGACTGCATTTGTAATTTTTCCTTTTTATAGAATCTACAAAATATTGGCGTCAAATTGTCGGGAATTTCTTGCCTTATCCATAATTACAAAAGTTTGTTCGACAACTTGAATAGAGTCGAGGCAAAATTCAACGGTATGGGGACTAGTGTTAGCTCATTTGCGGAAATTTTCATGCGGACCTAAACTGGGTAATCAGTCATAATTCACTTTTTTATAACTTTTTTCCAGTAAAAGAAATATTTTCAAAATGGGTATCAAATTGTGTGCAATTATTTGATTTGTCTATATATACAGGGATTTTTCTTTTGCTCAGATAGTAAAATGTACAGCTTTCACCATGTGCGCGGTATGTCGTCTGACAATATACAGCGTCCGAATTTCAGTGTGAACAATAAGAATGCATTTGTAATTTTTCCTTTTTATAGTATCCACAAAATATTGCTGTCCAATTGTCGGGAATTTCTGGCCTTATCCATAATTACAAAAGTTTGTTCGACACCTTGAATAGAGTCGAGGCAAAATTCAACGGTATGGGGACTAGTGTTAGCTCATTTGCGGAAATTTTCATGCGGACCTAAACTGGGTAATCAGTCATAATTGACTTTTTTATAACTTTTTTCCAGTAAAAGAAATATTTTCAAAATGGGTATCAAATTGTGTGCAATTATTTGATTTGTCTATGTATACAGGGATTTTACTTTTGGTCAGATAGTAAAAAGTACAGCTTTCACCATATGCGCAGTATGTCGTCTGACAATTTACAGCGTCCGAATTCCAGTGTGCACAATAAGACTGCATTTGTAATTTTTCCTTTTAATCCAATCCACAATATATTGGTGTCAAATTGTCGGGAATTTCTTGCCTTGTCCATAATTACAAAAGTTTTTTCGACAGCTTGATTAGAGTCGAGTCGAAATTCAACGGTATGGGGACTTGTGTTAGCTCATTTGCGGAAATTGTCATGCGGCCCAAAAGTGGGAAATCAGTGATATTTCACTTGTTTATAACTTTTTTCCAGTAAAAGAAATATTTTCAAAATGGGTATCAAATTGTGTGAAATTATTTGATTTGTCTATGTTTACAGGGGTTTTTCATTTGCTCAGATAGTAAAAAGTACAGCTTTCACCATGTGCGCGGTATGTCGTCTGACAATTTACAGCGTCCGAATTCCAGTGTGCACAATAAGACTGCATTTGTAATTTTTCCTTTTTATCGAATCCACAATATATTGGTGTCCAATTGTCGGGAATTCCTTACCTTATCCATAATTACGAAAGTTTTTTCGACACCTTGAATAGAGTCGACTCGAAATTCAACGGTATTGGGACTTGTGTTAGCTCATTTGTGGAAATTAAGATGCGGCCCTAAACTGGGAAATCAGTCATATTTCACTTGTTTATAACTTTTTTCCAGTAAAAGAAATATTTTCAAAATGGGTATCAAATTGTGTGCAATTATTTGATTAATCTATGTTTACAGGGATGTTTCATTTGGTCAGATAGTAAAAAGTACAGCTTTCACTATGTGCCCGGTATGTCGTCTTACAATTTACAGCGTCCGAATTCCAGTGTGCACAATAAGACTGCATTTGTAATTTTTCCTTTTTATAGAATCCACAAAATATTGGTGTCAAATTGTCGGGAATTTCTTGCCTTATCCATAATTACAAAAGTTTGTTCGACAACTTGAATAGAGTCGAGGCAAAATTCAACGGTATGGGGACTAGTGTTAGCTCATTTGCGGAAATTTTCATGCGGACCTAAACTGGGTAATCAGTCATAATTCACTTTTTTATAACTTTTTTCCAGTAAAAGAAATATTTTCAAAATGGGTATCAAATTGTGTGCAATTATTTGATTTGTCTATGTATACAGGGATTTTTCTTTTGCTCAGATAGTAAAATGTACAGCTTTCACCATGTGCGCGGTATGTCGTCTGACAATATACAGCGTCCGAAAATTCAGTGTGAACAATAAGAATGCATTTGTAATTTTTCCTTTTTATAGTATCCACAAAATATTGCTGTCCAATTGTCGGGAATTTCTGGCCTTATCCATAATGACAAAAGTTTGTTCGACACCTTGAATAGAGTCGAGGCAAAATTCAACGGTATGGGGACTAGTGTTAGCTCATTTGCGGAAATTTTCATGCGGACCTAAACTGGGTAATCAGTCATAATTGACTTTTTTATAACTTTTTTCCAGTAAAAGAAATATTTTCAAAATGGGTATCAAATTGTGTGCAATTATTTGATTTGTCTATGTATACAGGGATTTTACTTTTGGTCAGATAGTAAAGAGTACAGCTTTCACCATATGCGCAGTATGTCGTCTGACAATTTACAGCGTCCGAATTCCAGTGTGCACAATAAGACTGCATTTGTAATTTTTCCTTTTTATCCAATCCACAATATATTGGTGTCAAATTGTCGGGAATTTCTTGCCTTATCCATAATTACAAAAGTTTGTTCGACACCTTGATTAGAGTCGAGTCGAATTTCAACGGTATGGGGACTTGTGTTAGCTCATTTGCGGAAATTGTCATGCGGCACTAAACTGGGAAATCAGTGATATTTTACTTGTTTATAACTTTTTTCCAGTAAAAGAAATATTTTCAAAATGGGTATCAAATTGTGTGAAATTATTTGATTTGTCTATGTTTACAGGGATTTTTCATTTGCTCAGATAGTAAAAAGTACAGCTTTCACCATGTGCGCGGTATGTCGTCTGACAATTTACAGCGACCGAATTCCAGTGTGCACAATAAGACTGCATTTGTAATTTTTCCTTTTTATCGAATCCACAATATATTGGTGTCCAATTGTCGGGAATTCCTTACCTTATCCATAATTACAAAAGTTTTTTCGACACCTTGAATAGAGTCGAGGCAAAATTCAACGGTATGGGGACTAGTGTTAGCTCATTTGCGGAAATTTTCATGCGGACCTAAACTGGGTAATCAGTCATAATTCACATTTTTATAACTTTTTTGCAGTAAAAGAAATATTTTCAAAATGGGTATCAAATTGTGTGCAATTATTTGATTTGTCTATGTATACAGGGATTTTTCTTTTGCTCAGATAGTAAAAAGTACAGCTTTCACCATGTGCGCGGTATGTCGTCTGACAATATACAGCGTCCAAATTACAGTGTGCTCAATAAGACTGCATTTCTACTTTTTCATTTTTATAGAATCCACAAAATATTGGTTTCAAATTGTCGGGAATTTCAATGCCTTATCCATAATTACAAAAGTTTGTTCGACACCTTGAATAGAGTCGAGGCAAAATTCAACGGTATGGGGACTAGTGTTAGCTCATTTGCGGAAATTTTCATGCGGACCTAAACTGGGTAATCTGTCATAATTCACATTTTTATAACTTTTTTCCAGTAAAAGAAATATTTTCAAAATTGGTATCAAATTGTGTGCAATTATTTGATATGTCTATGTTTACAGGGTTTTTACTTTTGCTCAGATAGTAAAAAGTACAGCTTTCACCATGTGCGCGGTATGTCGTCTGACAATTTACAGCGTCCGAATTCCAGTGTGCACAATAAGACTGCATTTGTAATTTTTCCTTTTTATTGAATCCACAATATATTGGTGTCAAATTGTCGAGAATTTCTTGCCTTATCCATAATTACAAAAGTTTTTTCAAAACCTTGAATAGAGTCGATTCGAAATTCAACGGTATGGGGACTTGTGTTAGCTCATTTGTGAAAATTTTCATGCGGCCCTAAACTGGGAAATCAGTCATATTTCACTTGTTTATAACTTTTTTCAAGTAAAAGAAATATTTTCAAAATGGGTATCAAATTGTGTGCAATTATTTGATATGTCTATGTTTAAAGGGATTTTTCATTTGTTCAGATAGTAAAAAGTACAGCTTTCACCATGTGCGCGGCATGACGTCTGACAATTTACAGCGACCGAATTCCAGTGTGCACAATAAGACTGCATTTCTACTTTTTCCTTTTTATAGAATCCACAAAATATTGGTGTCAAATTGTCGTGAATTTCTTGCCTTATCCATAATTACAAAAGTTTGTTCGACACCTTGAATAGAGTCGAGGCAAAATTCAACGGTATGGGGACTAGTGTTAGCTCATTTGCGGAAATTGTCATGCGGCCCTAAACTGGGAAATCAGTGATATTTCACTTGTTTATAACTTTTTTCCATTAAAAGAAATATTTTCAAAATGGGTATCAAATTGTGTGAAATTATTTGATTTATCTATGTTTACAGGGATGTTTCATTTGGTCAGATAGTAAAAAGTACAGTTTTCACTATCTGCGCGGTATGTCGTCTGACAATTTACAGCGTCCGAATTCCAGTGTGCACAATAAGCCTGCATTTGTAATTTTTCCTTTTTATAGAATCCACAAAATATTGGTGTCAAATTGTCACTAATTTCTTGCCTTATCCATAATTACAAAAGTTTGTTCGACACCTTGATTTGAGTCGAGGCAAAATTCAACGGTATGGGGACTAGTGTTAGCTCATTTGCGGAAATTTTCATGCGGTCCTAAACTGGGTAATCTGGCATAATTCACGTTTTTATAAATTTTTCCAGTAAAAGAAATATTTTCAAAATGGGTATCAAATTGTGTGCAATTATTTGATATGTCTACGTTTACAGAGATTTTTCATTTGCTCAGATAGTAAAAAGTACAGTTTTCACCATGTGCGCGGCATGACGTCTGACAATTTATAGCGTCTGAATTCCAGTGTTTCACAATAATAATGCATTTCTAGTTTTTCCTTTTTAGAGAATCCACAAAATATTGGTGTCAAATTGTCGGGTATTCCTTACCTTATCCATAATTACGAAAGTTTTTTGCGATACCTTCAATAGAGTCGATTCGAAATACAACGGCATGGGGACTTGTGTTAGCTCATTTGTGGAAATTGTCATGCGGCCCTAAACTGGGAAATCAGTCATATTTCACTTGTTTATAACTTTTTTCAGTTTAAAAGAAATATTTTCAAAATGGGTATCAAATTGTGTGCAATTATTTGATATGTCTATGTTTGCAGGGATTTTTCATTTGCTCAGATAGTAAAAAGTACAGCTTTCACTATCTGCGCGGTATGTCGTCTGACAATTTACAGCGTCCGAATTCCAGTGTGCACAATAAGACTGCATTTGTAATTTTTCCTTTTTATAGAATCCACAAAATATTGGTGTCAAATTGTCGAGAATTTCTTGCCTTATCCATAATTACAAAAGTTTGTTCGACACCTTGAATAGAGTCGAGGCAAAATTCAACGGTATGGGGACTAGTGTTAGCTCATTTGCGGAAATTGTCATGCGGCCCTAAACTGGGAAATCAGTGATATTTCACTTGTTTATAACTTTTTTCCAGTATAAGAAATATTTTCAAAATGGGTATCAAATTGTGTGCAATTATTTGATTTGACTATATTTACAGGGATTTTTCATTTGGTCAGAGAGTAAAAAGTACAGCTTTCAACATGAGCGCTGTATGTCGTCTGACAATTTACAGCGTTCGGATTCTAGGTTGCACAATAAGACTGCATTTGTAATTTTTCCTTTTCATAGAATCCACAAAATATTGCTGTCCAATTGTCGGGAATTCCTTACCTTATCCATAATTACAAAAGTTTTTTCGACACCTTGAATAGAGTCGAGGCAAAATTCAACGGTATGTGGACTAGTGTTAGTTCATTTGCGGAAATTTCCATGCGGACCAAAAGTGGGTATTCAGTCATAATTGACTTTTTTATAAATTTTTCCAGTAAAAGTAATATTTTCAAAATGGGTATCAAATTGTGTGCAATTATTTGATTTGTCTATGTATACAGGGATTTGTCTTTTGCTCAGATAGTAAAAAGTACAGCTTTCACCATGTGCGCGGTATGTCGTCTGACAATCTACAGCGTCCGAATTCCAGTGTGCACAATAAGAATGCATTTCTACTTTTTCCTTTTTAGAGAATCCACAAAATATTGGTGTCAAATTGTCGGGAATTTCTTGCCTTATCCATAATTACAAAAGTTTTTTCGACACGTTGAATAGAGTGGATACGAAATTCAACGGTATGGGGACTTGTGTTAGCTCATTTTTGGAAATTGTCATGCGGCCCTAAACTGGGAAATCAGTGATATTTCACATGTTTATAACTTTTTTCCAGTAAAAGAAATATTTTCAAAATGGGTATCAAATTGTGTGCAATTATTTGATTTGTCTATGTTTACAGGGATTTTTCATTTGCTCAGATAGTAAAAAGTACAGCTTTCACCATGTGCGCGGTATGTCGTTTGACAATTTACATCGTCCGAATTCCAGTGTGCACAATAAAAATGCTTTTCTACTTTTTCATTTTAGAAAATCCACAAAATATTGGTGTCAAATTGTGGGGAATTTCTTGCCTTATCCATAATTACAAAAGTTTTTTCGACACGCTGAATAGAGTTTAGGCGAAATTTAACGGTATGGGGACTTGCGTTAGCTCATTTGCGGAAATTGTCATGCGGCCCTAAACTGGGAAATCAGTGATATATCACTTGTTTATAACTTTTTTCCAGTAAAAGAAATATTTTCAAAATGGGTATCAAATTGTGTGAAATTATTTGATTTGTCTATGTTTACAGGGATTTTTCATTTGCTCAGATAGTAAAAAGTACAGCTTTCACCATGTGCGCGGTATGTCGTCTGACAATTGACAGCGTCCGAATTCCAGTGTGCACAATAAGACTGCATTTGTAATTTTTCCTTTTTATCGAATCCACAATATATTGGTGTCCAATTGTCGGGAATTCCTTACCTTATCCATAATTACGAAAGTTTTTTCGACACCTTGAAGAGAGTCGATTCGAAATTCAACGTTATGGGGACTTGTGTTACCTCATTTGTAGAAATTGTCATGTGGCTCTAAACTGGGAAATCAGTGATATTTCACTTGTTTATAACTTTTTTCCAGTAAAAGAAGTATTTTCTAAATGGGTATCAAATTGTGTGAAATTATTTGATTTGTCTATGTTTACAGGGATTTTTCATTTGCTCAGATAGTAAAAAGCACAGCTTTCACCATGGGCGCGGTATGTCGTCTGACAATTTACAGCGTCCGAATTCCAGTGTGCACAATAAGACTGCATTTGTAATTCTTCCTTTATATCGAATCCACAATATATTGTGGTCCAAATATCGGGAATTCCTTACCTTACCCATAATTACGAAAGTTTTTTCGACACCTTGAATAGAGTCGATTCGAAATTCAACGGTATGGGGACTTGTGATAGCTCATTTTTGGGAATTGTCATGCAGCCCTAAACTGGGAAATCAGTCATATTTCACGTGTTTATAACTTTTTTCCAGTAAAAGAAATATTTTCAAAATGGGTATCAAATTGTGTGCAATTATTTGATATGTCTATGTTTACAGGGATTTTTCATTTGCTCAGATAGTAAAAAGTACAGGTTTCAGCATGTGCGCGGCATGACGTCTGACAATTTACAGCGTCCGAATTCCAGTGTGCACAATAAGACTGCATTTCTACTTTTTCCTTTTTATAGAATCCACAAAATATTGGTGTTAAATTGTCGGGAATTTCTTGCCTTATCCATAATTACAAAAGTTTGTTCGACACCTTGAATAGAGTCGAGGCAAAATTCAAAGGTATGGGGACTAGTGTTAGCTCATTTCCCGAAATTTTCATGCGGACCTAAACTGGGTAATCAGTGATATTTCACATGTTTATAACTTTTTTCCAGTAAAAGAAATATTTTCAAAATGGGTATCAAATTGTGTGAAATTATTTGATTTGTCTATGTTTACAGGGATTTTTCATTTGCTCAGATAGTAAAAAGTACAGCTTTCACCATGTGCGCGGTATGTCGTCTGACAATTGACAGCGTCCGAATTCCAGTGTGCACAATAAGACTGCATTTGTAATTTTTCCTTTTTATCGAATCCACAATATATTGGTGTCCAATTGTCGGGAATTCCTTACCTTATCCATAATTACGAAAGTTTTTTCGACACCTTGAATAGAGTCGATTCGAAATTCAACGTTATGGGGACTTGTGTTACCTCATTTGTAGAAATTGTCATGTGGCTCTAAACTGGGAAATCAGTGATATTTCACTTGTTTATAACTTTTTTCCAGTAAAAGAAGTATTTTCTAAATGGGTATCAAATTGTGTGAAATTATTTGATTTGTCTATGTTTACAGGGATTTTTCATTTGCTCAGATAGTAAAAAGCACAGCTTTCACCATGGGCGCGGTATGTCGTCTGACAATTTACAGCGTCCGAATTCCAGTATGCACAATAAGACTGCATTTGTAATTCTTCCTTTATATCGAATCCACAATATATTGTGGTCCAAATATCGGGAATTCCTTACCTTACCCATAATTACGAAAGTTTTTTCGACACCTTGAATAGAGTCGATTCGAAATTCAACGGTATGGGGACTTGTGATAGCTCATTTGTGGGAATTGTCATGCGGCCCTAAACTGGGAAATCAGTCATATTTCACGTGTTTATAACTTTTTTCCAGTAAAAGAAATATTTTCAAAATGGGTATCAAATTGTGTGCAATTATTTGATATGTCTATGTTTACAGGGATTTTTCATTTGCTCAGATAGTAAAAAGTACAGCTTTCACCATGTGCGCGGCATGACGTCTGACAATTTACAGCGTCCGAATTCCAGTGTGCACAATAAGACTGCATTTCTACTTTTTCCTTTTTATAGAATCCACAAAATATTGGTGTTAAATTGTCGAGAATTTCTTGCCTTATCCATAATTACAAAAGTTTGTTCGACACCTTGAATAGAGTCGAGGCAAAATTCAAAGGTATGGGGACTAGTGTTAGCTCATTTCCCGAAATTTTCATGCGGACCTAAACTGGGTAATCAGTGATATTTCACATGTTTATAACTTTTTTCCAGTAAAAGAAATATTTTCAAAATGGGTATCAAATTGTGTGCACTTATTTGATTTGTATATGTTTACAGGGATTTTTCATTTGCTCAGATAGTAAAAAGTACAGCTTTCACCATGTGCGCGGTATGTCGTTTGACAATTTACAGCGTCCGAATTCCAGTGTGCACAATAAGAATGCATTTCTACTTTTTCCTTTTTAGAGAATCCACAAAATATTGCTGTCAAATTGTCGTGAATTTCTTGCCTTATCCATAATTACAAAAGTTTTTTTGACACGTTGAATAGAGTCGAGGCGAAATTTAACGGTATGGGGACTTGTGTTAGCTCATTTGCGGAAATTGTCATGCGGCCCTAAACTGGGAAATCAGTGATATTTCACTTGTTTATAACTATTTTCCAGTAAAAGAAATATTTTCAAAATGGGTATCAAATTTTGTGAAATTATTTGATTTATCTATGTTTACAGGGATGTTTCATTTGGTCAGATAGTAAAAAGTACAGCTTTCACTATGTGCACGATATGTCGTCTGACAATTTACAGCGTCAGAATTCCAGTGTGCACAATAAGACTGCATTTGTAATTTTTCCTTTTTATAGAAGCCACAAAATATTACTGTCCAATTGTCGGGAATTT
This sequence comes from Acanthosepion esculentum, assembly GCA_964036315.1. Lineage (NCBI taxonomy): Eukaryota > Metazoa > Mollusca > Cephalopoda > Sepiida > Sepiidae > Acanthosepion > Acanthosepion esculentum. The sequence continues at coordinate 73,515,032 of OZ038509.1, read as the reverse complement.
CTTGCCTTATCCATAATTACAAAAGTTTGTTCGACACCTTGAATAGAGTCGAGGCAAAATTCAACGGTATGGGGAGTAGTGTTAGCTCATTTGCGGAAATTTTCATGCGGACCTAAACTGGGTAATCTGTCATAATTCACTTTTTTATAACTTTTTTCCAGTAAAAGAAATATTTTCAAAATGGGTATTAAATTGTGTGCAATTATTTGATTTGTCTATGTATACATGGATTTTTCTTTTGCTCAGATAGTAAAAAGTACAGCTTTCACCATGTGCGCGGTATGTCGTCTGACAATATACAGCGTCCGAATTCCAGTGTGCACAATAAGACTGCATTTGTAATTTTTCATTTTTATCCAATCCACAATATATTGGTGTCAAATTGTCGGGAATTTCTTGCCTTGTCCATAATTACAAAAGTTTTTTCGACACCTTGATTAGAGTCGAGTCGAAATTCAACGGTATGGGGACTTGTGTTAGCTCATTTGCGGAAATTGTCATGCGGCCCAAAAGTGGGAAATCAGTGATATTTCACTTGTTTATAACTTGTTTCCAGTAAAAGAAATATTTTCAAAATGGGTATCAAATTGTGTGAAATTATTTGATTTGTCTATGTTTACAGGGATTTTTCATTTGCTCAGATAGTAAAAAGTACAGCTTTCACCATGTGCGCGGTATGTCGTCTGACAATTTACAGCGTCCGAATTCCAGTGTGCACAATAAGACTGCATTTGTAATTTTTCCTTTTTATCGAATCCACAATATATTGGTGTCCAATTGTCGGGAATTCCTTACCTTATCCATAATTACGAAAGTTTTTTCGACACCTTGAATAGAGTCGATTCGAAATTCAACGGTATTGGGACTTGTGTTAGCTCATTTGTGGAAATTAAGATGCGGCCCTAAACTGGGAAATCAGTCATATTTCACTTGTTTATAACTTTTTTCCAGTAAAAGAAATATTTTCAAAATGGGTATCAAATTGTGTGCAATTATTTGATTAATCTATGTTTACAGGGATGTTTCATTTGGTCAGATAGTAAAAAGTACAGCTTTCACCACGTGCGCGGTATGTCGTCTGACAATTTACAGCGTCCGAATTCCAGTGTGCACAATAAGACTGCATTTGTAATTTTTCCTTTTTATAGAATCTACAAAATATTGGTGTCAAATTGTCGGGAATTTCTTGCCTTATCCATAATTACAAAAGTTTGTTCGACAACTTGAATAGAGTCGAGGCAAAATTCAACGGTATGGGGACTAGTGTTAGCTCATTTGCGGAAATTTTCATGCGGACCTAAACTGGGTAATCAGTCATAATTCACTTTTTTATAACTTTTTTCCAGTAAAAGAAATATTTTCAAAATGGGTATCAAATTGTGTGCAATTATTTGATTTGTCTATATATACAGGGATTTTTCTTTTGCTCAGATAGTAAAATGTACAGCTTTCACCATGTGCGCGGTATGTCGTCTGACAATATACAGCGTCCGAATTTCAGTGTGAACAATAAGAATGCATTTGTAATTTTTCCTTTTTATAGTATCCACAAAATCTTGCTGTCCAATTGTCGAGAATTTCTGGCCTTATCCATAATTACAAAAGTTTGTTCGACACCTTGAATAGAGTCGAGGCAAAATTCAACGGTATGGGGACTAGTGTTAGCTCATTTGCGGAAATTTTCATGCGGACCTAAACTGGGTAATCAGTCATAATTGACTTTTTTATAACTTTTTTCCAGTAAAAGAAATATTTTCAAAATGGGTATCAAATTGTGTGCAATTATTTGATTTGTCTATGTATACAGGGATTTTACTTTTGGTCAGATAGTAAAAAGTACAGCTTTCACCATATGCGCAGTATGTCGTCTGACAATTTACAGCGTTCGAATTCCAGTGTGCACAATAAGACTGCATTTGTAATTTTTCCTTTTTATCCAATCCACAATATATTAGTGTCAAATTGTCGGGAATTTCTTGCCTTATCCATAATTACAAAAGTTTGTTCGACACCTTGATTAGAGTCGAGTCGAATTTCAACGGTATGGGGACTTGTGTTAGCTCATTTGCGGAAATTGTCATGCGGCACTAAACTGGGAAATCAGTGATATTTTACTTGTTTATAACTTTTTTCCAGTAAAAGAAATATTTTCAAAATGGGTATCAAATTGTGTGAAATTATTTGATATGTCTATGTTTACAGGGATTTTTCATTTGTTCAGATAGTAAAAAGTACAGCTTTCACCATGTGCGCGGCATGACGTCTGACAATTTACAGCAACCGAATTCCAGTGTGCACAATAAGACTGCATTTGTAATTTTTCCTTTTTATCGAATCCACAATATATTGGTGTCCAATTGTCGGGAATTCCTTACCTTATCCATAATTACAAAAGTTTTTTCGACACATTGAATAGAGTCGAGGCAAAATTCAACGGTATGGGGACTAGTGTTAGCTCATTTGCGGAAATTTTCATGCGGACCTAAACTGGGTAATCAGTCATTATTCACATTTTTATAACTTTTTTGCAGTAAAAGAAATATTTTCAAAATGGGTATCAAATTGTGTGCAATTATTTGATTTGTCTATGTATACAGGGATTTTTCTTTTGCTCAGATAGTAAAAAGTACAGCTTTCACCATGTGCGCGGTATGTCGTCTGACAATATAAAGCGTCCAAATTCCAGTGTGCTCAATAAGACTGCATTTCTACTTTTTCATTTTTATAGAATCCACAAAATATTGGTTTCAAATTCTCGGGAATTTCAATGCCTTATCCATAATTACAAAATTTGTTCGACACCTTGAATAGAGTCGAGGCAAAATTCAACGGTATGGGGACTAGTGTTAGCTCATTTGCGGAAATTTTCATGCGGACCTAAACTGGGTAATCTGTCATAATTCACATTTTTATAACTTTTTTCCAGTAAAAGAAATATTTTCAAAATGGGTATCAAATTGTGTGCAATTATTTGATATGTCTATGTTTACAGGGTTTTTACTTTTGCTCAGATAGTAAAAAGTACAGCTTTCACCATGTGCGCGGTATGTCGTCTGACAATTTACAGCGTCCGAATTCCAGTGTGCACAATAAGACTGCATTTGTAATTTTTCCTTTTTATCGAATCCACAATATATTGGTGTCAAATTGTCGAGAATTTCTTGCCTTATCCATAATTACAAAAGTTTTTTCAAAACCTTGAATAGAGTCGATTCGAAATTCAACGGTATGGGGACTTGTGTTAGCTCATTTGTGAAAATTTTCATGCGGCCCTAAACTGGGAAATCAGTGATATTTCACTTCTTTATAACTTTTTTCCAGGAAAAGAAATATTTTCAAAATGGGTATCAAATTGTGTGAAATTATTTGATTTGTCTATGTTTACAGGGATTTTTCATTTGCTCAGATAGTAAAAAGTACAGCTTTCACCATGTGCGCGGTATGTCGTCTGACAATTTACAGCGTCCGAATTCCAGTGTGCACAATAAGACTGCATTTGTAATTTTTCCTTTTTATCGAATCCACAATATATTGGCGTCCAATTGTCGGGAATTCCTTACCTTATCCATAATTACGAAAGTTTTTTCGACACCTTGAATAGAGTCGATTCGAAATTCAACGGTCTGGGGACTTGTGTTAGCTCATTTGTGGAAATTGTCATGTGCCCTAAACTGGGAAATCAGTCATATTTCACTTGTTTATAAATTTTTCCAGTAAAAGAAATATTTTCAAAATGGGTATCAAATTGTGTGAAATTATTTGATTTGTCTATGTTTACAGGGATTTTTCATTTTCTCAGATAGTAAAAAGTACAGCTTTCACCACGTGCGCGGCATGACGTCTGACAATTTACAGCGTCCGAATTCCAGTGTGCACAATATGACTGCATTTGTAATTTTTCCTTTTTATCGAATCCACAAGATATTGGTGTCCAATTGTCGGGAATTCCTTACCTTATCCATAATTACGAATGTTTTTTCGACACCTTGAATAGAGTCGATTCGAAATTCAACGGTATGGGGACTTGTGTTAGCTCATTTGTGGAAATTGTCATGCGGCCCTAAACTGGGAAATCAGTCATATTTCATTTGTTTATAACTTTTTTCCAGTAAAAGAAATATTTTCAAAATGGGTATCAAATTGTGTGTATTATTTGATATGTCTATGTTTACAGGGATTTTTCATTTGCTCACATAGTAAAAAGTACAGCTTTCAGCATGTGCGCGGCATGACGTCTGACAATTTACAGCGTCCGAATTCCAGTGTGCACAATAAGACTGCATTTGTAATTTTTCCTTTTTATAGAATCCACAAAATATTGGTGTCAAATTGTCGAGAATTTCTTGCCTTATCCATAATTACAAAAGTTTGTTCAACACCTTGAATAAAGTCGAGGCAAAATTCAACGGTATGGGGACTAGTGTTAGCTCATTTGCGGAAATTTTCATGCGGACCTAAACTGGGTAATCAGTCATAATTCACTTTTTTATAACTTTTTTACAGTGAAAGAAATATTTTCAAAATGGGTATCAAATTGTGTGCAATTATTTGATTCGTCTATGTATACAGGGATTTTTCTTTTGCTCAGATAGTAAAAAGTACAGCTTCCACCATGTGCGCGGTATGTCGTCTGACAATTTACAGCATCCGAATTCCAGTGTGCACAATAAGACTGCATTTGTAATTTTTCCTTTTTATCGAATCCACAATATATTGGTGTCCAATTGTCGGGAATTCCTTACCTTATCCATAATTACAAAAGTTTTTTCGACACCTTGAATAGAGTCGATTCGAAATTCAACGGTATTGGGACTTGTGTTAGCTCATTTGTGGAAATTGTCATGCGGCCCTAAACTGGGAAATCAGTGATATTTCACTTGTTTATAACTTTTTTCCAGTAAAAGAAATATTTTCAAAATGGGTATCAAATTATGTGCAATTATTTGATTTGTATATGTTTACAGCGATGTTTCATTTGGTCAGATAGTAAAAAGTACAGCTTTCACTATGTGCGCGGTATGTCGTCTGACAATTTACAGCGTCAGAATTCCAGTGTGCACAATAAGACTGCATTTGTAATTTTTCCTTTTTATAGAATCCACAAAATATTGGTGTCAAATTGTCAGGAATTTCTTGCCTTATCCATAATTACAAAAGTTTGTCCGACACCTTGAATAGAGTCGAGGCAAAATTCAACGGTATGGGGACTAGTGTTAGCTCATTTGCGGAAATTTTCATGCGGACCTAAACTGGGTAATCAGTGATAATTCACTTTTTTATAACTTTTTTCCAGTGAAAGAAATATTTTCAAAATGGGTATCAAATTGTGTGCAATTATTTGATATGTCTATGTTTTCAGGGATTTTTCATTTGCTCAGATAGTAAAAAGTACAGCTTTCACCATGTGCGCGGCATGACGTCTGACAATTTACAACGACCGAATTCCAGTGTGCACAATAAGACTGCATTTTTACTTTTTCATTTTTATAGAATCCACAAAATATTGGTGTCAAATTGTCGGGAATTTCTTGCCTTATCCATAATTACAAACGTTTGTTCGACACCTTGAATAGAGTCGAGGCAAAATTCAACGGTATGGGGACTAGTGTTAGCTCATTTGCCGAAATTGTCATGCGGCCCTAAACTGGGAAATCAGTGATATTTCACTTGTTTTATGACTTTTTTCCAGTAAAAGAAATATTTTCAAAATGGGTATCAAATTTTGTGAAATTATTTGATTTATCTATGTTTACAGTGATGTTTCATTTGGTCAGATAGTAAAAAGTACAGATTTCACTATGTGCGCGGTATGTCGTCTGACAATTTACAGCGTCCGAATTCCAGTGTGCACAATAAGACTGCATTTGTAATTTTTCCTTTTCATAGAATCCACAAAATATTGGTGTCAAATTGTCGAGAATTTCTTGCCTTATCCATAATTGCAAAAGTTTTTTCGACACATTGAATAGAGTCGAGGCAAAATTCAACGGTATGGGGACTATTGTTAGCTCATTTGCGGAAATTGTCATACGGACCTAAACTGGGTAATCAGACATAATTCACGTTTTTATAACTTTTTTCCAGTAAAAGAAATATTTTCAAAATGGGTATCAAATTGTGTGCGATTATTTGATTTGTCTATGTATACAGGGATTTTTCTTTTGCACAGATAGTAAAAAGTACAGCTTTCACCATGTGCGCGGTATGTCGTCTGACAATTTACAGCGTCCGAATTCCAGTGTGCACAATAAGACCGCATTTGTAATTTTTCCTTTTTATCGAATCCACAATATATTGGTGTCAAATTGTCGAGAATTTCTTGCCTTATCCATAATTACAAAAGTTTTTTCGACACCTTGATTAGAGTTGAGTCGAAATTCAACGGTATGGGGAGTTGTGTTAGCTCATTTGCGGAAATTGTCATGTGGCCCTAAACTGGGAAATCAGTCATATTTCACTTGTTTATAACTTTTTTCCAGTAAAAGAAATATTTTCAAAATGGGTATCAAATTGTGTGAAATTATTTGATTTGTCTATGTTTACAGGGATGTTTCATTTGGTCAGATAGTAAAAAGTACAGCTTTCACCATGTTGCGGCATGACGTCTGACAATTTATAGCGTCCGAATTCCAGTGTGCACAATAAGAATGCATTTCTACTTTTTCCTTTTTAGAGAATCCACAAAATATTGGTGTCAAATTGTCGTGAATTTCTTGCCTTATCCATAATTACAAAAGTTTTTTCGACACGTTGAATAGAGTCGAGGCGAAATTTAATGGTATGGGGACGTGTGATAGCTCATTTGCAGAAATTGTCATGCGGCCCTAAACTGGGAAATCAGTGATATTTCACTTGTTTATAACTTTTTTCCAGTAAAAGAAATATTTTCAAAATGGGTATCAAATTGTGTGCAATTATTTGATATGTCTATGTTTACAGGGATTTTTCATTTGCTCAGATAGTAAAAAGTACAGCTTTCACCATGTGCGCGGCATGACGTCTGACAATTTACAGCGTCCGAATTCCAGTGTGCACAATAAAACTGCATTTCTACTTTTTCCTTTTTATAGAATCCACAAAATATTGGTCTCAAATTGTCGGGAATGTCTTGCCTTATCCGTAATTACAAAAGTTTGTTCGACACCTTGAATAGAGTCGAGGCAAAATTCAAAGGTATTGGGACTAGTGTTAGCTCATTTGCGGAAATTTTCATGCGGACCTAAACTGGGTAATCAGTCATAATTCACTTTTTTATAACTTTTTTCGAGTAAAAGAAATATTTTCAAAATGGGTATCAAATTGTGTGCAATTATTTGATTTGTCTATGTATACAGGGATTTTTCTTTTGCTCAGATAGTAAAAAGTACAGCTTTCACCATGTGCGCGTTATGTCGTCTGACAATTTACAGCGTCCGAATTCCAGTGTGCACAATAAAACCGCATTTGTAATTTTTCCTTTTTATCGAATCCACAATATATTGGTGTCCAATTGTCGGGAATTCCTTACCTTATCCATAATTACAAAAGTTTTTTCGACACCTTGAATAGAGTCGAGGCGAAATTCAACGGTATGGGGACTTGTGTTAGCTCATTTGTGGAAATTGTCATGCGGCCCTAAACTGGGAAATCAGTCATATTTCACTTGTTTATAACTGTTTTCCAGTAAAAGAAATATTTTCAAAATGGGTATCAAATTGTGTGAAATTATTTGATTTATCTACGTTTACAGGTATGTTTCATTTGGTCAGATAGTAAAAAGTACAGCTTTCACTATGTGCGCGGTATGTCGTCTGACAATTTACAGCGTCCGAATTCCAGTGTGCACAATAAGACTGCATTTGTAATTTTTCCTTTTTATAGAATCCACAAAATATTGGTGTCAAATTGTCGAGAATTTCGTGCCTTATCCATAATTACAAAAGTTTGTTCGACACCTTGAATAGAGTCGAGGCAAAATTCAACGGTATGGGGACTAGTGTTAGCTCATTTGCGGAAATTTGCATGCGGACCTAAACTGGGTAAACAGTCATAATTCACGTTTTTATATCTTTTTTCCAGTAAAAGAAATATTTTCAAAATGGGTATCAAATTGTGTGCAATTATTTGATATGTCTATGTTTACAGGGATTTTTCCTTTGCTCTGATAGTAAAAAGTACAGCTTTCACCATGTTGCGGCATGACGTCTGACAATTTATAGCGTCCGAATTCCAGTGTGCACAATAAGAATGCATTTGTAATTTTTCATTTTTATAGAATCCACAAAATATTGCTGTCCAATTTTCGGGAATTTCTTGCCTTATCCATTATTACAAAAGTTTTTTCGACACCTTGATTAGAGTCGAGTCGATATTCAACGGTATGGGGACTTGTCTTAGCTCATTTGCGGAAATTGTCATGCGGCCCTAAACTGGGAAATCAGTGATAATTCACTTGTTTATAACTTTTTTCCAGGAAAAGAAATATTTCCAAAATGGGTATCAAATTGTGTGAAATTATTTGATTTGTCTATGTTTACAGGGATTTTTCATTTGCTCAGATAGTAAAAAGTACAGCTTTCACCATGTGCGCGGTATGTCGTCTGACAATTTACAGCGTCCGATTCCAGTGTGCACAATAAGACTGCATTTGTAATTTTTCCTTTTTATGGAATCCACAATATATTGGTGTCCAATTGTCGGGAATTCCTTACCTTATCCATAATTACGAAAGTTTTTTCGACACCTTGAATAGAGTCGATTCGAAATACAACGGTATGGGGACTTGGCTTAGCTCATTTGTGGAAATTGTCATGCGGCCCTAAACTGGGAAATCAGTCATATTTCACTTGTTTATAACATTTTCCAGTAAAAAAAAATACTTTCAAAACGGGTATCAAATTGTGTGCAATTATTTGATATGTCTATGTTTACAGGGATTTTTCATTTGCTCAGATAGTAAAAAGTACAGCTTTCACCATGTGCGCGGCATGACGTCTGACAATTTACAGCGACCGAATTCCAGTGTGCACAATAAGACTGCATTTCTACTTTTTCCTTTTTATAGAATCCACAAAATATTTGTGTCAAATTGTCGTGAATTTCTTGCCTTATCTATAATTACAAAAGTTTGTTCGACACCTTGAATAGAGTCGAGGCAAAATTCAACGGTATGGGGACTAGTGTTAGCTCATTTGCGGAAATTTTCATGCGGACCTAAACTGGGTAATCAGTCATAATTCACTTTTTTATAACTTTTTTCCAGTAAAAGAAATATTTTTAAAATGGGTATCAAATTGTGTGCAATTATTTGATTTGTCTATGTATACAGGGACTTTTCTTTTGCTCAGATAGTAAAAAGGACAGCTTTCACCATGTGCGCGGTATGTCGTCTGAAAATTTACAGCGTCCGAATTCCAGTGTGCACAATAAGACTGCATTTGTAATTTTTCCTTTTTATCGAATCCACAATATATTGGTGTCAAATTGTCGAGAATTTCTTGCCTTATCCATAATTACAAAAGTTTGTTCGACACCTTGAATAGAGTCGAGGCAAAATTCAACATTATGGGGACTAGTGTTAGCTCCTTTGCGGAAATTTTCATGCGGACATAAATGGGTAATCAGTCATAATTCACGTTTTTATAACTTTTTTCCAGTAAAAGAAATATTTTCAAAATGGGTATCAAATTGTGTGCAATTATTTGATATGTCTATGTTTACAGGGATTTTTCCTTTGCTCAGATAGTAAAAAGTACAGCTTTCACCATGTGCGCGGCATGACATCTGACAATTTATAGCGTCCGAATTCCAGTGTGCACAATAAGAATGCATTTCTACTTTTTCCTTTTAAGAGAATCCACAAAATATTGGTGTCAAATTGTCGTGAATTTCTTGCCTTATACATAATTACAAAAGTTTTTTCGACACGTTGAATAGAGTCGAGGCGAAATTTAACGGTATGGGGACTTGTGTTAGCTCATTTGCGGAAATTGTCATTCGGCCCTAAACTGGGAAATCAGTGATATTCACTTGTTTATAACTTTTTTCCAGTAAAAGAAATATTTTCAAAATGGGTATCAAATTGTTTGGAATTATTTGATTTGTCTATGTATAGAGGGATTTTTCTTTTGCTCAGATAGTAAAAAGTACAGCTTTCACTATGTTCGCGATATGTCGTCTGACAATTTACAGCGTCCGAATTCCAGTGTGCACAATAAGACTGCATTTGTAATTTTTCCTTTTTATAGAATCCCCAAAATATTGGTGTCAAATTGTCGAAAATTTCTTGCCTTATCCATAATTACAAAAGTTTGTTCGACACCTTGAATAGAGTCGAGGCAAAATTCAACGGTATGGGGAGTAGTGTTAGCTCATTTGCGGAAATTTTCATGCGGACCTAAACTGGTTAATCAGTCATAATTCACTTGTTTATAACTTTTTTCCAGTAAAAGAAATATTTTCAAAATGGGTGTCAAATTGTGTGAAATTATTTGATTTGTCTATGTTTACAGGGATTTTTCATTTGCTCAGATAGTAAAAAGTACAGCTTTCACCATGTGCGCGGCATGACGTCTGACAACTTACATCGTCCGAATTCCAGTGTGCACCATATGACTGCATTTGTAATTTTTCCTTTTTATCGAATCCACACTTTATTGGTGTCCAATTGTCGGGAATTCCTTACCTTATCCATAATTACAAAAGTTTTTTCGACACCTTGAATAGAGTCGATTCGAAATTCAACGGTATGGGGACTTGTGTTAGCTCATTTGCGGAAATTGTCATGCGGCCCTAAACTGGGAAATCAGTCATATTTCACTTGTTTATAACTTTTTTCCAGTAAAAGAAATATTTTCAAAATGGGTATCAAATTGTGTGCAATTATTTGATTTGTCTATGTTTACAGGGATTTTTAATTTGCTCATATAGTAAAAAGTACAGCTTTCACCATGTGCGCGGTATGTCGTCTGACAATTTACAGCGTCCGAATTGCAGTGTGCACAATAAGACTGCGTTTGTAATTTTCCTTTTTATCGAATCCACAATATATTGGTGTCCAATTGTCGGGAATTCCTTAACTTATCCATAATTACAAAAGTTTTTTCGACACCTTGAATAGAGTCGATTCGAAATTCAACGGTATGGGGACTTGTGTTAGCTCATTTGTGGAAATTGTCATGCGGCCCTAAACTGGGAAATCAGTGATATTTCACTTGTTTATAACTTTTTTCCAGTAAAAGAAATATTTTCAAAATGGGTATCAAATTGTGTGCAATTATTTGATTTGTCTATGTATACAGGGATTTTTCTTTTGCTCAGATAGTAAAAAGTACAGCTTTCACCATGTGCGCGGTCTGTCGTCTGACAATATACAGCGTCCGAATTCCAGTGTGAACAATAAGAACGCATTTGTAATTTTTCTCTTTATAGAATCCACAAAATATTGCTGTCCAATTGTCGGGAACTTCTTGCCTTATCCATAATTACAAAAGTTTGTTCGACACCTTGAATAGAGTCGAGGCAAAATTCAACGGTATGGGGACTAGTGTTAGCTAATTTGCAGAAATTTTCATGCGGACCTAAACTGGGTAATCAGTCATAATTCACTTGTTTATAACTTTTTTCCAGTAAAAGAAATATTTTCAAAATGGGTATCAAATTGTGTGAAATTATTTGATTTGTCTATGTTTACAGGGATTTTTCATTTGCTTAGATAGTAAAAAGTACAGCTTTCACCATGTGCGCGGTATGTCGTCTGACAATTTACAGCGTCCGAATTCCAGTGTGCACAATAAGACTGCATTTGTAATTTTTCCTTTTTATCGAATCCACACTATATTGGTGTCCAATTGTCGGGAATTCCTTACCTTATCCATAATTACAAAAGTTTTTTCGACACATTGAATAGAGTCGATTCGAAATTCAACGGTATGGGGACTTGTGTTAGCTCATTTGTGGAAATTGTCATGCGGCCCTAAACTGGGAAATCAGTCATATTTCACTTGTTTATAACTTTTTTCCAGTAAAAGAAATATTTTCAAAATGGGTATCAAATTGTGTGCAATTATTTGATTTGTCTATATTTACAGGGATTTTTAATTTGCTCTTATAGTAAAAAGTACAGCTTTCACCATGTGCGCGGTATGTCGTCTGACAATTTACAGCGTCCGAATTCCAGTGTGAACAATAAGAACGCATTTGTAATTTTTGCTTTTCATAGAATCCACAAAATATTGCTGTCCAATTGTCGGGAATTTCTTGCCTTATCCATAATTACAAAAGTTTGTTCGACACCTTGAATAGAGTCGAGGCAAAATTCAACGGTATGGGGAGTAGTGCTAGCTCATTTGCGGAAATTTTCATGCGGACCTAAACTGGGTAATCAGTCATAATTCACTTTTTTATAACTTTTTTCCAGTAAAAGAAATATTTTCAAAATGGGTATCAAATTGTGTGCTATTATTTGATATGTCTATGTTTACAGGGATTTTTCATTTGCTCAGATAGTAAAAAGTACATCTTTCACCATGTGCGCGGCATGACATCTGACAATTTACAGCGTCCGAATTCCAGTGTGCACAATAAGACTGCATTTCTACTTTTTCCTTTTTATAGAATCCACAAAATATTGGTGTCAAATTGTCGCGAATTTCTTGCCTTATCCATAATTACAAAAGTTTTTACGACACGTTGAATAGAGTCGAGGCGAAATTTAACCGTATGGGGACTTGTGTTAGCTCATTTGCGGAAATTGTCATGCGGCCCTAAACTGGGAAATCAGTGATATTTCACTTGTTTATAACTTTTTTCCAGTAAAAGAAATATTTTCATAATGGGTATCAAATTGTGTGAAATTATTTGATTTATCTATGCTTGAAGGGATGTTTCATTTGGTCAGATAGTCAAAAGTACAGCTTTCACTATGTGCGCGGTATGTCGTCTGACAATTTACAGCGTCCGAATTCCAGTGTGCACAATAAGACTGCATTTGTAATTTTTCCTTTTTATAGGATCCACAAAATATTGGTGTCAAATTGTCGGTAATTTCTTGCCTTATCCATAATTACAAAAGTTTGTTCGACACCTTGAATAGAGTCGAGGCAAAATTCAACGGTATAGGGTCTAGTGTTAGCTCATTTGCGGAAATTCTTCATACGGACCTAAACTGCGTAATCAGTCATAATTCACGTTTTTATAACTTTTTTCCAGTAAAAGAAATATTTTCAAAATGGGTATCAAATTGTGTGCAATTATTTGATTTGTCTATGTCTACAGCGATTTTTCTTTTGCTCAGATAGTAAAAAGGTCAGCTTTCACGATGTGCGCGCTATGTCGTCTGACAATATACAGCGTCCGAATTCCAGTGTGCACAATAAGACTGCATTTGTAATTTTTCCTTTTTATCGAATCCACAATATGTTGGTGTCCAATTGTCGGGAATTCAAAACCTTATCCATAATTACAAAAGTTTTTTCGAGACCTTGAATAGAGGCGATTCGAAATTCAACGGTATGGGGACTTGTGTTAGCTCATTTGTGGAAATTGTCATGCGGCCCTAAACTGGGAAATCAGTGATATTTCACTTGTTTATAACTTTTTTCCAGTAAAAGAAATATTTTCAAAATGGGTATCAAATTGTGTGAAATTATTTGATTTATCTATTTTTACAGGGATGTTTCATTTGGTCAGATAGTAAAAAGTACAGCTTTCACTCTGTGCACGGTATGTCGTCTGACAATATACAGTGTCCGAATTCCAGTGTGCACAATAAGACTGCATTTGTAATTTTTCCTTTTTATAGAATCCACAAAATATTGGTGTCAAATTGTCGAGAATTTCGTGCCTTATCCATAATTACAAAAGTTTGTTCGACACCTTGAATAGAGTCGAGGCAAAATTCAACGGTATGGGGACTAGTGTTAGCTCATTTGCGGAAATTTTCATGCGGTCCTAAACTGGGTAATCAGTCATAGTTCACGTTTATATAACTTTTTTCCAGTAAAAGTTATATTTTCAAAATGCGTATCAAATTGTGTGCAATTATTTGATATGTCTATGTTTACAGGGATTTTTCATTTGCTCAGATAGTAAAAAGTACAGCTTTCACCATGTGTGCGGCATGATGTCTGACAATTTATAGCGTCCGAATTCCAGTGTGCACAATAAGAATGCATTTCTACTTTTTCCTTTTTAGAGAATCCACAAAATATTGGTGTCAAATTGTCCTGAATTTCTTGCCTTATCCATAATTACAAAAGTTTTTTCGACACGTTGAATAGAGTCGAGGCGATATTTAACGGTATGGGGACTTGTGTTAGCTCATTTGCGGAAATTGTCATGCGGCCCTAAATTGGGAAATCAGTGATATTTTACTTGTTTATAACTTTTTTCCAGTAAAAGATATATTTTCAAAATGGGTATCAAATTGTGTGCAATTATTTGACTTGTCTACGTATACAGAGATTTTTCTTTTGCTCAGATAGTAAAAAGTACAGCTTTCACCATGTGCGCGGTATGTCGTCTGACAATATACAGCGTCCGAATTCCAGTGTGAACAATAAGAAAGCATTTGTAATTTTTCCTATTTAGAGAATCCACAAAATATTGCTGTCCAATTGTCGGAAATTATTTGCCTTATCCATAATTACAAAAGTTTGTTCGACACCTTGAATAGAGTCGAGGCAAAATTCAACGGTATGGGGACTAGTGTTAGCTCATTTGCGGAAATTTTCATGGGGACCTAAACTGGGTAATCATTCATAATTCACTTTTTTATAACTTTTTTCCAGTAAAATAAATATTTTCAAAATGGGTATCAAATTGTGTGCAATTATTTGATTTGTCTATGTATACAGGGATTTTTCTTTTGCTCAGAGAGTAAAAAGAACAGCTTTCCCCATGTGCGCGGTATGTCGTCTGACAATTTACAGCGTCCGAATTCCAGTGTGCATTATCAGACAGCATTTGTAATTTTTCATTTTATCGAATCCACAATATATTGGTGTCCAATTGTCGGGAATTCCTTACCTTATCCAGAATTACGAAAGTTTTTTCGACACCTTTAATAGAGTCGATTCGAAATACAACGGTATGGGGACATGTGTTAGCTCATTTGTGGAAATTGTCATGCGGCCCTAAACTGGGAAATCAGTCATATTTCACTTGTTTATAACTTTTTTCCGGTAAAAGAAATATTTTCAAAATGGGTATCAAATTGTGTGCAATTATTTGATTTGTCTATGTTTACAGGGATTTTTAATTTGCTCAGATAGTAAAAAGTACAGCTTTCACCATGTGCGCGGCATGACGTCTGACAATTTACAGCGACCGAATTCCAGTGTGCACAATAAGACTGCATTTCTACTTTTTCATTTTTATAGAATCCTCAAAATATTGGTGTCAAATTGTCGGGAATTTCTTGCCTTATCCATAATTACAAAAGTTTGTCCGACACCTTGAATAGAGTCGATCAAAATTTAACGGTATGGGGACTAGTGTTAGCTCATTTGCGGAAATTTTCATGCGGACCTAAACTGTGTAATCTGTCATAATTCACATTTTTATTACTTTTTTCCAGTAAAAGAAATATTTTCAAAATGGTTATCAAATTGTGTGCAATTATTTGATTTGTCTATGTTTACAGGGATTTTTCATTTGCTCAGATAGGAAAAAGTACAGCTTTCACCATGTGCGCGTTATGTCGTCTGACAATTTACAGCGTCCGAATTCCAGTGTGCACAATAAGACTGCATTTGTAATTTTTCCTTTTTAGCGAAACCACAATATATTGGTGTCCAATTGTCGGGAATTCCTTACCTTATCCATAATTACAAAAGTTTTTTCGTCACCTTGAATAGAGTCGAGGCAAAATTCAACGGTATGGGGACTAGAGTTAGCTCATTTGCGGAAATTTTCATGCGGACCTAAACTGAGTAATCAGTCATAATTCACTTTTTTATAACTTTTTTCCAGTAATAGAAATATTTTCAAAATGGATATCAAATTGTGTGCAATTATTTGATTTGTCTATGTATACAGGGATTTTTCTTTTGCTCAGATAGTAAAAAGTACAGCTTTCACCATGTGCGCGGTATGTCGTCTGACAATATACAGCGTCCGAATTCGAGTGTGCACAATAAGACTGCATTTGTAATTTTTCCTTTTTATCGAATCCACAATATATTGGTGTCAAATTGTCGGGAATTTCTTGCCTTATCCATAATTACAAAAGTTTTTTCGACACCTTGATTAGAGTCGAGTCGAAATTCAACGGTATGGGGACTTGTGTTAGCTCATTTGCGGAAATTGTCATGCGGCCCAAAAGTGGGAAATCAGTGATATTTCACTTGTTTATAAATTTTTTCCAGTAAAAGAAATATTTTCAAAATGGGTATCAAATTGTGTGCAATTATTTGATTTGTCTATGTATACAGGGACTTTTCTTTTGCTCAGATAGTAAAAAGTACAGCTTTCACCATGTGCGCGGTATGTCGTCTGACAATTTACAGCGTCCGAATTCCAGTGTGCACAATAAGACTGCATTTGTAATTTTTCCTTTTCATCGAATCCACAATATATTGGTGTCCAATTGTCGGGAATTCCTTACCTTATCGATAATTACAAAAGGTTTTTCTACATCTTGAATAGAGTCGATTTGAAATACAACGGTATGGGGACTTGTGTTAGCTCATTTGTGGAAATTGTCATGCGGCCCTAAACTGGGTAATCAGTCATAATTCACTGTTTTATAACTTTTTTCCAGTAAAAGAAATATTTTCAAAATGGGTATCAAATTGTGTGCAATTATTTGATTTTTCTATGTATAAAGGGATTTTTCTTTTGCTCAGATAGTAAAATGTACAGCTTTCACCATGTGCGCGGTATGTCGTCTGACAATATACAGCGTCCGAATTCCAGTGTGCACAATAAGAATGCATTTGTAATTTTTCCTTTTTATAGAATCCACAAAATATTGCGGTCCAATTGTCGAGAATTTCTTGCCTTATCCATAATTAGAAATGTTTTTTCGACACCTTAATTAGAGTCGAGTCGAAATTCAACTGTATGGGGACGTGTGTTAGCTCATTTGCGGAAATTGTCATGCGGCCCTAAACTGGGAAATCAGTGATATTTCACATGTTTATAAATTTTTCCAGTAAAAGAAATATTTTCAAAATGGGTATCAAATTGTGTGCAATTATTTGATTTGTATATGTTTACAGGGATTTTTCTTTTGCTCAGATAGTAAAAAGTACAGCTTTCACCATGTGCGCGGTATGTCGTTTGACAATTTACATCGTCCGAATTCCAGTTTGCACAATAAGACTGCATTTGTAATTTTTCCTTTTTATCGAATCCACAATATATTGGTGTCAGATTGTCGGGAATTTCTTGCCTTATCCATAATTACAAAAGTTTTTTCGACACCTTGATTAGAGTCGGGTCGAAATTCAACGGTATGGGGACTTGTGTTAGCTCATTTGCGGAAAATGTTATGCGGCCCTAAACTGGGAAATCAGTGATATTTCACGTTTATAACTTTTTTCCAGTAAAAGAAATATTTTCAAAATGGATATCAAATTGTGTGCATTTATTTGATTTGTCTATGTTTACAGGGATTTTTCATTTGCTCAGATAGTAAAAAGTACAGCTTTCACCATGTGTGCGGCATGACGTCTGACAATATAGAGCGTCCGAATTCCAGTGTGCACAATAAGACTGCATTTGTAATTTTTCCTTTTTATCGAATCCACAATATATTGGTGTCCAATTGTCGGGAATTACTTACCTTATCCATAATTACAAAAGTTTTTTCGGCACCTTGATTAGAATCGGGTCGAAATTCAACGGTATGGGGACTTGTGTTAGCTCATTTGCGGAAATTGTCATGCGGCCCTAAACTGGGAAATCAGTGATATTTCACATGTTTTTAACTTTTTTCCAGTAAAAGAAATATTTTCAAAATGGGTATCAAATTGTGTGCAATTATTTGATTTGTCTATGTATACAGGGATTTTTCTTTTGTTCAGGTATTAAAAAGTACAGCTTCCACCATGTGCGCGGTATGTCGTCTGACAATATACAGCGTCCGAATTCCAGTGTGAACAATATGAATGTATTTGTAATTTTTCCTTTTTATAGAATCGACAAAATATTGGTGTCCAATTGTCGGGAATCTCTTGCCTTATCCATAACTACAAAAGTTTTTTCGACACCTTGAATAGAGTCGAGGCAAAATTCAACGGTATGGGGACTAGTGTTAGCTCATTTGCGGAAATTTTCATGCGGACCTAAACTGGGTAATCTGTCATAATTCACTTTTTTATTACTTTTTTCCAGTAAAAGAAATATTTTCAAAATGGGTATCAAATTGTGTGCAATTATTTGATTTGTCTATGTATACAGGGATTTTTCTTTTGCTCAGATAGTAAAAAGTACAGCTTTCACCATGTGCGCGGTATGTCGTCTGACAATATACAGCGTCCGAATTCCAGTGTGCACAATAAGACTGCATTTCTACTTTTTCCTTTTTATAGAATCCACAAAATATTGGTGTCAAATTGTCGCGAATTTCTTGCCTTATCCATAATTACAAAAGTTCTTTCGACACGTTGAATAGAGTCGAGGCGAAATAAAACGGTATGGGGACTTGTGTTAGCTCATTTGCGGAAATTGTCATGCGGCCCTAAACTGGGAAATCAGTGATATTTCACATGTTTATAAATTTTTTCCAGTCAAAGAAATATTTTCAAAATGGGTATCAAATTATGTGAAATTATTTGATTTATCTATGTTTGCAGGGATGTTTCATTTGGTCAGATAGTAAAAAGTACAGCTTTCACTATGTGCGCGGTATGTCGTCTGACAATTTACAGCGTCCGAATTCCAGTGTGCACAATAAGACTGCATTTGTAATTTTTCCTTTTTGTAGAATCCACAAAATATTGGTGTCAAATTGTCGATGATTTCTTGCCTTATCCATAATTACAAAAGTTTGTTCGACACCTTGAATAAAGTCGAGGCAAAATTCAACGGTGTGGGGACTAGTGTTAACTCATTTGCGGAAATTTTCATGCGGACCTAAACTGGGTAATCAGTCATAATTCACGTTTTTATAACTTTTTTCCAGTAAAAGAAATATTTTCGAAATTGGTATCAAATTGTGTGCAATTATTTGATTTGTCTATGTATACAGGGATTTTTCTTTTGCTCAGATAGTACAAAGTACAGCTTTCACGATGTGCGCGGTATGTCGTCTGACAATATACAGCGCCCGAATTCCAGTGTGCACAATAAGAATGCATTTGTAATTTTTCCTTTTTATAGAATCCACAAAATATTGCGGTCCACTTGTCGGGAATTTCTTGCCTTATACATAATTACAAAAGTTTTTTCGACAACTTGATTAGAGTCGAGTCGAAATTCAACGGTATGGGGACTTGTGTTAGCTTATTTGCGGAAATTGTCATGCGGCCCTAAACTGTGAAATCAGTGATATTTCACATGTTTATAACTTTTTTCCAGTAAAAGAAATATTTTCAAAATGGTTATCAAATTGTGTGCAATTATTTGATTTGTCTATGTTTACATGGATTTTTCATTTGCTCAGATAGTAAAAAGTACAGCTTTCACCATGTGCGCGGTATGTCGTTTGACAATTTACAGCGTCCGAATTCCAGTGTGCACAATAAGAAAGCATTTCTACTTTTTCCTTTTTAGAGAATCCACAAAATATTGGTGTCAAATTGTCGCGAAGTTCTTGCCTTATCCATAATTGCAAAAGTTTGTTCGACACATTGAATAGAGTCGAGGCAAAATTCAACGGTATGGGGACTATTGTTAGCTCATTTGCGGAAATTTTCATGCGGACCTAAACTGGGTAATCAGATATAATTCACGTTTTTATAACTTTTTTCCAGTAAAAGAAATATTTTCAAAATGGGTATAAATTGTGTGCAATTATTTGATTTGTCTATATATACAGGGTTTTTTCTTTTGCTCAGACAGTAAAATGTACAGCTTTCACCATGTGCGCGGTATGTCGTCTGACAATATACAGCGTCCGAATTCAAGTGTGAACAATAAGACTGCATTTGTAATTTTTCCTTTTTATCGAATCCACAATATATTGGTGTCAAATTGTCGAAAATTTCTTGCCTTATCCATAATTACAAAAGTTTTTTCGACACTTTGAATAGAGTCGAGGCGAAATTTAACGGTATGGGGACTTGTGTTAGCTCATTTGCGGAAATTGTCATGCGGCCCTAAACTGGGAAATCAGTGATATTTCACTTGTTTATAACTTTTTTCCAGTAAAAGAAATATTTTCAAAATGGGTATCAAATTGTGTGCAATTATTTGATTCGTCTATGTATACAGGGATTTTTCTTTTGCTCAGATAGTAAAAAGTTCAGCTTCCACCATGTGCGCGGTATATCGTCTGACAATTTACAGCGTCCGAATTCCAGTGTGCACAATTAGAATGCATTTGTAATTTTTCCTTTTTATCAAATCCACAATAGATTGGTGTCCAATTGTCGGGAATTCCTTACCTTATCCATAATTACAAAAGTTTTTTCGACCACTTGAATAGAGTCGATTCGAAATTCAACGGTATGGGGACTTGTGTTAGCTCATTTGTGGAAATTGTCATGCGGCCCTAAACTGGGAAATCTGTCATATTTCACTTCTTTATAAATTTTTCCAGTAAAGGAAATATTTTCAAAATGGCTATCAAATTGTGTGCAATTATTTGATATGTCTATGTTTACAGGGATTTTTCATTTGCTCAGATAGTAAAAAGTACAGCTTTCACCATGTGCGCGGCATGACGTCTGACAATTTACAGCGTCCGAATTCCAGTGTGCACAATAAGACTGCATTTCTACTTTTTCCTTTTTATAGAATCCACAAAATATTGGTGTCAAATTGTCGAAAATTTCTTGCCTTATCCATAATTACAAAAGTTTGTTCGACACCTTGATTAGAGTCGAGTCGAAATTCAACGGTATGGGGACTTGTGTTAGTTCATTTGAGGAAATTTTCATGCGGACCTCAACTGGGTAATCAGTCATAATTCACTTTTTTATAACTTTTTTCCAGTAAAAGAAATATTTTCAAAATGGGTGTCAAATTGTGTGCAATTATTTGATTTGTCTATGTATACAGGGATTTTTGTTTTGCTCAGATAGTAAAATGTACAGCTTTCACCATGTGCGCGGTATGACGTTTGACAATATACAGCGTCCGAATTCCAGTGTGAACAATAAGAATGCATTTGTAATTTTTCCTTTTTATAGAATCCACAAAATATTGCTGTCCAATTGTCGGGAATTTCTTCCCTTATCCATAATTACAAAAGTTTGTTCGACACCTTCAATAGAGTCGAGTTGAAATTAAACGGTATGGGGACTTGTGTTAGCTCATTTGCGGAAATTGTCATGCGGCCCTAAACTGGGAAATCAGTGATATTTCACTTGCTTATAACTTTTTCCCAGTAAAAGAAATATTTTCAAAATGGGTATCAAATTGTGTGCAATTATTTGATATGTCTATGTTTACAGGGATTTTTCATTTGCTCAGATAGTAAAAAGTACAGCTTTCACCATGTATGCGGCATGACGTCTGACAATTTACAGCGTCCGAATTCCAGTGTGCACAATAAGACTGCATTTCTACTTTTTCCTTTTTATAGAATCCACAAAATATTGGTGTCAAATTGTCGAGAATTACTTGCCTTATCCATAATTACAAAAGTTTTTTCGACACGTTGAATAGAGTCGAGGCGAAATTAAACGGTATGGGCACTTGTGTTAGCTCATTTGCGGAAATTGTCATGCGGCCCTAAACTGGGAAATCAGTGATATTTCACTTGTTTATAACTTTTTTCCAGTAAAAGAAATATTTTCAAAATGGGTATCAAATTGTGTGAAATTATTTGATTTATCTATGTTTGCAGGGATGTTTAATTTGGTCAGATAGTAAAAAGTACAGCTTTCACTATCTGCGCGTATGTCGTCTGACAATTTACAGCGTCCGAATTCCAGCGTGCACAATAAGACTGCATTTGTAATTTTTCCTTTTTATAGAATCCACAAAATATTGCTCTCCAATTGTCGGGAATTTCTTGCCTTATCCATAATTACAAAAGTTTGTTCGACACCTTGAATAGAGTCGAGGCAAAATTCAACGGTATGGGGACTAGTGTTAGCTCATTTTCGGAAATTTTCATGCGGACGTAAACTGGGTAATCAGTCATAATTCACTTTTTTATAACTTTTTTCCAGTAAAAGAAATATTTTCAAAATGGGTATCAAATTGTGTGAAATTATTTGATTCGTCTATGTATACAGGGATTTTTCTTTTGCTCAGATAGTAAAAAGTACAGCTTTCACCATGTGCGCGGTATGTCGTCTGACAATTTACAGCGTCCGAATTCCAGTGTGCACAATAAGACTGCATTTCTACTTTTTCCTTTTTATAGAATCCACAAAATATTGGTGTCAAATTGTCGAGAATTACTTGCCTTATCCATAATTACAAAAGTTTTTTCGACACGTTGAATAGAGTCGAGGCGAAATTAAACGGTATGGGGACTTGTGTTAGCTCATTTGCGGAAATTGTCATGCGGCCCTAAACTGGGAAATCAGTGATATTTCACTTGTTTATAACTTTTTTCCAGTAAAAGAAATATTTTCAAAATGGGTATCAAATTGTGTGCAATTATTTGATTTCTCTATGTATACATGGATTTTTCTTTTGCACAGATAGTAAAAAGTACACTTTCACCATGTGCGCGGTATGTCGTCTGACAATTTACAGCGTCCGAATTCCAGTGTGCACAATAAGACTGCATTTGTAATTTTTCCTTTTTATCGAATCCACAATATATTGGTGTCAAATTGTCGGGAATTTCTTGCCTTATCCATAATTACAAAAGTTTTTTCGACACCTTGAATAGAGCCGAGGCAAAATTCAACGGTATGGGGACTAGTGTTAGCTCATTTGCGGAAATTTTCATGCGGACCTAAACTGGGTAATCAGTCATAATTGACTTTTTTATAACTTTTTTCCAGTAAAAGAAATATTTTCAAAATGGGTATCAAATTGTGTGAAATTATTTGATTTGTCTATGTTTACAGGGATTTTCATTTGCTCAGATAGTAAAAAGTACAGCTTTCACCATGTGCGCGGTATGTCGTCTGACAATATACAGCGTCCAAATTCCAGTGTGAACAATAAGAATGCATTTGTAATTTTTCCTTTTTATTGAATCCACAAAATATTGCTGTCCAATTGTCGCGAATTTCTTGCCTTATCCATAATTACAGAAGATTGTTCGACACCTTGAAGGAAGTCGAGGCAAAATTCAACGGTATGGGGACTAGTGTTAGCTCATTTGCGGAAATTTTCATGCGGACCTGAACTGGGTAATCAGTCATAATTCAGTTTTTTATAACTTTTTTCCAGTAAAAGAAATAATTTCAAAATGGGTATCAAATTGTGTGCAATTATTTGATATGTCTATGTTTTCAGGGATTTTTCATTTGCTCAGATAGTAAAAAGTACAGCTTTCACGATGTGCGCGGCATGACGTCTGACAATTTACAGCGACCGAATTCCAGTATGCACAATAAGACTGCATTTGTAATTTTTCCTTTTTATTGAATCCACAAAATATTGCTGTCCAATTGTCGGGAATTTCTTGCCTTATCCATAATTACAAAAGATTGTTCGACACCTTGAATGGAATCGAGGCAAAATTCAACGGTATTGGGACTAGTGTTAGCTCATTTGCGGAAATTTTCATGCGGACCTGAACTGGGTAATCAGTCATAATTCACTTTTTTATAACTTTTTTCCAGTAAAAGAAATATTTTCAAAAGGGCATCAAATTGTGTGCAATTATTTGATATGTCTATGTTTTCAGGGATTTTTCATTTGCTCAGATAGTAAAAAGTACAGCTTTCACCATGTGCGCGGCATGACGTCTGACAATTTACAGCGACCGAATTCCAGTGTGCACAATAAGACTGCATTTCTCCTTTTTCATTTTTATAGAATCCACAAAATATTGGTGTCAAATTGTCGGGAATTTCTTGCCTTATCCATAATTACAAAAGTTTGTTCGATACCTTGAATAGAGTCGAGGCAAAATTCAACGGTATGGGGACTAGTGATAGCTCATTTGCGGAAATTTTCATGCGGACCTAAACTGGGTAATCAGTCATAATTCACGTTTTTATAACTTTTTTCCAGTAAAACAAATATTTTCAAAATGGGTATCAAATTGTGTGCAGTTATTTGATTTGTCCATGTATACAGGGATTTTTCTTTAGCTCAGATAGTAAAAAGTACAGCTTTCACCATGTGCGCGGTATGTCGTCTGACAATTTACAGCGTCCGATTTTCAGTGTGAACAATAAGAATGCATTTGTAATTTTTCCTTTTTATAGAATCCACAAAATATTGCTGTCCAATTGTCGAGAATTTCTTGCCTTATCCATAATTACAAAAGTTTTTTCGACACCTTGAATAGAGTCAAGGCAAAATTCAACGGTATGGGGACTTGTGTTAGCTCATTTGCGGAAATTGTCATGCGGCCCAAAACTGGGAAATCAGTGATATTTCACATGTTTATAACATTTTTCCAGTAAAAGAAATATTTTCAAAATGGGTATCAAATTGTGTGCAATTATTTGATTTGTATATGTTTACAGGGATTTTTCATTTGCTCAGATAGTAAAAAGTACAGCTTTCACCATGTTCGCGGTATGTCGTCTGACAATTTACAGCGTCCGAATTCCAGTGTGCACAATAAGACTGCATTTGTAATTTTTCCTTTTTATCGAATCCACAATATATTGGTGTCCAATTGTCGGGAATTCCTTACCTTATCCATAATTACAAAAGTTTTTTCGACACCTTGAATAGAGTCGAGGCGAAATTAAACGGTATGGGGACTTGTGTTAGCTCATTTGCGGAAATTGTCATGCGGCCCTAAACTGGGAAATCAGTGATATTTCACATGTTTATAAATTTTTTCCAGTAAAAGAAATATTTTCAAAATGGGTATCAAATTGTGTGAAATTATTTGATTTATCTGTGTTTGCAGGGATGTTTCATTTGGTCAGATAGTAAAAAGTACAGCTTTCACTATGTGCGCGGTATGTCGTCTGACAATTTACAGCGTCCGAATTCCAGTGTGCACAATATGACTGCATTTGTAATTTTTCCTTTTTATAGAATCCACAAAATATTGGTGTCAAATTGTCGATGATTTCTTGCCTTATCCATAATTACAAAAGTTTGTTCGACACCTTGAATAGTGTCAAGGCAAAATTCAACGGTATAGGGTCTAGTGTTAGCTCATTTGCGGAAATTTTCATGCGGACCTAAACTGGGTAATCAGTCATAATTCACGTTTTTATAACTTTTTTCCAGTAAAAGAAAT
Source organism: Acanthosepion esculentum (assembly GCA_964036315.1). Lineage (NCBI taxonomy): Eukaryota > Metazoa > Mollusca > Cephalopoda > Sepiida > Sepiidae > Acanthosepion > Acanthosepion esculentum. The sequence continues at coordinate 73,489,600 of OZ038509.1, read as the reverse complement.
ATTTTCAAAATGGGTATCAAATTGTGTGCAATTATTTGATTTGTCTATGTATACATGGATTTTTCTTTTGCTCAGATAGTACAAAGTACAGCTTTCACCATGTGCGCGGTATGTCGTCTGACAATATACAGCGCCCGAATTCCAGTGTGCACAATAAGAATGCATTTGTAATTTTTCCTTTTTATAGAATCCACAAAATATTGCGGTCCACTTGTCGGGAATTTCTTGCCTTATACATAATTACAAAAGTTTTTTCGACAACTTGATTAGAGTCGGGTCGAAATTCAACGGTATGGGGACTTGTGTTAGCTTATTTGCGGAAAATGTCATGCGGCCCTAAACTGGGAAATCAGTGATATTTCACATGTTTATAACTTTTTTCCAGTAAAAGAAATATTTTCAAAATGGGTATCAAATTGTGTGCAATTATTTGATTTGTCTATGTATACAGGGATTTTTCTTTTGCTCAGATAGTACAAAGTACAGCTTTCACCATGTGCGCGGTATGTCGTTTGACAATTTACAGCGTCCGAATTCCAGTGTGCACAATAAGAAAGCATTTCTACTTTTTCCTTTTTAGAGAATCCACAAAATATTGGTGTCAAAGTGTCGCGAATTTCTTGCCTTATCCATAATTGCAAAAGTTTGTTCGACACCTTGAATAGAGTCGAGGCAAAATTCAACGGTATGGGGACTATTGTTAGCTCATTTGCGGAAATTTTCATGCGGACCTAAACTGGGTAATCAGATATAATACACGTTTTTATAACTTTTTTCCAGTAAAAGAAATATTTTCAAAATGGGTATAAATTGTGTGCAATTATTTTATTTGTCTATGTGTACAAGGATTGTTCTTTCGCTCAGATAGTAAAAAGTACAGCTTTCACCATGTGCGCGGTATGTCGTCTGACAATTTACAGTATCCGAATTCCAGTGTGCACAATAAGACTGCATTTGTAATTTTTCCTTTTTATCGAATCCACAATATATTGGTGTCCAATTGTCGGGAATTCCTTACCTTATCCATAATTACAAAAGTTTTTTCGACACGTTGAATAGAGTCGAGGCAAAATTCAAAGGTATGGGGACTAGTGTTAGCTAGTTTGCGGAAATTTTCATGCGGACCTAAACTGGGTAATCAGTCATAATTCACTTTTTTATAACTTTTTTCCAGTAAAAGAAATATTTTCAAAATGGGTATCAAATTGTGTGCAATTATTTGATTTGTCTATGTATACAGGGATTTTTCTTTTGCTCAGATAGTAAAATGTTCAGCTTTCACCATGTGCGCGGTATGTCGTCTGACAATATACAGCGTCCGAATTAAAGTGTGAACAATAAGAACGCATTTGTAATTTTTCATTTTTATAAAATCCACAAAATATTGCTGTCCAATTGTCGGGAATTTCTTGCCTTATCCATAATTACAAAAGTTTGTTCGACACCTTGAATAGAGTCGAGGCAAAATTCAACGGTATGGGGACTAGTGTTAGCTCATTTGCGGAAATTTTCATGCGGACCAAAACTGGGTAATCAGTCATAATTCACTTTTTTATAACTTTTTTCCAGTAAAAGAAATATTTTTAAAATGGGTATCAAATTGTGTGCAATTATTTGATTTGTCTATGTATACAGGGATTTTTCTTTTGCTCAGATAGTACAAAGTACAGCTTTCACCATGTGCGCGGTATGTCGTCTGAAAATTTACAGCGTCCGAATTCCAGTGTGCACAATAAGACTGCATTTGTAATTTTTCCTTTTTATCGAATCTACAATATATTGGTGTCAAATTGTCGGGAAATTCTTGCCTTATCCATAATTACAAATTTTTTTTCGACACATTGATTACAGTCGAGTCGAAATTCAACGGTATGGGGACTTGTGTTAGCTCATTTGCGGAAATTGTCATGCGGCCCTAAACTGGGAAGTCAGTCATATTTCACATGTTTATAACTTTTTTCCAGTAAAAGAAATATTTTCAAAATGGGTATCAAACTGTGTGCAATTATTTGATTTGTATATGTTTACAGGGATTTTTCATTTGCTCAGATAGTAAAAAGTACAGCTTTCACCATGTGCGCGGTATGTCGTTTGACAATTTACAGCGCCCGAATTCCAGTGTGCACAATATGAATGCATTTCTACTTTTTCCTTTTTAGAGAATCCACAAAATATTGGTGTCAAATTGTCGCAGATTTCTTGCCTTCTCCATAATTACAAAAGTTTTTTCGACACGTTGAATAGAGTCGAGGCGAAATTTAACGTATGGGGACTTGTGTTAGCTCATTTGCGGAAATTGTCATGCGGCCCTAAACAGGGAAATCAGTGATATTTCACTTGTTTATAACTTTTTTCCAGTAAAAGAAATATTTTCAAAATGGGTATCAAATAGTGTGCAATTATTTGAGTTATCTATGTTTACAGGGATGGTTTATTTGGTCAGATAGTAAAAAGTATAGCTTTCACTATGTGCGCGGTATGTAGTCTGAAAATTTACAGCGTCCGAATTCCAGTGTGCACAATAAGACTGCATTTGTAATGTTTCCTTTTTATAGAATCCACAAAATATTGGTGTCAAATTGTCGCAGATTTCTTGCCTTCTCCATAATTACAAAAGCTTTTTCGACACGTTGAATAGAGTCGAGGCGAAATTTAACGTATGGGGACTTGTGTTAGCTCATTTGCGGAAATTGTCATGCGGACCTAAACAGGGAAATTAGTGATATTTCACTTGTTTATAACTTTTTTCCAGTAAAAGAATTATTTTCAAAATGGGTATCAAATTGTGTGCAATTATTTGATTTGTCTATGTATACAGGGATTTTTGTTTTGCTCAGATAGTAAAATGTACAGCTTTCACCATGTGCGCGGTATGACGTTTGACAATATACAGCGTCCGAATTCCAGTGTGAACAATAAGAATGCATTTGTAATTTTTCCTTTTTATAGAATCCACAAAATATTGCTGACCAATTGTCGGGAATTTCTTGCCTTATCCATAATTACAAAAGTTTTTTCGACACCTTGAATAGAGTCGAAGCAAAATTCAACGGTATGGGGAGTAGTGCTAGCTCATTTGCGGAAATTTTCATGCGGACCTAAACTTGGTAATTAGTCATAATTCACTTTTTTATAACTTTTTTCCAGTAAAAGAAATATTTTCAAAATGGGTAGCAAATTTTGTGCAATTATTTGATTCGTCTATGTATACAGGGATTTTTCTTTTGCTCAGATAGTAAAAAGTACAGCTTTCACCATGTGCGCGGTATGTCGTCTGACAATATACAGCGTCCGAATTCCAGTGTGCACAATAAGACTGCATTTGTAATTTTTCCTTTTTATCGAATCCACAATATATTGGTGTCCAATTGTCGGGAATTTCTTACCTTATCCATAATTGCAAAAGTTTTTTCGACACCTTGAATAGAGTCGATTCGAAATTCAACGGTATGGGCACTTGTGTTAGCTCATTTGTGGAAATTGTCATGCGGCCCTAAACTGGGAAATCAGTCATATTTCACTTGTTTATAACTTTTTTCCAGTAAAAGAAAAATTTCCAAATTGGTTATCAAATTGTGTGCAATTATTTAATTTGTCTATGTTTACAGGGATTTTTCATTTGCTCAGATAGTAAAAAGTACAGCTTTCACCATGTGCGCGGCATGACGTCTGACAATTTACAGCGTCCGAATTCCAATGTGCACAATAAGACTGCATTTCTACTTTTTCCTTTTTATAGAATCCACAAAATATTGGTGTCAAATTGTCGCGAATTTCTTGCCTTATCCATAATTACAAAAGTTTTTTCGACACCTTGAATAGAGTCGAGGCAAAATTCAACGGTATGGGGTCTAGTGTTAGCTCATTTGCGGATATTTTCATGCGGTCCTAAACTGGGTAATCAGTCATAATTCACGTTTTTATAACTTTTTTCCAGTTAAAGAAATATTTCCAAAATGGGTATCAAATTGTGTGCAATTATTTGATTTGTCTATGTATACAGGGATTTTTCTTTTGCTCAGATAGTAAAAAGTACAGCTTTCACGATGTGCGCGGTATGTCGTCTGACAATATACAGTGCCCGAATTCCAGTGTGCACAATAAGAATGCTTTTCTACTTTTTCCGATTTAGAAAATCCACAAAATATTGGTGTCCAATTGTCGAAAATTTCTTGCCTTATCCATAATTACAAAAGTTTGTTCGACACCTTGAATAGAGTCGAGGCAAAATTCAAAGGAATGGGGACTAGTGTTAGCTCATTTGCGGAAATATTCATGCGGACCTAAACTGGGTAATCAGTCATAATTCACTTTTTTATAACTTTTTTCCAGTAAAAGAAACATTTTCAAAATGGGTATCAAATTGTGTGCAATTATTTGATTTGTCTATGTATACAGGGATTTTTCTTTTGCTCAGATAGTAAAATGTACAGCTTTCACCATGTGCGCGGTATGTCGTCTGACAATATACAGCGTCCGAATTCCAGTGTGCACAATAAGAATGCATTTGTAATTTTTCCTTTTTATAGAATCCACAAAATATTGCGGTCCAATTGTCGGGAATTTCTTTCCTTATCCATAATTACAAAAGTTTTTTCAACAGATTGATTAGAGTCGAGTCGAAATTCAACGGTATGGGGACTTGTGTTAGCTCATTTGCGGAAATTGTCATGCGGCCCGAAACTGGGAAATCAGTGATATTTCACATGTTTATAACTTTTTTCCAGTAAAAGAAATGTTTTCAAAATGGGTATCAAATTGTGTGCAATTATTTGATTTGTATGTGTTTACAGGGATTTTTCATTTGCTCAGATAGTAAAAAGTACAGCTTTCACCATGTGCGCGGTATGTCGTTTGACAATTTACAGCGTCCGAATTCCAGTGTGCACAATAAGAATGCATTTCTACTTTTTCCTTTTTAGAGAATCCACAAAATATTGGTGTCAAATTGTCGGGATTTTCTTGCCTTATCCATAATTACAAAATTTTTTTCGACACGCTGAATAGAGTTTAGGCGAAATTTAACGGTATGGGGACTTGCGTTAGCTCATTTTCGGAAATTGTCATGCGGCCCTAAACTGGGAAATCAGTGATATTTCACTTGTTTATAACTTTTTTCCAGTAAAAGAAATATTTTCAAAATGGGTATCAAATTGTGTGAAATTATTTGATTTATCTATGTTTACTGGGATGTTTCATTTGGTCAGATAGTAAAAAGTACAACTTTCACTATGTGCGCGGTATGTCGTCTGACAATTTACAGCGTCAGAATTCCAGTGTGCACAATAAGACTGCATTTGGAATTTTTCCTTTTTATTGAATCCACAAAATATTGGTGTCAAATTGTCGAGAATTTCTTGCCTTATCCATAATTACAAACGTTTGTTCGACACCTTGAATAGAGTCGAGGCAAAATACAACGGTATGGGGACTAGTGTTAGCTCATTTGCGGAAATTTTCATGCGGACCTAACCTGGGTAATCAGTCATAATTCACGTTTTTATAACTTTTTTCCAGTAAAAGAAATATTTTCAAAATGGGTATCAAAATTTTTGCAATTATTTTATTTGTCTATGTATACAGGGATTTTTCTTTTGCTCAGATAGTAAAAAGTACAGCTTTCACGATGTGCGCGGTATGTCGTCTGACAATATACAGCGTCCGAATTACAGTGTGCACAATAAGAATGCATTTGTAATTTTTCCTTTTTATAGAATCCACAAAATATTGCGGTCCAATTGTCGGGAATTTCTTGCCTTATCCATAATTACAAAAGTTTTTTCGACACCTTGATTAGAGTCGAGTCGAAATTCAACGGTATGGGGACTTGTGTTAGCTCATTTGCGGAAATTGTCATGCGGCCCTAAACTGGGAAATCAGTGATATTTCACATGTTTATAACTTTTTTCCAGTAAAAGAAATATTTTCAAAATGGGTATCACATTGTGTGCAATTATTTGATTTGTATATGTTTACAGGGATTTTTCATTTGCTCAGATAGTAAAAAGTACAGCTTTCACCATGTGCGCGGTATGTCGTTTGACAATTTACAGCGTCCGAATTCCAGTGTGCACAATAAGAATGCATTTCTACTTTTTCCTTTTTAGAGAATCCACAAAATATTGGTGTCAAATTGACGGGATTTTCTTGCCTTATCCATAATTACAAAAGTTTTTTCGACACGCTGACTAGAGTTTAGGCGAAATTTAACGGTATGGGGACTTGCGTTCGCTCATTTGCGGAAATTGTCATGCGGCCCTAAACTGGGAAATCAGTTATATTTCACTTGTTTATAACTTTTTTCCAGTAAAAGAAATATTTTCAAAATGGGTATCAAATTGTGTGAAATTATTTGATTTATCTATGTTTACAGGGATGTTTCATTTGGTCAGATAGTAAAAAGTACAGCTTTCACTATGTGCGCGGTATGTTGTCTGACAATTTACAGCGTCAGAATTCCAGTGTGCACAATAAGACTGCATTTGTAATTTTTCCTTTTTATAGAATCCACAAAATATTGGTGTCAAATTGTCGTGAATTTCTTGCCTCATCCATAATTACAAAAGTTTGTTCGACACCTTGAATAGAGTCGAGGCAAAATTCAACGGTATGGGGACTAGTGTTAGCTCATTTGCGGAAATTTTCATGCGGACCTAAACTGGGTAATCAGTCATAATTCACGTTTTTATAACTTTTTTCCAGTAAAAGAAATATTTTAAAAATGGGTATCAAATTGTGTGCAATTATTTGATTTGTCCATGTATACAGGGATTTTTCTTTAGCTCAGATAGTAAAAAGTACAGCTTTCACCATGTGCGCGGTATGTCGTATGACAATATACAGCGTCCGAATTCAAGTGTGAACAATAAGAATGCATTTGTAATTTTTCCTTTTTATAGAATCCACAAAATATTGCTGTCCAATTGTCGAGAATTTCTTGCCTTATCCATAATTACAAAAGTTTTTTCGACACGTTGAATAGAGTCGAGGCAAAATTCAACAGTATGGGGACTAGTGTTTGCTCATTTGCGGAAATTTTTATGCAGACCTAAACTGGGTATTCAGTCATAATTCACTTTTTTATAACTTTTTTCCAATAAAAGAAACATTTTCAAAATGGGTATCAAATTGTGTGCAATTATTTGATTTGTCTATGTATACAGGGATTTTTCTTTTGCTCAGATAGTAAAATGTACAGCTTTCACCATGTGCGCGGTATGTCGTCTGACAATATGCAGCGTCCGAATTCCAGTGTGCACAATAAGAATGCATTTGTAATTTTTCCTTTTTATAGAATCCACAAAATATTGCTGTCCAATTGTCGGGAATTTCTTGCTGTATCCATAATTACAAAAGTTTTTTCGACACCTTGAATAGAGTCGATTCGAAATTCAACGGTATGGGGACTTGTGATAGCTCATTTGTGGGAATTGTCATGCGGCCCTAAACTGGGAAATCAGTCATATTTCACGTGTTTATAACTTTTTTCCAGTAAAAGAAATATTTTCAAAATGGGTATCATATTGTGTGCAATTATTTGATATGTCTATGTTTACAGGGATTTTTCATTTGCTCAGATAGTAAAAAGTACAGCTTTCACCATGTGCGCGGCATGACGTCTGACAATTTACAGCGTCCGAATTCCAGTGTGCACAATAAGACTGCATTTCTACTTTTTCCTTTTTATAGAATCCACAAAATATTGGTGTTAAATTGTCGGGAATTTCGTGCCTTATCCATAATTACAAAAGTTTGTTCGACACCTTGAATAGAGTCGAGGCAAAATTCAAAGGTATGGGGACTAGTGTTAGCTCATTTCCCGAAATTTTCATGCGGACCTAAACTGGGTAATCAGTGATATTTCACATGTTTATAACTTTTTTCCAGTAATAGAAATATTTTCAAAATGGGTATCAAATTGTGTGCACTTATTTGATTTGTATATGTTTACAGGGATTTTTCATTTGCTCAGATAGTAAAAAGTACAGCTTTCACCATGTGCGCGGTATGTCGTTGGACAATTTACAGCGTCCGAATTCCAGTGTGCACAATAAGAATGCATTTTTACTTTTTCCTTTTTAGAGAATCCACAAAATATTGCTGTCAAATTGTCGTGAATTTCTTGCCTTATCCATAATTACAAATGTTTTTTTGACACGTTGAATAGAGTCGAGGCGAAATTTAACGGTATGGGGACTTGTGTTAGCTCATTTGCGGAAATTGTCATGCGGCCCTAAACTGGGAAATCAGAGATACTTCACTTGTTTATAACTATTTTCCAGTAAAAGAAATATTTTCAAAATGGGTATCAAATTGTTTGAAATTATTTGATTTATCTATGTTTACAGGGATGTTTCATTTGGTCAGATAGTAAAAAGTACAGCTTTCACTATGTGCACGATATGTCGTCTGACAATTTACAGCGTCAGAATTCCAGTGTGCACAATAAGACTGCATTTGTAATTTTCCCTTTTTATAGAATCCACAAAATATTGGTGCCAAATTGTCGAGAATTTCTTGCCTTATCCATAATTACAAAAGTTTGTTCGACACCTTGAATAGAGTCGAGGCACAATTCAACGGTATGGGGACTAGTGTTTGCTCATTTGCGGAAATTTTCATGCGGACCTAAACTGGGTAATCAGTCATAATTCACGTTTTTATAACTTTTTTCCAGTAAAAGAAATATTTTCAAAATGGGTATAAAATTGTTTGCAATTATTTGATTTGTCTATGTATACAGGGATTTTTCTTTTGCTCAGATAGTAAAAAGTACAGCTTTCACGATGTGCGCGGTATGTCGTCTGACAATATACAGCGTCCGAATTCCAGTGTGCACAATAAGAATGCATTTGTAATTTTTCCTTTTTATAGAAGCCACAAAATATTGCTGGCCAATTGTTGGGAATTTCTTGCCTTATCTATAATTACAAAAGTTTTTTCGACACCTTGAATAGAGTCGAGGCAAAATTCAACGGTATGGGGACTAGTGTTAGCTCATTTGCGGATATTTTCATGCGGACCTAAACTGGGTAATCAGTCATAATTCAATTTTATAACTTTTTTCCAGTAAAAGAAATATTTTCAAAATGGGTATCAAATTGTGTGCAAATATTTTATTTGTCTATGTATACAGGGATTTTTCTTTTGCTCAGATAGTAAAAAGTACAGCTTTCACCATGTGCACGGTATGTCGTCTGACAATTTACAGCGTCCGAATTCCAGTGTGCACAATAAGACGGCATTTGTAATTTTTCCTTTTTAACGAATCCACAATATATTGGTGTCAAATAGTCGGGAATTTCTTGCCTTATCCATAATTACAAAAGTTTTTTCGACACCTTGAATAGAGTCGAGTCGAAATTCAACGGTATGGGGACTTGTGTTAGCTCATTTGCGGAAATTGTCATGGGGCCCTAAACTGGGAACTCAGTGATATTTCACGTGTTTATAACTTTTTTCCAGTAAAAGAAATATTTTCAAAATGGGTATCAAATTGTGTGCAATTATTTGATATGTCTATGTTTACAGGGATTTTTCATTTGCTCAGATAGTAAAAAGTACAGCTTTCACCATGTGCGCGGCATGACGTCTGACAATTTACAGCGTCCGAATTCCAGTGTGCACAATAAGACTGCATTTCTACTTTTTCCTTTTTATAGAATCCACAAAATATTGGTGCCAAATTGTCGAGAATTTCTTGCCTTATCCATAATTACAAAAGTTTGTTCGACACCTTGAATAGAGTCGAGGCACAATTCAACGGTATGGGGACTAGTGTTTGCTCATTTGCGGAAATTTTCATGCGGACCTAAACTGGGTAATCAGTCATAATTCACGTTTTTATAACTTTTTTCCAGTAAAAGAAATATTTTCAAAATGGGTATAAAATTGTTTGCAATTATTTGATTTGTCTATGTATACAGGGATTTTTCTTTTGCTCAGATAGTAAAAAGTACAGCTTTCACGATGTGCGCGGTATGTCGTCTGACAATATACAGCGTCCGAATTCCAGTGTGCACAATAAGAATGCATTTGTAATTTTTCCTTTTTATAGAAGCCACAAAATATTGCTGGCCAATTGTTGGGAATTTCTTGCCTTATCTATAATTACAAAAGTTTTTTCGACACCTTGAATAGAGTCGAGGCAAAATTCAACGGTATGGGGACTAGTGTTAGCTCATTTGCGGAAATTTTCATGCGGACCTAAACTGGGTAATCAGTCATAATTCAATTTTATAACTTTTTTCCAGTAAAAGAAATATTTTCAAAATGGGTATCAAATTGTGTGCAAATATTTTATTTGTCTATGTATACAGGGATTTTTCTTTTGCTCAGATAGTAAAAAGTACAGCTTTCACCATGTGCACGGTATGTCGTCTGACAATTTACAGCGTCCGAATTCCAGTGTGCACAATAAGACTGCATTTGTAATTTTTCCTTTTTAACGAATCCACAATATATTGGTGTCAAATAGTCGGGAATTTCTTGCCTTATCCATAATTACAAAAGTTTTTTCGACACCTTGAATAGAGTCGAGTCGAAATTCAACGGTATGGGGACTTGTGTTAGCTCATTTGCGGAAATTGTCATGCGGCCCTAAACTGGGAACTCAGTGATATTTCACTTGTTTATTACTTTTTTCCAGTAAAAGAAATATTTTCAAAATGGGTATCAAATTGTGTGAAATTATTTGATTTGTCTATGTATACGGGGATTTTTCTTTTGCTCAGATAGTAAAAAGCACAGCTTTCATCACGTTCGCGGTATGTCGTCTGACAATTTAGAGTGTCCGAATTCCAGTGTGCTCAATAAGACTGCATTTGTAATTTTTCCTTTTTATCGAATCCACAATATATTGGTGTCCAATTGTCGGGAATTCCTTACCTGATACATAATTACGAAAGTTTTTTCGACAACTTGAATAGAGTCGATTCGAAATTCAACGGTATGGGGACTTGTGTTAGCTCATTTGTGGAAATTTTCATGCGGACCTAAACTGGGTAATCAGTCATAATTCAATTTTATAACTTTTTTCCAGTAAAAGAAATATTTTCAAAATGGGTATCAAATTGTGTGCAATTATTTGATTTGTCTATGTATACAGGGATTTTTCTTTTGCTCAGATAGTAAAAAGTACAGCTTTCAACGAGTGCTTTGTATGTCGTCTGACAATTTACAGCGTCCGAATTCCAGTGTGCACAATAAGACTGCATTTGTAATTTTGCCTTTTTATCGAATCCACAATATATTGGTGTCAAATTTTCGAAAATTTCTTGCCTTATCCATAATTACAAAAGTTTTTTCGACACCTTGATTAGAGTCGAGTCGAAATTCAACGGTATGGGGACTTGTGTTAGCTCATTTGCGGAAATTGTCATGCGGCCCTAAACTGGGAAATCAGTGATATTTCACTTGTTTATAACTTTTTTCCAGTAAAAGAAATATTTTCAAAATGGGTATCAAATTGTGTGCAATTATATGACATGTCTATGTTTACAGGGATTTTTCATTTGCTCAGATAGTAAAAAGTACAGCTTTCACCATGTTCGCGGCATGACGTCTGACAATTTACAGCGTCCGAATTCCAGTGTGCACAATAAGAATGCATTTCTACTGTTTCCTTTATAGAGAATCCACAAAATATTGGTGTCAAATTGTCGCGAATTTCTTGCCTTATCTATAATTACAAAAGTTATTTCGACACGTTGAATAGAGTCGAGGCGAAATTTAACGGTATGGGGACTTGTGTTAGCTCATTTGCGGAAATTGTCATGTGGCCCTAAACTGGGAAATCAGTGATATTTCACTTGTTTATAACTTTTTTCCAGTAAAAGAAATATTTTCAAAATGGGTATCAAATTGTGTGCAATTATTTGATTAATCTATGTTTACAGGGATGTTTCATTTGGTCAGATAGTAAAAAGTACAGCTTTCACTATGTGCGCGGTATGTCGTCTGACAATTTACAGCGTCCGAATTCCAGTGTGCACAATAAGACTGCATTTGTAATTTTTCCTTTTTATAGAATCCACAAAATATTGGTGTCAAATTGTCGGGAATTTCTTGCCTTATCCATAATTACAAAAGTTTGTTCGACAACTTGAATAGAGTCGAGGCAAAATTCAACGGTATGGGGACTTGTGTTAGCTCATTTGCGGAAATTGTCATGCGGCCCTAAACTGGGAAATCAGTGATATTTCACATGTTTATAACTTTTTTCCAGTAAAAGAAATATTTTCAAAATGGGTATCAAATTGTGTGCAATTATTTGATTCTTCTATGTATACAGGGATTTTTCTTTTGCTCAGATAGTAAAAAGTACAGCTTTCACCATGTGCGCGGTATGTCGTCTGACAATTTACAGCGTCCGAATTCCAGTGTGCACAATAAGACTGCATTTGTAATTTTTCCTTTTTATCGAATCCACAATATATTGGTGTCCAATTGTCGGGAATTCCTTACCTTATCCATAATTACGAAAGTTTTTTCGACACCTTGAAGAGAGTCGATTCGAAATTCAACGGTATTGGGACTTGTGTTAGCTCATTTGTGGAAATTAAGATGCGGCCCTAAACTGGGAAATCAGTCATATTTCACTTGTTTATAACTTTTTTCCAGTAAAAGAAATATTTTCAAAATGGGTATCAAATTGTGTGCAATTATTTGATATGTCTATATTTACAGGGATTTTTCATTTGCTCAGATAGTAAAAAGTACAGCTTTCACCATGTGTGCGGAATGACGTCTGACAATATAGAGCGTCCGAATTCCAGTGTGCACAATTAGAGTGCATTTGTAATTTTTCCTTTTTGTCGAATCCACAATATATTGGTGTCCAATTGTCGGGAATTACTTACCTTATCCATAATTACAAAAGTTTTTTCGACACATTGATTAGAGTCGGGTCGAAATTCAACGGTATGGGGACTTGTGTTAGCTCATTTGCGGATATTGTCATGCGGCCCTAAACTGGGAAATCAGTGATATTTCACATGTTTTTAATTTTTTCCAGTAAAAGAAATATTTTCAAAATGGGTATCAAATTGTGTGCAATTATTTGATTTGTCTATGTATACAGGGATTTTTCTTTTGCTCAGATATTAAAAAGTACAGCTTTCACCATGTGTGCGGAATGACGTCTGACAATATAGAGCGTCCGAATTCCAGTGTGCACAATTAGAGTGCATTTGTAATTTTTCCTTTTTATAGAATCCACAAAATATTGCTGTCCAATTGTCGGAAATCTCTTGCCTCATCCATAATTACAAAAGTTTTTTCGACACCTTGAATAGAGTCGAGGCAAAATTCAACGGTATGGAGACTAGTGTTAGCTCATTTGCGGAAATTTTCATGCGGACCTAAACTGGGTAATCAGTCATAATTGACTTTTTTATAACTTTTTTCCAGTAAAAGAAATATTTTCAAAATGGGTATCAAATTGTGTGCAATGATTTTATTTGTCTATGTATACAGGGATTTTACTTTTGCTCAGATAGTAAAAAGTACAGCTTTCACCATATGCGCGGTATGTCGTCTGACAATTTACAGCGTCCGAATTCCAGTGTGCACAATAAGACTGCATTTGTAATTTTTCCTTTTTATCGAATCCACAATATATTGGTGTCAAATTGTCGGGAATTTCTTGCCTTATCCATAATTACAAAAGTTTGTTCGACACCTTGATTAGAGTCGAGTCGAATTTCAACGGTATGAGGACTTGTGTTAGCTCATTTGCGGAAATTGTCATGCGGCCCTAAACTGGGAAATCAGTGATATTTCACTTGTTTATAACTTTTTTCCAGTAAAAGAAATATTTTCAAAATGGGTATCAAATTGTGTGCAATTATTTGATTAATCTATGTTTACAGGGATGTTTCATTTGGTCAGATAGTAAAAAGTACAGCTTTCACTATGTGCGCGGTATGTCGTCTGACAATTTACAGCGTCCGAATTCCAGTGTGCACAATAAGACTGCATTTGTAATTTTTCCTTTTTATAGAATCCACAAAATATTGGTGTCAAATTGTCGGGAATTTCTTGCCTTATCCATAATTACAAAAGTTTGTTCGACAACTTGAATAGAGTCGAGGCAAAATTCAACGGTATGGGGACTTGTGTTAGCTCATTTGCGGAAATTGTCATGCGGCCCTAAACTGGGAAATCAGTGATATTTCACATGTTTATAACTTTTTTCCAGTAAAAGAAATATTTTCAAAATGGGTATCAAATTGTGTGCAATTATTTGATTCTTCTATGTATACAGGGATTTTTCTTTTGCTCCGATAGTAAAAAGTACAGCTTTCACCATGTGCGCGGTATGTCGTCTGACAATATACAGCATCCGAATTCCAGTGTGCACAATAAGACTGCATTTGTAATTTTTCCTTTTTATCGAATCCACAATATATTGGTGTCAAATTGTCGGGAATTTCTTGCCTTGTCCATAATTACAAAAGTTTTTTCGACACCTTGATTAGAGTCGTGTCGAAATTCAACGGTATGGGGACTTGTGTTAGCTCATTTGCGGAAATTGTCATGCGGCCCAAAAGTGGGAAATCAGTGATATTTCACTTGTTTATATCTTTTTTCCAGTAAAAGAAATATTTTCAAAATGGGTATCAAATTGTGTGAAATTATTTGATTTGTCTATGTTTAGAGGGATTTTTCATTTGCTCAGATAGTAAAAAGTACAGCTTTCACCATGTGCGCGGTATGTCGTCTGACAATTTACAGCGTCCGAATTCCAGTGTGCACAATAAGACTGCATTTGTAATTTTTCCTTTTTATCGAATCCACAATATATTGGTGTCCAATTGTCGGGAATTCCTTACCTTATCCATAATTACGAAAGTTTTTTCGACACCTTGAAGAGAGTCGATTCGAAATTCAACGGTATTGGGACTTGTGTTAGCTCATTTGTGGAAATTAAGATGCGGCCCTAAACTGGGAAATCAGTCATATTTCACTTGTTTATAACTTTTTTCCAGTAAAAGAAATATTTTCAAAATGGGTATCAAATTGTGTGCAATTATTTGATATGTCTATGTTGACAGGGATTTTTCATTTGCTCAGATAGTAAAAAGTACAGCTTTCACCATGTGTGCGGAATGACGTCTGACAATATAGAGCGTCCGAATTCCAGTGTGCACAATTAGAGTGCATTTGTAATTTTTCCTTTTTGTCGAATCCACAATATATTGGTGTCCAATTGTCGGGAATTACTTACATTATCCATAATTACAAAAGTTTTTTCGACACATTGATTAGAGTCGGGTCGAAATTCAACGGTATGGGGACTTGTGTTAGCTCATTTGCGGAAATTGTCATGCGGCCCTAAACTGGGAAATCAGTGATATTTCACATGTTTTTAACTTTTTTCCAGTAAAAGAAATATTTTCAAAATGGGTATCAAATTGTGTGCAATTATTTGATTTGTCTATGTATACAGGGATTTTTCTTTTGCTCAGATATTAAAAAGTACAGCTTTCACCATGTGCGCGGTATATCGTCTGACAATATACAGCGTCCGAATTCCAGTCTGAACAATATGAATGCATTTGTAATTTTTCCTTTTTATAGAATCCACAAAATATTGCTGTCCAATTGTCGGAAATCTCTTGCCTCATCCATAATTACAAAAGTTTTTTCGACACCTTGAATAGAGTCGAGGCAAAATTCAACGGTATGGGGACTAGTGTTAGCTCATTTGCGGAAATTTTCATGCGGACCTAAACTGGGTAATCAGTCATAATTGACTTTTTTATAACTTTTTTCCAGTAAAAGAAATATTTTCAAAATGGGTATCAAATTGTGTGCAATGATTTTATTTGTCTATGTATACAGGGATTTTACTTTTGCTCAGATAGTAAAAAGTACAGCTTTCACCATATGCGCGGTATGTCGTCTGACAATTTACAGCGTCCGAATTCCAGTGTGCACAATAAGACTGCATTTGTAATTTTTCCTTTTTATCGAATCCACAATATATTGGTGTCAAATTGTCGGGAATTTCTTGCCTTATCCATAATTACAAAAGTTTGTTCGACAGCTTGATTAGAGTCGAGTCGAATTTCAACGGTATGAGGACTTGTGTTAGCTCATTTGCGGAAATTGTCATGCGGCTCTAAACTGGGAAATCAGTGATATTTTACTTGTTTATAAATTTTTTCCAGTAAACGAAATATTTTCAAAATGGGTATCAAATTGTGTGAAATTATTTGATTTGTCTATATTTACAGGGATTTTTCATTTGCTCAGATAGTAAAAAGTACAGCTTTCACCATGTGCGCGGTATGTCGTCTGACAATTTACAGCGTCCGAATTCCAGTGTGCACAATAAGACTGCATTTGTAATTCTTCCTTTTTATCGAATCCACAATATATTGGTGTCCAATTGTCGGGAATTCCTTATCTTATCCATAATTACAAAAGTTTTTTCGACAAATTGAATAGAGCCGAGGCAAAATTCAACGGTATGGGGACTAGTGTTAGCTCGTTTGCGGAAATTTTCATGCGGTCCTAAACTGGGTAATCAGTCATAATTGACTTTTTTATAACTTTTTTCCAGTAAAAGAAATATTTTCAAAATGGGTATCAAATTGTGTGCAATTATTTGATTTGTCTATGTATACAGGGTTTTTACTTTTGCTCAGATAGTAAAAAGTACAGCTTTCACCATGTGCGCGGTATGTCGTCTGACAATTTACAGCGTCCGAATTCCACTGTGCACAATAAGACTGCATTTGTAATGTTTCCTTTTTATCGAATCCACAATATATTGGTATCAAATTGTCGTGAATTTCTTGCCTTATCGATAATTACAAAAGTTTGTTCGACACCTTGAATAGAGTCGAGGCAAAATTCAACGGTATGGGGAGTAGTGTTAGCTCATTTGCGGAAATTGTCATGCGGCCCTAAACTGGGAAATCAGTGATATTTCACTTGTTTATAACTTTTTTCCAGTAAAAGAAATATTTTCAAAATGGGTATCAAATTGTGTGAAATTATTTGATTTGTCTATGTTTACAGGGATTTTTCATTTGCTCAGATAGTAAAAAGTACAGCTTTCACCATGTGCGCGGTATGTCGTCTCACAATTTACAGCGTCCGAATTCCAGTGTGCACAATAAGACTGCATTTGTAATTTTTCCTTTTTATCGAATCCACAATATATTGGTGTCCAACTGTCGGGAATTCCTTACCATATCCATAATTACAAAAGTTTTTTCGACACGTTGAATAGAGCCGAGGCAAAATTCAACGGTATGGGCACTAGTGTTAGCTCATTTGTGGAAATTTTCATGCCGACCTAAACTGGGTAATCAGTCATAATTGACATTTTTATAACTTTTTTCCAGTAAAAGAAATATTTTCAAAATGGGTATCAAATTGTGTGCAATTATTTGATTTGTCTATGTATACAGGGATTTTTCTTTTGCTTAGATAGTAAAAAGTACAGCTTTCACCATGTGCGCGGCATGACGTCTGACAATTTACAGCGACCGAATTCCAGTGTGAACAATAAGACTGCATTTCTACTTTTTCCTTTTTATAGAATCCACAAAATATTGGTGTCAAATTGTCGTGAATTTCTTGCCTTATCCATAATTACAAAAGTTTGTTCGACACCTTGAATAGAGTCGAGGCAAAATTCAACGGTATGGGGACTAGTGTTAGCTCATTTGCGGAAATTGTCATGCGGCCCTAAACTGGGAAATCAGTGTTATTTCACTTGTTTATAACTTTTTTCCAGTAAAAGAAATATTTTCAAAATGGGTATCAAATTGTGTGAAATTATTTGATTTGTCTATGTTTACAGGGATTTTTCATTTGCTCAGATAGTAAAAAGTACAGCTTTCACCATTTGCGCGGTATGTCGTCTGACAATTTACAGCGTCCGAATTCCAGTGTGCACAATACGACTGCATTTGTAATTTTTCCTTTTTATCGAATCCACAAGATATTGGTGTCCAATTGTCGGGAATTCCTTACCTTATCCATAATTACGAAAGTTTTTTCGACACCTTGAATAGAGTCGATTCGAAATTCAACGGTATGGGGACTTGTGTTAGCTCATTTGTGGAAATTGTCATGCGGCCCTAAACTGGGAAATCAGTCATATTTCACTTGTTTATAACTTTTTTCCAGTAAAAGAAATATTTTCAAAATGGGTATCAAATTGTGTGCAATTATTTGATTTGTATATGTTTACAGGGATGTTTCATTTGTTCAGATAGTAAAAAGTACAGCTTTCACTATGTGCGCGGTATGTCGTCTGACAATTTACAGCGTCAGAATTCCAGTGTGCACAATAAGACTGCATTTGTAATTTTTCCTTTTTATAGAATCCACAAAATATTGGTGTCAAATTGTCGGGAATTTCTTGCCTTATCCATAATTACAAAAGTTTGTCCGACACCTTGAATAGAGTCGAGGCAAAATTCAACGGTATGGGGACTAGTGTTAGCTCATTTGCGGAAATTTTCATGCGGACCTAAACTGGGTAATCAGTCATAATTCACTTTTTTATAACTTTTTTCCAGTAAAAGAAATATTTTCAAAATCGGTATCAAATTGTGTGCAATTATTTGATATGTCTATGTTTTCAGGGATTTTTCATTTGCTCAGATAGTAAAAAGTACAGCTTTCACCATGTGCGCGGCATGACGTCTGACAATTTACAACGACCGAATTCCAGTGTGCACAATAAGACTGCATTTGTAATTTTTCCTTTTTATAGAATCCACAAAATATTGCTGTCAAATTGTCGGGAATTTCTTGCCTTATCCATAATTACAAAAGTTTGTTCGACACCTTGAATAGAGTCGAGGCAAAATTCAACGGTATGGGGACTAGTGTTAGCTCATTTGCGGAAATTGTCATGCGGCCCTAAACTGGGAAATCAGTCATATTTCATTTGTTTATAACTTTTTTCCAGTAAACGATATATTTTCAAAATCGGTATCAAATTGTGTGCAATTATTTGATATGTCTATGTTTACAGGGATTTTTCATTTGCTCAGATAGTAAAAAGTACAACTTTCACCATGTGCGCGGCATGACGTCTGACAATTTACACCGTCCGAATTCCAGTGTGCACAATAAGACTGCATTTCTACTTTTTCCTTTTTATAGAATCCACAAAATATTGGTCTCAAATTGTCGGGAATGTCTTGCCTTATCCGTAATTACAAAAGTTTGTTCGACACCTTGAATAGAGTCGAGGCAAAATTCAAAGGTATTGGGACTAGTATTAGCTCATTTGCGGAAATTTTCATGCGGACCTAAACTGGGTAATCAGTCATAATTCACTTTTTTATAACTTTTTTCCAGTAAAAGAAATATTTTCAAAATGGGTATCAAATTGTGTGCAATTATTTGATTTGTCTATGTATACAGGGATTTTTCTTTTGCTCAGATAGTAAAAAGTACAGCTTTCACCATGTGCGCGTTATGTCGTCTGACAATTTACAGCGTCCGAATTCCAGTGTGCACAATAAAACCGCATTTGTAATTTTTCCTTTTTATCGAATCCACAATATATTGGTGTCCAATTGTCGGGAATTCCTTACCTTATCCATAATTACAAAAGTTTTTTCGACACGTTGAATAGAGTCGAGGCGAAATTTAACGGTATGGGGACTTTTGTTAGCTCATTTGCGGAAATTGTCATGCGGCCCTAAACTGGGTAATCATAGATATTTCACTTGTTTATAACTTTTTTCCAGTAAAAGAAATATTTTCAAAATGGGTATCAAATTGTGTGAAATTATTTGATTTATCTATGTTTACAGGGATGTTTCATTTGGTCAGATAGTAAAAAGTACAGCTTTCACTATGTGCGCGGTATGTCGTCTGACAATTTACAGCGTCCGAATTCCAGTGTTCACAATAAGACTGCTTTTGTAATTTTTCCTTTTTATAGAATCCACAAAATATTGGTGTCAAATTCGCGAGAATTTCGTGCCTTATCCATAATTACAAAAGTTTGTTCGACACCTTGAATAGACTCGAGGCAATATTCAACGGTATGGGGACTAGTGTTAGCTCATTTGCGGAAATTTTCATGCGGACCTAAACTGGGTAAACAGTCATAATTCACGTTTTTATATCTTTTTTCCAGTAAAAGAAATATTTTCAAAATGGGTATCAAATTGTGTGCAATTATTTGATATGTCTATGTTTACAGGGATTTTTCCTTTGCTCTGATTGTAAAAAGTACAGCTTTCACCATGTTGCGGCATGACGTCTGACAATTTATAGCTTCCGAATTCCAGTGTGCACAATAAGAATGCATTTCTACTTTTTCCTTTTTAGAGAATCCACAAAATATTGGTGTCAAATTGTCGTGAATTTCTTGCCTTATCCATAATTTCAAAAGTTTTTTCGACACGTTGAATAGAGTCGAGGCGAAATTTAACGGTATGGGGACGTGTCTTAGCTCATTTGCGGAAATTGTCATGCGGCCCTAAACTGGGAAATCAGTGATATTTCACTTGTTTATAAATTTTATCCAGTAAAAGAAATATTTTCAAAATGGGTATCAAATTGTGTGAAATTATTTGATTTGTCTATGTTTACAGGGATTTTTCATTTGCTCAGATAGTAAAAAGTACACCTTTCACCATGTGCGCGGTATGTCGTCTGACAATTTACAGCCTCCGAATTCCAGTGTGCACAATAAGACTGCATTTGTAATTTTTCATTTTTATCGAATCCACAATATATTGGTGTCCAATTGTCGGGAATTCCTTACCTTATCCATGATTACAAAAGTTTTTTCGACACCTTGAAAAGAGTCGATTCGAAATTCAACGGTATGGGGACGTGTGTTAGCTCATTTGCGGAAATTGTCATGCGGCCCTAAACTGGGAAATCAGTGATATTTCACTTCTTTAAAACTTTTTTCCAGTAAAAGAAATATTTTCAAAATGGGTATCAAATTGTGTGAAATTATTTGATTTGTCTATGTTTACAGGGATTTTTCATTTGCTCAGATAGTAAAAAGTACAGCTTTCACCATGTGCGCGGTATGTCGTCTGACAATTTACAGCGTCCGAATTCCAGTTTGCACAATAAGACTGCATTTGTAATTTTTCCATTTATCGAATCCACAATATATTGGTGTCCAATTGTCGGGAATTCCTTACCTTATCCATAATTACGAAAGTTTTTTCGACACATTGAATAGAGTCGATTCGAAATTCAACGGTATGGGGACTTGTGTTAGCTCATTTGTGGAAAGTGTCATGCGGCCCTAAACTGGGAAATCAGTCATATTTCATTTGTTTATAACTTTTTTCCAGTAAAAGAAATATTTTCAAAATGGGTATCAAATTGTGTGCAATTATTTGATATGTCTATGTTTACAGGGATTTTTCATTTGCTCAGATAGTAAAAAGTACAGCTTTCACCATGTGCGCTGCATGACGTCTGACAATTTACAGCGTCCGAATTCCAGTGTGCACAATAAGACTGCATTTCTACTTTTTCCTTTTTATAGAATCCACAAAATATTGGTCTCAAATTGTCGGGAATGTCTTGCCTTATCCATAATTACAAAAGTTTGTTCGACACATTGAATAGAGTCGAGGCAAAATTCAAATGTATTGGGACTAGTGTTAGCTCATTTGCGGAAATTTTCATGCGGACCTAAACTGGGTAATCAGTCATAATTCACTTTTTTATAACTTTTTTCCAGTAAAAGAAATATTTTCAAAATGGGTATCAAATTGTGTGCAATTATTTGATTTGTCTATGTATACAGGGATTTTTCTTTTGCTCAGATAGTAAAATGTACAGCTTTCACCATGTGCGCGGTATGTCGTCTGACAATATCCAGCGTCCGAATTCCAGTGTGCACAATAAGACTGCATTTGTAATTTTTCCTTTTTATAGAATCCACAAAATATTGCGGTCCAATTGTCGGGAATTTCTTGCCTAATCCATAATTACAAAAGTTTTTTCGACACCTTGATTAGAGTCGAGTCGAAATTCAACGGTATGGGGACTTGTGTTAGCTCATTTGCGGAAATTGTCATGCGGCCCTAAACTGGGAAATCAGTGATATTTCACATGTTTATAACTTTTTTCCAGTAAAAGAAATATTTTCAAAATGGGTATCAAATTGTTTGCAATTATATGATTTGTATATGTATACAGGGATTATTCTTTTGCTCAGATAGTAAAAAGTACAGCTTTCACTATGTGCGCGGTATGTCGTCTGACAATATACAGCGTCCGAATTCCAGTGTGCACAATAAGAATGCATTTGTAATTTTTCATATTTATAGAATCCACAAAATATTGGTGGCCAATTGTCGGGAATTTCTTGCCTTATCCATAATTACAAAAGTTTTTTCGACACTTTGATTAGAGTCGCGTCGAAATTCAACGGTATGGGGACTTGTGTTAGCTCATTTGCGGAAAATGTCATGCGGCCCTAAACTGGGAAATCATTTTTATTTCACATGTTTATAACTTTTTTCCAGTAAAAGAAATATTTGCAAAATGGGTATCAAATTGTGTGCAATTATTTGATTTGTCTAAGTTTACAGGGATTTTTCATTTATTCAGATAGTAAAAAGTACAGCTTTCACCATGTGCGTGTTATGTCGTCTGACAATTTACAGCGTCCGAATTCCAGTGTGCACAATAAGACTGCATTTGTAATTTTTCCTTTTTATAGAATCCACAATATATTGCTGTCCAATTGTCGGGAATTTCTTGCCTTATCCATAATTACAAAAGTTTGTTCGACACCTTGAATAGAGTCGAGGCAAAATTCAACGGTATGGGGAGTAGTGTTAGCTCATTTGCGGAAATTTTCATGCGGACCTAAACTGGGTAATCAGTCATAATTCACTTTTTTATAACTTTTTTCCAGTAAAAGAAATATTTTCAAAATGGGTATTAAATTGTGTGCAATTATTTGATTCGTCTATGTATACAGGGATTTTTCTTTTGCTCAGATAGTAAAAAGTACAGCTTTCACCATGTGCGCGGTATGTCGTCTGACAATATACAGCGTCCGAATTCCAGTGTGCACAATAAGACTGCATTTGTAATTTTTCCTTTTTATCGAATTCACAATATATTGGTGTCCAATTGTCGGGAATTTCTTGCCTTATCCATAATTACAAAAGTTTGTTCGACACCTTGAATAGAGTCGAGGCGAAATTCAACGGTATGGGGACTTGTGTTAGCTCATTTGTGGAAATTGTCATGCGGCCCTAAACTAGGAAATCAGTCATATTTCACTTGTTTATAACTTTTTTCCAGTAAAAGAAATATTTTCAAAATGGGTATCAAATTGTGTGCAATTATTTGATATGTCTATCTTTACAGGGATTTTTCATTGGCTCAGATAGTAAAAAGTACAGCTTTCGCCATGTGCGCGGCATGACGTCTGACAATTTACAGCGTCCGAATTCCAGTGTGCACAATAAGACTGCATTTCAACTTTTTCCTTTTTATAGAATCCACAAAATATTGCTGTCAAATTGTCGGAAATTTCTTGCCTTATCCATAATTACAAAAGTTTGTTCGACACCTTGAATAGAGTCGAGGCAAAATTCAACGGTATGGGGACTAGTGTTAGCTCATTTCTGGAAATTGTCATGCGGCCCTAAAATGGGAAATCAGTCATATTTCACTTGTTTATAACTTTTTTCCAGTAAAAGAAATATTTTCAAAATGGGTATCAATTTGTGTGGAATTATTTGATATGTCTATGTTTACAGGGATTTTTCATTTGCACAGATAGTGAAAAGTAAAACTTTCACCATGTGGGCGGCATGACGTCTGACAATTTACAGCGACCGAATTCCAGTGTGCACAATAAGACTGCATTTCTACTTTTTCCTTTTTATCGAATCCACAAAATATTGGTGTCAAATTGTCGTGAATTTCTTGCCTTATCCATAATTACAGAAGATTTTTCGACACGTTGAATAGAGTCGAGGCGAAATTTAACGGTATGGGGACTTGTGTTAGCTCATTTGCGTAAATTTTCATGCGGACCTAAACTGGGAAATCAGTGATATTTCACTTGTTTATAACTTTTTTCCAGTTAAAGAAATATTTTCAAAATGGGTATCAAATTGTGTGAAATTATTTGATTTATCTATGTTTACAGGGATGTTTCATTTGGTCAGATAGTAAAAAGTACAACTTTCTCCATGTGCGCGGTATGTCGTCTGACAATTTACCGCGTCCGAATTCCAGTGTGCACAATAAGACTGCATTTGTAATTTTTACATTTTATAGAATCCACAAAATATTGGTGTCAAATTCTCGTGACTTTCTTACCTTATCCATAATTACAAAAGTTTGTTCGACACCTTGAATAGAGTCGAGGCAAAATTCAACGGTATGGGGACTAGTGTTAGCTCATTTGCGGAAATTTTTATACGGACCTAAACTGGGTAATGAGTCATAATTCACGTTTTTATAACTTTTTTCCAGTAAAAGAAATATTTTCAAAATGGGTATCAAATTGTGTGCAATTATTTGATTTGTCTATGTATACAGGGATTTTTCTTTTGCTCAGATAGTAAAAAGTACAGCTTTCACCATGTGCGCGGTATGTCGTCTGACAATATACAGCGTCCGAATTCCTGTGTGCACAATAAGACTGCATTTGTAATTTTTCCTTTTTATGAAATCCATAAAATATTGGTGTCAAATTGTCGGAAATTTCTTGCCTTATCCATAATTACAAAAGTTTGTTCGACACCTTGAATAGAGTCGAGGCAAAATTCAACGGTATGGGGACTTGTGTTAGCTCATTTGTGGAAATTGTCATGCGGCGTAAACTGGGAAATCAGTCATATTTCACTTGTTTATAAATTTTTCCAGTAAAAGAAATATTTTCAAAATGGGTATCAAATTGTGTGCAATTATTTGATATGTCTATGTTTACAGGGATTTTTCATTTGGTCAGATAGTAAAAAGTACAGCTTTCACCATGTGCGCGGCATGACGTCTGACAATATACAGCGTCCGAATTCCAGTGTGCACAATAAGACTGCATTTCTACTTTTTCCTTTTTAGAGAATCCACAAAATATTGGTGTCAAATTGTCGAGAATTTCTTGCCTTATCCATAATTACAAAAGATTGTTCGACACCTTGAATAGAGTTGAGGCAAACTTCAACGGTATGGGGACTAGTGTTAGCTCATTTGCGGAAATCTTCATGCGGACCTAAACTGGGTAATCAGTCATAATTCACTTTTTTATAACTTTTTTCCAGTAAAAGAAATATTTTCAAAATGGGTATCAAATAGTGTGCAATTATTTGATTTGTCCATGTATACAGGGATTTTCCTTTTCCTCAGATAGTAAAAAGTACAGCTTTCACCATGTGCGCGTTATGTCGTCTGACAACCTACAGCGTCCGAATTCCAGTGTGCAAAATAAGACTGCATTTGAAATGTTTCCTTTTTATCGAATCCACAATATATTGGTGTCCAATTGTCGGGAATTCCTTACCTTATCCATAATTACGAAAGTTTTTTCGACACCTTGAATAGAGTCGATACGAAATTCAACGGTATGGGGACTTGTGTTAGCTCATTTGTGGAAATTGTCATGCGGCCCTAAACTGGGAAATCAGTCATATTTCACTTGTTTATAACTTTTTTCCAGTAAAAGAAATATTTTCAAAATGGGTATCAAATTGTGTGCAATTATTTGATATGTCTATGTTTACAGCGATTTTTCATTTGCTCAGATAATAAAAAGTACAGCTTTCACTATGTGCGCGGCATGACGTTTGACAATTTACAGCGTCCGAATTCCAGTGTGCACAATAAGACTGCATTTCTACTTTTTGCTTTTTAGAGAATCCACACAATATTGGTGTCAAATTGTCGTGAATTTCTTGCCTTATCCATAATTACAAAAGTTTGTTCGACACCTTGAATAGAGTCGAGGCAAAATTCAACGGTATGGGGACTAGTGTTAGCTCATTTGCGGAAATTTTCATGCGGACCTAAACTGGGTAATCAGTCATAATTCACGTTTTTATAACTTTTTTCGAGTAACAGAAATATTTTCAAAATGGGTATCAAATTGTGTGAAATTATTTGATTTATCTATGTTTGCAGGGATGTTTCATTTGGTCAGATAGTAAAAAGTACAGCTTTCACTATGTGCGCGGTATGTCGTCTGAGAATTTACAGCGTCCGAATTCCAGTGTGCACAATAAGACTGCATTTGTAATTTTTCCTTTTTATAGAATCCACAAAATATTGGTGTCAAATTGTCGTTGATTTCTTGCCTTATCCATAATTACAAACGTTTGTTCGATACCTTGAATAGAGTAGAGGCAAAATTCAACGGTATAGGGTCTATTGTTAGCTCATTTGCGGAAATTTTCATGCGGACCTAAACTGGGTAATCAGTCATAATTCACTTTTTTATAACTTTTTTCCAGTAAAAGAAATATTTTCAAAATGGGTATTAAATTGTGTGCAATTATTTGATTTGTCTATGTATACAGGGATTTTTCTTTTGCTCAGATAGTAAAAAGTACAGCTTTCACGATGTGCGCGATATGTCGTCTGACAATATACATTGTCCGAATTCCAGTGTGCACAATAATAATGCATTTGTAATTTTTCCTTTTTATAGAATCCACAAAATATTGCTGTCCAATTGTCGGGAATTTCTTGCCTTATACATAATTACAAAAGTTTTTTCGACACCTTGATTAGAGTCGGGTCGAAATTCAACGGTATGGGGACTTGTGTTAGCTCATTTGCGGAAATTGTCATGCGGCCCTAAATTTGGAAATCAGTGATATTTCACATGTTTTTAATTTTTTCCAGTAAAAGAAATATTTTTCAAAATGGTTATCGAATTGTGTTCAATTATTTGATTTGTATATGTTTACAGGGATTTTTCATTTGCTCAGATAGTAAAAAGTACAGCTTTCACGATATGCGCGGTATGTCGTCTGACAATATACAGCGTCCGAATTCCAGTGTGCACAATAAGACTGCATTTGTAATTTTTCCTTTTTATCGAATCCACAATATATAGGTGTCCAAGTGTCTGGAATTCCTTACCTTATCCATAATTACAGAAGTTTTTCGACACCTTGAAAAGAGTCGAGGCAACATTCAACGGTATGGGGACTTGTGTTAGCTCATTTGTGGAAATTGTCATGCGGCCCTAAACTGGGAAATCAGTCATATTTCACTTGTTTATAATTTTTTCCAGTAAAAGAAATATTTTCAAAATGGGTATCAAATTGTGTGAAATTATTTGATTTGTCTATGTTTACAGGGATTTTTCATTTGCTCAGATAGTAAAAAGTACAGCTTTCACCATGTGCGCGGCATGACGTCTGACAATATACAGCGTCCGAATTCCAGTGTGCACAATAAGAATGCATTTGTAATTTTTCCTTTTTATAGAACCCACAAAATATTGCGGTCCAATTGTCGGGAATTTCTTGCCTTATGCATAATTACAAAAGTTTTTTCGGCATCTTGATTAGAGTCGAGTCACAATTCAACGGTATGGGGACTTGTGTTAGCTCATTTACGGAAATTGTCATGCGGCCCTAAACTGGGAAATCAGTGATATTTCACATGTTTATAACTTTTTTCCAGTAAAAGAAATATTTTCAAAATGGGTATCAAATTGTGTGCAATTATTTGATTTGTATATGTTTACAGGGATTTTTCATTTGCTCAGATAGTAAAAAGTACAGCTTTCACGATATGCGCGGTATGTCGTCTGACAATAAACAGCGTCCGAATTCCAGTGTGCACAATAAGACTGCATTTGTAATTTTTCCTTTTTATCGAATCCACAATATATTGGTGTCCAAGTGTCGGGAATTCCTTACCTTATCAATAATTACAGAAGTTTTTCGACACCTTGAATAGAGTCGAGGCAAAATTCAACTGTATGGGGACTAGTGTTAGCTCATTTGCGGAAATTTTCATGCGGACCTAAACTGGGTAATCAGTCATAATTCACTTTTTTATAACTTTTTTCCCGTAAATGAAATATTTTCAAAATGGGTATCAAATTGTGTGCAATTATTTGATTTGTCTATGTATACAAGAATTTTTCTTTTCCTCAGATAGTAAAAAGTTCAGCTTTCACCATGTGCGCGGCATGACGTCTGACAATTTACAGCGACCGAATTACAGTGTGCACAATAAAACTGCATTTCTACTTTTTCCTTTTTATAGAATCCACAAAATATTGCGGTCCAATTGTCGAGAATTTCTTGCCTTATCCATAATTACAAATGTTTGTTCGACACCTTGAATAGAGTCGAGGCAAAATTCAACGGTATGGGGACTAGTGTTAGCTCATTTGCGGAAATTGTCATGCGGCCCTAACCTGGGAAATCAGTGATATTTCAATTGTTTATAACTTTTTTCCAGTAAAAGAAATATTTTCAAAATGGGTATCAAATTGTGTGAAATTATTTGATTTGTCTATGTTTACAGGGATTTTTCATTTGCTCAGATAGTAAAAAGTACAGCTTTCACCATGTGCGCGGTATGTCGTCTGACAATTTACAGCGTCCGAATTCCAGTGTGCACAATAAGACTGCATTTCTACTTTTTCCTTTTTATAGAATCCACAGAATATTGGTGTCAAATTGTCGTGAATTTCTTGCCTTATCCATAATTACAAAAGTTTGTTCGACACCTTGAATAGAGTCGAGGCAAAATTCAAAGGTATGGGGACTAGTGTTAGCTCATTTGCGGAAATTGTCATGCGGACCTAAACTGGGTAATCAGTCATAATTCACTTTTTTATAACTTTTTTCCAGTAAAAGAAATATTTTCAAAATGGGTATCAAATTGTGTGCTATTATTTGATTTGTCTATGTATAAAGGGATATTTCTTTTGCTCAGATGGTAAA
This sequence comes from Acanthosepion esculentum, assembly GCA_964036315.1. NCBI lineage: Eukaryota > Metazoa > Mollusca > Cephalopoda > Sepiida > Sepiidae > Acanthosepion > Acanthosepion esculentum. The sequence continues at coordinate 73,460,699 of OZ038509.1, read as the reverse complement.
ATGTACAGCTTTCACCATGTGCGCGGTATGTCGTCTGACAATATACAGCGTCCGAATTCCAGTGTGCACAATAAGAATGCATTTGTAATTTTTCCTTTATATCGAATCCACAAAATATTGCGGTCCAATTGTCGGGAATTTCTTGCCTTATCCATAATTATAAATGTTTTTTCGACACCTTGATTAGAGTCGAGTCGAAATTCAACGGTATGGGGACTTGTGTTAGCTGATTTGCGGAAATTGTCATGCGGCCCTAAACTGGGAAATCAGTGATATTTCACATGTTTATAAATTTTTCCAGTAATAGAAATATTTTCAAAATGGGTATCAAATTGTGTGCTATTATTTGATTTGTATATCTTTACAGGGATTTTTCATTTGCTCAGATAGTCAAAAGTACAGCTTTCACCATGTGCGCGGTATGTCGTTTGACAATTTACAGCGTCCGAATTCCAGTGTGCACAATAAGAATGCATTTCTACTTTTTCCTTTTTAGGGAATCCACAAAATATTGGTTTCAAATTGTCGCAAATTTCTTGCCTTATCCATAATTACAAAAGTTTTTTCGACTCGTTGAATAGAGTCGAGGCGAAATTTAACGGTATGGGGACTTGTGTTAGCTCATTTGCGGAAATTGTCATGCGTCCCTAAACTGGGAAATCAGTGATATTTCACTTGTTTATAAATTTTTCCAGTAAAAGAAATATTTTCAAAATGGTTATCAAATTGTGTGAAATTATTTGATTTATCTATGTTTACAAGGATGTTTCATTTGGTCAGATAGTAAAAAGTACATCTTTCACTATGTGCGCGGTATGTCGTCTGACAATTTACAGCGTCCGAATTCCAGTGTGCACAATAAGACTGCATTTGTAATTTTTCCTTTTTATAGAATCCACAAAATATTGGTGTCAAATTGTCGTGAATTTCTTGCCTAATCCATAATTACAAAAGTTTGTTCGACACCTTGAATAGAGTCGAGGCTAAATTCAACGGTATGGGGACTAGTGTTAGCTCATTTGCGGAAATTTTCATGCGGACCTAAACTGGGTAATCAGTCATAATTCACGTTTTTATAACTTTTTTCCAGTAACAGAAATATTTTCAAAATGGGTATCAAATTCTTTGCAATTATTTGATTTGTCTATGTATACAGGGATATTTCTTTTGCTCAGATAGTAAAAAGTACAGCTTTCACGATGAGCGCGGTATGTCGTCTGACAATATACACCGTCCGAATTCCAGTGTGCACAATAAGAATGAATTTGTAATTTTTCCTTTTTAATGAATCCACAAAATATTGCTGTCCAATTGTCAGGAATTTCTTGCCTTATCAATAAATACAAAAGTTTTTTCGACATCTTGATTAGAGTTGGGTCGAAATTCAACGGTATGGGGACTAGAGTTAGCTCATTGCGGAAATTGTCTTGCGGCCCTAAACTGGGTAATCGGTCATAATTCACTTTCTTATAACTTTTTTCCAGTAAAAGAAATATTTTAAAAATGGGTATCAAATTGTGTGAAATTATTTGATTTATCTATGTTTGCAGGGATGTTTCATTTGGTCAGATATTAAAAAGTACAGCTTTCACTATGTGCGCGGAATGTCGTCTGACAATTTACAGCGTCCGAATTCCAGTGTGAACAATAAGACTGCATTTGTAATTTTTCCTTTTTATAGAATCCACAAAATATTGGTGTTAAATTGTCGGGAATTTCTTGCCTTATCCATAATTACAAAAGTTTGTTCGACACCTTGAATAGAGTCGAGGCAAAATTCAACGATATGGGGTCTAGTGTTAGCTCATTTGCGGAATTTTCATGCGGTCCTAAACTGGGTAATCAGTCATAATTCACGTTTTTATAACTTTTTTCCAGTAAAAGAAATATTTTCAAAATGGGTATCAAATTGTGTGCAATTATTTGATTTGTCTATGTATACAGGGATTTTTCTTTTGCTCAGATAGTAAAAAGAACAGCTTTCACGATGTGCGCGGTATGTCGTCTGACAATATACAGCGTCCGAATTCCAGTGTGCACAATAAGAATGCATTTCTACTTTTTCCGATTTAGAGAATCCACAAAATATTGGTGTCCAATTGTCGGGAATTTCTTGCCTTATCCATAATTACAAAAGTTTGTTCGACACCTTGAATAGAGTCGAGGCAAAATTCAACGGTATGGGGACTAGAGTTAGCTCATTTGCGCAAATTTTCATGCGGACCTAAACTGGGAAATCAGTGATATTTCACTTGTTTATAACTTTTTTCCAGTAAAAGAAATATTTTCAAAATGGGTATCAAATTGTGTGCAATTATTTGATATGTTTATGTTTACAGGGATTTTTCATTTGCTCAGATAGTAAAAAGTACAGCTTTCACGATTTTCGCGGTATGTCGTCTGACAATATAAAGCGTCCGAATTCCAGTGTGAACAATAAGAATGCATTTGTAATTTTTCCTTTTTATCGAATCCACAATATATTGGTTTCAAGTTGTCGGGAATTCCTTGCCTTATCCATAATTGCAAAAGTTTGTTCGACACCTTGAATAGAGTCGAGGCAAAATTCAACGGTATGGAGAGTAGTGTTAGCTCATTTGCGGAAATTTTCATGCGGACCTAAACTGGGTAATCAGTCATAATTCACTTTTATATAACTTTTATCCAGTAAAAGAAATATTTTCAAAATGGGTATCAAATTGTGTGCAATTATTTAATTTGTCTATGTTTACAGGGATTTTTCATTTGCTCAGATAGTAAAAAGTACAGCTTTCACCATGTGCGCGGCATGACGTCTGACATTTTACAGCGTCCGAATTCCAGTGTGCACAATAAGACTGCATTTCTACTTTTTCCTTTTTATAGAATCCACAAAATATTGGTGTCAAATTGTCGCGAATTTCTTGCCTTATCCATAATTACAAAAGTTTTTTCGACACCTTGAATAGAGTCGAGGCAAAATTCAACGGTATGGGGTCTAGTGTTAGCTCATTTGCGGAAATTTTCATGCGGTCCTAAACTGGGTAATCAGTCATAATTCACGTTTTTATAACTTTTTTCAAGTTAAAGAAATATTTTTAAAATGGGTATCAAATTGTGTGCAATTATTTGATTTGTCTATGTATACAGGGATTTTTCTTTTGCTCAGATAGTAAAAAGTACAGCTTTCACGATGTGCGCGGTATGTCGTCTGACAATATACAGTGTCCGAATTCCAGTGTGCACAATAAGAATGCATTTCTACTTTTTCCGATTTAGAGAATCCACAAAATATTGGTGTCCAATTGTCGGAAATTTCTTGCCTTATCCATAATTACAAAAGTTTGTTCGACACCTTGAATAGAGTCGAGGCAAAATTCAACGGTATGGGGACTATTGTTAGCTCATTTGCGGAAATTTTCATGCGGACCTAAACTGGGCAATCAGTCATAATTCACTTTTTTATAACTTTTTTCCAGTAAAAGAAATATTTTCAAAATGGGTATCAAATTGTGTGAAATGATTTGATTCGTCTATGTATACAGGGTTTTTTCTTTCGCTCAGATAGTAAAAAGTACAGCTTACACCATGTGCGCGGTATGTCGTCTGACAATTTACAGCGTCCGAATTCCAGTGTGCACAATAAGACAGCATTTGTAATTTTTCCTTTTTATCGAATCCACAATATATTGGTGTCAAATTGTCGGGAATTCCTTACCTTATCCATAATTACGAAAGTTTTTTCGACACCTTGAATAGAGTCGATTCGAAATTCAACGGTATGGGGACTTGTGTTAGCTCATTTGTGGAAATTGTCATGCGGCCCTAAACTGGGAAATCAGTCATATTTCACTTGTTTATAACTTTTTTCCAGTAAAAGAAATATTTTCAAAATGGGTATCAAATTGTGTGCAATTATTTGATATGTCTATGTTTACAGGGATTTTTCATTTGCTCAGATAGTAAAAAGTTCAGCTTTCACCATGTGCGCGGCATGACGTCTGACAATTTACAGCGTCCGAATTCCAGTGTGCACAATATGACTGCATTTCTACTTTTTCCTTTTTAGAGAATCCACAAAATATTGGTGTCAAACTGTCGTGAATTCCTTGCCTTATCCATAATTACAAAAGTTTGTTCGACACCTTGAATAGAGTCGAGGCAAAATTGAAAGGAATGGGGACTAGTGTTAGCTCATTTGCGGAAATATTCATGCGGACCTAAACTGGGTAATCAGTCATAATTCACTTTTTTATAACTTTTTTCCAGTAAAAGAAACAGTTTCAAAATGGGTATCAAATTGTGTGCAATTATTTGATTTGTCTATGTATACAGGGATTTTTCTTTTGCTCAGATAGTAAAAAGTACAGCTTTCACGATGTGCGCGTTATGTCGTCTGACAGTATACAGCGTCCGAATTCCAGTGTGCACAATAAGAATGCATTTCTACTTTTTCATTTTTAGAGAATCCACAAAATATTGTTGTCAAATTGTCGGGATATTCTTCCCTTATCCATAATTACAAAAGATTTTCGACACGCTGAATAGAGTTTAGGCGAAATTTAACGGTATGGGGACTAGCGTTAGCTCATTTGCGGAAATTGTGATGCGGCCCTAAACTGGGAAATCAGTGATATTTCACTTGTTTATAACTTTTTTCCAGTAAAAGAAATATTTTCAAAATGGGTACCAAATTGTGTGAAATTATTTGATTTATCTATGTTTACTGGGATGTTTCATTTGGTCAGATAGTAAAAAGTACAGCTTTCACTATGTGCGCGGTATGTCGTCTGACAATTTACTGCGTCAGAATTCCAGTGTGCACAATAAGACTGCATTTGTAATTTTTCCTTTTTATTGAATCCACAAAATATTGGTGTCAAATTGTCGAGAATTTCTTGCCTTATCCATAATTACAAAAGTTGTTTCGACACCTTGATTAGAGTCGAGTCGAAATTCAACGGTATGGGGACATGTGTTAGCTGATTTGCGGAAATTGTCATGCGGCCCTAAACTGGGAAATCAGTCATATTTCACTTGTTTATAACTTTTTTCCAGTAAAAGAAATATTTTCAAAATGGGTATCAAATTGTGTGAAATTATTTGATTTGTCTATGTATACAGGGATTTTTCATTTGGTCTGATAGTAAAAAGTACAGTTTCACCATGTGCGCGGAATGTCGTCTGACAATTTACAGCGTCCGAATTCCAGTGTGCACAATAAGACTGCATTTCTAATTGTTCCTTTTTATCGAATGCACAAAATATTGGTGTCCAATTGTCGGGAATTTCTCACGTTATCTATAATGAAAAAAGTTATTTCGACACCTTGAATAGAGTCGAGGCGAAATTCAACGGTATGGGGACGTGTGTTAGCTCATTTGCGGAAAATGTCATGCGGCCCTAAACTGGGAAATCAGTCATATTTCACTTGTTTATAACTTTTTTCAAGTAAAAAAAATATTTTCAAAATGGGTATCAAATTGTGTGCAATTATTTGATTTGTCTATGTTTACAGGGATTTTTCATTTGCTCAGATAGTAAAAAGTACAGATTTCACCATGTGCGCGTTATGTCGTCTGACAATTTACAGCGTCCGAATTCCAGTGTGCACAATAAGACTGCATTTGTAATTTTTCCTTTTTATAGAATCCACAAAATATTGCTCTCCAATTGTCGGAAATTACTTGCCTTATACATAATTACAAAAGTTTTTTCGACACATTGATTAGAGTCGAGTCGAAATTCAACGGTATGGGGACTCGTGTTAGCTCATTTGCGGAAATTGTCATGCGGCCCTAAACTGGGAAATCAGTGATATTTCACATATTTATAACTTTTTTCCAGTAAAAGAAATATTTTCAAAATGGGTATCAAATTGTGTGCAATTATTTGATTTGTCTATGTTTACAGGGATTTTTCATTTGCTCAGATAGTAAAAAGTACAGCTTTCACCATGTGCGCGTTATGTCGTCTGACAATTTACAGCGTCCGAATTCCAGTGTGCACAATAAGACTGCATTTGTAATTTTTCTTTTTTAATCAAATCCACAATATATTGGTGTCAAATTGTCGTGAATTCCTTACCTTATCCATAATTACAAAAGTTTTTTCGACACCTTGAATAGAGACGAGGCGAAATTCAACGGTATGGGGACTTGTGTTAGCTCATTTGTGGAAATTGTCATGCGGCCCTAAACTGGGAAATCAGTCATAATTCACTTTTTTATAACTTTTTTCCAGTAAAAGAAATATTTTCAAAATGGGTATCAAATTGTGTGCAATTATTTGATTTGTCTATGTATACAGGGATTTTTCTTTTGCTCAGATAGTAAAAAGTACAGCTTTCACCATGTGCGCGGTATGTCGTCTGACAATATATAGCGTTCGAATTCCAGTGTGCACAATAAGACTGCATTTGTAATTTTTCCTTTTTATAGAATCCACAAAATATTGGTGTCAAGTTGTCGGGAATTCCTTGCCTTATCCATAATTGCAAAAGTTTGTTCGACACCTTGAATAGAGTCGAGGCAAAATTCAACGGTATGGAGAGTAGTGTTAGCTCATTTGCGGAAATTTTCATGCGGACCTAAACTGGGTAATCAGTCATAATTCACTTTTATATAACTTTTATCCAGTAAAAGAAATATTTTCAAAATGGGTATCAAATTGTGTGCAATTATTTAATTTGTCTATGTTTACAGGGATTTTTCATTTGCTCAGATAGTAAAAAGTACAGCTTTCACCATGTGCGCGGCATGACGTCTGACATTTTACAGCGTCCGAATTCCAGTGTGCACAATAAGACTGCATTTCTACTTTTTCCTTTTTATAGAATCCACAAAATATTGGTGTCAAATTGTCGCGAATTTCTTGCCTTATCCATAATTACAAAAGTTTTTTCGACACCTTGAATAGAGTCGAGGCAAAATTCAACGGTATGGGGTCTAGTGTTAGCTCATTTGCGGAAATTTTCATGCGGTCCTAAACTGGGTAATCAGTCATAATTCACGTTTTTATAACTTTTTTCAAGTTAAAGAAATATTTTTAAAATGGGTATCAAATTGTGTGCAATTATTTGATTTGTCTATGTATACAGGGATTTTTCTTTTGCTCAGATAGTAAAAAGTACAGCTTTCACGATGTGCGCGGTATGTCGTCTGACAATATACAGTGTCCGAATTCCAGTGTGCACAATAAGAATGCATTTCTACTTTTTCCGATTTAGAGAATCCACAAAATATTGGTGTCCAATTGTCGGAAATTTCTTGCCTTATCCATAATTACAAAAGTTTGTTCGACACCTTGAATAGAGTCGAGGCAAAATTCAACGGTATGGGGACTATTGTTAGCTCATTTGCGGAAATTTTCATGCGGACCTAAACTGGGCAATCAGTCATAATTCACTTTTTTATAACTTTTTTCCAGTAAAAGAAATATTTTCAAAATGGGTATCAAATTGTGTGAAATGATTTGATTCGTCTATGTATACAGGGTTTTTTCTTTCGCTCAGATAGTAAAAAGTACAGCTTACACCATGTGCGCGGTATGTCGTCTGACAATTTACAGCGTCCGAATTCCAGTGTGCACAATAAGACAGCATTTGTAATTTTTCCTTTTTATCGAATCCACAATATATTGGTGTCAAATTGTCGGGAATTCCTTACCTTATCCATAATTACGAAAGTTTTTTCGACACCTTGAATAGAGTCGATTCGAAATTCAACGGTATGGGGACTTGTGTTAGCTCATTTGTGGAAATTGTCATGCGGCCCTAAACTGGGAAATCAGTCATATTTCACTTGTTTATAACTTTTTTCCAGTAAAAGAAATATTTTCAAAATGGGTATCAAATTGTGTGCAATTATTTGATATGTCTATGTTTACAGGGATTTTTCATTTGCTCAGATAGTAAAAAGTTCAGCTTTCACCATGTGCGCGGCATGACGTCTGACAATTTACAGCGTCCGAATTCCAGTGTGCACAATATGACTGCATTTCTACTTTTTCCTTTTTAGAGAATCCACAAAATATTGGTGTCAAACTGTCGTGAATTCCTTGCCTTATCCATAATTACAAAAGTTTGTTCGACACCTTGAATAGAGTCGAGGCAAAATTGAAAGGAATGGGGACTAGTGTTAGCTCATTTGCGGAAATATTCATGCGGACCTAAACTGGGTAATCAGTCATAATTCACTTTTTTATAACTTTTTTCCAGTAAAAGAAACAGTTTCAAAATGGGTATCAAATTGTGTGCAATTATTTGATTTGTCTATGTATACAGGGATTTTTCTTTTGCTCAGATAGTAAAAAGTACAGCTTTCACGATGTGCGCGTTATGTCGTCAGACAGTATACAAGCGTCCGAATTCCAGTGTGCACAATAAGAATGCATTTCTACTTTTTCATTTTTAGAGAATCCACAAAATATTGTTGTCAAATTGTCGGGATATTCTTCCCTTATCCATAATTACAAAAGATTTTCGACACGCTGAATAGAGTTTAGGCGAAATTTAACGGTATGGGGACTAGCGTTAGCTCATTTGCGGAAATTGTGATGCGGCCCTAAACTGGGAAATCAGTGATATTTCACTTGTTTATAACTTTTTTCCAGTAAAAGAAATATTTTCAAAATGGGTACCAAATTGTGTGAAATTATTTGATTTATCTATGTTTACTGGGATGTTTCATTTGGTCAGATAGTAAAAAGTACAGCTTTCACTATGTGCGCGGTATGTCGTCTGACAATTTACTGCGTCAGAATTCCAGTGTGCACAATAAGACTGCATTTGTAATTTTTCCTTTTTATTGAATCCACAAAATATTGGTGTCAAATTGTCGAGAATTTCTTGCCTTATCCATAATTACAAAAGTTGTTTCGACACCTTGATTAGAGTCGAGTCGAAATTCACCGGTATGGGGACATGTGTTAGCTGATTTGCGGAAATTGTCATGCGGCCCTAAACTGGGAAATCAGTCATATTTCACTTGTTTATAACTTTTTTCCAGTAAAAGAAATATTTTCAAAATGGGTATCAAATTGTGTGAAATTATTTGATTTGTCTATGTATACAGGGATTTTTCATTTGGTCTGATAGTAAAAAGTACAGTTTCACCATGTGCGCGGAATGTCGTCTGACAATTTACAGCGTCCGAATTCCAGTGTGCACAATAAGACTGCATTTCTAATTGTTCCTTTTTATAGAATCCACAAAATATTGGTGTCAAATTGTCGAAAATTTCTTGCCTTATCCATAATTACAAAAGTATGTTCGACACATTGAATAGAGTCGAGGCAAAATTCAACGGTATGGGGACTAGTGTTAGCTCATTTGCGGAAATTTTCATGCGGACCTAAACTGGGTAATCAGTCATAATTCACTTTTTTATAACTTTTTTCCAGTAAAAGAAATATTTTCCAAATGGGTATCAAATTGTGTGCAATTATTTGATTTGTCTATGTATACAGGGATTTTTCTTTGGCTCAGATAGTAAAAAGTACAGCTTTCACCATGTGCGCGGTATGTCGTCTGACAATATATAGCGTCCGAATTCCAGTGTGAACAATAAGAATGCATTTGTAATTTTTCCTTTTTATAGAATCCACAAAATATTGCAGTCCAATTGTCGGGAATTTCTTGCCTTATCCATAATTACAAAAGTTTGTTCGACACCTTGAATAGAGTCGAGGCAAAATTCAACGGTATGTGGTCTAGTGTTAGCTCATTTGGGGAAATTTTCATGCGGACCAAAACTGGGTAATCAGTCATAATTCACTTTTTTATAACTTTTTTCCAGTAAAAGAAATATTTTCAAAATGGGTATCAAATTGTGTGCAATTATTTGATTTGTGTATGTTTACAGGGATTTTTCATTTGCTCAGATAGTAAAAAGTACAGCTTTCACCATGTGCGCGGCATGACGTCTGACAATTTACAGCGTCCGAATTCCAGTGTGCACAATATGACTGCATTTGTAATTTTTCCTTTTTATCGAATCCACAATATATTGGTGTCCAATTTTCGGGAATTCCTTACCTTATCCATAATTACAAAAGTTTTTTCGATACCTTGAATAGAGTTGATTCGAAATTCAACGGTATGGCGACTTGTGTTAGCTCATTTGTGGAAATTGTCATGCGGCCCTAAACTGGGAAATCAGTCATAATTCACTTTTTTATAACTTTTTTCCAGTAAAAGAAATATTTTCAAAATGGGAATCAAATTGTGTGCAATTATTTGATTTGTCTATGTATACAGGGATTTTTCTTTTGCTCAGATAGTAAAAAGTACAGCTTTCACCATGTGCGCGGCATGACGTCTGACAATTTACAGCGTCCGAATTCCAGTGTGCACAATAAGACTTCATTTCTACTTTTTCATTTTTATAGAATCCACAAAATATTGCTGTCCAATTGTCTGGAATTTCTTGCCTTATCCATAATTACAAAAGTTTTTTCGACACCTTGATTAGAGTCGAGTCGAAATTCAACGGTATGGGGACTTGTGTTAGCTCATTTGCGGAAATTGTCATACGGCCCTAAACTGGGAAATCAGTCATATTTCACTTGTTTATAACTTTTTTCAATTAAAAGAAATATTTTCAAAATGGGTATCAAATACTGTGAAATTATTTGATTTGTCTATGTTTACAGGAATTTTTCATTTGCTCAGATAGTAAAAAGTACAGCTTTCACCATGTGCGCGGTATGTCGTCTGACAATTTACAGCGTCCGAATTCCAGTGTGCACAATAAGACTGCATTTGTGATTTTTCCTTTTTATAGAATCCACAATATATTGGTGTCAAATTGTCGGGAATTCCTTACCTTATCCATAATTACAAAAGTTTTTTCGACACCTTGAATAGAGTCGAGGCGAAATTCAACGGTATGGGGACTTGTGTTAGCTCATTTGTGGAAATTGTCATGCGGCCCTAAACTGGGAAATCAGTCATATTTAACTTGTTTATAACTTTTTTCCATTAAAAGAAATATTTTCAAAATGGGTGTCAAATTGTGTGAAATTATTTGATTTGTCTATGTTTACAGGGATTTTTCATTTGCTCAGATAGTAAAAAGTACAGCTTTCACCATGTGCGCGGTATGTCGTCTGATAATTTACAGCGTCCGAATTCCAGTGTGCACAATAAGACTGCATGTGTAATTTTTCCTTTTTATCGAATCCACAATATATTGGTGTCCAATTGTCGGGAATTCCTTACCTTATCCATAATTACAAAAGTTTTTTCGACACGCTGAATAGAGTTTAGGCGAAATTTAACGGTATGGGGACTTGCGTTAGCTCATTTGCGGAAATTGTCATGCGGCCCTAAACTGGGAAATCAGTGATATTTCACTTGTTTATAACTTTTTTCCAGTAAAAGAAATATTTTCAAAATGGGTATCAAATTGTGTGCAATTATTTGATGTCTCTATGTTTACAGGGATTTTTCATTTGCTCAGATAGTAAAAAGTACAGCTTTCACCATGTGCGCGGCATGACGTCTGACAATGTACAGCGTCCGAATTCCAGTGTGCACAATAAGACTGCATTTCTAGTTTTTCCTTTTTATAGAATCCACAAAATATTGGTGTCAAATTGTCGAGAATTTCTTGCTTTATCTATAATTACAAAAGTTTGTTCGACACCTTGAATAGAGTCGAGGCAAAATTCAAAGGTATGGGGACTAGTGTTAGCTCATTTGCGGAAATTTTCATGCGGACCTCAACTGGGTAATCAGTCATAATTCACTTTTTTATAACTTTTTTCCAGTAAAAGAAATATTTTCAAAATGGGTATCAAATTGTGTGCAATTATTTGATTTGTCTATGTATACAGGGATTTTTCTTTTGCTCAGATAGTAAAATGTACAGTTTTCACCATGTGCGCGGTATGTCGTCTGACAATATACAGCGTCCGAATTCCAGTGTGCACAATAAGACTGCATTTCTACTTTTTCCTTTTTAGAGAATCCACAAAATATTGGTGTCAAATTGTCGAGAATGTCTTGCCTTATCCATAATTAAAAAAGTTTATTCGACACCTTGAATAGAGTCGAGGCAAAATTCAACGGTATGGGGACTTGTGTTAGCTCATTTGCGGAAATTTTCATGCGGACCTAAACTGGGTAATCAGTCATAATTCACTTGTTTATAACTTTTTTCCAGTAAAAGAAATATTTTCAAAATGGGTATCAAATTGTGTACAATTATTTGTTTGGTCTATGTATACAGGGATTTTTCATTTGGTCAGATAGTAAAAATTACAGCTTTCACCATGTGCGCGGTATGTCGTCTGACAATTTTCCGCGTCCGAATACCAGTGTGCACAATAAGACTGTATTTCTAATATTTCCTTTTTATCGAATCCACAAAATATTGCTGTCCAATTGTCGGGAATGTCTTAACTTATCCATAATTAAAAAAGTTTTATCGACACCTTGAATAGAGTCGAGGCGAAATTCAACGGTATGGGGACTTGTGTTAGCTCATTTGCGGAAATTGTCATGCGGCCCTAAACTGGGAAATCAGTCATATTTCACTTGTTTATATCTTTTTTCCAGTATAAGAAATATTTTCAAAATGGGTATCAAATTGTGTGCAATTATTTGATTTGACTATATTTACAGGGATTTTTCATTTGGTCAGAGAGTAAAAAGTACAGCTTTCAACATGAGCGCGGTATGTCGTCTGACAATTTACAGCGTTCGGATTCTAGGTTGCACAATAAGACTGCATTTGTAATTTTTCCTTTTCATAGAATCCACAAAATATTGCTGTCCAATTGTCGGGAATTCCTTACCTTATCCATAATTACAAAAGTTTTTTCGACACATTGATTAGAGTCGGGTCGAAATTCAATGGTATGGGGACTTGTGTTAGCTCATTTGCGGAAATTTTCATGCGGACCAAAAGTGGGTATTCAGTCATAATTCACTTTTTTGTAACTTTTTTCCAGTAAAAGAAATATTTTCAAAATGGGTATCAAATTGTGTGCAATTATTTGATTTGTATATGTTTACAGGGATTTTTCATTTGCTCAGATAGTAAAAAGTACAGCATTCACCATGTGCGCGGTATGTCGTTTGACAATTTACAGCGTCCCAATTCCAGTGTGCACAATAAGAATGCATTTCTGCTTTTTCCTTTTTAGAGAATCCACAAAATATTGGTGTCAAATTGTCGAGAATTTCTTGCCTTATCCATAATTACAAAAGTTTTTTCGACACGTTGAATAGAGTCGATACGAAATTCAACGGTATGGGGACTTGTGTTAGCTCATTTTTGGAAATTGTCATGCGGCCCTAAACTGGGAAATCAGTCATATTTCACTTGTTTCTAACTTTTTTCCAGTAAAAGAAATATTTTCAAAATGGGTATCAAATTTTGTGCAATTATTTGATATGTCTATGTTTACAGGGATTTTTCATTTGCTCAGATAATAAAAAGTACAGCTTTCACCATGTGCGCGGCATGACGTTTGACAATTTACAGCGTCCGAATTCCAGTGTGCACAATAAGACTGCATTTCTACTTTTTCCTTTTTAGAGAATCCACAAAATATTGGTGTCAAATTGTCGAGAATTTCTTGCATTATCCATAATTACAAAAGTTTTTTCGACACCTTGAATAGAGTCGAGGCAAAATTCAAAGGTATGGGGACTAGTGTTAGCTCATTTCCTGAAATTTTCATGCGGACCTATACTGGGTAATCAGTCATAATTCACTTTTTTATAACTTCTTTCCAGTAAAAGAAATATTTTCAAAATGGGTATCAAATTGTGTGAAATTATTTGATTTGTCTATGTTTACAGGGATGTTTCATTTGGTCAGATAGTAAAAAGTACAGCTTTCACTATGTGCGCGGTATGTCGTCTGACAATTTACAGCGTCCGAATTCCAGTGTGCACAATAAGACTGCATTTGTAATTTTTCCTTTTTATAGAATCCACAAAATATTGGTGTCAAATTTTCGAGAATTTCTTGCCTTATCCATAATTACAAAAGTTTGTTCGACACCTTGAATAGAGTCGAGGCAAAATTCAACGGTATGGGGACTAGTGTTAACTCATTTGCGGAAATTTTCATGCGGACCTAAACTGGGTAATCAGTCATAATTCACGTTTTTATAACTTTTTTCCAGTAACAGAAATATTTTCAAAATGGTTATCAAATTCTTTGCAATTATTTGATTTGTCTATGTTTACAGGGATTTTTCATTTGCTCAGATATTAAAAGTACAGCTTTCACCATGTGCGCGGCATGACGTCTGACAATTTACAGCGACCGAATTCCAGTGTGCACAATAAGACTGCATTTCTACTTTTTCCTTTTTATAGAATCCACAAAATATTGGTTTCAAATTGTCGGGAATTTCTTGCCTTATCCATAATTACAAAAGTTTATTCGACACCTTGAATAGAGTCGAGGCGAAATTCAACGGTATGGGGACTAGTATTAGCTCATTTGCGGAAATTCTCATGCGGCCCTAAACTGGGAAATCAGTGATATTTCACATGTTTATAACTTTTTTCCAGTAAAAGAAATATTTTCAAAATGGGGATCAAATGGTGTGCAATTATTTGATTTGTATATGTTTACAGGGATTTTTCATTTGCTCAGATATTAAAAAGTACAGCTTTCACCATGTGCGCGGTATGTCGTTTGACAATTTACTGAGTCCGAATTCCAGTGTGCACAATAAGAATGCATTTCTACTTTTTCCTTTTTAGAGAATCCACAAAATATTGGTGTCAAATTGTCGGGAATTTCTTGCCTTATCCATAATTACAAAAGTTTTTTCGACACGTTGAATAGAGTCGAGGCGAAATTTAACGCTATGTGGACTTTTGTTAGCTCATTTGCGGAAATTGTCATGCGGCCCTAAACTGGGAAATCAGTGATATTTCACTGGTTTATAACTTTTTTCCAGTAAAAGAAATATTTTCAAAATGGGTATCAAATTGTGTGAAGTTATTTGATTTGTCTATGTTTACAGGGATTTTTCATTTACTCAGATAGTAAAAAGTACAGCTTTCACCATGTGCGAGGTATGTCGTCTGACAATTTACAGAGTCCGAATTCCAGTGTGCGCAATAAAACTGCATTTGTAATTTTTCCTTTTTATCGAAACCACAATATATTGGTGTCAAATTGTCGGGAATACCTTACCTTATCCATAATTACGAAAGTTTTTTCGACACCTTGAATAGAGTCGATTCGAAATTCAACGGTATGGGGACTTCTGTTAGCTGATTTGTGGAAATTGTCATGCGGCCCTAAACTGGGAAATCAGTCATATTACACTTGTTTATAACTTTTTTCCAGTAAAAGAAATATTTTCAAAATGGGTATCAAATTGTGTGCAATTATTTGATATGTCTATGTTTACAGGGATTTTCCTTTGCTCAGATAGTAAAAAGTACAGCTTTCACCATGTGCGCGGCATGACGTCTCACAATTTACAGCGTCCGAATTCCAGTGTGCACAATAAGACTGCATTTCTACTTTTTCCTTTTTATCGAATCCACAAAATATTGGTATCAAATTGTCGAGAATTTCTTGTCTTATCGATAATTACAAATGTTTGTTCCACACCTTGAATAGAGTCGAGGCAAAATTCAAAGGTATGGGGACTAGTGTTAGCTCATTTGCGGAAATTTTCATGCGGACCTAAACTGGGCAATCAGTCATATTTCACTTTTTTATAACTTTTTTCCAGTAAAAGAAATATTTTCAAAATGGGTATCAAATTGTGTGCAATTATTTGATTTGTCTATGTATACAGGGATTTTTCTTTTGCTCAGATAGTAAAATGTACAGCTTTCACCATGTGCGCGGTATGTCGTCTGACAATATACAGCGTCCGAATTCCAGTGTGCACAATAAGAATGCATTTGTAATTTTTCCTTTTTTTAGAATCCACAAAATATTGCGGTCCAATTGTCGTGAATTTCTTGCCTTATCCATAATTACAAAAGTTTGTTCGACACCTTGAATAGAGTCGAGGCAAATTCAACGGTATGGGGACTAGTGTTAGCTCATTTGCGGAAATTTTCATGCGGACCTAAACTGGGTAATCAGTCATAATTCACTTTTTTATAACTTTTTTCCAGTAAAAGAAATATTTTCAAAATGGGTATCAAATTTTGTGCAATTATCTGATTTGTCTATGTATACAGGGATTTTTCTTTTGCTCAGATAGTAAAAAGTACAGCTTTCACCATGTGCGCGGCATGACGTCTGACAATTTACAGCGTCCGAATTCCAGTGTGCACAATAAGACTGCATTTCTACTTTTTCCTTTTTATCGAATCCACAAAATATTGGTGTCAAATTGTCGAGAATTTCTTGCATTATCCATAATTACAAAAGTTTGTTGGACACCTTGAATAGAGTCGAGGCAAAATTCAACGGTATGGGGACTAGTGTTAGCTCATTTGCGTAAATTTTCATGCGGACATAAACTGGGTAATCAGTCATAATTCACGTTTTTATAACTTTTTTCCAGTAAAAGAAATATTTTCAAAATGGGTATCAAATTGTGTGCAATTATTTGATTTGTCTATGTATACAGGGATTTTTCTTTTGCTCAGATAGTAAAAAGTACAACTTTCTCCATGTGCGCGGTATGTCGTCTGACAATTTACCGCGTCCGAATTCCTGTGTGCACAATAAGACTGCATTTGTAATTTTTCCTTTTTATCGAATCCACAATATATTGGTGTCCAATTGTCGGGAATTCCTTACCGTATCCATAATTACAAAAGTTTTTTCGACACCTTGAATAGAGTCGAGGCAAAATTCAACGGTATGGGGACTAGTGTTAGCTCATTTGCGGAAATTTTCATGCGGACCTAAACTGGGTAATCAGACATAATTCACTTTTTATAACTTTTTTCCAGTAAAAGAAATATTTTCAAAATGGGTATCAAATTGTGTGCAATTATTTGATATGTCTATGTTTCCAGGGATTTTTCATTTGCTCAGATAGTAAAAAGTACAGCTTTCACCATGTGCGCGGCATGACGTCTCACAATTTACAGCGTCCGAATTCCAGTGTGCACAATTAGACTGCATTTCTACTTTTTCATTTTTATAGAATCCACAAAATATTGCTCTCCAATTGTCTGGAATTTCTTGCCTTATCCATAATTACAAAAGTTTTTTCGACACCTTGATTAGAGTCGAGTCGAAATTCAACGGTATGGGGACTTGTGTTAGCTCATTTGCGGAAATTGTCATACGGCCCTAAACTGGGAAATCAGTCATATTTCACTTGTTTATAACTTTTTTCAATTAAAAGAAATATTTTCAAAATGGGTATCAAATTGTGTTAAATTATTTGATTTGTCTATGTTTACAGGGATTTTTCATTTGCTCAGATAGTAAAAAGTACAGCTTTCACCATGTGCGCGGTATGTCGTCTGACAATTTACAGCGTCCGAATTACAGTGTGCACAATAAGACTGCATTTCTAGTTTTTCCTTTTTATAGAATCCACAAAATGTTGGTGTCAAATTGTCGTGAATTTCTTGCCTTATCCATAATTACAAAAGTTTGTTCGACACCTTGAATAGAGTCGAGGCAAATTCAACGGTATGGGGACTAGTGTTAGCTCATTTGCGGAAATTGTCATGCGGACCTAAACTGGGTAATCAGTCATAATTCACTTTTTTATAACTTTTTTCCAGTAAAAGAAATATTTTCAAAATGGGTATCAAATTGTGTGCAATTATTTGATTTGTCTATGTTTACAGGGATTTTTCATTTGCTCAGATAGTAAAAAGTACAGCTTTCACCATGTGCGCGTTATGTCGTCTGACAATTTACAGCGTCCGAATTCCAGTTTGCACAATAAGACTGCATTTGTGATTTTTCCTTTTTATCGAATCCACAATATATTGGTGTCAAATTGTCGGGAATTCCTTACCTTATCCATAATTACAATAGTTTTTTCGACAACTTGAATAGAGTCGAGGCGAAATTCAACGGTATTGGGACTTGTGTTAGCTCATTTGTGGGAATTGTCATGCGGCATTAAACTGGGAAATCAGTCATATTTCACTTGTTTATAACTTTTTTCCATTAAAAGAAATATTTTCAAAATGGGTATCAAATTGTGTGAAATTATTTGATTGGTCTATGTATACAGGGATTTTTCATTTTCTCAGATAGTAAAAAGTACATATTTCACCATGTGCGCGGTATGCCGTCTGACAATTTACAGCGTCCGAATTCCAGTGTGCACTATGAGACTGCATTTGTAATTTTTCCTTTTTATCGAATCCACAATATATTGGTGTCCATTTGTAGGGAATTCCTTACCTTATCCATAATTACGAAAGTTTTTTCGACACCTTGAATAGAGTCGATTCGAAATTCAACGGTATGGGGATTTGTGTTAGCTCATTTGTGGAAATTGTCATGCGGCCCTAAACTGGGAAATCAGTCATATTTCACTTGTTTATAACTTTTTTCCAGTAAAAGAAATATTTTCAAAATGGGTATCAAATTGTGTGCAATTATTTGATATGTCTATGTTTACAGGGATTTTTCATTTGGTCAGATAGTAAAAAGTACAGCTTTCACCATGTCCGCGGCATGACGTCTGACAATATACAGCGTCCGAATTCCAGTGTGCACAATTAGACTGCATTTCTACTTTTTCCTTTTTAGAGAATCCACAAAATATTGGTGTCAAATTGTCGTGAATTTCTTGCCTTATCCATAATTATAAAAGATTGTTCGACACCTTGAATAGAGTTGAGGCAAAATTCAAAGGTATGGGGACTAGTGTTAGCTCATTTGCGGAAATCTTCATGCGGACCTAAACTGGGTAATCAGTCATAATTCACTTTTTTATAACTTTTTTCCAGTAAAAGAAATATTTTCAAAATGGGTATCAAATAGTGTGCAATTCTTTGATTTGTCCATGTATACAGGGATTTTCCTTTTGCTCAGATAGTAAAAAGTACAGCTTTCACCATGTGCGCATTATGTCGTCTGACAATCTACAGCGTCCGAATTCCAGTGTGCACAATAAGACTGCATTTGTAATGTTTCCTTTTATCGAATCCACAATATATTGGTGTCCAATTGTCGGGAATTCCTTACCTTATCCATAATTACGAAAGTTTTTTCGACACCTTGAATAGAGTCGATACGAAATTCAACGGTATGGGGACTTGTGTTAGCTCATTTGTGGAAATTGTCATGCGGCCCTCAACTGGGAAATCAGTCATATTTCACTTGTTTATAACTTTTTTCCAGTAAAAGAAATATTTTCAAAATGTGTATCAAATGGTGTGAAATTATTTGATTTGTCTATGTTTACAGGGATGTTGCATTTGGTCAGATAGTAAAAAGTACAGCTTTCACTATGTGCGCGGTATGTCGTCTGACAATTTAGAGCGTCCGAATTCCAGTGTGCACAATAAGACTGCATTTGTAATTTTTCCTTTTTATAGAATCCACAAAATATTGGTGTCAAATTGTCGGGAATTTCTTGACTTATCCATAATTACAAAAGTTTGTTCGACACCTTGAATAGAGTCGAGGCAAAATTCAACGGTATGGGGACTAGTGTTAGCTCATTTGCGGAAATTTTCATGCGGACCTAAACTGGGTAATCAGTCATAATTCACTTTTTTATAACTTTTTTCCAGTAAAAGAAATATTTTCAAAATGGGTATCAAATTGTGTGCAATTATTTGATTTGTCTATGTATACAGGGATTTTTCTTTTGCTCAGATAGTAAAAAGTACAGCTTTCACGATGTGCGCGGTATGTCGTCTGACAATATACAGCGTCCGAATTCCAGTGTGCACAATAAGAATGCATTTGTAATTTTTCCTTTTTATAGAATCCACAAAATATTGCGGTCCAATTGTCGGGAATTTCTTGCCTTATACATAATTACAAAAGTTTTTTCTACACCTTGAATAGAGTCGATTCGAAATTCAAAGGTATGGGGACTTGTGTTAGCTCATTTGCGGAAATTGGCATGCGGCCCTAAACTGGGAAATCAGTGATATATCACTTGTTTATAACTTTTTTCCAGTAAAAGAAATATTTTCAAAATGGGTATCAAATTGTGTGAAATTATTTGATTTATCTATGTTTACAGGGATTTTTCATTTGCTCAGATAGTAAAAAGTACAGCTTTCACCATGTGCGCGGTATGTCGTTTGACAATTTACTGAGTCCGAATTCCAGTGTGCACAATAAGAATGCATTTCTACTTTTTCCTTTTTAGAGAATCCACAAAATATTGGTGTCAAATTGTCCGGAATTTCTTGCCTTATCCATAATTACAAAAGTTTTTTCGACACGTTCAATAGAGTCGAGGCGAAATTTAACGGAATGTGGACTTGCGTTAGCTCATTTGCGGAAATTGTCATGCGGCCCTAAACTGGAAAATCAGTGATATTTCACTGGTTTATAACTTTTTTCCAGTAAAAGAAATATTTTCAAAATGGGTATCAAATTGTGTGAAATTATTTGATTTGTCTATGTTTACAGGGATTTTTCATTTACTCAGATAGTAAAAAGTACAGCTTTCACCATGTGCGCGGTATGTCGTCTTACAATTTACAGAGTCCGAATTCCAGTGTGCAGAATAAAACTGCATTTGTAATTTTTCCTTTTTATCGAATCCACAATATATTGGTGTCCAATTGTCGGGAATTCCTTACCTTATCCATAATTACGAAAGTTTTTTCGACACCTTGAATAGAGTCGATTCGAAATTCAACGGTATGGGGACTTGTGTTAGCTCATTTGTGGAAATTTTCATGCGGCCCTAAACTGGGAAATCAGTCATAATTCACTTGTTTATAATTTTTTCCAGTAAAAGAAATATTTTCAAAATGGGTATCAAATTGTGTGCAATTATTTGATATGTCTATGTTTACAGGGATTTTTCATTTGCTCAGATAGTAAAAAGTACAGCTTTCACCATGTGCGTTGCATGTCGTCTGACAGATTACAGCGTCCGAATTCCAGTGTGCACAATAAGACTGCATTTCTACTTTTTCCTTTTTATAGAATCCACAAAATATTCGTGTCAAATTGTCGTGAATTTCTTGCCTTATCCATAATTACAAAAGTTTTTTCGACACGTTGAATAGAGTCGAGGCGAAATTTAACGGTATGGGGACTTGTGTTAGCTCATTTGCGGAAATTGTCATGCGGCCCTAAACTGGGAAATCAGTGATATTTCACTCGTTTATAACTTTTTTCCAGTAAAAGAAATATTTTCAAAATGGGTATCAAATTGTGTGAAATTATTTGATTTATCTATGTTTGCAGGGATGTTTCATTTGGTCAGATTGTAAAAAGTACAGCTTTCACGATGTGCGCGGTATGTCGTTTGACAATTTACAGCGTCCGAATTCCAGTGTGCACAATAAGAATGCATTTCTACTTTTTCCTTTTTATCGAATGCACAATATGTTGGTGTCAAATTGTCGAAAATCTCTGGCC
Organism: Acanthosepion esculentum; assembly: GCA_964036315.1. Classification (NCBI taxonomy): domain Eukaryota; kingdom Metazoa; phylum Mollusca; class Cephalopoda; order Sepiida; family Sepiidae; genus Acanthosepion; species Acanthosepion esculentum. The sequence goes on along the minus strand of OZ038509.1, from coordinate 73,439,235 downwards.
TTATCCATAATTACAAAAGTTTTTTCGACACCTTGATTAGAGTCGAGTCGGAATTCAGCGGTATGGGGACTTGTGTTAGCTTATTTGCGGAAATTGTCATGCGGCACTAAACTGGGAAATCAGTGATATTTCACTTGTTTTATAACTTTTTTCCAGTAAAAGAAATATTTTCAAAATGGGTATCAAATTGTGTGAAATTATTTGATTTATCTATGTTTACAGGGATGTTTCATTTGGTCAGATAGTAAAAAGTACAGCTTTCACTATGTGCGCGGTATGTCGTCTGACAATTTACAGCGTCCGAATTCCAGTGTGCACAATAAGACTGCATTTGTAATTTTTCCTTTTTATTGAATCCACAATATATTGGTGTCAAATTGTCGGGAATTTCTTGCCTTATCCATAATTACAAAAGTTTTTTCGACACCTTGATTAGAGTCGAGTCGAAATTCAACGGTATGGGGACTTGTGTTAGCTCATTTGCGGAAATTGTCATGCGGCTTTAAACTGGGAAATCAGTGATATTTAACTTGTTTATAACTTTTTTCACAGTAAAAGAAATATTTTCAAAATGGGTATCAAATTGTGTGAAATTATTTGATTTGTCTATGTTTGCAGGGATGTTTCATTTGGTCAGATAGTAAAAAGTACAGCTTTCACAATGTGCGCGTTATGTCGTCTGAGAATTTACAGCGTCCGAATTCCAGTGTGCACAATAAGACGGCATTTGTAATTTTTCCTTTTTATAGAATCCACAAAATATTGGTGTCAAATTGACGTTGATTTCTTGCCTTATCCATAATTACAAAAGTTTGTTCGACACCTTGAATAGAGTCGAGGCAAAATTCAACGGTATAGGGTCTATTGTTAGCTCATTGTTAGCTAATCAGTCATAATTCACTTTTTTATAACTTTTTTCCAGTAAAAGAAATATTTTCAAAATGGGTATCAAATTGTGTGCAATTATTTGATTTGTCTATGTATACAGGGATTTTTCTTTTGCTCAGATAGTACAAAGTACAGCTTTCACCATGTGCGCGGTATGTCGTCTGACAATATACAGCGCCCGAATTCCAGTGTGCACAATAAGAATGCATTTGTAATTTTTCCTTTTTATAGAATCCACAAAATATTGCGCTCCACTTGTCGGGAATTTCTTGCCTTATACATAATTACAAAAGTTTTTTCGACACCTTGATTAGAGTCGAGTCGAAATTCAACGGTATGGGGACTTGTGTTAGCTTAATTGCGGAAATTGTCATGCGGTTCTAAACTGGGAAATCAGTGATATTTCACATGTTTATAACTTTTTTCCAGTAAAAGAAATATTTTCAAAATGGGTATCAAATTGTGTGCAATTAGTTGATTTGTCTATGTTTACATGGATTTTTCATTTGCTCAGATAGTAAAAAGTACAGCTTTCACCATGTGCGCGGTATGTCTTTGACAATTTACAGCGTCCGAATTCCAGTGTGCACAATAAGAATGCATTTCTACTTTTTCCTTTTTATCGAATGCACAATATGTTGGTGTCAAATTGTCGAAAATCTCTGGCCTCATCCATAATTACAAATGTTTTTTCGACACGTTGAATAGAGTCGAGGCGAAATTCAACGGTATGGGGACTTGTGTTAGCTCATTTGCGGAAATTGTCATGCGGCCCTAAATTTGGAAATCAGTGATATTTCACATGTTTTTAACTTTTTTCCAGTAAAAGAAATATTTTTCAAAATGGTTATCGAATTGTGTTCAATTATTTGATTTGTATATGTTTACAGGGATTTTTCATTTGCTCAGATAGTAAAAAGTACAGCTTTCACCATGTGCGCGGTATGTCGTTTGACAATTTACAGCGTCCGAATTCCAGTGTGCACAATAAGAATGCATTTCTACTTTTTCCTTTTTAGGGAATCCACAAAATATTGGTGTCAAATTGTCGCGAATTTCTTGCCTTATCCATAATTACAAAAGTTTTTTCGACTCGTTGAATAGAGTCGAGGCGAAATTTAACGGTATGGGGACTTGTGTTAGCTCATTTGCGGAAATTGTCATGCGTCCCTAAACTGGGAAATCAGTGATATTTAACTTGTTTATAACTTTTTTCCAGTAAAAGAAATATTTTCAAAATGGGTATCAAATTGTGTGAAAATATTTGATTCGTCTATGTATACAGGGATTTTTCTTTTGCTCAGATAGTAAAAAGTACAGCTTTCACCATGTGCGCGGTATGTCGTCTGACAATATACAGCGTCCGAATTCCAGTGTCCACAATAAGACTGCATTTGTAATTTTTCCTTTTTATCGAATCCACAATATATTGGTGTCAAATTGTCGAAAATTTCTTGCCTTGTCCATAATTACAAAAGTTTGGTCGACACTTTGATTAGAGTCGAGTCGAAATTCAACGGTATTGGGACTTGTGTTAGCTCATTTGCGGAAATTGTCATGCGGCCCAAAAGTGGGAAATCAGTCATAATTCACTTTTTTATAATTTTTCCAGTAAAAGAAATATTTTCAAAATGGGTATCAAATTGTGTGAAATTATTTGATATGTCTATGTTTACAGGGATTTTTCATTTGCTCAGATAGTAAACAGTACAGCTTTCACCATGTGCGCGGCATGACGTCTGACAATTTACAGCGTCCGAATTCCAGTGTGCACAATAAGACTGCATTTGTAATTCTTCCTTTTTATCGAATCCACAATATATTGGTGTCCAATTGTCGGGAATTCCTCATCTTATCCATAATTACAAAAGTTTTTTCGACAACTTGAATAGAGCCGAGGCAAAATTCAACGGTATGGGGACTAGTGTTAGCTCATTTGCGGAAATTTTCATGCGGACATAAACTGGGTAATCAGTCATAATTCACGTTTTTATAACTTTTTTCCAGTAAAAGAAATATTTTCAAAATGGGTATCAAATTGTTTGCAATTATTTGATTTGTCTATGCATACAGGGATTTTTCTTTTGCTCAGATAGTAAAAAGTACAGCTTTCACGATGAGCGCGGTATGTCGTCTGACAATATACACCGTCCGAATTCCAGTGTGCACAATAAGACTGCATTTGTAATGTTTCCTTTTTATAGAATCCACAAAATATTGGGGTCAAATTGTCGCAGATTTCTTGCCTTCTCCATAATTACAAAAGTTTTTTCGACACGTTGAATAGAGTCGAGGCGAAATTTAACGTATATGGACTTGTGTTAGCTCATTTGCGGAAATTGTCATGCGGACCTAAACAGGGAAATCAGTGATATTTCACTTGTTTATAACTTTTTTCCAGTAAAAGAAATATTTTCAAAATGGGTATCAAATTGTGTGCAATTATTTGATTTGTCTATGTATACAGGGATTTTTCTTTTGCTCAGATAGTAAAAAGTACAGCTTTCATGATGTGCGCGGTATGTCGTCTGACAATATACAGCGTCCGAATTCCAGTGTGCACAATAAGAATGCATTTGTAATTTTTCCTTTTTATAGAATCCACAAAATATTGGTGTCCAATTGTCGGGAATTTCTTGCCTTATCCATAATTACAAAAGTTTGTTCGACACCTTGAATAGAGTCGAGGCAAAATTCAACGGTATGGGGACTAGTGTTAGCTCATTTGCGGAAATTTTCATGCGGACCTAAACTGGGTAATCAGTCATAATTCACTTTTTTATAACTTTTTTCCAGTAAAAGAAATATTTTCAAAATGGGTATCAAATTGTGTGAAATGATTTGATTCGTCTATGTTTTCAGGGTTTTTTCTTTTGCTCAGATAGTAAAAAGTACAGCTTATACCATGTGCGCGGTATGTCGTCTGACAATTTACAGCGTCCGAATTCCAGTGTGCACAATAAGACTGCATTTGTAATTTTTCCTTTTTATCGAATCCACAATATATTGGTGTCCAATTGTCGGGAATTCCTTACCTTATCCATAATTACGAAAGTTTTTTCGACACCTTGAATAGAGTCGATTCGAAATTCAACGGTATGGGGACTTGTGTTAGCTCATTTGTGGAAATTGTCATGCGGCCCTAAACTGGGAAATCAGTCATATTTCACTTGTTTATAACTTTTTTCCAGTAAAAGAAATATTTTCAAAATGGGTATCAAATTGTGTGCAATTATTTGATATGTCTATGTATACAGGGATTTTTCTTTTGCTCAGATAGTAAAATGTACAGCTTTCACCCTGTGCGCGGTATGTCGTCTGACAATATACAGCGTCCGAATTCCAGTGTGCACAATAAGAATGCATTTGTAATTTTTCTTTTTATAGAATCCACAAAATATTGCGGTCCAATTGTCGGGAATTTCTTGCCTTATCCATAATTACAAAAGTTTTTTCAACAGCTTGATTAGAGTCGAGTCGAAATTCAACGGTATGGGGAATTGTGTTAGCTCATTTGCGGAAATTGTCATGCGGCCCTAAACAGAGAAATCAGTGATATTTCACTTGTTTATAAATTTTTTCCAGTAAAAGAAATATTTTCAAAATGGGTATCAAATTGTGTGCAATTATTTGAGTTATCTATGTTTACAGGGATGATTCATTTGGTCAGATAGTAAAAAGTACAGCTTTCACTATGTGCGCGGTATGTAGTCTGAAAATTTACAGCGTCCGAATTCCAGTGTGCACAATAAGACTGCATTTGTAATGTTTCCTTTTTATAGAATCCACAAAATATTGGTGTCAAATTGTCGGAGATTTCTTGCCTTCTCCATAATTACAAAAGATTTTTCGACACGTTGAATAGAGTCGAGGCGAAATTTAACGTATGGGGACTTGGGTTAGCTCATTTGCGGAAATTGTCATGCGGACCTAAACCAGGAAATCAGTCATAATTCACGTTTTTATAACTTTTTTCCAGTAAAAGAAATATTTTCAAAATGGGTACCAAATTCTGTGCAATTATTTGATTTGTCTATATTTACATGGTTTTTCATTTGCTCAGATAGTAAAAAGTACAGCTTTCACCATCTGCGCGGTATGTCGTTTGACAATTTACAGCGTCCGAATTCCAGTGTGCACAATAAGAATGCATTTGTAATTTTTCCTTTTTATCGAATCCACAATATATTGGTGTCAAATTGTCGTGAATTTCTTGCCTAATCCATAATTACAAAAGTTTGTTCGACACCTTGAATAGAGTCGAGGCTAAATTCAACGGTATGGGGACTAGTGTTAGCTCATTTGCGGAAATTGTCATGCGGCCCTAAACTGTGAAATCAGTGATACTTCACTTGTTTATAACTATTTTCCAGTAAAAGAAATATTTTCAAAATGGGTATCAAATTGTTTGAAATTATTTGATTTATCTATGTTTACAGGGATGTTTCATTTGGTCAGATAGTAAAAAGTACAGCTTTCACTATGTGCACGATATGTCGTCTGACAATTTACAGCGTCAGAATTCCAGTGTGCACAATAAGACTGCATTTGTAATTTTTCCTTTTTATAGAATCCACAAAGTATTGGTGCCAAATTGTCGAGAAATTCTTGCCTTATCCATAATTACAAAAGTTTTTTTGACACCTTGAATAGAGTCGAGGCACAATTCAACGGTATGGGGACTAGTGTTAGCTCATTTGCGGAAATTTTCATGCGGACCTAAACTGGGTAATCAGTCATAATTCACGTTTTTATAACTTTTTTCCAGTAAAAGAAATATTTTCAAAATGGGTATAAAATTGTTTGCAATTATTTGATTTGTCTATGTATACATGGATTTTTCTTTTGCTCAGATAGTAAAAAGTACAGCTTTCAACGTGTGCTTGGTATGTCGTCTGACAATTTACAGCGTCCGAATTCCAGTGTGCACAATAAGACTGCATTTGTAATTTTGCCTTTTTATCGAATCCACAATATATTGGTGTCAAATTGTCGCGAATTTCTTGCCTTATCCGTAATTACAAAAGTTTTTTCGACACCTTGATTAGAGTCGAGTCGAAATTCAACGGTATGGGGACTTGTGTTAGCTCATTTGCGGAAATTGTCATGCGGCCCTAAACTGGGAAATCAGTGATATTTCACTTGTTTATAACTTTTTTCCAGTAAAAGAAATATTTTCAAAATGGGTATCAAATTGTGTGCAATTATTTGACATGTCTATGTTTACAGGGATTTTTCATTTGCTCAGATAGTAAAAAGTACAGCTTTCACCATGTTCGCGGCATGAGGTCTGACAATTTACAGCGTCCGAATTCCAGTGTGCACAATAAGAATGCATTTCTACTGTTTCCTTTATAGAGAATCCACAAAATATTGGTGTCAAATTGTCGCGAATTTCTTGCCTTATCTATAATTACAAAAGTTATTTCGACACGTTGAATAGAGTCGAGGCGAAATTTAACGGTATGGGAACTTGTGTTAGCTCATTTGCGGAAATTGTCATGCGGCCCTAAACTGGGAAATCAGTGATATTTCACTTGTTTATAACTTTTTTCCAGTAAAAGAAATATTTTCAAAATGGGTATCAAATTGTGTGCAATTATTTGATTAATCTATGTTTACAGGGATGTTTCATTTGGTCAGATCGTAAAAAGTACAGCTTTCACTATGTGCGCGGTATGTCGTCTGACAATTTACAGCGTCCGAATTCCAGTGTGCACAATAAGACTGCATTTGTAATTTTTCCTTTTTATAGAATCCACAAAATATTGGTGTCAAATTGTCGGGAATTTCTTGCCTTATCCATAATTACAAAAGTTTGTTCGACAACTTGAATAGAGTCGAGGCAAAATTCAACGGTATGGGGACTAGTGTTAGCTCATTTGCGGAAATTGTCATGCGGCCCTAAACTGGGAAATCAGTGAGATTTCACATGTTTATAACTTTTTTCCAGTAAAAGAAATATTTTCAAAATGGGTATCAAATTGTGTGCAATTATTTGATGTCTCTATGTTTACAGGGATTTTTCATTTGCTCAGATTGTAAAAAGTACAGCTTTCACCATGTGCGCGGCATGACGTCTGACAATGTACAGCGTCCGAATTCCAGTGTGCACAATAAGACTGCATTTCTAGTTTTTCCTTTTTATAGAATCCACAAAATATTGGTGTCAAATTGTCGAGAATTTCTTGCTTTATCTATAATTACAAAAGTTTGTTCGACACCTTGAATAGAGTCGAGGCAAAATTCAAAGGTATGGGGACTAGTGTTAGCTCATTTGCGGAAATTTTCATGCGGACCTCAACTGGGTAATCAGTCATAATTCACTTTTTTATAACTTTTTTCCAGTAAAAGAAATATTTTCAAAATGGGTATCAAATTGTGTGCAATTATTTGATTTGTCTATGTATACAGGGATTTTTCTTTTGCTCAGATAGTAAAATGTACAGTTTTCACCATGTGCGCGGTATGTCGTCTGACAATATACAGCGTCCGAATTCCAGTGTGCACAATAAGAATGCATTTGTAATATTTCGTTTTTATAGAATCCACAAAATATTGCGGTCCAATTGTCGGGAATTTCTTGCCTTATCCATAATTACAAAAGTTTTTTCGACACCTTGATTAGACTCGAGTCGAAATTCAACGGTATGGGGACTTGTGTTAGCTCATTTGAGGAAATTTTCATGCGGCCCTAAACTGGGAAATCAGTGATAATTCACTTGTTTCTAACTTTTTTCCAGTAAAAGAAATATTTTCAAAATGGGTATCAAATTGTGTGAAATTATTTGATTTGTCTATGTTTACTGGGATTTTTCATTTGCTCAGATAGTAAAAAGTACAGCTTTCACCATGTGCGCGGTATGTCGTCTGACAATTTACAGCGTCCGAATTCCAGTGTGCACAATAAGACTGCATTTCTACTTTTTCCTTTTTAGAGAATCCACAAAATATTGGTGTCAAATTGTCGAGAATGTCTTGCCTTATCCATAATTAAAAAAGTTTATTCGACACCTTGAATAGAGTCGAGGCAAAATTCAACGGTATGGGGACTTGTGTTAGCTCATTTGCGGAAATTTTCATGCGGACCTAAACTGGGTAATCAGTCATAATTCACTTGTTTATAACTTTTTTCCAGTAAAAGAAATATTTTCAAAATGGGTATCAAATTGTGTACAATTATTTGTTTGGTCTATGTATACAGGGATTTTTCATTTGGTCAGATAGTAAAAATTACAGCTTTCACCATGTGCGCGGTATGTCGTCTGACAATTTTCCGCGTCCGAATACCAGTGTGCACAATAAGACTGTATTTCTAATATTTCCTTTTTATCGAATCCACAAAATATTGCTGTCCAATTGTCGGGAATGTCTTAACTTATCCATAATTAAAAAAGTTTTATCGACACCTTGAATAGAGTCGAGGCGAAATTCAACGGTATGGGGACTTGTGTTAGCTCATTTGCGGAAATTGTCATGCGGCCCTAAACTGGGAAATCAGTCATATTTCACTTGTTTATATCTTTTTTCCAGTATAAGAAATATTTTCAAAATGGGTATCAAATTGTGTGCAATTATTTGATTTGACTATATTTACAGGGATTTTTCATTTGGTCAGAGAGTAAAAAGTACAGCTTTCAACATGAGCGCGGTATGTCGTCTGACAATTTACAGCGTTCGGATTCTAGGTTGCACAATAAGACTGCATTTGTAATTTTTCCTTTTCATAGAATCCACAAAATATTGCTGTCCAATTGTCGGGAATTCCTTACCTTATCCATAATTACAAAAGTTTTTTCGACACATTGATTAGAGTCGGGTCGAAATTCAATGGTATGGGGACTTGTGTTAGCTCATTTGCGGAAATTTTCATGCGGACCAAAAGTGGGTATTCAGTCATAATTCACTTTTTTGTAACTTTTTTCCAGTAAAAGAAATATTTTCAAAATGGGTATCAAATTGTGTGCAATTATTTGATTTGTATATGTTTACAGGGATTTTTCATTTGCTCAGATAGTAAAAAGTACAGCATTCACCATGTGCGCGGTATGTCGTTTGACAATTTACAGCGTCCCAATTCCAGTGTGCACAATAAGAATGCATTTCTGCTTTTTCCTTTTTAGAGAATCCACAAAATATTGGTGTCAAATTGTCGAGAATTTCTTGCCTTATCCATAATTACAAAAGTTTTTTCGACACGTTGAATAGAGTCGATACGAAATTCAACGGTATGGGGACTTGTGTTAGCTCATTTTTGGAAATTGTCATGCGGCCCTAAACTGGGAAATCAGTCATATTTCACATGTTTCTAACTTTTTTCCAGTAAAAGAAATATTTTCAAAATGGGTATCAAATTTTGTGCAATTATTTGATATGTCTATGTTTACAGGGATTTTTCATTTGCTCAGATAATAAAAAGTACAGCTTTCACCATGTGCGCGGCATGACGTTTGACAATTTACAGCGTCCGAATTCCAGTGTGCACAATAAGACTGCATTTCTACTTTTTCCTTTTTAGAGAATCCACAAAATATTGGTGTCAAATTGTCGAGAATTTCTTGCATTATCCATAATTACAAAAGTTTTTTCGACACCTTGAATAGAGTCGAGGCAAAATTCAAAGGTATGGGGACTAGTGTTAGCTCATTTCCTGAAATTTTCATGCGGACCTATACTGGGTAATCAGTCATAATTCACTTTTTTATAACTTCTTTCCAGTAAAAGAAATATTTTCAAAATGGGTATCAAATTGTGTGAAATTATTTGATTTGTCTATGTTTACAGGGATGTTTCATTTGGTCAGATAGTAAAAAGTACAGCTTTCACTATGTGCGCGGTATGTCGTCTGACAATTTACAGCGTCCGAATTCCAGTGTGCACAATAAGACTGCATTAGTAATTTTTCCTTTTTATAGAATCCACAAAATATTGGTGTCAAATTTTCGAGAATTTCTTGCCTTATCCATAATTACAAAAGTTTGTTCGACACCTTGAATAGAGTCGAGGCAAAATTCAACGGTATGGGGACTAGTGTTAGCTCATTTGCGGAAATTTTCATGCGGACCTAAACTGGGTAATCAGTCATAATTCACGTTTTTATAACTTTTTTCCAGTAACAGAAATATTTTCAAAATGGGTATCAAATTCTTTGCAATTATTTGATTTGTCTATGTTTACAGGGATTTTTCATTTGCTCAGATATTAAAAGTACAGCTTTCACCATGTGCGCGGCATGACGTCTGACAATTTACAGCGACCGAATTCCAGTGTGCACAATAAGACTGCATTTCTACTTTTTCCTTTTTATAGAATCCACAAAATATTGGTTTCAAATTGTCGGGAATTTCTTGCCTTATCCATAATTACAAAAGTTTGTTCGACACCTTGAATAGAGTCGAGGCGAAATTCAACGGTATGGGGACTAGTATTAGCTCATTTGCGGAAATTCTCATGCGGCCCTAAACTGGGAAATCAGTGATATTTCACATGTTTATAACTTTTTTCCAGTAAAAGAAATATTTTCAAAATGGGGATCAAATGGTGTGCAATTATTTGATTTGTATATGTTTACAGGGATTTTTCATTTACTCAGATAGTAAAAAGTACAGCTTTCACCATGTGCGAGGTATGTCGTCTGACAATTTACAGAGTCCGAATTCCAGTGTGCGCAATAAAACTGCATTTGTAATTTTTCCTTTTTATCGAAACCACAATATATTGGTGTCAAATTGTCGGGAATACCTTACCTTATCCATAATTACGAAAGTTTTTTCGACACCTTGAATAGAGTCGATTCGAAATTCAACGGTATGGGGACTTCTGTTAGCTGATTTGTGGAAATTGTCATGCGGCCCTAAACTGGGAAATCAGTCATATTACACTTGTTTATAACTTTTTTCCAGTAAAAGAAATATTTTCAAAATGGGTATCAAATTGTGTGCAATTATTTGATATGTCTATGTTTACAGGGATTTTCCTTTGCTCAGATAGTAAAAAGTACAGCTTTCACCATGTGCGCGGCATGACGTCTCACAATTTACAGCGTCCGAATTCCAGTGTGCACAATAAGACTGCATTTCTACTTTTTCCTTTTTATCGAATCCACAAAATATTGGTATCAAATTGTCGAGAATTTCTTGTCTTATCGATAATTACAAATGTTTGTTCCACACCTTGAATAGAGTCGAGGCAAAATTCAAAGGTATGGGGACTAGTGTTAGCTCATTTGCGGAAATTTTCATGCGGACCTAAACTGGGCAATCAGTCATATTTCACTTTTTTATAACTTTTTTCCAGTAAAAGAAATATTTTCAAAATGGGTATCAAATTGTGTGCAATTATTTGATTTGTCTATGTATACAGGGATTTTTCTTTTGCTCAGATAGTAAAATGTACAGCTTTCACCATGTGCGCGGTATGTCGTCTGACAATATACAGCGTCCGAATTCCAGTGTGCACAATAAGAATGCATTTGTAATTTTTCCTTTTTTTAGAATCCACAAAATATTGCGGTCCAATTGTCGGGAATTTCTTGCCTTATCCATAATTACAAAAGTTTTTTCGACACCTTGATTAGAGTCGAGTCGAAATTCAATGGTATGGGGACTTGTGTTAGCTCATTTGCGGAAATTGTCATGCGGCCCTAAACTGGGAAATAAGTCATATTTCACTTGTTTATAACTTTTTTCCAGTAAAAGAAATATTTTCAAAATGGGTATCAAATTGTGTGAAATTATTTGATTTATCTATGTTTACAGGGATGTTTCATTTGGTCAGATAGTAAAAAGTACAGCTTTCACTATGTGCGCGGTATGTCGTCTGACAGTTTACAGCGTCCGAATTCCAGTGTGCACAAAAAGACTGCATTTGTAATTTTTCCTTTTTATAGAATCCACAAAATGTTGGTGTCAAATTGTCGTGAATTTCTTGCCTTATCCATAATTACAAAAGTTTGTTCGACACCTTGAATAGAGTCGAGGCAAATTCAACGGTATGGGGACTAGTGTTAGCTCATTTGCGGAAATTTTCATGCGGACCTAAACTGGGTAATCAGTCATAATTCACTTTTTTATAACTTTTTTCCAGTAAAAGAAATATTTTCAAAATGGGTATCAAATTTTGTGCAATTATCTGATTTGTCTATGTATACAGGGATTTTTCTTTTGCTCAGATAGTAAAAAGTACAGCTTTCACCATGTGCGCGGCATGACGTCTGACAATTTACAGCGTCCGAATTCCAGTGTGCACAATAAGACTGCATTTCTACTTTTTCCTTTTTATCGAATCCACAAAATATTGGTGTCAAATTGTCGAGAATTTCTTGCATTATCCATAATTACAAAAGTTTGTTGGACACCTTGAATAGAGTCGAGGCAAAATTCAACGGTATGGGGACTAGTGTTAGCTCATTTGCGTAAATTTTCATGCGGACATAAACTGGGTAATCAGTCATAATTCACGTTTTTATAACTTTTTTCCAGTAAAAGAAATATTTTCAAAATGGGTATCAAATTGTGTGCAATTATTTGATTTGTCTATGTATACAGGGATTTTTCTTTTGCTCAGATAGTAAAAAGTACAACTTTCTCCATGTGCGCGGTATGTCGTCTGACAATTTACCGCGTCCGAATTCCTGTGTGCACAATAAGACTGCATTTGTAATTTTTCCTTTTTATCGAATCCACAATATATTGGTGTCCAATTGTCGGGAATTCCTTACCGTATCCATAATTACAAAAGTTTTTTCGACACCTTGAATAGAGTCGAGGCAAAATTCAACGGTATGGGGACTAGTGTTAGCTCATTTGCGGAAATTTTCATGCGGACCTAAACTGGGTAATCAGACATAATTCACTTTTTATAACTTTTTTCCAGTAAAAGAAATATTTTCAAAATGGGTATCAAATTGTGTGCAATTATTTGATATGTCTATGTTTCCAGGGATTTTTCATTTGCTCAGATAGTAAAAAGTACAGCTTTCACCATGTGCGCGGCATGACGTCTCACAATTTACAGCGTCCGAATTCCAGTGTGCACAATTAGACTGCATTTCTACTTTTTCATTTTTATAGAATCCACAAAATATTGCTCTCCAATTGTCTGGAATTTCTTGCCTTATCCATAATTACAAAAGTTTTTTCGACACCTTGATTAGAGTCGAGTCGAAATTCAACGGTATGGGGACTTGTGTTAGCTCATTTGCGGAAATTGTCATACGGCCCTAAACTGGGAAATCAGTCATATTTCACTTGTTTATAACTTTTTTCAATTAAAAGAAATATTTTCAAAATGGGTATCAAATTGTGTTAAATTATTTGATTTGTCTATGTTTACAGGGATTTTTCATTTGCTCAGATAGTAAAAAGTACAGCTTTCACCATGTGCGCGGTATGTCGTCTGACAATTTACAGCGTCCGAATTACAGTGTGCACAATAAGACTGCATTTCTAGTTTTTCCTTTTTATAGAATCCACAAAATGTTGGTGTCAAATTGTCGTGAATTTCTTGCCTTATCCATAATTACAATAGTTTGTTCGACACCTTGAATAGAGTCGAGGCAAATTCAACGGTATGGGGACTAGTGTTAGCTCATTTGCGGAAATTGTCATGCGGACCTAAACTGGGTAATCAGTCATAATTCACTTTTTTATAACTTTTTTCCAGTAAAAGAAATATTTTCAAAATGGGTATCAAATTGTGTGCAATTATTTGATTTGTCTATGTTTACAGGGATTTTTCATTTGCTCAGATAGTAAAAAGTACAGCTTTCACCATGTGCGCGTTATGTCGTCTGACAATTTACAGCGTCCGAATTCCAGTGTGCACAATAAGACTGCATTTGTGATTTTTCCTTTTTATAGAATCCACAAAATATTGGTGTACAATTGTCGGGAATTCCTTACCTTATCCATAATTACAAAAGTTTTTTCGACACCTTGAATAGAGTCGAGGCGAAATTCAACGGTATTGGGACTTGTGTTAGCTCATTTGTGGAAATTGTCATGCGGCCCTAAACTGGGAAATCAGTCATAATTCACTTGTTTATAACTGTTTTCCACTAAAAGAAATATTTTCAAAATGGGTATCAAATTGTGTGCAATTATTTGATATGTCTATGTTTACAGGGATTTTTATTTGCTCAGATAGTAAAAAGTACAGCTTTCACCATGTGCGCGGCATGACGTCTGACAATTTATAGCGTCCGAATTCCAGTGTGCACAATAAGACTGCATTTCTACTTTTTCCTTTTTATAGAATCCACAAAATATTGGTGTCAAATTGTCGAGAATTTCTTGCCTTATCCATAATTCCAAAAGTTTGTTCGACACCTTGAATAGAGTCGAGGCAAAATTCAACGGTATGGGGACTAGTGTTAGCTCATTTGCGGAAATTTTCATGCGGACCTAAACTGGGTAATCAGTCATAATTCACTTTTTTATAACTTTTTTCCAGTAAAAGAAATATTTTCAAAATGGGTATCAAATTGTGTGCAATTATATGATTTTCTATGTATACAGGAATTTTTCTTTTGCTCAGATAGTAAAAAGTACAGCTTTCACCATGTGCGCGGTATGTCGTCTGACAATATACAGCGTCCGAATTCCAGTGTGAACAATAAGAATGCATTTGTAATTTTTCCTTTTTATAGAATCCACAAAATATTGCTGTCCAATTGTCGGGAATTTCTTGCCTTATCCATAATTACAAAAGTTTTTTCGACACATTGAATATAGTCGATTCGAAATTCAACGGTATGGGGACTTGTGTTATCTCATTTGTGGAAATTTTCATGCGGCCCTAAACTGGGAAATCAGTCATATTTCACTTGTTTATAACTTTTTTCCAGTAAAAGAAATATTTTCAAAATGGGTATCAAATTGTGTGCAATTATTAGATATGTCTATGTTTACAGGGATTTTTCATTTGCTCAGATAGTAAAAAGTACAGCTTTCACCAACTGCGCGGCATGACGTCTGACAATTTACAGCGTCCGAATTCCAGTATGCACAATAAGACGGCATTTCTACATTTCCATTTTATAGAATCCACAAAATATGGGTGTCAAATTGTCGAGAATTTCTTGCCTTATCCATAATTACAAAAGTTTTTTCGACACGTTGAATAGAGTTGAGGCGAAATTTAACGGTATGGGGACTTGTGTTAGCTCATTTGCGGAAATTGTCATGCGGCCGTAAACTGGGAAATCAGTGATATTGCACTTGTTTATAACTTTTTTCCAGTAACAGAAATGTTTTCAAAATGGGTATCAAATTGTGTGAAATTATTTGATTTATCTATGTTTACAGGGATGTTTCATTTGGTCAGATAGTAAAAAGTACAGCTTTCACTATGTGCGCGGTATGTCATCTGACAATTTACAGCGTCCGAATTCCAGTGTGCACAATAAGACTGCATTTGTAATTTTTCCTTTTTATAGAATCCACAAAATATTGCTGTCAAATTGTCGAGAATTTCGTGCCTTATCCATAATTACAAAAGTTTGTACGACACCTTGAATAGAGTCGAGGCAAAATTCAACGGTATGGGGAGTAGTGTTAGCTCATTTGTGGAAATTTTCATGCGGACCTAAACTGGGTAATCAGTCATAATTCACGTTTTTATAACTTTTTTCCAGTAAAAGAAATATTTTCAAAATGGGTATCAAATTGTGTGCAATTATTTGATATGTCTATGTTTACAGGGATTTTTCATTTGCTCAGATAGTAAAAAGTACAACTTTCACCATGTGCGCGGTATGTCGTCTGACAATATACAGCGTCCGAATTCCAGTGTGAACAATAAGAATGCATTTGGAATTTTTCCTTTTTATCGAATCCACAACATATTGGTGTCAAATTGTCGAGAATTTCTTGCCTTATCCATAATTACAAAAGTTTTTTCGACACCTTGATTAGAGTCGACTCGAAATTCAACGGTATGGGGAATTGTGTTAGCTCATTTGCGGAAATTGTCATGCGGCCCTAAACTGGGAAATCAGTGATATTTCACTTGTTTATAACTTTTTTCCAGCAAAAGAAATATTTTCAAAATGGGTATCAAATTGTGTGAAATTATTTGATTTGTCTATGTTTACAGGGATTTTTCATTTGCTCAGATAGTAAAAAGTACAGCTTTCACCATGTGTGCGGTATGTCGTCTGACAATTTACAGCGTCCGAATTCCAGTGTGCACAATATGACTGCATTTGTAATTTTTCCTTTTTATAGAATCCACAAAATATTGGTGACAAATTGTCGAGAATTTCTTGCCTTATCCATAATTACAAAAGTTTTTTCGACACCTTGATTAGAGTCGGGTCGAAATTCAACGGTATGGGGACTTGTGTTAGCTCATTTGCGGAAATTGTCATGCGGCCCTAAACTGGGAAATCAGTGATATTTCACATGTTTTTAACTTTTTTCCTGTTAAAGAAATATTTTCAAAATGGGTATCAAATTGTGTGCAATTATTTGATTTGTCTATGTATACAGGGATTTTTCTTTTGCTCAGATATTAAAAAGTACAGCTTTCACTATGTGCGCGTTATGTCGTCTGACAATATACAGCGTCCGAATTCCAGTGTGAACAATATGAATGCATTTGTAATTTTTCCTTTTTATAGAATCCACAAAATATTGCTGTCCAATTGTCGGGAATCTCTTGCCTTATCCATAATTACAAAAGTTTTTTCGACACCTTGAATAGAGTCGATTCGAAATTCAACGGTATGGGGACTAGTGTTAGCTCATTTGCGGAAATTTTCATGCGGACCTAAACTGGGAAATCAGTCATATTTCACTTGTTTATAACTTTTTTCCAGTAAAAGAAATATTTTCAAAATGGGTATCAAATTGTGTGAAATTATTTGATTTGTCTATGTTTACAGGGATTTTTCATTTGCTCAGATAGTAAAAAGTACAGCTTTCACCATGTGTGCGGTATGTCGTCTGACAATTTACAGCGTCCGAATTCCAGTGTGCACAATATGACTGCATTTGTAATTTTTCCTTTTTATCGAATCCACAAGATATTGGTGTCCAATTGTCGGGAATTCCTTACCTTATCCATAATTACGAAAGTTTTTTCGACACCGTGAATAGAGTCGATTCGAAATTCAACAGTATGTGGACTATTGTTAGCTCATTTGTGGAAATTGTCAAGCGGCCCTAAACTGGGGAATCAGTCATATTTCACGTGTTTATAACTTTTTTCCAGTAAAAGAAATATTTTCAAAATGGGTATCAAATTGTGTGCAATTATTTGATATGTCTATGTTTACAGGGATTTTTTATTTGCTCAGATAGTAAAAAGTTCAGCATTCACCATGTGCGCGGCATGACGTCTGACAATTTACAGCGACCGAATTCCAGTGTGCACAATAAGACTGCATTTCTACTTTTTCATTTTTATCGAATCCACAAAATATTGGTGTCAAATTGTCGGGAATTTCTTGCCTTATCCATAATTACAAAAGTTTGTTCGACACCTTGAATAGAGTCGAGGCGAAATTCAACGGTATGGGGACAAGTGTTAGCTCATTTGCGGAAATCGTCATGCGGCCCTAAACTGGGAAATCAGTGATATTTCACTTGTTTTATAACTTTTTTCCAGTAAAAGAAATATTTTCAAAATGGGTATCAAATTGTGTGAAATTATTTGATTTATCTATGTTTACAGTGATGTTTCATTTGGTCAGATAGTAAAAAGTACAGCTTTCACTATGTGCGCGGTATGTAGTCTGAAAATTTACAGCGTCCGAATTCCAGTGTGCACAATAAGACTGCATTTGTAATTTTTCCTTTTTATAGAATCCACAAAATATTGGTGTCAAATTGTCGAGAATTTCTTGCCTTATCCATAATTACAAAAGTTTTTTCGACACCTTGAATAGAGTCGAGGCAAAATTCAACGGTATTGGGACTCTTGTTAGCTCATTTGCGGAAATTTTCATGCGGACCTAAACTGGGTAATCAGACATAATTCACGTTTTTATAACTTTTTTTCCAGTAAAAGAAATATTTTCAAAATGGGTATCAAATCGTGTGCAAATATTTGATTTGTCTATGTATACAGGGATTTTTCTTTTGCTCAGATAGTGAAAAGTACAGCTTTCACCATGTGCGCGGTATGTCGTCTGACAATTTGCAGCGTCCGAATTCCAGTGTGCACAATAAGACTGCATTTGTAATTTTTCCTTTTTATCCTATCCACAATATATTGGTGTCCAATTGTCGGGAATTCCTTAACTTATCCATAATTACAAAAGTTTTTTCGACACCTTGAATAGAGTCGATTCGAAATTCAACGGTATGGGGACTTGTGTTAGCTCATTTGCGGAAATTGTCATGCGGCCCTAAACTGGGAAATCAGTCATATTTCACTTGTTTATAACTTTTTTCCAGTAAAAGATATATTTTCAAAATGGGTATCAAATTGTGTGCAATTATTTGATTCGTCTATGTATACAGGGATTTTTAATTTGCTCAGATAGTAAAAAGTACAGCTTCCACCATGTGCGCGGTATGTCGTCTGAAAATTTACAGCGTCCGAATTCCAGTGTGCACAATAAGACTGCATTTGTAATTTTTCCTTTTTATCGAATCTACAATATATCGGGGTCAAATTGTCGGGAAATTCTTGCCTTATCCATAATTACAAATGTTTTTTCGACACATTGATTACAGTCGAGTCGAAATTCAACGGTATGGGGACTTGTGTTAGCTCATTTGCGGAAATTGTCATGCGGCCCTAAACTGGGAAATCAGTCATATTTCACATGTTTATAACTTTTTTCCAGTAAAAGAAATATTTTCAAAATGGGTATCAAATTGTGTGCAATTATTTGATTTGTATATGTTTACAGGGATTTTTAATTTGCACAGATAGTAAAAAGTACAGCTTTCACCATGTGCGCGGTATGTCGTTTGACAATTTACAGCGCCCGAATTCCAGTGTGCACAATATGAATGCATTTCTACTTTTTCCTTTTTAGAGAATCCACAAAATATTGGTGTCAAATTGTCGCAGATTTCTTGCCTTCTCCATAATTACAAAAGTTTTTTCGACACGTTGAATAGAGTCGAGGCGAAATTTAACGTATGGGGCCTAGAGTTAGCTCATTTGCGGAAATTGTCATGCGGCCCTAAACAGGGAAATCAGTGATATTTCACTTGTTTATAACTTTTTTCCAGTAAAAGAAATATTTTCAAAATGGTTATCAAATTGTGTGCAATTATTTGAGTTATCTATGTTTACAGGGATGTTTCATTTGGTCAGATAGTAAAAAGTACAGCTTTCACTATGTGCGCGGTATGTAGTCTGAAAATTTACAGCGTCCGAATTCCAGTGTGCACAATAAGACTGCATTTGTAATTTTTCCTTTTTATCGAATCTACAATATATTGGTGTCAAATTGTCGGGAAATTCTTGCCTTATCCATAATTACAAATGTTTTTTCGACACATTGATTACCGTCGAGTCGAAATTCAACGGTATGGGGCCTTGTGTTAGCTCATTTGCGGAAATTGTCATGCGGCCCTAAACTGGGAAATCAGTCATATTTCACATGTTTATAACTTTTTTCCAGTAAAAGAAATATTTTCAAAATGGGTATCAAATTGTGTGCAATTATTTGAGTTATCTATGTTTACAGGGATGTTTCATTTGGTCAGATATTAAAAAGTACAACTTTCACTATGTGCGCGGTATGTAGTCTGAAAATTTACAGCGTCCGAATTCCAGTGTGCACAATAAGACTGCATTTGTAATTTTTCCTTTTTATAGAATCCACAAAATATTGGTGTCAAATTGTCGAGAATTTCTTGCCTTATCCATAATTACAAAAGTTTTTTCGACACCTTGAATAGAGTCGAGGCGAAATTCAACGGTATGGGGACTAGTGTTAGCTCATTTGCGGAAATTTTCATGTTGACCTAAACTGGGTAATCAGTCATAATTCACTTTTTTATAACTTTTTTCCAGTAAAAGAAATATTTTCAAAATGGGTATCAAATTGTGTGCAATTATTTGATTTGTCTATGTATACAGGGATTTTTCTTTTACTCAGATAGTAAAACGTACAGCTTTCACCATGTGCGCGGTATGTCGTCTGACAATATACAGCGTCCGAATTCCAGTGTGAACAATAAGAATGCATTTCTAATTTTTCCTTTTTATTGAATCCACAAAATATTGCTGTCCAATTGTCGAAATTTCTTGCCTTATCCATAATTACAAAAGTTTTTTCGACACCTTGAATAGAATCGAGGCAAAATTCAACGGTATGGGGACTAGTGTTAGCTCATTTGCGGAAATTTTCATGCGGACCTAAACTGGGTAATCTGTCATAATTCACTTTTTTATAACTTTTTTCCAGTAAAAGAAATATTTTCAAAATGGTTATCAAATTGTGTGCAATTATTTGATTTGTCTATGTATACAGGGATTTTTCTTTAGCTCAGATAGTAAAAAGTACAGCTTTCACCATGTGCGCGGTATGTCGTCTGACAATATAAAGCGTCCGAATTCCAGTGTGAACAATAACAATGCATTTGTAATTTTTCCTTTTTATAGAATCTACAAAATATTGCTGTCCAATTGTCGGGAATTTCTTGCCTTATCCATAATTTCAAAAGTTTGTTCGACACCTTGATTAGAGTCGAGTCGAAATTCAACGGTATGGGGACTTGTGTTAGCTCATTTGCGGAAATTGTCATGCGGCCCTAAACTGGGAAATCAGTCATATTTCACATGTTTATAACTTTTTTCCAGTAAAAGAAATATTTTCAAAATGGTTACCAAATTGTGTGCAATTATTTGATTTGTCTATATTTACATGGATTTTTCATTTGCTCAGATATTAAAAAGTACAGATTTCACCATGTGCGCGGTATGTCGTCTGAAAATTTACAGCGTCCGAATTCCAGTGTGCACAATAAGACTGCATTTGTAATGTTTCCTTTTTATCGAATCTACAATATATTGGTGTCAAATTGTCGGGAAATTCTTGCCTTATCCATAATTACAAATGTTTTTTCGACACATTGATTACAGTCGAGTCGAAATTCAACGGTATGGGGCCTTGTGTTAGCTCATTTGCGGAAATTGTCATGCGGCCCTAAACTGGGAAATCAGTCATATTTCACATGTTTATAACTTTTTTCCAGTAAAAGAAATATTTTCAAAATGGGTATCAAATTGTGTGCAATTATTTGATTTGTATATGTTTACAGGGATTTTTCATTTGCTCAGATAGTAAAAAGTACAGCTTTCACCATGTGCGCGGTATGTCGTTTGACAATTTACAGCGCCCGAATTCCAGTGTGCACAATATGAATGCATTTCTACTTTTTCCTTTTTAGAGAATCCACAAAATATTGGTGTCAAATTGTCGCAGATTTCTTGCCTTCTCCATAATTACAAAAGTTTTTTCGACACGTTGAATAGAGTCGAGGCGAAATTTAACGTATGGGGACTTGTGTTAGTTCATTTGCGGAAATTGTCATGCGGCCCTAAACAGGGAAATCAGTGATATTTCACTTGTTTATAACTTTTTTCCAGTAAAAGAAATATTTTCAAAATGGGTATCAAATTGTGTGCAATTATTTGAGTTATCTATGTTTACAGGGATGGTTCCTTTGGTCAGATAGTAAAAAGTACAGCTTTCACTATGTGCGCGGTATGTAGTCTGAAAATTTACAGCGTTCGAATTCCAGTGTGTACAATAAGACTGCATTTGTAATGTTTCCTTTTTATAGAATCCACAAAATATTGGTGTCAAATTGTCGAAAATTTCTTGCCTTATCCATAATTACAAAAGTTTTTTCGACACCTTCAATAGAGTTGAGGCAAAATTCAACGGTATGGGGACTAGTGTTAGCTCATTTGCGGAAATTTTCATGTTGACCTAAACTGGGTAATCAGTCATAATTCACTATTTTATAACTTTTTTCCAGTAAAAGAAATATTTTCAAAATGGTTATCAAATTGTGTGCAATTATTTGATTTGTCTATGTATACAGGGATTTTTCTTTTGGTCAGATAGTAAAAAGTACAGCTTTCACGATGTGCGCGGTATGTCGTCTGACAATATACAGCGTCCGAATTCCAGTGTGCACAATAAGAATGCATTTGTAATTTTTCCTTTTTATAGAATCCATAAAATATTGCTGTCCAATTGTCGAGAATTTCTTGCCTTATCCATAATTACAAAAGTTTGTTCTACACCTTGAATAGAGTCGAGGCAAAATTCAACGGCATGGGGACTAGTGTTAGCTCATTTGCGGAAATTTTCATGCGGACCTAAAATGGGTAATCAGTCATAATTCACTTTTTTATAACTTTTTTCCAGTGAAAGAAATATTTTCAAAATGGTTATCAAATTGTTTGCAATTATGTGATTTGCCTATGAATACAGGGATTTTTCTTTTGCTCAGATAGTAAAAAGTACAGCTTTCACCATGTGCGCGTTATGTCGTCTGACAATATACAGCGTCCGAATTCCAGTGTGAACAATAAGAATGCATTTGTAATTTTTCCTTTTTATAGAATCCACAAAATATTGCTGTCCAATTTTCGGGAATTTCTTGCCTTATCCATAATTACAAAAGTTTTTTCGACACCTTGAATAGAGTCGAGGCAAAATTCAACGGTATGGGGACTAGTGTTAGCACATTTGCGGAAATTTTCATGCGGACCTAAACTGGGTAATCAGTCATAATTCACTTTTTTATAACTTTTTTCCAGTAAAAGAAATATTTTCAAAATGGGTATCAAATTGTGTGAAATTATGTGATTTGTCTATGTTTACAGGGATTTTTTTATTTGCTCAGATAGTAAAAAGTACAGCTTTCACCATGTGCGCGGTATGTCGTCTGACAATTTACAGCGTCCGATTCCAGTGTGCACAATAAGACTGCATTTGTAATTTTTCCTTTTTATGGAATCCACAATATATTGGTGTCCAATTGTCGGGAATTCCTTACCTTATCCATAATTACGAAAGTTTTTTCGACACCTTGAATAGAGTCGATTCGAAATACAACGGTATGGGGACTTGGCTTAGCTCACTTGTGGAAATTGTCATGCGGCCCTAAACTGGGAAATCAGTCATATTTCACTTGTTTATAACTTTTTTCCAGTAAAAAAAATACTTTCAAAATGGGTATCAAATTGTGTGCAATTATTTGATATGTCTATGTTTACAGGGATTTTTCATTTGCTCAGATAGTAAAAAGTACAGCTTTCACCATGTGCGCGGTATGTCATCTGACAATTTACAGCGTCCGATTTCCAGTGTGCACAATAAAACTGCATTTGTAATTTTACCCTTTTTATCAAATCCACAAAATATTTGTGTCAAATTGTCGTGAATTTCTTGCCTTATCTATAATTACAAAAGTTTGTTCGACACCTTGTATAGAGTCGAGGCAAAATTCAACGGTATGGGGACTAGTGTTAGCTCATTTGCGGAAGTTTTCATGCGGACCTAAACTGGGTAATCAGTCATAATTCACTTTTTTATAACTTTTTTCCAGTAAAAGAAATATTTTTAAAATGGGTATCAAATTGTGTGTAATTATTTGATTTGTCTATGTATACAGGGATTTTTCTTTTGCTCTGATATTAAAAAGTACAGCTTTCACGATGTGCGCGTTATGTCGTCTGAAAATATACAGCGTCCGAATTCCAGTGTGCACAATAAGAATGCATTTGTAATTTTTTCTTTTTATAGAATCCACAAAATATTGCTGTCCAATTGTCGAGAATTTCTTGCTTTATCCATAATTACAAAAGTTTTTTCGACACCCTGATTAGAGTCGGGTTAAATTCAACGGTATGGGGACTTATGTTAGCTCATTTGCAGAAATTGTCATGCGGCCCTAAACTGGGAAATCAGTGATATTTCACATGTTTATAACTTTTTTCCAGTAAAAGAAATATTTTAAAAATGGGTATCAAATTATGTGCAATTATTTGATTTGTCTATGTATACAGGGATTTTTCTTTTGCTCAGATAGTAAAAAGTACAGCTTTCACCATGTGCGCGGTATGTCGTCTGACAATATACAGCGTCCGAATTCCAGTGTGCACAATAAGACTGCATTTCTACTTTTTCCTTTTTATCGAATTCACAATATATTGGTGTCAAATTGTCGTGAATTTCTTCCCTTATCCATAATTACAAAAGTTTTTTCGACACGTTGAATAGAGTCGAGCTGAAATTTAACGGTATGGGGACGTGTGTTAGCTCATTTGCGGAAATTGTCATGAGGCCCTGAACTGGGAAATCAGTGATATTTCACTTGTTTATAACTTTTTTCCAGTAAAAGAAATATTTTCAAAATGGGTATCAAATTGTGTGAAATTATTTGATTTATCTATGTTTACAGAGATGTTTCGTTTGGTCAGATAGGAAAAAGTACAGCTTTCACTATGTGCGCGGTATGTCGTCTGACAATTTACATCGTCCGAATTCCAGTGTGCACAATAAGACTGCATTTGTAATTTTTCCTTTTTATAGAATCCACAAAATATTGGTGTCAAATTGTCGAGAATTTCTTGCCTTATCCATAATTACAAATGTTTGTTCGACACCTTGAATAGAGTCGAGGCAAAATGCAACATTATGGGGACTAGTGTTAGCTCATTTGCGGAAATTTTCATGCGGACATAAATGGGAAATCAGTCATAATTCACGTTTTTATAACTTTTTTCCAGTAAAAGAAATATTTTCAAAATGGGTATCAAATTGTGTGCAATTATTTGATTTGTCTATGTATAGAGGGATTTTTCTTTTGCTCAGATAGTAAAAAGTAGAGCTTTCACCATGTGCGCGTTATGTCGTCTGACAATTTACAGCGTCCGAATTCCAGTGTGCACAATAAAACCGCATTTGTAATTTTTCCTTTTTATCGAATCCACAATATATTGGTGTCCAATTGTCGGGAATTCCTTACCTTATCCATAATTACAAAAGTTTTTTCGACACCTTGAATAGAGTCGAGGCAAAATTCAACGGTATGGGGACTAGTGTTAGCTCATTTGCGGAAATTTTCATGCGGACCTAAACTGGGTAAACAGTCATAATTCACGTTTTTATAACTTTTTTCCAGTAAAAGAAATATTTTCAAAATGGGTATCAAATTGTGTGAAATTATTTGATTTATCTATGTTTACAGGGATGTTTCATTTGGTCAGATAGTAAAAAGTACACCTTTCACTATGTGCGCGGTATGTCGTCTGACAATTTACAGCGTCAGAATTCCAGTGTGCACAATATGACTGCATTTGTAATTTTTCCTTTTTATAGAATCCACAAAATATTGGTGTCAAATTGTCGAGAATTTCTTGCCTTATCCATAATTACAAAAGTTTTTTCGACACCTTGATTAGAGTCGACTCGAAATTCAACGGTATGGGGTCTTGTGTTAGCTCATTTGCGGAAATTGTCATGCGGCTCTAAACTGGGAAATCAGTGATAATTCCCTTGTTTATAACTTTTTTCCAGTAAAAGAAATATTTTCAAAATGGGTATCAAATTGTTTGAAATTAATTGATTTTTCTATGTTTACAGGGATTTTTCATTTGCTCAGATAGTAAAAAGTACAGCTTTCTCCATGTGCGCGGTATGTCGTCTGACAATTTACAGCGTCCGAATTCCAGTGTGCACAATAAGACTGCATTTCTACTTTTTCCTTTTTATCGAATCCACAATATATTGGTGTCCAATTGTCGGGAATTCCTTACCTTATCCATAATTACGAAAGTTTTTTCGACACCTTGAATAGAGTCGATTCGAAATTCAACGATATGTGGACTTGTGTTAGCTCATTTGTGGAAATTTTCATGCGGCCCTAAACTGGGAAATCAGTCATATTTCACTTGTGTATAAATTTTCCAGTAAAAGAAATATTTTCAAAATGGGTATCAAATTGTGTGCAATTATTTGATATGTCTATGTTTACAGGGATTTTTCATTTGCTCAGATAGTAAAATGTACAGATTTCACCATGTGCGCGGTATGTCGTCTGACAATTTACAGCGTCCGAATTCCAGTGTGCACAATAAGACTGCATTTGTAATTTTTCCTTTTTATAGAATCCACAAAATATTGCTGTCAAAAGGTCGGATATTTCTTGCCTTATCCATAATTGCAAAAGTTTGTTCGACACCTTGAATAGAGTCGAGGCAAAATTCAACGGTATGGGGACTAGTGTTAGCTCATTTGCGGTAATTTTCAGGCGGACCTAAACTGGGTAATCAGTCATAATTCACTTTTTTATAACTTTTTTCCAGTAAAAGAAATATTTTCAAAATGGGTATCAAATTGTGTGCAATTATTTGATTTGTCTATGTATACAGGGAATTTTCTTTTGCTCAGATAGTAAAAAGTACAGCTTTCACCATGTGCGCGGTATGTCGTCTGACAATATATAGCGTCCGAATTCCAGTGTGCACAATAAGACTGCATTTGTAATTTTTCCTTTTTATCAAATCCACAATATATTGGTGTCCAATTGTCGGGAATTCCTTACCTTATCCATAATTACAAAAGTTTTTTCGACACCTTGAATAGAGTCGAGGCAAAATTCAACGGTATGGGGACTAGTGTTAGCTCATTTGCGGTAATTTTCATGCGGACCTAAACTGGGTAATCAGTCATAATTCACTTTTTTATAACTTTTTTCCAGTAAAAGAAATATTTTCAAAATGGTTATCAAATTGTGTGCAATTATTTGATTTTTCTATGTATACAGGGATTTTTCTTTTGCTCAGATAGTAAAAAGTACAGCTTTCACCATGTGCGCGGTATGTCGTCTGACAATATACAGCGTCCGAATTCCAGTGTGCACAATAAGACTGCATTTGTAATTTTTCCTTTTTATCGAATCCACAATATATTGGTGTCCAATTGTCGGGAATTCCTTACCTTATCCAGAATTACGAAAGTTTTTTCGACACCTTTAATAGAGTCGATTCGAAATACAACGGTATGGGGACATGTGTTAGCTCATTTGTGGAAATTGTCATGCGGCCCTAAACTGGGAAATCAGTCATATTTCACTTGTTTATAACTTTTTTCCAGTAAAAGAAATATTTTCAAAATGGGTATCAAATTGTGTGCAATTATTTGATTTGTCTATGTTTACAGGGATTTTTAATTTGCTCAGATAGTAAAAAGTACAGCTTTCACCATGTGCGCGGCATGACGTCTGACAATTTAAAGCGACCGAATTCCAGTGTGCACAATAAGACTGCATTTCTACTTTTTCCTTTTTATAGAATCCACAAAATATTGGTGTCAAATTGTCGGGAATTTCTTGCCTTATCCATAATTACAAAAGTTTGTTAGACACCTTGAATAGAGTCGAGGCAAAATTCAATGGTATGGGGACTAGTGTTAGCTCATTTGCAGAAATTGTCATGCGGCCCTAAACTGGGAAATCAGTGATATTTCACATGTTTATAAATTTTTTCCGGTAAAAGAAATATTTTCAAAATGGGTAGCAAATTGTGTGAAATTATTTGATTTGTCTATGTTTACATGGATTTTTCATTTGCTCATATAGTAAAAAGTACAGCTTTCACCATGTGCGCGGTATGTCGTCTGACAATTTACAGCATCCGAATTCCAGTGTGCACAATAAGACTGTATTTGTAATTTTTCCTTTTTATCGAATCCACAATATATTGGTGTCCATTTGTCGGGAATTCCTTACCTTATACAATAATTACGAAGGTTTTTTCGACACCTTGAATAGAGTAGATTCGAAATTCAACGGTATGGGGAATGTGTTAGCTCATTTGTGGAAATTGTCATGCGGCCCTAAACTGGGAAATCAGTCATATTTCACTTGTTTATAACATTTTTCCAGTAAAAGAAATATTTTCAAAATGGGTATCAAATTGTGTGCAATTATTTGATATGTCTATGTTGACAGGGATTTTTCATTTGCTCAGATAGTAAAAAGTACAGCATTCACCATGTGCGCGGCATGACGTCTGACAATTTACAGCGTCCGAATTCCAGTGTGCACAATAAGACTGCATTTCTACTTTTTCCTTTTTAGAGAATCCACAAAATATTGGTGTCAAATTGTTGTGAATTTCTTGCCTTATCCCTAATTACAAAAGTTTGTTCGACACCTTGAATAGAGTCGAGGCAAAATTCAACGGTATGGGGACTAGTGTTAGCACATTTGCGGAAATTTTCATACGGACCTAAACTGGGGAATCAGTCATAATTCACGTTTTTATAACTGTTTTCCAGTAAAAGAAATATTTTCAAAATGGGTATCAAATTGTGTGCAATTATTTGATTTGTCTATGTATACAGGGATTTATCTTTTGCTCAGATATTAAAAAGTACAGCTTTCACGATGTGCGCGGTATGTCGTCTGACAATATACAGCGTCCGAATTCCATAGTGCACAATAAGAATGCATTTGTAATTTTTCCTTTTTATAGAATCCACAAAATATTGCTGTCCAATTGTCGGGAATTTCTTGCCTTATCCATAATTACAAAAGATTTTCGACACCTTGATTAGAGTCGGGTCGAAATTCAACGGTATGGGGACTTGTGTTAGCTCATTTGCGGAAATTGTCATGCGGCCCTAAACTGGGTAATCAGTGATATTTCACGTTTTTATAACTTTTTTCCAGTAAAAGAAATATTTTCAAAATGTGTATCAAATTATGTGAAATTATTTGATTTATCTATGTTTACAGGGATGTTTCATTTGGTCAGATAGTAAAAAGTACAGCTTTCACTATGTGCGTGGTATGTCGTCTGACAATATACAGCGTCCGAATTCCAGTGTGCACAATAAGAATGCATTTGTAATTTTTCCTTTTTATAGAATCCACAAAATATTGCTGTCCAATTGTCGAGAATTTCTTGCCTTATCCATAATTACAAAAGATTTTCGACACCTTGATTAGTGTCGGGTCAAAATTCAACGGTATGTTGACTTGTGTTAGCTCATTTGCGGAAATTGTCATGCGGCCCTAAACTGGGAAATCAGTGATATTTGACATGTTTATAACTTTTTTCCAGTGAAAGAAATATTTTCAAAATGGGTATCAAATTGTGTGCAATTATTTGATATGTCTATGTTTACAGGGATTTTTATTTGCTCAGATAGTAAAAATTACAGCTTTCACCATGTGCGCGTTATGTCGTCTGACAATTTACAGCGTCCGAATTCCAGTGTGAACAATAAGAATGCATTTGTAATTTTTCCTTTTTATAGAATCCACAAAATATTGCTGTCCAATTGTCGAGAATTTCTTGCCTTATCCATAATTACAAAAGTTTGTTCGACACCTTGAATAGAGTCGAGGCAAAATTCAACGGTATGGGGAGTAGTGTTAGCTCATTTGCGGAAATTTTCATGCGGACCTAAACTGGGTAATCAGTGATAATTCACTTTTTTATTACTTTTTTCAAGTAAAAGAAATATTTTCAAAATGGGCATCAAATTGTGTGCAATTATTTGATTCGTCTATGTATACAGGGGTTTTTCATTTGCTCAGATAGTAAAAAGTACAGCTTTCACCATGTGCGCGTTATGTCGTCTGACATTTTACAGCGTCCGAATTCCAGTGTGCACAATATGACTACATTTGTAATTTTTCCTTTTTATCGAATCCACAATATATAGGTGTACAACTGTCGGGAATTCCTTACCTTATCCATAATTACAAAAGTTTTTTCGACACCTTGAATAGAGTCGATTCGAAATTCAACGGTATGGGGACTTAAGTTAGCTCATTTGTGGAAATTGTCATGCGGCCCTAAACTGGGAAATCAGTCATAATTCACTTGTTTATAACTTTTTTCCAGTACAAGAAATATTTTCAAAATGGGTATCAAATTGTGTGCAATTATTTGATATGTCTATGTTTACAGGGATTTTTCATTTGCTCTGATTGTAAAAAGTACAGCTTTCACCATGTGAGCAGCATGACGTCTGACAATTTACAGCGTTCGAATTCCAGTGTGCACAATAAGACTGCATTTCTACTTTTTCCTTTTTATAGAATCCACAAAATATTGGTGTCAAATTGTCGCGAATTTCTTGCCTTATCCATAATTACAAAAGTTTTTTCGACACGTTGAATAGAGTCGAGGCGAAATTTAACGGTATTGTGACT
This sequence comes from Acanthosepion esculentum, assembly GCA_964036315.1. Lineage (NCBI taxonomy): Eukaryota > Metazoa > Mollusca > Cephalopoda > Sepiida > Sepiidae > Acanthosepion > Acanthosepion esculentum. The sequence continues at coordinate 73,409,188 of OZ038509.1, read as the reverse complement.
TGTGTTAGCTCATTTGCGGAAATTGTCATGCGGCCCTTAACTGCGAAATCAGTGATATTTCACTTGTTTATAACTTTTTTCCAGTAAAAGAATTATTTTCAAAATGGGTATCAAATTGTGTGAAATTATTTGATTTGTCTATGTTTACAGGGATGTTTCATTTGGTCAGATAGTAAAAAGTACAGCTTTCACTATGTGCGCGGTATGTCGTCTGACAATTTACAGCGTCCGAATTCCAGTGTGCACAATAAGACTGCATTTGTAATTTTTCCTTTTTATAGAATCCACAAAATATTGCTGTCCAATTGTCGAAAATTTCTTGCCTTATACATAATTACAAAAGTTTTTTCGACACCTTGAATAGAGTCGAGGCAAAATTCAACGGTATGGGGACTTCTGTTAGCTTAATTGCGGAAATTGTCATGCGGCCCTAAACTGGGAAATCAGTGATATTTCACATGTTTATAACTTTTTTGCAGTAAAAGAAATATTTTCAAAATGGGTATGAAATTGTGTGCAATTAGTTGATTTGTCTATGTTTACATGGATTTTTCATTTGCTCAGATAGTAAAAAGTACAGCTTTCACCATGTTCGCGGTATGTCGTTTGACAATTTACAGCGTCCGACTTCCAGTGTGGACAATAAGAATGCATCTCTACTTTTTTTTTTTTTATCGAATGCACAATATGTTGGTGTCAAATTGTCGAAAATCTCTGGCCTCATCCATAATTACAAAAGTTTTTTCGACACCTTGATTAGAGTCGAGTCGGAATTCAACGGTATGGGGACTTGTGTTAGCTTATTTGCGGAAATTGTCATGCGGCACTAAACTGGGAAATCAGTGATATTTCACTTGTTTTATAACTTTTTTCCAGTAAAAGAAATATTTTCAAAATGGGTATCAAATTGTGTGAAATTATTTGATTTATCTATGTTTACAGGGATGTCTCATTTCGTCAGATAGTAAAAATTACAGCTTTCACTATGTGCGCGGTATGTCGTCTGACAATTTACAGCGTCCGAATTCCAGTGTGCACAATAAGACTGCATTTGTAATTTTTCCTTTTTATCGAATCCACAATATATTGGTGTCAAATTGTCGGGAATTTCTTGCCTTATCCATAATTACAAAAGTTTTTTCGACACCTTGATTAGAGTCGAGTCGAAATTCAACGGTATGGGGACTTGTCTTAGCTCATTTGCGGAAATTGTCATGCGGCCTTAAACTGGGAAATCAATGATATTTAACTTGTTTATAATTTTTTTCACAGTAAAAGAAATATTTTCAAAATGGGTATCAAATTGTGTGAAATTATTTGATTTGTCTATGTTTGCAGGGATGTTTCATTTGGTCAGATAGTAAAAAGTACAGCTTTCACAATGTGCGCGGTATGTCTTCTGAGAATTTACAGCGTCCGAATTCCAGTGTGCACAATAAGACTGCATTTGTAATTTTTCCTTTTTATAGAATCCACAAAATATTGGTGTCAAATTGTCGTTGATTTCTTGCCTTATCCATAATTACAAAAGTTTGTTCGACACCTAGAATAGAGTCGAGGCAAAATTCAACGGTATAGGGTCTATTGTTAGCTCATTTGCGGAAATTTTCATGCGGAACTAAATTGGGTAATAAGTCATAATTCACTTTTTTATAACTTTTTTCCAGTAAAATAAATATTTTTAAAATGGTTATCGAATTGTGTTCAATTATTTGATTTGTATATGTTTACAGGGATTTTTCATTTGCTCAGATAGTAAAAAGTACAGCTTTCACGATATGCGCGGTATGTCGTCTGACAATATACAGCGTCCGAATTCCAGTGTGCACAATAAGACTGCATTTGTAATTTTTCCTTTTTATCGAATCCACAATATATTGGTGTCCAAGTGTCTGGAATTCCTTACCTTATCCATAATTACAGAAGTTTTTCGACACCTTGAAAAGAGTCGAGGCAAAATTCAACGGTATGGGGACTTGTGTTAGCTCATTTGTGGAAATTGTCATGCGGCCCTAAACTGGGAAATCAGTCATATTTCACTTGTTTATAATTTTTTCCAGTAAAAGAAATATTTTCAAAATGGGTGTCAAATTGTGTCCAATTATTTGATATGTCTATGTTTACAGGGATTTTTCATTTGCTCAGATAGTAAAAAGTACAGCTTTCACCATGTGCGCGGCATGACGTCTGACAATTTACAGCGACCGAATTCCAGTGTGCACAATAAGACTGCATTTCTACTTTTTCCTTTTTATAGAATCCACAAAATATTGCTGTCAAATTGTCGGGAATTTCTTGCCTTATCCATAATTACAAAAGTTTTTTCGACACCTAGATTATAGTCGAGTCGAAATTCAACGGTATGGGGACTTGTGTTAGCTCATTTGCAGAAATTGTCATGCGGCCCAAAAGTGCGAAATCAGTGATATTTCACTTGTTTATAACTTTTTTCCAGTAAAAGAAATATTTTAAAAATGGGTATCAAATTGTGTGAAATTATTTGATTTGTCTATATTTACAGGGATTTTTCATTTGCTCAGATAGTAAAAAGTACAGCTTTCACCATGTCCGCGGCATGACGTCTGACAATATACAGCGTCCGAATTCCAGTGTGCACAATAAGAATGCATTTGTAATTTTTCCTTTTTATAGAACCCACAAAATATTGCGGTCCAATTGTCGGGAATTTCTTGCCTTATGCAAAAAATACAAAAGTTTTTTCGACACCTTGATTAGAGTCGAGTCACAATACAACGGTATGGGGACTTGTGTTAGCTCATTTGCGGAAATTGTCATGCGGCCCTAAACTGGGAAATCAGTGATATTTCACATGTTTATAACTTTTTTCCAGTAAAAGAAATATTTTCAAAATGGGTATCGAATTGTGTGCAATTATTTGATTTGTATATGTTTACAGGGATTTTTCATTTGCTCAGATAGTAAAAAGTACAGCTTTCACGATATGCGCGGTATGTCGTCTGACAATATACAGCGTCCGAATTCAGTGTGCACAATAAGACTGCATTTGTAATTTTTCTTTTTTATCGAATCCACAATATATTGGTGTCCAAGTGTCGGGAATTACTTACCTTATCAATAATTACAGAAGTTTTTCGACACCTTGAATAGAGTCGAGGCAAAAGTCAACTGTATGGGGACTAGGGTTAGCTCATTTGCGGAAATTTTCATGCGGACCTAAACTGGGTAATCAGTCATAATTCACTTTTTTATAACTTTTTTCCAGTAAATGAAATATTTTCAAAATGGGTATCAAATTGTGTGCAATTATTTGATTTGTCTATGTATACAAGGATTTTTCTTTTGCTCAGATAGTAAAAAGTACAGCTTTCACCATGTGCGCGGCATGACATCTGCCAATTTACAGCGACCGAATTACAGTGTGCACAATAAAACTGCATTTCTACTTTTTCCTTTTTATAGAATCCACAAAATATTGCGGTCCAATTGTCGAGAATTTCTTGCCTTATCCATAATTACAAATGTTTGTTCGACACCTTGAATAGAGTCGAGGCAAAATTCAACGGTATGGGGACTAGTGTTAGCTCATTTGCGGAAATTGTCATGCGGCCCTAAACTGGGAAATCAGTGATATTTCCTTTGTTTATAAATTTTTTCCAGTAAAAGAAATATTTTCAAAATGGGTATCAAATTGTGTGAAATTATTTGATTTGTCTATGTTTACAGGGATTTTTCATTTGCTCAGATAGTAAAAAGTACAGCTTTCACCATGTGCGCGGTATGTCGTCTGACAATTTACAGCGTCCGAATTCCAGTGTGCACAATAAGACTGCATTTCTACTTTTTCCTTTTTATAGAATCCACAGAATATTGGTGTCAAATTGTCGTGAATTTCTTGCCTTATCCATAATTACAAAAGTTTGTTCGACACCTTGAATAGAGTCGAGGCAAAATTCAAGGGTATGGGGACTAGTGTTAGCTTATTTGCGGAAATTGTCATGCGGACCTAAACTGGGTAATCAGTCATAATTCACTTTTTTATAACTTTTTTCCAGTAAAAGAAATATTTTCAAAATGGGTATCAAATTGTGTGCTATTATTTATTTGTCTATGTATAAAGGGATATTTCTTTTGCTCATATGGTAAAATGTACAGCTTTCACCATGTGCGCGGCATGTCGTCTGACAATATACAGCGTCCGAATTCCAGTGTGCACAATAAGAATGCATTTGTAATTTTTCCTTTTTATCGAATCCACAAAATATTGCGGTCCAATTGTCGGGAATTTCTTGCCTTATTCATAATTACAAAAGTTTTTTCGACACGTTGATTAGAGTCGAGGCAAAATTCAAAGGTATGGGGACTAGAGTTAGCTCATTTGCGGAAATTGTCTTGCGGCCCTAAACTGGGTAATCGGTCATAATTCACTTTCTTATAACTTTTTTCCAGTAAAAGAAATGTTTTCACAATGGGTATCAAATTGTGTGAAATTATTTGATTTATCTATGTTTGCAGGGATGTTTCATTTGGTCAGATATTAAAAAGTACAGCTTTCACTATGTGCGCGGAATGTCGTCTGACAATTTACAGCGTCCGAATTCCAGTGTGAGCAATAAGACTGCATTTGTAATTTTTCCTTTTTATAGAATCCACAAAATATTGGTGTTAAATTGTCGGGAATTTCTTGCCTTATCCATAATTACAAAAGTTTGTTCGACACCTTGAATAGAGTCGAGGCAAAATTCAACGGTATGTGGTCTAGTGTTAGCTCATTTGCGGAAATTTTCATGCGGTCCTAAACTGGGTAATCAGTCATAATTCACGTTTTTATAACTTTTTTCCAGTAAAAGAAATATTTTCAATATGGGTATCAAATTGTGTGCAATTATTTGATTTGTCTATGTATACAGGGATTTTTCTTTTGCTCAGATAGTAAAAAGTACAGCTTTGACCATTTTCGCGGTATGTCGTCTGACAATATACAGCGTCCGAAATCCAGTGTGAACAATAAGAATGCATTTGTAATTTTTCCTTTTTATCGAATCCACAATATATTGGTGTCAAATTGTCGGGAATTCCTTGCCTTATCCATAATTGCAAAAGTTTGTTCGACACCTTGAATAGAGTCGAGGCAAAATTCAACGGTATGGAGAGTAGTGTCAGCTCATTTGCGGAAATTTTCATGCGGAACTAAACTGGGTAATCAGTCATAATTCACTTTTATATAACTTTTATCCAGTAAAAGAAATATTTTCAAAATGGGTATCAAATTGTGTGCAATTATTTGATTTGTCTATGTATACAGGGATTTTTCTTTTGCTCAGATAGTAAAAACGACAGCTTTCAACATGTGCGCGGTATGTCGTCTGACAATATACAGTGTCCGAATTCCAGTGTGCACAATAAGAATGCATTTCTACTTTTTCCGATTTAGAGAATCCACAAAATATTGGTGTCCAATTGTCGAAAATTTCTTGCCTTATCCATAATTACAAAAGTTTGTTCGACACCTTGAATAGAGTCGAGGCAAAATTCAACGGTATGGGGACTATTGTTAGCTCATTTGAGGAAATTTTCATGCGGATCTAAACTGGGTAATCAGTCATAATTCACTTTTTTATAACTTTTTTCCAGTAAAAGAAATATTTTCAAAATGGGTATCAAATTGTGTGAAATGATTTGATTCGTCTATGTATACAGGATTTTTTCTTTCGCTCAGATAGTAAAAAGTACAGCTTACACCATGTGCGCGGTATGTCGTCTGACAATATACAGCGTCCGAATTCCAGTGTGCACAATAAGAATGCATTTGTAATTTTTCCTTTTTATCGAATCCACAAAATATTGCGGTCCAATTGTCGTGAATTTCTTGCCTTATTCATAATTACAAAAGTTTTTTCGACACGTTGATTAGAGTCGAGGCAAAATTCAAAGGTATGGGGACTAGAGTTAGCTCATTTGCGGAAATTGTCTTGCGGCCCTAAACTGGGTAATCGGTCATAATTCACTTGCTTATAACTTTTTTCCAGTAAAAGAAATATTTTCACAATGGGTATCAAATTGTGTGAAATTATTTGATTTATCTATGTTTGCAGGGATGTTTCATTTGGTCAGATATTAAAAAGTACAGCTTTCACTATGTGCGCGGAATGTCGTCTGACAATTTACAGCGTCCGAATTCCAGTGTGAGCAATAAGACTGCATTTGTAATTTTTCCTTTTTATAGAATCCACAAAATATTGGTGTTAAATTGTCGGGAATTTCTTGCCTTATCCATAATTACAAAAGTTTGTTCGACACCTTGAATAGAGTCGAGGCAAAATTCAACGGTATGGGGTCTAGTGTTAGCTCATTTGCGGAAATTTTCATGCGGTCCTAAACTGGGTAATCAGTCATAATTCACGTTTTTATAACTTTTTTCCAGTAAAAGAAATATTTTCAATATGGGTATCAAATTGTGTGCAATTATTTGAGTTGTCTATGTATACAGTGATTTTTCTTTTGCTCAGATAGTAAAAAGTACAGCTTTGACCATTTTCGCGGTATGTCGTCTGACAATATACAGCGTCCGAAATCCAGTGTGAACAATAAGAATGCATTTGTAATTTTTCCTTTTTATCGAATCCACAATATATTGGTGTCAAATTGTCGGGAATTCCTTGCCTTATCCATAATTGCAAAAGTTTGTTCGACACCTTGAATAGAGTCGAGGCAAAATTCAACGGTATGGAGAGTAGTGTCAGCTCATTTGCGGAAATTTTCATGCGGAACTAAACTGGGTAATCAGTCATAATTCACTTTTATATAACTTTTATCCAGTAAAAGAAATATTTTCAAAATGGGTATCAAATTGTGTGCAATTATTTGATTTGTCTATGTATACAGGGATTTTTCTTTTGCTCAGATAGTAAAAACGACAGCTTTCAACATGTGCGCGGTATGTCGTCTGACAATATACAGTGTCCGAATTCCAGTGTGCACAATAAGAATGCATTTCTACTTTTTCCGATTTAGAGAATCCACAAAATATTGGTGTCCAATTGTCGAAAATTTCTTGCCTTATCCATAATTACAAAAGTTTGTTCGACACCTTGAATAGAGTCGAGGCAAAATTCAACGGTATGGGGACTATTGTTAGCTCATTTGAGGAAATTTTCATGCGGATCTAAACTGGGTAATCAGTCATAATTCACTTTTTTATAACTTTTTTCCAGTAAAAGAAATATTTTCAAAATGGGTATCAAATTGTGTGAAATGATTTGATTCGTCTATGTATACAGGATTTTTTCTTTCGCTCAGATAGTAAAAAGTACAGCTTACACCATGTGCGCGGTATGTCGTCTGACAATTTACAGCGTCCGAATTCCAGTGTGCACAATAAGACTGCATTTGTAATTTTTCCTTTTTATCGAATCCACAATATATTGGTGTCAAACTGTCGTGAATTCCTTGCCTTATCCATAATTACAAAAGTTTGTTCGACACCTTGAATAGAGTCGAGGCAAAATTCAAAGGAATGGGGACTAGTGTTAGCTCATTTGCGGAAATATTCATGCGGACCTAAACTGGGTAATCAGTCATAATTCACTTTTTTATAACTTTTTTCCAGTAAAAGAAACATTTTCAAAATGGGTATCAGATTGTGTGCAATTATTTGATTTGTCTATGTATACAGGGATTTTTCTTTTGCTCAGATAGTAAAATGTACAGCTTTCACCATGTGCGCGGTATGTCGTCTGACAATGTACAGCGTCCGAATTCCGGTGTGCACAATAAGAATGCATTTGTAATTTTTCCTTTTTATAGAATGCACAAAATATTGCGGTCCAATTGTCGGGAATTTCTTGCCTTATCCATAATTACAAAAGTTTTTTCGACAGCTTGATTAGAGTCGATTCGAAATTCAACGGTATGGGGACTTGTATTAGCTCATTTGTGAAAATTGTCATGCGGCCCTAAACTGGGAAATCAGTCATATTTCACTTGTTTATAACTTTTTTCCAGTAAAAGAAATATTTTCAAAATGGGTATCAAATTGTGTGCAATTATTTGATTTGTATATGTTTACTGGGATTTTTCATTTGCTCAGAGAGTAAAAAGTACAGCTTTCACCATGTGCGCGGTATGTCGTTTGACAATTTACAGCGTCCGAATTCCAGTGTGCACAATAAAAATGCATTTCTACTTTTTCCTTTTTAGAGAATCCACAAAATATTGGTGTCAAATTGTCGGGATTTTCTTGCCTTATCCTTAATTACAAAAGATTTTCGACACGCTGAATAGAGTTTAGGCGAAATTTAACGGTATGGGGACTAGCGTTAGCTCATTTGCGGAAATTGTGATGCGGCCCTAAACTGGGAAATCAGTGATATTTCACTTGTTTATAACTTTTTTCCAGTAAAAGAAATATTTTCAAAATGGGTATCAAATTGTGTGAAATTATTTGATTTATCTATGTTTACTGGGATGTTTCATTTGGTCAGATAGTAAAAAGTACAGCTTTCACTATGTGCGCGGTATGTAGTCTGACAATTTACAGCGTCAGAATTCCAGTGTGCACAATAAGACTGCATTTGTAATTTTTCCTTTTTATTGAATCCACAAAATATTGGTGTCAAATTGTCGAGAATTTCTTGCCTTATCCATAATTACAAAAGTTTTTTCGACACCTTGAATAGAGTCGAGGCAAAATACAACGGTATGGGGACTAGTGTTAGCTCATTTGCGGAAATTTTCATGCGGACCTAACCTGGGTAATCAGTCATAATTCACATTTTTATAACTTTTTTCCAGTAAAAGAAATATTTTCAAAATGGGTATCAAAATTTTTGCAATTATTTGATTTGTCTATGTATACAGGGATTTTTCTTTTGCTCAGATAGTAAAAAGTACAGCTTTCACCATGTGCGCGTTATGTCGTCTGACAATATACAGCGTCCGAATTCCAGTGTACACAATAAGAATGCATTTGTAATTTTTCCTTTTTATAGAATCCACAAAATATTGCGGTCCAATTGTCGGGAATTTCTTGCCTTATCCATAATTACAAAAGTTTTTTCGACACCTTGATTAGAGTCGAGTCGAAATTCAACGGTATGGGGACTTGTGTTAGCTCATTTGCGGAAATTGTCATGCGGCCCTAAACTGGGAAATCAGTGTTATTTCACATGTTTATAACTTTTTTCCAGTAAAAGAAATATTTTCAAAATGGGTATCAAATTGTGTGCAATTATTTGATTTGTATATGTTTACAGGGATTTTTCATTTGCTCAGATAGTAAAAAGTACAGCTTTCACCATGTGCGCGGTATGTCGTTTGACAATTTACAGCGTCCGAATTCCAGTGTGCACAATAAGACTGCATTTGTAATTTTTCCTTTTTATCGAATCCACAATATATTGGTGTCCAATTGTCGGGAATTCCTTACCTTATCCATAATTACGAAAGTTTTTTCGTCACCTTGAATAGAGTCGATTCGAAATTCAACGGTATGGGGACTTGTGTTAGCTCATTTGCGGAAATTGTCATGCGGCCCTAAACTGGGAAATCAGTCATATTTTACTTGTTTATAACTTTTTTCCAGTAAAAGAAATATTTTCAAAATGGGTATCAAATTGTGTGCAATTATTTGATATGTCTATATTTACAGGGATTTTTCATTTGCTCAGATAGTAAAAAGTACAGCTTTCACCATGTGCGCGGCATGACGTCTGACAATTTACAGCGTCCGAATTCCAGTGTGCACAATAAGACTGCATTTCTACTTTTTCCTTTTTATAGAATCCACAAAATATTGGTGTCAAACTGTCGTGAATTTCTTGCCTTATCCATAATTACAAAAGTTTCTTCGACACCTTGAATAGAGTCGAGGCAAAATTCAAAGGAATGGGGACTAGTGTTTGCTCATTTGCGGAAATTTTTATGCAGACCTAAACTGGGTATTCAGTCATAATTCACTTTTTTATAACTTTTTTCCAGTAAAAGAAACATTTTCAAAATGGGTATCAAATTGTGTGCAATTATTTGATTTGTCTATGTATACAGGGATTTTTCTTTTGCTCAGATAGTAAAATGTACAGCTTTCACCATGTGCGCGGTATGTCGTCTGACAATATACAGCGTCCGAATTCCTGTGTGCACAATAAGTATGCATTTGTAATTTTTCCTTTTATAGAATCCACAAAATATTGCTGTCCAATTGTCGGGAATTTCTTGCCGTATCCATAATTACTAAAGTTTTTTCGACACCTTGATTAGAGTCGGGTCGAAATTCAACGGTATGGGGACTTGTGTTAGCTCATTTGCGGAAATTGTCATGCGGCCCTAAACTGGGAAATCAGTGATATTTCACATGTTTTTAACTTTTTTCCAGTAAAAGAAATATTTTCTAAATGGGTATCAAATTGTGTGAAATTATTTGATTTGTCTATGTTTACAGGGATTTTTCATTTGCTCAGATAGTAAAAAGCACAGCTTTCACCATGTGCGCGGTATGTCGTCTGACAATTTACAGCGTCCGAATTCCAATGTGCACAATAAGACTGCATTTGTAATTCTTCCTTTATATCGAATCCACAATATATTGGGGTCCAAATATCGGGAATTCCTTACCTTATCCATAATTACGAAAGTTTTTTCGACACCTTGAATAGAGTCGATTCGAAATTCAACGGTATGGGGACTTGTGATAGCTCATTTGTGGGAATTGTCATGCGGCCCTAAACTGGGAAATCAGTCATATTTCACGTGTTTATAACTTTTTTCCAGTAAAAGAAATATTTTCAAAATGGGGATCAAATTGTGTGCAATTATTTGATATGTCTATGTTTACAGGGATTTTTCATTTGCTCAGATAGTAAAAAGTACAGCTTTCACCATGTGCGCGGCATGACGTCTGACAATTTACAGCGTCCGAATTCCAGTGTGCACAATAAGACTGCATTTCTACTTTTTCCTTTTTATAGAATCCACAAAATATTGGTGTTAAATTGTCGTGAATTTCTTGCCTTATCCATAATTACAAAAGTTTGTTCGACACCTTGAATAGAGTCGAGGCAAAATTCAAAGTTATGGGGACTAGTGTTAGCTCATTTCCCGAAATTTTCATGCGGACCTAAACTGGGTAATCAGTGATATTTCACATGTTTATAACTTTTTTCCAGTAATAGAAATATTTTCAAAATGGGTATCAAATTGTGTGCACTTATTTGATTTGTATATGTTTACAGGGATTTTTCATTTGCTCAGATAGTAAAAAGTACAGCTTTCACCATGTGCGCGGTATGTCATTTGACAATTTACAGCGTCCGAATTCCAGTGTGCACAATAAGAATGCATTTCTACTTTTTCCTTTTTAGAGAATCCTCAAAATATTGCTGTCAAATTGTCGTGAATTTCTTGCCTTATCCATAATTACAAATGTTTTTTTGATACGTTGAATAGAGTCGAGGCGAAATTTAATGGTATGGGGACTTGTGTTAGCTCATTTGCGGAAATTGTCATGCGGACCTAAACTGGGTAATCAGTCATAATTCACGTTTTTATAACTTTTTTCCAGTGAAAGAAATATTTTCAAAATGGCTATAAAATTGTTTGCAATTATTTGATTTGTCTATGTATACAGGGATTTTTCTTTTGCTCAGATAGTAAAAAGTACAGCTTTCACGATGTGCGCGGTATGTCGTCTGACAATATACAGCGTCCGAATTCCAGTGTGCACAATAAGAATGCATTTGTAATTTTTCCTTTTTATAGAAGCCACAAAATATTGCTGGCCAATTGTTGGGAATTTCTTGCCTTATCTATAATTACAAAATTTTTTTCGACACCTTGAATAGAGTCGAGTCAAAATTCAACGGTATGGGAACTAGTGTTAGCTCATTTGCGGAAATTTTCATGCGGACCTAAACTGGGTAATCAGTCATAATTCAATTTTATAACTTTTTTCCAGTAACAGAAATATTTTCAAAATGGGTATCAAATTGTGTGCAATTATTTGATTTGTCTATGTATACAGGGATTTTTCTTTTGCTCAGATAGTAAACAGTACAGCTTTCACCATGTGCGTGGTATGTCGTCTGACAATTTACAGCGTCCGAATTCCAGTGTGCACAATAAGACGGCATTTGTAATTTTGCCTTTTTATAGAATCCACAATATATTGGTGTCAAATTGTCGGAAATTTCTTACCTCATCCCTAATTACAAAAGTTTTTTGGCACCTTGATTAGAGTCGAGTCGAAATTCAACGGAATGGGGACTTGTGTTAGCTCATTTGCGGAAATTGTCATGCGGCCCTAAACTGGGAAATCAGTGATATTTCACTTGTTTATAACTTTTTTCCAGTAAAAGAAATATTTTCAAAATGGGTATCAAATTGTGTGAAATTATTTGATTTGTCTGTGTTTACAGGGATTTTTCATTTGCTCAGATAGTAAAAAGTACAGCTTTCACCATGTGCACGGTATGTCGTCTGACAATTTACAGCGTCCGAATTCCAGTGTGCACAATAAGACTGCATTTGTAATTTTTCCTTTTTAACGAATCCACAATATATTGGTGTCCAATTGTCGGGAATTCCTTACCTGATACATAATTACGAAAGTTTTTTCGACACCTTGAATAGAGTCGATTCGAAATTCAACGGTATGGGGACTTGTGTTAGCTCATTTGTGGAAATTTTCATGCGGACCTAAACTGGGTAATCAGTCATAATTCAATTTTATAACTTTTTTCCAGTAAAAGAAATATTTTCAAAATGGGTATCAAATTGTGTGCAATTATTTGATATGTCTATGTATACAGGGATTTTTCTTTTGCTCAGATAGTAAAAAGTACAGCTTTCAACGTGTGCGTGGTATGTCGTCTGACAATTTACATCGTCCGAATTCCAGTGTGCACAATAAGAATGCATTTGTAATTTTGCCTTTTTATCGAATCCACAATATATTGGTGTCAAATTGTCGGGAATTTCTTTCCTTATCCATAATTACAAAAGTTTTTTCGACACCTTGATTAGAGTCGAGTCGAAATTCAACGGTATGGGGACTTGTGTTAGCTCATTTGCGGAAATTGTCATGCGGCCCTAAACTGGGAAATCAGTGATATTTCACTTGTTTATAACTTTTTTCCAGTAAAAGAAATATTTTCAAAACGGGTATCAAATTGTGTGCAATTATTTGATTAATCTATGTTTACAGGGATGTTTCATTTGGTCAGATAGTAAAAAGTACAGCTTTCACTATGTGCGCGGTATGTCGTCTGACAATTTACAGCGTCCGAATTCCAGTGTGCACAATAAGACTGCATTTGTAATTTTTCCTTTTTATAGAATCCACAAAATATTGGTGTCAAATTGTCGAGAATTTCTTGCTTTATCCATAATTACAAAAGTTTGTTCGACAACTTGAATAGAGTCGAGGCAAAATTAAACGGTATGGTGACTAGTTTTAGCTCATTTGCGGAAATTTTCATGCGGACCTAAACTGGGTACTCAGTCATAATTCACTTTTTTATAACTTTTTTCCAGTAAAAGAAATATTTTCAAAATGGGTATCAAATTGTGTGCAATTATTTGATTTGTCTATATATACAGGGATTTTTCTTTTGCTCAGATAGTAAAATGTACAGCTTTCACCATGTGCGCGGTATGTCGTCTGACAATATACAGCGTCCGAATTCCAGTATGAACAATAAGAATGCATTTGTAATTTTTCCTTTTTATAGAATCCACAAAATATTGCTGTCCAATTGTCGGAAATTTCTTGCCTTATCCCTAATTACAAAATTTTTTTCTACACCTTGATTAGAGTCGAGTCGAAATTCAACGGTATTGGGACTTGTGTTAGCTCATTTGCGGAAATTGTCATGCGGCCCTAAACTGGGAAATCAGTGATATTTCACTTGTTTATAACTTTTTTCCAGTGAAAGAAATATTTTCAAAATGGGTATCAAATTGTGTGCAATTATTTGATTAATCTATGTTTACAGGGATGTTTCATTTGGTCAGATAGTAAAAAGTACAGCTTTCACTATGTGCGCGGTATGTCGTCTGACAATTTACAGCGTCCGAATTCCAGTGTGCACAATAAGACTGCATTTGTAATTTTTCCTTTTTATAGAATCCACAAAATATTGGTGTCAAATTGTCGAGAATTTCTTGCCTTATCCATAATTACAAAAGTTTGTTCGACAACTTGAATAGAGTCGAGGCAAAATTCAACGGTATGGTGACTAGTTTTAGCTCATTTGCGGAAATTTTCATGCGGACCTAAACTGGGTACTCAGTCATAATTCACTTTTTTATAACTTTTTTCCAGTAAAAGAAATATTTTCAAAATGGGTATCAAATTGTGTGCAATTATTTGATTTGTCTATATATACAGGGATTTTTCTTTTGCTCAGATAGTAAAATGTACAGCTTTCACCATGTGCGCGGTATGTCGTCTGACAATATACAGCGTCCGAATTCCAGTATGAACAATAAGAATGCATTTGTAATTTTTCCTTTTTATAGAATCCACAAAATATTGCTGTCCAATTGTCGGGAATTTCTGGCTTTATCCATAACTACAAAAGTTTGTTCGACACCTTGAATAGAGTCGAGGCAAAATTCAACGGTATGGGGACTTGTGTTAGCTCATTTGCGGAAATTGTCATGCGGCCCTAAACGAGGAAATCAGTGATATTTCACATGTTTATAACTTTTTTCCAGTAAAAGAAATATTTTCAAAATGGGTATCAAATTGTGTGCAATTATTTGATTCGTCTATGTATACAGGAATTTTTCTTTTGCTCAGATAGTAAAAAGTACAGCTTTCACCATGTGCGCGGTATGTCGTCTGACAATTTACAGCCTCCGAATTCCAGTGTGCACAATAAGACCGATATTGTAATTTTTCCTTTTTATCGAATCCACAATATATTGGTGTCAAATTGTCGGGAATTAATTGCCTTATCCATAATTACAAAAGTTTTTTCGACACCTTGAATAGAGTCGATACGAAATTCAACGGTATGGGGACTTGTGTTAGCTCATTTGCGGAAATTATCATGCGGCCCTAAACTGGGAAATCAGTCATATTTCAATTGTTTATAACTTTTTTCCAGTAAAAGAAATATTTTAAAAATGGGTATCAAATTGTGTGCAATTATTTGATATGTCTATGTATACAGGGATTTTTCTTTTGCTCAGATAGTAAAATGTACAGCTTTCACCATCTGCGCGGTATGTCGTCTGACAATATACAACGTCCGTATTCCAGTGTGAACAATAAGAATGCATTTGTAATTTTTCCTTTTTATAGAATACACAAAATATTACTGTCCAATTGTCGGGAATTTCTTGCCTTATCCATAATTACAAAAGTTTGTTCGACACCTTGAATAGAGTCGAGGCAAAATGCAACGGTATGGGGACTTGTGTTAGCTCATTTGTGGAAATTGTCATGCGGCCCTAAACTGGGAAATCAGTGATATTTCACTTGTTTATAACTTTTTTCCAGTAAAAGAAATATTTTCAAAATGGGTATCAAATTGTGTGCAATTATTTGATATGTCTATGTTTACAGGGATTTTTCATTTGTTCAGATAGTAAAAAGTACAGCTTTCACCATATGCGCGGCATGACGTCTGACAATTTACAGCGTCCGAATTCCAGTGTGCACAATAAGAATGCATTTCTACTTTTTCCTTTTTAGAGAATCCACAAAATATTGGTGTCAAATTGTCGGGAATTTCTTGCCTTATCCATAATTACAAAAGTTTTTTCGACACGTTGAATAGAGTCGAGGCGAAATTTAACGGTATGGGGACGTGTGTTAGCTCATTTGCGGAAATTGTCATGCGGCCCTAAACTGGGAAATCAGTGATATTTCACTTGTTTATAATTTTTTTCCAGTAAAAGAAATATTTTCAAAATGAGTATCAAATTGTGTGAAATTATTTGATTTGTCTATGTTTACAGGGATTTTTCATTTGCTCAGATAGTAAAAAGTACAGCTTTCACCATGTGCGCGGTATGTCGTCTGACAATTTACAGCGTCCGAATTCCAGTGTGCACAATAAGACTGCATTTCTACTTTTTCCTTTTTATAGAATCCACAAAATATTGGTCTCAAATTGTCGCGAATTTCTTGCCTTATCCATAATTACAAAAGTTTTTTCGACACATTGAATAGAGTCGAGGCGAAATTTAACGGTATGGGGACTTGTGTTAGCTCATTTGCGGAAATTGTCATGAGGCCCTAAACTGGGAAATCAGTGATATTTCACTTGTTTATAACTTTTTTCCAGTAAAAGAAATATTTTCAAAATGGGTATCAAAGTGTGTGAAATTATTTGATTTATCTATGTTTACAGGGATGTTTCTTTTGGTCAGATAGTAAAAAGTACAGCTTTCACCATGTGCGCGGTATGTCGTCTGACAATATACAGCGTCCGAATTCCAGTGTGAACAATAAGAATGCATTTGTAATTTTTCATTTTATAGAATCCACAAAATATTGCTGTCCAATTGACGGGAATTTCTTGCCTTATCCATAATTACAAAAGTTTGTTCGACATCTTGAATAGAGTCGAGGCAAAATTCAACGGTATGGGGACTAGTGTTAGCTCATTTGCGGAAATTTTCATGCGGACCTAAACTGGGTAATCAATCATAATTCACTTTTTTATAACTTTTTTCCAGTAAAAGAAATATTTTCAAAATGGGTATCAAATTGTGTGAAATTATTTGATATGTCTATGTTTACAGGGATTTTTTATTTGCTCAGATAGTAAAAAGTATAGCTTTCACCATGTGCGCGGCATGACGTCTGACAATTTATAGCGTCCGAATCCAGTGTGCACAATAAGACTGCATTTGTAATTTTTCCGTTTTATAGAATCCACAAAATATTGGTATCAAATTGTCGTGAATTTCTTGCCTTATCCATAATTACAAAAGTTTGTTCGATACCTTGAATAGAGTCGAGGCAAAATTCAACGGTATGGGGACTAATGTTAGCTCATTTGCGGAAATTTTCATGCGGACCTAAACTGGGTAATCAGTCATAATTCACTTTTTTATAACTTTTTTCCAGTAAAAGAAATATTTTCAAAATGGGTATCAAATTGTGTGCAATTATTTGTTTTGTCTATGTTTACAGGGATTTTTCATTTGCTTAGATAGTAAAAAGTACAGCTTTCACCATGTGCGCGGTATGTCGTCTGACAATTTACAGCGTCCGAATTCCAGTGTGCACAATAAGACTGCATTTGTAATTTTTCCTTTTTATCGAATCAACACTATATTGGTGTCCAATTGTCGGAAATTCCTTACCTTATCCATAATTACAAAAGTTTTTTCGACACCTTGAATAGAGTCGATTCGAAATTCAACGGTATGGGAACTTGTGTTAACTCATTTGTGGAAATTGTCATGCGGCCCTAAACTGGGAAATCAGTCATATTTCACTTGTTCATAACTTTTTTCCAGTAAAAGAAATATTTTCAAAATGGGTATCAAATTGTGTGCAATTATTTGATTTGTCTATGTTTACAGGGATTTTTAATTTGCTCATATAGTATAAAGTCCAGCTTTCACCATGTGCGCGGTATGTCGTCTGACAATTTACAGCGTCCGAATTCCAGTGTGCACAATAAGACTGCATTTGTAATTTTCCTTTTTATCGAATCCACAATATATTGGTGTCCAATTGTCGGGAATTCCTTAACTTATCCATAATTACAAAAGTTTTTTCGACACCTTGAATAGAGTCGATTCGAAATTCAACGGTATGGGGACTTGTGTTAGCTCATTTGTGGAAATTGTCATGCGGACCTAAACTGGGTAATCAATCATAATTCACTTGTTCATAACTTTTTTCCAGTAAAAGAAATATTTTCAAAATGGGTATCAAATTGTGTGCAATTATTTGATTTGTCTATGTATACAGGGATTTTTCTTTTGCTCAGATAGTAAAAAGTACAGCTTTCACCATGTGCGCGGTATGTCGTCTGACAATATACAGCGTCCGAATTCCAGTGTGAACAATAAGAACGCATTTGTAATTTTTCCTTTTTATAGAATCCACAAAATATTGCTGTCCAATTGTCGGGAATTTCTTGCCTTATCCATAATTACAAAAGTTTGTTCGACACCTTGAATAGAGTCGAGGCAAAATTCAACGGTATGGGGAGTAGTGTTAGATCATTTGCGGAAATTTTCATGCGGACCTAAACTGGGTAATCAGTCATAATTCACTTTTTTATAACTTTTTTCCAGTAAAAGAAATATTTTCAAAATGGGTATCAAATTGTGTGCAATTATTTGATTTGTCTATGTATACAGGGATTTTTCTTTTGCTCAGATAGTAAAAAGTACAGCTTTCACCATGTGCGCGGTATGTCGTCTGACAATATACAGCGTCCGAATTCCAGTGTGAACAATAAGAATGCATTTGTAATTTTTCCTTTTTATAGAATCCACAAAATATTGCTGTCCAATTGTCGGGAATTCCTTACCTTATGCATAATTACAAAAGTTTTTTCGACACCTTGAATAGAGTCGATTCGAAATTCAACGGTATGGGGACTTGTGTTAGCTCATTTGTGGAAATTGTCATGCGGCCCTAAACTGGGAAATCAGTGATATTTCACTTGTTTATAACTTTTTTCCAGTAAAAGAAATATTTTCAAAATGGGTATAAAATTGTGTGAAATTATTTGATTTGTCTATGTTTACAGGGATTTTTCATTTGCTCAGATAGTAAAAAGTACAGCTTTCACCATGTGCGCGGTATGTCGTCTGACAATTTACAGCCTCCGAATTCCAGCGTGCACAATAAGACTGCATTTGTAATTTTTCCTTTTTATCGAATCCACAGTATATTGGTGTCCAATTGTCGGGAATTCCTTACCTTATCCATAATTACAAAAGTTTTTTCGACACCTTGAATAGAGTCGATTCGAAATTCAACGGTATGGGAACTTGTGTTAACTCATTTGTGGAAATTGTCATGCGGCCCTAAACTGGGAAATCAGTCATATTTCACTTGTTCATAACTTTTTTCCAGTAAAAGAAATATTTTCAAAATGGGTATCAAATTGTGTGCAATTATTTGATTTGTCTATGTTTACAGGGATTTTTAATTTGCTCATATAGTATAAAGTCCAGCTTTCACCATGTGCGCGGTATGTCGTCTGACAATTTACAGCGTCCGAATTCCAGTGTGCACAATAAGACTGCATTTGTAATTTTCCTTTTTATCGAATCCACAATATATTGGTGTCCAATTGTCGGGAATTCCTTAACTTATCCATAATTACAAAAGTTTTTTCGACACCTTGAATAGAGTCGATTCGAAATTCAACGGTATGGGGACTTGTGTTAGCTCATTTGTGGAAATTGTCATGCGGACCTAAACTGGGTAATCAATCATAATTCACTTGTTCATAACTTTTTTCCAGTAAAAGAAATATTTTCAAAATGGGTATCAAATTGTGTGCAATTATTTGATTTGTCTATGTATACAGGGATTTTTCTTTTGCTCAGATAGTAAAAAGTACAGCTTTCACCATGTGCGCGGTATGTCGTCTGACAATATACAGCGTCCGAATTCCAGTGTGAACAATAAGAACGCATTTGTAATTTTTCCTTTTTATAGAATCCACAAAATATTGCTGTCCAATTGTCGGGAATTTCTTGCCTTATCCATAATTACAAAAGTTTGTTCGACACCTTGAATAGAGTCGAGGCAAAATTCAACGGTATGGGGAGTAGTGTTAGATCATTTGCGGAAATTTTCATGCGGACCTAAACTGGGTAATCAGTCATAATTCACTTTTTTATAACTTTTTTCCAGTAAAAGAAATATTTTCAAAATGGGTATCAAATTGTGTGCAATTATTTGATTTGTCTATGTATACAGGGATTTTTCTTTTGCTCAGATAGTAAAAAGTACAGCTTTCACCATGTGCGCGGTATGTCGTCTGACAATATACAGCGTCCGAATTCCAGTGTGAACAATAAGAATGCATTTGTAATTTTTCCTTTTTATAGAATCCACAAAATATTGCTGTCCAATTGTCGGGAATTCCTTACCTTATCCATAATTACAAAAGTTTTTTCGACACCTTGAATAGAGTCGATTCGAAATTCAACGGTATGGGGACTTGTGTTAGCTCATTTGTGGAAATTGTCATGCGGCCCTAAACTGGGAAATCAGTGATATTTCACTTGTTTATAACTTTTTTCCAGTAAAAGAAATATTTTCAAAATGGGTATAAAATTGTGTGAAATTATTTGATTTGTCTATGTTTACAGGGATTTTTCATTTGCTCAGATAGTAAAAAGTACAGCTTTCACCATGTGCGCGGTATGTCGTCTGACAATTTACAGCCTCCGAATTCCAGCGTGCACAATAAGACTGCATTTGTAATTTTTCCTTTTTATCGAATCCACAGTATATTGGTGTCCAATTGTCGGGAATTCCTTACCTTATCCATAATTACAAAAGTTTTTTCGACACCTTGAATAGAGTCGATTCGAAATTCAACGGTATGGGGACTTGTGTTAGCTCATTTGTGGAAATTGTCATGCGGCCCTAAACTTGGAAATCAGTGATATTCACTTGTTTATAACTTTTTTCCAGTAAAAGAAATATTTTCAAAATGGGTATCAAATTGTGTGCAATTATTTGATTTGTCTATGTTTACAGGGATTTTTCATTTGCTCAGATAGTAAAAAGTACAGCTTTCACCATGTGCGCGGTATGTCGTCTGAAAATTTACAGCGTCCGAATTCCAGCGTGCACAATAAGACTGCATTTGTAATTTTTCCTTTTTATCGAATCCACAGTATATTGGTTTCCAATTGTCGGGAATTCCTTACCTTATCCATAATTACAAAAGTTTTTTCGACACCTAGAATAGAGTCGATTCGAAATTCAACGGTATGGGGACTTGTGTTATCTCATTTGCGGAAATTGTCATGCGGCCCTAAACTGGGAAATCAGTGATATTTCACATGTTTATAACTTTTTTCCAGTAAAAGAAATATTTTCAAAATGGGTATCAAATTGTGTGAAATTATTTGCTTTATCTATGTTTACAGGGATGTTTCATTTGGTCAGATAGTAAAAAGTACAGCTTTCACTATGTTCGCGGAATGTCGTCTGACAATTTACAGCGTCCGAATTCCAGTTTGCACAATAAGACTGCATTTGTAATTTTTCCTTTTTATATAATCCACAAAATATTGGTGTCGAATTGTCGTGACTTTCTTGCCTTATCCATAATTACAAATGTTTTTTCGACACCTTGATTAGAGTCGAGTCGAAATTCAACGGTATGGGGACTTGTGTTAGCTCATTTGCGGAAATTGTCATGCGGCCCTAAACTGGGAAATCAGTGATATTTCACTTGTTTATAACTT
Organism: Acanthosepion esculentum; assembly: GCA_964036315.1. Taxonomy (NCBI): domain Eukaryota; kingdom Metazoa; phylum Mollusca; class Cephalopoda; order Sepiida; family Sepiidae; genus Acanthosepion; species Acanthosepion esculentum. The sequence continues at coordinate 73,387,795 of OZ038509.1, read as the reverse complement.
TTTTCCAGTAAAAGAAATATTTTCAAAATGGGTATCAAATTGTGCGCAATTATTTGATATGTCTATGTTTACAGGGATTTTTCATTTGCTCAGATAGTAAAAAGTACAGCTTTCAACATGTGCGCGGCATGACGTCTGAAAATTTACAGCGTCAGAATTCCAGTGTGCACAATAAGACTGCATTTCTACTTTTTCCTTTTTATAGAATCCACAAAATATTGGTGTCAAATCTTCGAGAATTTGTTGCCTTATCCATAATTAAAAATGTTTTTTCGACGCGTTGAATAGAGTCGAGGCGAAATTTAACGGTATGGGGACTTGTGTCAGCTCATTTGCGGAAATTGTCATGCGGCCCTCAACTGGGAAATCAGTGATATTTTACTTGTTTATAACCTTTTTCCAGTAAAAGAAATATTTTCAAAATGGGTATCAAATTTTGTGAAATTATTTGATTTATCTATGTTTACAGGGATGTTTCATTTGGTCAGATAGTAAAAAGTACAGCTTTCACTATGTCCGCGGTATGTCGTCTGACAATTTACAGCGTCCGAATTCCAGTGTGCACAATAAGACTGCATTTGTAATTTTTCCTTTTTATAGAATCCACAAAATATTGGTGTCAAATTGTCGGGAATTTCTTGCCTCATCCATAATTACAAAAGTTTGTTCGACACCTTGAATAGGGTCGAGGCAAAATTCAACGGTATGCGGACTAGTGTTAGCTCATTTGCGGAAATTTTCATGCGGAACTAAACTGGGTAATCAGTCATAATTCACTTTTTTATAACTTTTTTCCAATGAAAGAAATATTTTTAAAATGGGTATCAAATTGTGTGCAATTATTTGATTTGTCTATGTATACAGGGATTTTTCTTTTCCTCAGATAGTAAAAAGTACAGCTTTCACGATGTCCGCGGTATGTCGTCTGACAATTTACAGCGTCCGAATTCCAGTGTGCACAATAAGACTGCATTTGTAATTTTTTCCTTTTTATAGAATCCACAAAATATTGGTGTCAAATTGTCGAGAATTTCTTGCCTCATCCATAATTACAAAAGTTTGTTCGACACCTTGAATAGGGTCGAGGCAAAATTCAATGGTATGCGGACTAGTGTTAGCTCATTTGCGGAAATTTTCATGCGGACCTAAACTGGGTAATCAGTCATAATTCACTTTTTTATAACTTTTTTCCAATGAAAGAAATATTTTTAAAATGGGTATCAAATTGTGTGCAATTATTTGATTTGTCTATGTATACAGGGATTTTTCTTTTGCTCAGATAGTAAAAAGTACAGCTTTCACGAAATGCGCGGTATGTCGTCTGACAATTTACAGCGTCCGAATTACAGCGTGCACAATAAGACCGCATTTGTAATTTTTCCTTTTTATCGAATCCACAATATATTGGTGTCAAATTGTCGGAAATTTCTTGCCTTATCCATAATTACAAAAGTTTGTTCGACACCTTGATTAGAGTCGACTCCAAATTCAACGGTATGGGGACTTGTGTTAGCTCATTTGCGGAAATTGTCTTGCGGCCCTAAACTGGGAAATCAGTGATATTTCACATGTTTATAACTTTTTTCCAGTAAAAGAAATATTTTCAAAATGGGTATCAAATTGTGTGAAATTATTTGCTTTATCTATGTTTACAGGGATGTTTCATTTGGTCAGATAGTAAAAAGTACAGCTTTCACTATGTTCGCGGAATGTCGTCTGACAATTTACAGCGTCCGAATTCCAGTTTGCACAATAAGACTGCATTTGTAATTTTTCCTTTTTATATAATCCACAAAATATTGGTGTCGAATTGTCGTGACTTTCTTGCCTTATCCATAATTACAAATGTTTTTTCGACACCTTGATTAGAGTCGAGTTGAAATTCAACGGTATGGGGACTTGTGTTAGCTCATTTGCGGAAATTGTCATGCGGCCCTAAACTGGGAAATCAGTGATATTTCACTTGTTTATAACTTTTTTCCAGTAAAAGAAATATTTTCAAAATGGGTATCAGATTGTGCGCAATTATTTGATATGTCTATGTTTACAGGGATTTTTCATTTGCTCAGATAGTAAAAAGTACAGCTTTCAACATGTGCGCGGCATGACGTCTAAAAATTTACAGCGTCAGAATTCCAGTGTGCACAATAAGACTGCATTTCTACTTTTTCCTTTTTATAGAATCCACAAAATATTGGTGTCAAATCTTCAAGAATTTCTTTCCTTATCCATAATTACGAAAGTTTTCTCGACACCTTGAATAGAATCGAGGCAAAATTCAAAGGTATGGGGACTAGTGTTAGCTCATTTGCGGAAATTTTCATGCGGACCTAAACTGGGTAATCAGTCATAATTCACTTTTTTATATCTTTTTTCCAGTAAAAGAAATATTTTCAAAATGGGTATCTAATTGTGTGCAATTATTTGGTTTGTCTATGTATACAGGGATTTTTCTTTTGCTCAGATAGTAAAAAGTACAGCTTTCACCATGTGCGCGGTATGTCGTCTGACAATATACAGCGTCCGAATTCCAGTGTGCACAATAGGAATGCATTTGTAATTTTTCCTTTTTTTAGAATCCACAAAATATTGCGGTTCAATTGTCGGGAATTTCTTGCCTTATCCATAATTACGAAAGTTTTTTCGACACGTTGAATAGAGTCGATTCGAAATTCAACTGTATGGGGACTTGTGTTAGCTCATTTGCGGAAATTTTCATGCGGACCTAAACTGGTAAATCAGTGATATTTCACTTGTTTATAACTTTTTTCCTGTAAAAGAAATATTTTCAAAATGGGTATCAAATTGTGTGAAATTATTTGATTTGTCTATGTCTACAGGGATTTTTCTTTTGCTCAGATAGTAAAAAGTACAGCTTTCACCATGTGCGCGGTATGTCGTCTGACAATATACAGCGTCCGAATTCCAGTGTCAACAATAAGAATGCATTTGTAATTTTTCCTTTTTATAGAATCCACAAAATATTGCTGTCCAATTGTCCGGAATTTCTTGGCTTATCCATAATTACAAAAGTTTGTTCGACACCTTGAATAGAGTCGATTCGAAATTCAACGGTATGGGGACTTGTGTTAGCTCATTTGAGGAAATTGTCATGCGGCCCTAAACTGGGAAATCAGTGATATTTCACTTGTTTATAACTTTTTTCCAGTAAAAGAAATATTTTCAAAATGGGTATCAAATTGTGTGAAATTATTAGATTTGTCTATGTTTACAGGGATTTTTCGTTTGCTCAGATAGTAAAAAGTACAGCTTTCACTATATGCGCGGTATGTCGTCTGACAATTTACAGCGTCCGAATTCCATTGTGCACAATAAGACTGCATATGTAATTTTTCCTTTTTATTGAATCCACAATATATTGGTGTCTAATTGTCGGGAATTCCTTACCTTATCCATAATTACGAAAGTTTTTTCGACACCATGAATAGAGTCGAGGCAAAATTCAACGGTATGGGGACTTGTGTTAGCTCATTTGCGGAAATTGTCATGCGGCCCTAAACTGGGAAATAAGAGATATTTCACATGTTTTTAACTTTTTTCCTGTAAAAGAAATATTTTCAAAATGGGTATCAAATTGTGTGCAATTATTTGATTTGTCTATGTATACAGGGATTTTTCTTTTGCTCAGATATTAAAAAGTACAGCTTTCACCAAGTGCGCGGTATCTCGTCTGACAATATACAGCGTCCGAATTCCATGTGAACAATGTGAATGCATTTGTAATTTTTCCTTTTTATAGAATCCACAAAATATTGCTGTCCAATTGTCGGGAATCTCTTGCCTTATCCATAATTACAAAAGTTTTTTCGACACCTTCAATAGAGTCGAGGCAAAATTCAACGGTATGGGGACTAGTGTTAGCTCATTTGCGGAAATTTTCATGCGGACCTAAACTGGGTAATCAGTCATAACTCACTTTTTTATAACTTTTTTCCAGTAAAAGAAATATTTTCAAAATGGGTATCAAATTGTGTGCAATTATTTGATTTGTCTATGTATACAGGGATTTTTCTTTTGCTTAGAGAGTAAAAAGTACAGCTTTCACCATGTGCGCGGTATGTCGTCTGACAATTTACAGCGTCCGAATTCCAGTGTGCACAATAAGACTGCATTTGTAATTTTTCCTTTTTATCGAAACCACAATATATTGGTGTCCAATTGTCGGGAATTCCTTACCTTATCCATAATTACAAAAGTTTTTTCGACACCTTGAATAGAATCGAGGCAAAATTCAACGGTATGGGGACTAGTGTTAGCTCATTTGCGGAAATTTTCATGCGGACCTAAACTGGGTAATCAGTCATAATTCACTTTTTTATAACTTTTTTCCAGTAAAAAAATATTTTTAAAATGGATATCAAATTGTGTGCAATTATTTGATTTGTCTATGTATACAGGGATTTTTCTTTTACTCAGATAGTAAAAAGTACAGCTTTCACCATGTGCGCGGTATGTCGTCTGACAATATACAGCGTCCAAATTCCAGTGTGCACAATAAGACTGCATTTCTACTTTTTCCTTTTTATAGAATCCACAAAATATTGGTGTCAAATTGTCGGGATTTTCTTGCCTTATCCATAATTACAAAAGTTTTTTCGACACGCTGAATAGAGTTTAGGCGAAATTTAACGGTATGGGGACTTGCGTTAGCTCATTTGCGGAAATTGTCATGCGGCCCTAAACTGGGAAATCAGTCATAATTCACTTGTTTATAACTTTTTTTCAGTAAAAGAAATATTTTCAAAATGGGTATCAAATTGTGTGAAATTATTTGATTTATCTATGTTTACAGGGATGTTTCATTTGGTCAGATAGTAAAAAGTACAGCTTTCACTATGTGCGCGGCATGACGTCTGACAATTTACAGCGTCCGAATTCCAGTGTGCACAATAAGACTGCATTTGTAATTTTTCCTTTTTATCAAATCCACAATATATTGGTGTCAAATTGTCGAGAATTTCTTGCCTTATCCATAATTACAAAAGTTTTTCCGACACGCTGAATAAAGTCGAGGCAAAATTTAACGGTATGGGGACTTGTGTTAGCTCATTTGCGGAAATTGTCATGCGGCCCTAAACTGGGAAATCAGTCATATTTCACTTGTTTATAACTTTTTTCCAGTAAAAGAAATATTTTCAAAATGGGTATAAAATTGTGTGAAATTATTTGATTTATCTATGTTTACAGGGATGTTTCATTTGGTCAGATAGTAAAAAGTACAGCTTTCACTATGTGCACGATATGTCGTCTGACAATTTACAGCGTCAGAATTCCAGTGTGCACAATAAGACTGCATTTCTAATTTTTCCTTTTTATAGAATCCACAAAATATTGGTGTCAAATTGTCGAGAATTTCTTGCCTTATCCATAATTACAAAAGTTTTTTCGACACCTTGAATAGAGTCGAGGCAAAATTCAACGGTATGGGGACTAGTGTTAGCTCATTTGCGGAAATTTTCATGCGGACCTAAACTGCGTAATCAGTCATAATTCACTTTTTTATAACTTTTTTCCAGTAAAAGAAATATTTTCAAAATGAGTATCAAATTGTGTGCAATTATTTGATTTGTCTATGTATACAGGGATTTTTCTTTTGCTCAGATAGTAAAAAGTACAGCTTTCACGATGTGCGCGGTATGTCATCTGACAATTTACAGCGTCCGAATTCCAGTGTGCACAATAAGACTGCATTTGTAATTTTTCCTTTTTATCGAATCCACAAGATATTGGTGTCCAATTGTCGGGAATTCCTTACCTTATCCATAATTACGAAAGTTTTTTCGACACCGTGAATAGAGTCGATTCGAAATTCAACGGTATGGGGACTATTGTTAGCTCATTTGTGGAAATTGTCATGCGGCCCTAAACTGGGAAATCAGTCATATTTCACGTGTTTATAACTTTTTTCCAGTAAAAGAAATATTTTCAAAATGGGTATCAAATTGTGTGCAATTATTTGATATGTCTATGTTTACAGGGATTTTTTATTTGCTCAGATAGTAAAAAGTACAGCTTTCACCATGTGCGCGGCATGACGTCTGACAATTTACAGCGACCGAATTCCAGTGTGCACAATAAGACTGCATTTCTACTTTTTCATTTTTATAGAATCCACAAAATATTGGTGTCAAATTGTCGTAAATTTCTTGCCTTATCCATAATTACAAAAGTTTGTTCGACACCTTGAATAGAGTCGAGTCAAAATTCAACGGTATGGGGACAAGTGTTAGCTCATTTGCGGAAATCGTCATGCGGCCCTAAACTGGGAAATCAGTGATATTTCACTTGTTTTATAACTTTTTTCCAGTAAAAGAAATATTTTCAAAATGGGTATCAAATTGTGTGAAATTATTTGATTTATCTATGTTTACAGTGATGTTTCATTTGGTCAGATAGTAAAAAGTACAGCTTTCACTATGTGCGCGGTATGTCGTCTGACAATTTACAGCGTCCGAATTCCAGTGTGCACAATAAGACTGCATTTGTAATTTTTCCTTTTTATAGAATCCACAAAATATTGCTGTCAAATTGTCGAGAATTTCTTGCCTTATCCATAATTGCAAAAGGTTGTTCGACACCTTGAATAGAGTCGAGGCAAAATTCAACGGTATGGGGACTATCGTTAGCTCATTTGCGGAAATTTTCATGCGGACCTAAACTGGGTAATCAGACATAATTCACGTTTTTATAACTTTTTTCCAGTAAAAGAAATATTTTCAAAATGGGTATCAAATTGTGTGCAATTATTTGATTTGTCTATGTATACAGGGATTTTTCTTTTGCTCAGATAGTGAAAAGTACAGCTTTCACGATGTGCGCAGTATGTCGTCTGACAATATACAGCGTCCGAATTCCAGAGTGCACAATAAGACTGCATTTGTAATTTTTCCTTTTTATCGAATCCACAATATATTGGTGTCAAATTGTCGGGAATTTCTTGCCTTATCCATAATTACAAAAGTTTATCGACACCTTCATTAGAATCGAGTCGAAATTCAACGGTATGTGGACTTGTGTTAGCTCATTTGCGGAAATTGTCATGCGGCCCTAAACTGGGAAATCAGTGATAATTTACTTGTTTATAACTTTTTTCCATTAAAAGAAATATTTTCAAAATGGGTATCAAATTGTGTGCAATTATTTGATTTGTCTATGTATACAGGGATTTTTCTTTTGCTTAGATAGTAAAAAGTACAGCTTTCACCATGTGCGCGGTATGTCGTCTGACAATTTACAGCGTCCGAATTCCAGTGTGCACAATAAGACTGCATTTGTAATTTTTCCATTTTATCGAATCCACAAGATATTGGTGTCCAATTGTCGGGAATTCCTTACCTTATCCATAATTACGAAAGTTTTTTCCACACCTTGAATAGAGTCGATTCGAAATTCAACGGTGTGGGGACCTGTGTTACATCATTTGTGGAATTTGTCATGCGGCCCTAAACTGGGAAATCAGTTATATTTCACTTGTTTATAACTTTTTTCCAGTAAAAGAAATATTTTCAAAATGGGTATCAAATTGTGTGAAATTATTTGATTTGTCTATGTTTACAGGGATTTTTCATTTGCTCAGATAGTAAAAAGTACAGCTTTCACCATGTGCGCGGTATATCGTCTGACAATTTACAGCGTCCGAATTCCAGTGTGAACAATATGACTGCATTTGTAATTTTTCCTTTTTATAGAATCAACAAGATATTGGTGTCCAATTGTCGGGAATTCCTTACCTTATCCATAATTACGAAAGTTTTTTCGACACCTTGAATAGAGTCGATTCGAAATTCAACGGTATGGGGACTTGTGTTAGCTCATTTGTGGAAATTGTCATGCGGCCCTAAACTGGGAAAACCGTCATATTTCACGTGTTTATAAATTTTCCAGTAAAAGAAATATTTTCAAAATTGGTATCAAATTGTGTGCAATTATTTGATATGTCTATATTTACAGGGATTTTTTATTTGCTCAGATAGTAAAAAGTACAGCTTTCACCATGTGCGCATCATGACGTCTGACAATTTACTGCGTCCGAATTCCAGTGTGCACAATAAGACTGCATTTCTACTTTTTCCTTTTTATAGAATCCACAGAATATTGATGTCAAATTGTCGTGAATTTCTTGCCTCATCCATAATTACAAAAGTTTGTTCGACACCTTGAATAGAGTCGAGACAAAATTCAAAGGTATGGGGACTAGTGTTAGCACATTTGCGGAAATTTTCATGCGGACCTAAACTGGGTAATCAGTGATATTTCACTTGTTTTATAACTTTTTTCCAGTAAAAGAAATATTTTCAAAATGGGTATCAAATTGTGTGAAATTATTTGATTTATCTATGTTTACAGTGATGTTTCATTTGGTCAGATAGTAAAAAGTACAGCTTTCACTGTGTGCGCGGTATGTCGTCTGACAATTTACAGCGTCCGAATTCCAGTGTGCACAATAAGACTGCATTTGTAATTTTTCCTTTTTATAGAATCCACAAAATATTGCTGTCAAATTGTCGAGAATTTCTTGCCTTATCCATAATTGCAAAAGGTTGTTCGACACCTTGAATAGAGTCGAGGCAAAATTCAACGGTATGGGGACTATTGTTAGCTCATTTGCGGAAATTTTCATGCGGACCTAAACTGGGTAATCAGACATAATTCACGTTTTTATAACTTTTTTCCAGTAAAAGAAATATTTTCAAAATGGGTATCAAATTGTGTGCAATTATTTGATTTGTCTATGTATACAGGGATTTTTCTTTTGCTCAGATAGTGAAAAGTACAGCTTTCACGATGTGCGCAGTATGTCGTCTGACAATATACAGCGTCCGAATTCCAGAGTGCACAATAAGACTGCATTTGTAATTTTTCCTTTTTATCGAATCCACAATATATTGGTGTCAAATTGTCGGGAATTTCTTGCCTTATCCATAATTACAAAAGTTTTTCGACACCTTGATTAGAATCGAGTCGAAATTCAACGGTATGTGGACTTGTGTTAGCTCATTTGCGGAAATTGTCATGCGGCCCTAAACTGGGAAATCAGTGATATTTTACTTGTTTATAACTTTTTTCCAGTAAAAGAAATATTTTCAAAATGGGTATCAAATTGTGTGCAATTATTTGATTTGTCTATGTATACAGGGATTTTTCTTTTGCTTAGATAGTAAAAAGTACAGCTTTCACCATGTGCGCGGTATGTCGTCTGACAATTTACAGCGTCCGAATTCCAGTGTGCACAATAAGACTGCATTTGTAATTTTTCCATTTTATCGAATCCACAAGATATTGGTGTCCAATTGTCGGGAATTCCTTACCTTATCCATAATTACGAAAGTTTTTTCGACACCTTGAATAGAGTCGATTCGAAATTCAACGGTGTGGGGACTTGTGTTACATCATTTGTGGAATTTGTCATGCGGCCCTAAACTGGGAAATCAGTTATATTTCACTTGTTTATAACTTTTTTCCAGTAAAAGAAATATTTTCAAAATGGGTATCAAATTGTGTGAAATTATTTGATTTGTCTATGTTTACAGGGATTTTTCATTTGCTCAGATAGTAAAAAGTACAGCTTTCACCATGTGCGCGGTATATCGTCGGACAATTTACAGCGTCCGAATTCCAGTGTGAACAATATGACTGCATTTGTAATTTTTCCTTTTTATAGAATCAACAAGATATTGGTGTCCAATTGTCGGGAATTCCTTACCTTATCCATAATTACGAAAGTTTTTTCGACACCTTGAATAGAGTCGATTCGAAATTCAACGGTATGGGGACTTGTGTTAGCTCATTTGTGGAAATTGTCATGCGGACCTAAACTGGGTAATCAGTGATATTTCACTTGTTTATAACCTTTTTCCAGTAAAAGAAATATTTTCAAAATGGGTATCAAATTGTGTGAAATTATTTGATATGTCTATGTTTACAGGGATTTTTTATTTGCTCAGATAGTAAAAAGTACAGCTTTCACCATGTGCGCGGCATGACGTCTGACAATTTACAGCGACCGAATTCCAGTGTGCACAATAAGACTGCATTTCTACTTTTTCATTTTTATAGAATCCACAAAATATTGGTGTCAAATTGTCGAGAATTTCTTGCCTTATCCATAATTACAAAAGTTTGTTCGACACCTTGAATAGAGTCGAGGCAAAATTCAACGGTATGGGGACTATTGTTAGCTCATTTGCGGAAATTTTCATGCGGACCTAAACTGGGTAATCAGACATAATTCACGTTTTTATAACTTTTTTCCAGTAAAAGAAATATTTTCAAAATGGGTATCAAATTGTGTGCAATTATTTGATTTGTCTATGTATACAGGGATTTTTCTTTTGCTCAGATAGTGAAAAGTACAGCTTTCACGATGTGCGCAGTATGTCGTCTGACAATATACAGCGTCCGAATTCCAGTGTGCATAATAAGAATGCATTTGTAATTTTTCCTTTTTATAGAATCCACAAAATATTGCTGTCCAATTGTCGGGAATTTCTTGCCTTATCCATAATTACAAAAGTTTTTTCGACACCTTGATTAGAGTCGGGTCGAAATTCAACGGTATGGGGACTTGTGTTAGCTCATTTGCGGAAATTGTCATGCGGCCCTAAACTGGGAAATCAGTGATATTTCACTTGTTTATAATTTTTTTCCAGTAAAAGAAATATTTTCAAAATGGGTATCAAATTGTGTGAAATTATTTGATATGTCTATGTTTACAGGGATTTTTCATTTGCTGAGATAGTAAAAAGTACAGCTTTCACCATGTGCGCGGTATGTCGTCTGACAATTTACAGCGTCCGAATTCCAGTGTGCACAATAAGACTGCATTTGTAATTTTTCCATTTTATCGAATCCACAAGATATTGGTGTCCAATTGTCGGGAATTCCTTACCTTATCCATAATTACGAAAGTTTTTTCCACACCTTGAATAGAGTCGATTCGAAATTCAACGGTGTGGGGACTTGTGTTACATCATTTGTGGAATTTGTCATGCGGCCCTAAACTGGGAAATCAGTTATATTTCACTTGTTTATAACTTTTTTCCAGTAAAAGAAATATTTTCAAAATGGGTATCAAATTGTGTGAAATTATTTGATTTGTCTATGTTTACAGGGATTTTTCATTTGCTCAGATAGTAAAAAGTACAGCTTTCACCATGTGCGCGGTATATCGTCTGACAATTTACAGCGTCCGAATTCCAGTGTGAACAATATGACTGCATTTGTAATTTTTCCTTTTTATAGAATCAACAAGATATTGGTGTCCAATTGTCGGGAATTCCTTACCTTATCCATAATTACGAAAGTTTTTTCGACACCTTGAATAGAGTCGATTCGAAATTCAACGGTATGGGGACTTGTGTTAGCTCATTTGTGGAAATTGTCATGCGGCCCTAAACTGGGAAAACCGTCATATTTCACGTGTTTATAAATTTTCCAGTAAAAGAAATATTTTCAAAATTGGTATCAAATTGTGTGCAATTATTTGATATGTCTATATTTACAGGGATTTTTTATTTGCTCAGATAGTAAAAAGTACAGATTTCACCATGTGCGCATCATGACGTCTGACAATTTACTGCGTCCGAATTCCAGTGTGCACAATAAGACTGCATTTCTACTTTTTCCTTTTTATAGAATCCACAGAATATTGATGTCAAATTGTCGTGAATTTCTTGCCTCATCCATAATTACAAAAGTTTGTTCGACACCTTGAATAGAGTCGAGACAAAATTCAAAGGTATGGGGACTAGTGTTAGCACATTTGCGGAAATTGTCATGCGGACCTAAACTGGGTAATCAGTGATATTTCACTTGTTTTATAACTTTTTTCCAGTAAAAGAAATATTTTCAAAATGGGTATCAAATTGTGTGAAATTATTTGATTTATCTATGTTTACAGTGATGTTTCATTTGGTCAGATAGTAAAAAGTACAGCTTTCACTGTGTGCGCGGTATGTCGTCTGACAATTTACAGCGTCCTAATTCCAGTGTGCACAATAAGACTGCATTTGTAATTTTTCCTTTTTATAGAATCCACAAAATATTGCTGTCAAATTGTCGAGAATTTCTTGCCTTATCCATAATTGCAAAAGGTTGTTCGACACCTTGAATAGAGTCGAGGCAAAATTCAACGGTATGGGGACTATTGTTAGCTCATTTGCGGAAATTTTCATGCGGACCTAAACTGGGTAATCAGACATAATTCACGTTTTTATAACTTTTTTCCAGTAAAAGAAATATTTTCAAAATGGGTATCAAATTGTGTGCAATTATTTGATTTGTCTATGTATACAGGGATTTTTCTTTTGCTCAGATAGTGAAAAGTACAGCTTTCACGATGTGCGCAGTATGTCGTCTGACAATATACAGCGTCCGAATTCCAGAGTGCACAATAAGACTGCATTTGTAATTTTTCCTTTTTATCGAATCCACAATATATTGGTGTCAAATTGTCGGGAATTTCTTGCCTTATCCATAATTACAAAAGTTTTTCGACACCTTGATTAGAATCGAGTCGAAATTCAACGGTATGTGGACTTGTGTTAGCTCATTTGCGGAAATTGTCATGCGGCCCTAAACTGGGAAATCAGTGATATTTTACTTGTTTATAACTTTTTTCCAGTAAAAGAAATATTTTCAAAATGGGTATCAAATTGTGTGCAATTATTTGATTTGTCTATGTATACAGGGATTTTTCTTTTGCTTAGATAGTAAAAAGTACAGCTTTCACCATGTGCGCGGTATGTCGTCTGACAATTTACAGCGTCCGAATTCCAGTGTGCACAATAAGACTGCATTTGTAATTTTTCCATTTTATCGAATCCACAAGATATTGGTGTCCAATTGTCGGGAATTCCTTACCTTATCCATAATTACGAAAGTTTTTTCGACACCTTGAATAGAGTCGATTCGAAATTCAACGGTGTGGGGACTTGTGTTACATCATTTGTGGAATTTGTCATGCGGCCCTAAACTGGGAAATCAGTTATATTTCACTTGTTTATAACTTTTTTCCAGTAAAAGAAATATTTTCAAAATGGGTATCAAATTGTGTTAAATTATTTGATTTGTCTATGTTTACAGGGATTTTTCATTTGCTCAGATAGTAAAAAGTACAGCTTTCACCATGTGCGCGGTATATCGTCGGACAATTTACAGCGTCCGAATTCCAGTGTGAACAATATGACTGCATTTGTAATTTTTCCTTTTTATAGAATCAACAAGATATTGGTGTCCAATTGTCGGGAATTCCTTACCTTATCCATAATTACGAAAGATTTTTGGACACCTTGAATAGAGTCGATTCGAAATTCAACGGTATGGGGACTTGTGTTAGCTCATTTGTGGAAATTGTCATGCGGCCCTAAACTGGGAAATCCGTCATATTTCACGTGTTTATAAATTTTCCAGTAAAAGAAATATTTTCAAAATGGGTATCAAATTGTGTGCAATTATTTGATATGTCTATATTGACAGGGATTTTTTATTTGCTCAGATAGTAAAAAGTACAGCTTTCACCATGTGCGCGGTATGTCGTCTGACAATATACAGCGTCCGAATTCCAGTGTGCACAATAAGACTGCATTTCTACTTTTTCCTTTTTATAGAATCCACAGAATATTGATGTCAAATTGTCGTGAATTTCTTGCCTTATCCATAATTACAAAAGTTTGTTCGACACCTTGAATAGAGTCGAGACAAAATTCAAAGGTATGGGGACTAGTGTTAGCACATTTGCGGAAATTGTCATGGGGACCTAAACTGGGTAATCAGTGATATATCACTTGTTTATAACTTTTTTCCAGTAAAAGAAATATTTTCAAAATGGGTATCAAATTGTGTGAAATTATTTGATATGTCTATGTTTACAGGGATTTTTTATTTGCTCAGATAGTAAAAAGTACAGCTTTCACCATGTGCGCGGCATGACGTCTGACAATTTACAGCGACCGAATTCCAGTGTGCACAATAAGACTGCATTTCTACTTTTTCATTTTTATAGAATCCACAAAATATTGCTGTCCAATTGTCGGGAATTTCTTGCCTTATCCATAATTACAAAAGTTTTTTCGACACCTTGATTAGAGTCGGGTCGAAATTCAACGGTATGGGGACTTGTGTTAGCTCATTTGCGGAAATTGTCATGCGGCCCTAAACTGGGAAATCAGTGATATTTCACTTGTTTATAACTATTTTCCAGTAAAAGAAATATTTTCAAAATGGGTATCAAATTGTGTGAAATTATTTGATTTATCTATGTTTACAGGGATGTTTCATTTGGTCAGATAGTAAAAAGAACAGCTTTCACTATGTGCCCGGTATGTCGTCTGACAATTTACAGCGTCCGAATTCCAGTGTGCACAATAAGACTGCATTTGTAATTTTTCCTTTTTATAGAATCCACAAAATATTGGTGTCAAATTGTCGAGAATTTCGTGCCTTATCCATAATTACAAAAGTTTGTACGACACCTTGAATAGAGTCGAGGCAAAATTCAACGGTATGGGGAGTAGTGTTAGCTCATTTGTGGAAATTTTCCTGCGGACCTAAACTGGGTAATCAGTCATAATTCACGTTTTTATAAATTTTTTCCAGTAAAAGAAATATTTTCAAAATGGGTATCAAATTGTGTGCAATTATGTGATATGTCTATGTTTACAGGGATTTTTCATTTGCTCAGATAGTAAAAAGTACAACTTTCACCATGTGCGCGGTATGTCGTCTGACAATATACAGCGTCCGAATTCCAGTGTGAACAATAAGAATGCATTTGTAATTTTTCCTTTTTATCGAATCCACAACATATTGGTGTCAAATTGTCGCGAATTTCTTGCCTTATCCATAATTACAAAAGTTTTTTCGACACCTTGATTAGAGTCGACTCGAAATTCAACGGTATGGGGACTTGTGTTACCTCATTTGCGGAAATTGTCATGCGGCCCTAAACTGGAAAATCAGTGATATTTCACTTGTTTATAACTTTTTTCCAGCAAAAGAAATATTTTCAAAATGGGTATCAAATTGTGTGAAATTATTTGATTTGTCTATGTTTACAGGGATTTTTCATTTGCTCAGATAGTAAAAAGCACAGCTTTCACGATGTGCGCGGTATGTCGTCTGACAATTTACAGCGTCCGAATTCCAGTGTGCACAATAAGACTGCATTTGTAATTCTTCCTTTATATCGAATCCACAATATATTGTGGTCCAAATATCGGGAATTCCTTACCTTACCCATAATTACGAAAGTTTTTTCGACACCTTGAATAGAGTCGATTCGAAATTCAACGGTATGGGGACTTGTGATAGCTCATTTGTGGGAATTGTCATGTGGCCCTAAACTGGGAAATCAGTCATATTTCACGTGTTTATAACTTTTTTCCAGTAAAAGAAATATTTTCAAAATGGGTATCAAATTGTGTGCAATTATTTGATATGTCTATGTTTACAGGGATTTTTCATTTGCTCAGATAGTAAAAAGTACAGCTTTCACCATGTGCGCGGCATGACGTCTGACAATTTACAGCGTCCGAATTCCACTATGCACAATAAGTCTGCATTTCTACTTTTTCCATTTTATAGAATCCACAAAATATGGGTGTCAAATTGTCGAGAATTTCTTGCCTTATCCATAATTACAAAAGTTTTTTCGACACGTTGAATAGAGTTGAGGCGAAATTTAACGGTATGGGGACTAGTGTTAGCTCATTTGCGGAAATTTTCATGCGGACCTAAACTGGGTAATCAGTCATAATTCACTTTTTTATAACTTTTTTCCAGTAAAAGAAATATTTTCAAAATTGGTATCAAATTGTGTGCAATTATTTGATTTGTCTATGTATACAGGGATTTTTCTTTTGCTCAGATAGTAAAAAGTACAGCTTTCACCATGTGCGCGGTATGTCGTCTGACAATATACAGCGTCCGAATTCCAGTGTGCACAATAAGAATGCATTTGTAATTTTACCTTTTTATAGAATCCACAAAATATTGCTGTCCAATTGTCCGGAATTTCTTGTCTTATCCATAATTACAAAAGTTTGTTCGACACCTTGAATAGAGTCGAGGCAAAATTCAACGGTATGGGGACTTGTGTTAGCTCATTTGTGGAAATTGTCATGCGGCCCTAAACTGGGAAATCAGTCATATTTCACTTGTTTATAACTTTTTTCCAGTAAAAGAAATATTTTCAAAATGGGTATCAAATTGTGTGCACTTATTTGATATGTCTATGTTTACAGGGATTTTTCATTTGCTCAGAAAGTAAAAAGTACAGCTTTCAATATGTGCGCGG
Organism: Acanthosepion esculentum; assembly: GCA_964036315.1. NCBI lineage: Eukaryota > Metazoa > Mollusca > Cephalopoda > Sepiida > Sepiidae > Acanthosepion > Acanthosepion esculentum. Next base: position 73,371,480 of record OZ038509.1, on the reverse strand, counting down.
CATGATGTCTGACAATTTACAGCGACCGAATTCCAGTGTGCACAATTAGACTGCATTTCTACTTTTTCCTTTTAATAGAATCCACAAAATATTGCTGTCCAATTGTCGGGGATTTCCTGCCTTATCCATAATTACAAAAGTTTGTTCGACACATTGAATAGAGTCGAGGCAAAATTCAACGGTATGGGGACTAGTGTTAGCTCATTTGCGGAAATTTTCATGCGGACCTAAACTGGGTAATCAGTCATAATTCACTTTTTTATAACTTTATTCCAGTAAAAGAAATATTTTCAAAATGGGTATCAAATTGTGTGCAATTATTTGATTTGTCTATGTATACAGAGATTTTTCTTTTGCTCAGATAGTAAAAAGTACAGCTTTCACCATGTGCGCGGTATGTCGTCTGACAATATACAGCGTCCGAATTCCAGTGTGCACAATAGGAATGCATTTGTAATTTTTCCTTTTTTTAGAATCCACAAAATATTGCGGTCCAATTGTCGGGAATTTCTTGCCTTATCCATAATTACAAAAGTTTTTTCGACACGTTGAATAGAGTCGATTCGAAATTCAACGGTATGGGGACTTGTGTTAGCTCATTTGCGGAAATTTTCATGCGGACCTAAACTGGGAAATCAGTGATATTTCACTTGTTTATAAATTTTTTCCAGTGAAAGAAATATTTTCAAAATGGGTATCAAATTGTGTGCAATTATTTGATTTGTCTATGTATACAGGGATTTTTCTTTTGCTCAAATATTAAAAAGTACAGGTTTCACCATGTGCGCGGTATATCGTCTGACAATATACAGCGTCCGAATTCCAGTCTGAACAATATGAATGCATTTGTAATTTTTCCTTTTTATAGAATCCACAAATTATTGCTGTCCAATTGTCGGGAATCTCTTGCCTTATCCATAATTACAAAAGTTTTTTCGACACCTTGAATAGAGTCGAGGCAAAATTCAACGGTATGGGGACTTGTGTTAGCTCATTTGCGGAAATTGTCATGCGGCCCTAAACTGGGAAATCAGTGATATTTCACTTGTTTATAACTTTTTTCCAGTAAAAGAAATATTTTCAAAATGGGTATCAAATTGTGTGAAATTATTTGATTTGTCTATGTTTACAGGGATTTTTCATTTGCTCAGATAGTAAAAAGTACAGCTTTCACTATGTGCGCGGTATGTCGTCTGACAATTTACAGCGTCCGAATTCCAGTGTGCACAATAAGACTGCATATGTAATTTTTCCTTTTTATTGAATCCACAATATATTGGTGTCCAATTGTCGGGAATTCCTTACCTTATCCATAATTACGAAAGTTTTTTCGACACCTTGAATAGAGTCGATTCGAAATACAACGGTATGGGGACTTGTGTTAGCTGATTTGCGGAAATTGTCATGCGGCCCTAAACTGGGAAATCAGTGATATTTCACTTGTTTATAACTATTTTCCAGTAAAAGAAATATTTTCAAAATGGGTATCAAATTGTGTGCAATTATTTGATTTGTCTATGTATACAGGGATTTTTCTTTTGCTCAGATAGTAAAAAGTACTGCTTTCACCATGTGCGCGGTATGTCGTCTGACAATATACAGCGTCCGAATTCCAGTGTGAACAATAAGAATGCATTTGTAATTTTTCCTTTTTATAGAATCCACAAAATATTGCTGTCAAATTGTCGGGGATTTCCTGCCTTATCCATAATTACAAAAGTTTGTTCGACACATTGAATAGAGTCGAGGTAAAATTCAACGGTATGGGGACTAGTGTTAGCTCATTTGCGGAAATTATCATGCGGCCCTAAACTGGGAAATCAGTCATATTTCAATTGTTTATAACTTTTTTCCAGTAAAAGAAATATTTTCAAAATGGGTATCAAATTGTGTGCAATTATTTGATTTGTCTATGTTTACAGGGATTTTTCATTTGCTCAGATAGTAAAAAGTACAGCTTTCACCATGTGCGCGGTATGACGTCTGACAATTTACAGCGTCCGAATTCCAGTGTGCACAATAAGACTGCATTTGTAATTTTTCCTTTTTATAGAATCCACAAAATATTGGTGTCAAATTGTCGAAAATTTCTTGCCTTATCCATAATTACAAAAGTTTTTTCGACACCTTGATTAGAGTCGGGTCGAAATTCAACGGTATGGGGACTTGTGTTAGCTGATTTGCGGAAATTGTCATGCGGCCCTAAACTGGGAAATCAGTGATATTTCACATGTTTTTAACTTTTTTCCTGTAAAAGAAATATTTTCAAAATGGGTATCAAATTGTGTGCAATTATTTGATTTGTCTATGTATACAGGGATTTTTCTTTTGCTCAGATATTAAAAAGTACAGCTTTCACCATGTGCGCGTTATGTCGTCTGACAATATACAGCGTCCGAATTCCAGTGTGAACAATATGAATGCATTTGTAATTTTTCCTTTTTATAGAATCCACAAAATATTGCTGTCCAATTGTCGGGAATCTCTTGCCTTATCCATAATTACAAAAGTTTGTTCGACACCTTGAATAGAGTCGAGGCGAAATTCAACGGTATGGGGACTAGTGTTAGCTCATTTGCGGAAATTTTCATGCGGACCTAAACTGGGTAATCAGTCATAATTCACTTTTTTATAACTTTTTTCCAGTAAAAGAAATATTTTTAAAATGGGTATCAAATTGTGTGCAATTATTTGATTTGTCTATGTTTACAGTGATGTTTCTTTTGCTCAGATAGTTAAAAGTACAGCTTTCACCATTTGCGCGGTATGTAGTCTGAAAATTTACAGCCTCCGAATTCCAGTGTGCACAATAAGACTGCATTTGTAATTTTTCCTTTTTATAGAATCCACAAAATATTGGTGTCAAATTGTCTAGAATCTCTTGCCTTATCCATAATCACAAAAGTTTTTTCGACACCTTGAATAGAGTCGAGGCAAAATTCAACGGTATTGGGACTATTGTTAGCTCATTTGCGGAAATTGTCATGCGGCCCTAAACTGGGAAATCAGTCATATTTCACATGTTTATAACTTTTTTCCAGTAAAAGAAATATTTTCAAAATGGGTATCAAATTGTGTGCAATTATTTGATTTGTATATGTTTACAGGGATTTTTAATTTGCACAGATAGTAAAAAGTACAGCTTTCACCATGTGCGCGTTATGTCGTTTGACAATTTACAGCGCCCGAATTCCAGTGTGCACAATATGAATGCATTTCTACTTTTTCCTTTTTAGAGAATCCACAAAATATTGGTGTCAAATTGTCGCAGATTTCTTGCCTTCTCCATAATTACAAAAGTTTTTTCGACACGTTGAATAGAGTCGAGGCGAAATGTAACGTATTGGGACTTGTGTTAGGTTATTTGCGGAAATTGTCATGCGGCCCTAAACAGGGAAATCAGTGATATTCACTTGTTTATAACTTTTTTCCAGTAAAAGAAATATTTTCAAAATGGGTATCAAATTGTGTGCAATTATTTGAGTTATCTATGTTTACAGGGATGTTTAATTTGGTCAGATAGTAAAAAGTACAGCTTTCACTATGTGCGCGGTATGTAGTCTGAAAATTTACAGCGTCCGAATTCCAGTGTGCTCAATAAGACTGCATTTGTAATTTTTCCTTTTTATAGAATCCACAAAATATTGCTGTCCAATTGTCGAAATTTCTTGCCTTATCCATAATTACAAAAGTTTTTTCGACACCTTCAATAGAGTCGAGGCAAAATTCAACGGTATGGGGACTAGTGTTAGCTCATTTGCGGAAATTTTCATGTTGACCTAAACTGGGTAATCAGTCATAATTCACTTTTTTATAACTTTTTTCCAGTAAAAGAAATATTTTCAAAATGGGTATCAAATTGTGTGCAATTATTTGATTTGTCTATGTATACAGGGATTTTTCTTTTGCTCAGATAGTAAAAAGTACAGCTTTCACCATGTGCGCGGTATGTCGTCTGACAATATACAGCGTCCGAATTCCAGTGTGCACAATAAGAATGCATTTCTAATTTTTCCTTTTTATAGAATCCACAAAATATTGCTGTCCAATTGTCGAAATTTCTTGCCTTATCCATAATTACAAAAGTTTTTTCGACACCTTCAATAGAGTCGAGGCAAAATTCAACGGTATGGGGACTAGTGTTAGCTCATTTGCGGAAATTTTCATGCGGACATAAACTGGGTAATCAGTCATAATTCACTTTCTTGTAACTTTTTTCCAGTAAAAGAAATATTTTCAAAATGGGTATCAAAATTTTTGCAATTATTTGATTTGTCTATGTATACAGGGATTTTTCTTTTGCTCAGATAGTAAAAAGTACAGCTTTCACGATGTGCGCGGTATGTCGTCTGACAATATACAGCGTCCGAATTCCAGTGTGCACAATAAAACTGCATTTGTAATTTTTCCTTTTTATAGAATCCACAAAATATTGCGGTCCAATTGTCGGGAATTTCTTGCCTTATCCATAATTACAAAAGTTTTTTCGATACCTTGATTAGAGTCGAGTCGAAATTCAACGGTATGGGGACTTGTGTTAGCTCATTTGCGGAAATTGTCTTGCGGCCCTAAACTGGGAAATCAGTCATATTTCACATGTTTATAACTTTTTTCCAGTAAAAGATATATTTTCAAAATGGTTACCAAATTATGTGCAATTATTTGATTTGTATATGTTTACAGGGATTTTTCATTTGCTCAGATAGTAAAAAGTACAGCTTTCACCATGCGCGCGGTATGTCGTTTGACAATTTACAGCGTCCGAATTCCAGTGTGCACAATAAGAATGCATTTCTACTTTTTCCTTTTTATCGAATCCACAAAATATTGGTGTCAAATTGTCGAGATTTTCTTGCCTTATCCATAATTACAAAAGTTTTTTTCGACACGCTGAATAGAGTTTAGGCGAAATTTAACGGTATGGGGACTTGCGTTAGCTCATTTGCGGAAATTGTCATGCGGCATTAAACTGGGAAATCAGTGATATTTCACTTGTTTATAACTTTTTTCCAGTAAAAGAAATATTTTCAAAATGGGTATCAAATTCTCTGAAATTATTTGATTTATCTATGTTTACAGGGATGTTTCATTTGGTGAGATAGTAAAAAGTACAGCTTTCTCTATGTGCGCGGTATGTCGTCTGACAATTTACAGCGTCAGAATTCCAGTGTGCACAATAAGACTGCATTTGTAATTTTTCCTTTTTATTGAATCCACAAAATATTGGTGTCAAATTGTCGAGAATTTCTTGCCTTATCGATAATTACAAAAGTTTTTTCGACACCTTGAATAGAGTCGAGGCAAAATACAACGGTATGGGGACTAGTGTTAGCTCATTTGCGGAAATTTTCATGCGGACCTAACCTGGGTAATCAGTCATAATTCACATTTTTATAACTTTTTTCCAGTAAAAGAAATATTTTCAAAATGGGTATCAAATTGTGTGCAATTATTTGATTTGTCTATGTAAACAGGGATTTTTCTTTAGCTCAGATAGTAAAAAGTACAGCTTTCACCATGTGCGCGGTATGTCGTATGACAATATACAGCGTCCGAATTCCAGTGTGAACAATAAGAATGCATTTGTAATTTTTCCTTTTTATAGAATCCACAAAATATTGCTGTCCAATTGTCGAGAATTTCTTGCCTTATCCATAATTACAAAAGTTTTTCGACACCTTGAATAGAGTCAAGGCAAAATTCAACGGTATGGGGACTTGTGTTAGCTCATTTGCGGAAATTGTCATGCGGCCCTAAACTGGGAAATCAGTGATATTTCACATGTTTATAACTTTTTTCCAGTAAAAGAAATATTTTCAAAATGGGTATCAAATTGTGTGCAATTATTTGATTTGTATATGTTTACAGGGATTTTTCATTTGCTCAGATAGTAAAAAGTACAGCTTTCACCATGTGCGCGGTATGTCGTTTGACAATTTACAGCGTCCGAATTCCAGTGTGCACAATAAAAATGCTTTTCTACTTTTTCCTTTTTAGAGAATCCACAAAATATTGGTGTCAAATTGTGGGGAATTTCTTGCCTTATCCATAATTACAAAAGTTTTTTCGACACGCTGAATAGAGTTTAGGCGAAATTTAACGGTATGGGGACTTGCGTTAGCTCATTTGCGGAAATTGTCATGCGGCCCTAAACTGGGAAATCAGTGATATTTCACTTGTTTATAACTTTTTTCCAGTAAAAGAAATATTTTCAAAATGGGTATCAAATTGTGTGCAATTTTTTGATTTGTATATGTATACAGGGATTTTTCATTTGCTCAGATAGTAAAAAGTACAGCTTTCACCATGTGCGCGGTATGTCGTCTGACAATTTACAGCGTCCGAATTCCAGTGTGCACAATAAGAATGCATTTGTAATTTTTCCTTTTTATAGAATCCACAAAATATTACTGTCCAATTGTCGAAATCTCTTGCCTTATCCATAATTACAAAAGTTTTTTCGACACGTTGAATAGAGTCGAGGCAAAATTCAACGGTATGGGGACTAGTTTTAGCTCATTTGCTGAAATTTTCATGCGGACCTAAACTGGGTAATCAGTCATAAATCACTTTTTTATGAATTTTTTCCAGTAATAGAAATATTTTCAAATTGGGTATCAAATTGTGTGCAATTATTTGATTTGTCTATGTATACAGGGATTTATCTTTTGGTCAGATAGTAAAAAGTACAGCTTTCACGATGTGCGCGGTATGTCGTCTGACAATATACAGCGTCCGAATTCCAGTGTGCACAATAAGAATGCATTTGTAATTTTTCCTTTTTATAGAATCCACAAAATATTGCGGTCCAATTGTCGGGAATTTCTTGCCTTATCCATAATTACAAAAGTTTTTTCGATACCTTGATTAGAGTCGAGTCGAAATTCAACGTTATGGGGACTTGTGTTAGCTCATTTGCGGAAATTGTCTTGCGGCCCTAAACTGGGAAATCAGTCATATTTCACATGTTTATAACTTTTTTCCCGTAAAAGATATATTTTCAAAATGGTTACCAAATTGTGTGCAATTATTTGATTTGTGTATGTTTACAGGGATTTTTTATTTGCTCAGATAGTAAAAAGTACAGCTTTCACCATGCGCGCGGTATGTCGTTTGACAATTTACAGCGTCCGAATTCCAGTGTGCACAATAAGAATGCATTTCTACTTTTTCCTTTTTATCGAATCCACAAAATATTTTCTGTCCAATTTTCGGGAATTTCTTGCCTTATCCATAATTACAAAAGTTTTTTCGACACCTTGAATAGAGTCGAGGCAAAATTCAACGGTATGGGGACTTGTGTTAGCTCATTTGCGGAAATTGTCATGCGGCCCTAAACTGGGAAATCAGTGATATTTCACTTGTTTATAACTTTTTTCCAGTAAAAGAAATATTTTCAAAATGGGTATCAAATTGTGTGAAATTATTTGATTTATCTATGTTTACAGGGATGTTTCATTTGGTCAGATAGTAAAAAGTACACCTTTCACTATGTGCGCGGTATGTCGTCTGACAATTTACAGCGTCCGAATTCCAGTGTGCACAATAAGACTGCATTTGTAATTTTTCCTTTATATCGAATCCACAATATATTGTGGTCCAAATATCGGGAATTCCTTACCTTACCCATAATTACGAAAGTTTTTTCGACACCTTGAATAGAGTCGATTCGAAATTCAACGGTATGGGGACTTGTGATAGCTCATTTGTGGGAATTGTCATGCGGCCCTAAACTGGGAAATCAGTCATATTTCACGTGTTTATAACTTTTTTCCAGTAAAAGAAATATTTTCAAAATGGGTATCAAATTGTGTGCAATTATTTGATATGTCTATGTTTACAGGGATTTTTCATTTGCTCAGATAGTAAAAAGTACAGCTTTCACCATGTGCGCGGTATGTCGTTTGACAATTTACAGCGTCCGAATTCCAGTGTGCACAATAAGAATGCATTTCTACTTTTTCCTTTTTAGAGAATCCACAAAATATTGGTGTTAAATTGTCGAGAATTTCTTGCCTTATCCATAATTACAAAAGTTTGTTCGACACCTTGAATAGAGTCGAGGCGAAATTTAACGGTATGGGGACTTGTGTTAGCTCATTTGCGGAAATTGTCATGCGGCCCTAAACTGGGAAATCAGTGATATTTCACTTGTTTATAACTATTTTCCAGTAAAAGAAATATTTTCAAAATGGGTATCAAATTGTGTCAAATTATTTGATTTATCTATGTTTACAGGGATGTTTCATTTGGTCAGATAGTAAAAAGTACAGCTTTCACTATGTGCACGATATGTCGTCTGACAATTTACAGCGTCAGAATTCCAGTGTGCACAATAAGACTGCATTTGTAATTTTTCCTTTTTATAGAATCCACAAAATATTGGTGCCAAATTGTCGAGAATTTCTTGCCTTATCCATAATTACAAAAGTTTGTTCGACACCTTGAATAGAGTCGAGGCAAAATTCAACGGTATGGGGACTAGTGTTAGCTCATTTGCGGAAATTTTCATGCGGACCTAAACTGGGTAATCAGTCATAATTCACGATTTTATAACTTTTTTCCAGTAAAAGAAATATTTTCAAAATGGGTATAAAATTGTTTGCAATTATTTGATTTGTCTATGTATACAGGGATTTTTCTTTTGCTCAGATAGTAAAAAGTACAGCTTTCACGATGTGCGCGGTATGTCGTCTGACAATATACAGCGTCCGAATTCCAGTGTGCACAATAAGAATGCATTTGTAATTTTTCCTTTTTATAGAAGCCACAAAATATTGCTGGCCAATTGTTGGGAATTTCTTGCCTTATCTATAATTACAAAAGTTTTTTCGACACCTTGAATAGAGTCGAGGCAAAATTCAACGGTATGGGGACTAGTGTTAGCTCATTTCCGGAAACTTTCATGCGGACCTAAACTGGGTAATCAGTCATAATTCAATTTTATTACTTTTTTCCAGTAAAAGAAATATTTTCAAAATGGGTATCAAATTGTGTGCAATTATTTGATTTGTCTATGTATACAGGGATATTTCTTTTGCTCAGATAGTAAAAAGTACAGCTTTCACCATGTCCGTGGTATGTCGTCTGACAATTTACAGCGTCCGAATTCCAGTGTGCACAATAAGACGGCATTTGTAATTTTGCCTTTTTATAGAATCCACAATATATTGGTGTCAAATTGTCGCGAATTTCTTGCCTTATCCATAATTACAAAAGTTTTTTCGACACCTTGATTAGAGTCGAGTCGAAATTCAACGGTATGGGGACTTGTGTTAGCACATTTGCGGAAATTGTCATGCGGCCCTAAACTGGGAAATCAGTGATATTTCACTTGTTTATAACTTTTTTCCAGTAAAAGAAATATTTTCAAAATGGGTATCAAATTTTGTGAAATTATTTGATTTGTCTGTGTTTACAGGGATTTTTCATTTGCTCAGATAGTAAAAAGTACAGCTTTCACCATGTGCACGGTATGTCGTCTGACAATTTACAGCGTCCGAATTCCAGTGTGCACAATAGGACTGCATTTGTAATTTTTCCTTTTTAACGAATCCACAATACATTGGTGTCAAATTGTCGAGAATTTCTTGCCTTATCCATAATTACAAAAGTTTTTTCGACACCTTGAATAGAGTCGAGTCGAAATTCAACGGTATGGGGACTTGTGTTAGCTCATTTGCGGAAATTGTCATGCGGCCCTAAACTGGGATCTCAGTGATATTTCACTTGTTTATTACTTTTTTCCAGTAAAAGAAATATTTTCAAAATGGGTATCAAATTGTGTGAAATTATTTGATTTGTCTATGTATACAGGGATTTTTCATTTGCTCAGATAGTAAAAAGTACAGCTTTCATCATGTTCGCGGTATGTCGTCTGACAATTTAGAGTGTCCGAATTCCAGTGTGCACAATAAGAATGCATTTCTACTGTTTCCTTTATAGAGAATCCACAAAATATTGGTGTCAAATTGTCGCGAATTTCTTGCCTTATCTATAATTACAAAAGTTATTTCGACACGTTGAATAGAGTCGAGGCGAAATTTAACGGTATGGGGATTTGTGTTAGCTCATTTGCGGAAATTGTCATGCGGCCCTAAACTGGGAAATCAGTGATATTTCACTTGTTTATAACTTTTTTCCAATAAAAGAAATATTTTCAAAATGGGTATCAAATTGTGTGCAATTATTTGATTAATCTATGTTTACAGGGATGTTTCATTTGGTCAGATAGTAAAAAGTACAGCTTTCACTATGTGCGCGGTATGTCGTCTGACAATATACAGCGTCCGAATTCCAGTGTGAACAATAAGAATGCATTTGTAATTTTTCCTTTTTATAGAATACACAAAATATTACTGTCCAATTGTCGGGAATTTCTTGCCTTATCCATAATTACAAAAGTTTGTTCGACACCTTGAATAGAGTCGAGGCAAAATTCAACGGTATGGGGAGTAGTGTTAGCTCATTTGCGGAAATTTTCATGCGGACCTAAACTGGGTAATCTGTCATAATTCACTTTTTTATAACTTTTTTCCAGTAAAAGAAACATTTTCAAAATGGGTATTAAATTGTGTGCAATTATTTGATATGTCTATGTTTACAGGGATTTTTCATTTGCTCAGATAGTAAAAAGTACAGCTTTCACCATGTGCGCGGCATGACGTCTGACAATTTACAGCGTCCGAATTCCAGTGTGCACAATAAGACTGCATTTCTACTTTTTCCTTTTTATAGAATCCACAAAATATTGGTGTTAAATTGTCGAGAATTTCTTGCCTTATCCATAATTACAAAAGTTTGTTCGACACCTTGAATAGAGTCGAGGCGAAATTTAACGGTATGGGGACTTGTGTTAGCTCATTTGCGGAAATTGTCATGCGGCCCTAAACTGGGAAATCAGTGATATTTCACTTGTTTATAACTATTTTCCAGTAAAAGAAATATTTTCAAAATGGGTATCAAATTGTGTCAAATTATTTGATTTATCTATGTTTACAGGGATGTTTCATTTGGTCAGATAGTAAAAAGTACAGCTTTCACTATGTGCACGATATGTCGTCTGACAATTTACAGCGTCAGAATTCCAGTGTGCACAATAAGACTGCATTTGTAATTTTTCCTTTTTATAGAATCCACAAAATATTGGTGCCAAATTGTCGAGAATTTCTTGCCTTATCCATAATTACAAAAGTTTGTTCGACACCTTGAATAGAGTCGAGGCAAAATTCAACGGTATGGGGACTAGTGTTAGCTCATTTGCGGAAATTTTCATGCGGACCTAAACTGGGTAATCAGTCATAATTCACGATTTTATAACTTTTTTCCAGTAAAAGAAATATTTTCAAAATGGGTATAAAATTGTTTGCAATTATTTGATTTGTCTATGTATACAGGGATTTTTCTTTTGCTCAGATAGTAAAAAGTACAGCTTTCACGATGTGCGCGGTATGTCGTCTGACAATATACAGCGTCCGAATTCCAGTGTGCACAATAAGAATGCATTTGTAATTTTTCCTTTTTATAGAAGCCACAAAATATTGCTGGCCAATTGTTGGGAATTTCTTGCCTTATCTATAATTACAAACGTTTTTTCGACACCTTGAATAGAGTCGAGGCAAAATTCAACGGTATGGGGACTAGTGTTAGCTCATTTCCGGAAACTTTCATGCGGACCTAAACTGGGTAATCAGTCATAATTCAATTTTATAACTTTTTTCCAGTAAAAGAAATATTTTCAAAATGGGTATCAAATTGTGTGCAATTATTTGATTTGTCTATGTATACAGGGATATTTCTTTTGCTCAGATAGTAAAAAGTACAGCTTTCACCATGTCCGTGGTATGTCGTCTGACAATTTACAGCGTCCGAATTCCAGTGTGCACAATAAGACGGCATTTGTAATTTTGCCTTTTTATAGAATCCACAATATATTGGTGTCAAATTGTCGCGAATTTCTTGCCTTATCCATAATTACAAAAGTTTTTTCGACACCTTGATTAGAGTCGAGTCGAAATTCAACGGTATGGGGACTTGTGTTAGCTCATTTGCGGAAATTGTCATGCGGCCCTAAACTGGGAAATCAGTGATATTTCACTTGTTTATAACTTTTTTCCAGTAAAAGAAATATTTTCAAAATGGGTATCAAATTTTGTGAAATTATTTGATTTGTCTGTGTTTACAGGGATTTTTCATTTGCTCAGATAGTAAAAAGTACAGCTTTCACCATGTGCACGGTATGTCGTCTGACAATTTACAGCGTCCGAATTCCAGTGTGCACAATAGGACTGCATTTGTAATTTTTCCTTTTTAACGAATCCACAATACATTGGTGTCAAATTGTCGGGAATTTCTTGCCTTATCCATAATTACAAAAGTTTTTTCGACACCTTGAATAGAGTCGAGTCGAAATTCTACGGTATGGGGACTTGTGTTAGCTCATTTGCGGAAATTGTCATGCGGCCCTAAACTGGGATCTCAGTGATATTTCACTTGTTTATTACTTTTTTCCAGTAAAAGAAATATTTTCAAAATGGGTATCAAATTGTGTGAAATTATTTGATTTGTCTATGTATACAGGGATTTTTCATTTGCTCAGATAGTAAAAAGTACAGCTTTCATCATGTTCGCGGTATGTCGTCTGACAATTTAGAGTGTCCGAATTCCAGTGTGCACAATAAGAATGCATTTCTACTGTTTCCTTTATAGAGAATCCACAAAATATTGGTGTCAAATTGTCGCGAATTTCTTGCCTTATCTATAATTACAAAAGTTATTTCGACACGTTGAATAGAGTCGAGGCGAAATTTAACGGTATGGGGATTTGTGTTAGCTCATTTGCGGAAATTGTCATGCGGCCCTAAACTGGGAAATCAGTGATATTTCACTTGTTTATAACTTTTTTCCAATAAAAGAAATATTTTCAAAATGGGTATCAAATTGTGTGCAATTATTTGATTAATCTATGTTTACAGGGATGTTTCATTTGGTCAGATAGTAAAAAGTACAGCTTTCACTATGTGCGCGGTATGTCGTCTGACAATATACAGCGTCCGAATTCCAGTGTGAACAATAAGAATGCATTTGTAATTTTTCCTTTTTATAGAATACACAAAATATTACTGTCCAATTGTCGGGAATTTCTTGCCTTATCCATAATTACAAAAGTTTGTTCGAAACCTTGAATAGAGTCGAGGCAAAATTCAACGGTATGGGGAGTAGTGTTAACTCATTTGCGGAAATTTTCATGCGGACCTAAACTGGGTAATCTGTCATAATTCACTTTTTTATAACTTTTTTCCAGTAAAAGAAATATTTTCAAAATGGGTATTAAATTGTGTGCAATTATTTGATTTGTCTATGTATACATGGATTTTTCTTTTGCTCAGATAGTAAAAAGTACAGCTTTCACCATGTGCGCGGTATGTCGTCTGACAATATACAGCGTCCGAATTCCAGTGTGCACAATAAGACTGCATTTGTAATTTTTCCTTTTTATCCAATCCACAATATATTGGTGTCAAATTGTCGGGAATTTCTTGCCTTGTCCATAATTACAAAAGTTTTTTCGACACCTTGATTAGAGTCGAGTCGAAATTCAACGGTATGGGGACTTGTGTTAGCTCATTTGCGGAAATTGTCATGCGGCCCAAAAGTGGGAAATCAGTGATATTTCACTTGTTTATAACTTGTTTCCAGTAAAAGAAATATTTTCAAAATGGGTATCAAATTGTGTGAAATTATTTGATTAATCTATGTTTACAGGGATGTTTCATTTGGTCAGATAGCAAAAAGTACAGCTTTCACTATGTGCCCGGTATGTCGTCTTACAATTTACAGCGTCCGAATTCCAGTGTGCACAATAAGACTGCATTTGTAATTTTTCCTTTTTATAGAATCCACAAAATATTGGTGTCAAATTGTCGGGATTTTCTTGCCTTATCCATAATTGCAAAAGTTTGTTCGACAACTTGAATAGAGTCGAGGCAAAATTCAACGGTATGGGGACTAGTGTTAGCTCATTTGCGGAAATTTTCATGCGGACCTAAACTGGGTAATCAGTCATAATTCACTTTTTTATAACTTTTTTCCAGTAAAAGAAATATTTTCAAAATGGGTATCAAATTGTGTGCAATTATTTGATTTGTCTATATATACAGGGATTTTTCTTTTGCTCAGATAGTAAAATGTACAGCTTTCACCATGTGCGCGGTATGTCGTCTGACAATATACAGCGTCCGAATTTCAGTGTGAACAATAAGAATGCATTTGTAATTTTTCCTTTTTATAGTATCCACAAAATATTGCTGTCCAATTGTCGGGAATTTCTGGCCTTATCCATAATTACAAAAGTTTGTTCGACAGCTTGAATAGAGTCGAGGCAAAATTCAACGGTATGGGGACTAGTGTTAGCTCATTTGCGGAAATTTTCATGCGGACCTAAACTGGGTAATCAGTCATAATTGACTTTTTTATAACTTTTTTCCAGTAAAAGAAATATTTTCAAAATGGGTATCAAATTGTGTGCAATTATTTGATTTGTCTATGTATACAGGGATTTTACTTTTGGTCAGATAGTAAAAAGTACAGCTTTCACCATATGCGCAGTATGTCGTCTGACAATTTACAGCGTCCGAATTCCAGTGTGCACAATAAGACTGCATTTGTAATTTTTCCTTTTTATCCAATCCACAATATATTGGTGTCAAATTGTCGGGAATTTCTTGCCTTGTCCATAATTACAAAAGTTTGTTCGACACCTTGAATAGAGTCGATTCGAAATTCAACGGTATTGGGACTTGTGTTAGCTCATTTGTGGAAATTAAGATGCGGCCCTAAACTGGGAAATCAGTCATATTTCACTTGTTTATAACGTTTTTCCAGTAAAAGAAATATTTTCAAAATGGGTATCAAATTGTGTGCAATTATTTGATTAATCTATGTTTACAGGGATGTTTCATTTGGTCAGATAGTAAAAAGTACAGCTTTCACTATGTGCCCGGTATGTCGTCTTACAATTTACAGCGTCCGAATTCCAGTGTGCACAATAAGACTGCATTTGTAATTTTTCCTTTTTATAGAATCCACAAAATATTGGTGTCAAATTGTCGGGAATTTCTTGCCTTATCCATAATTACAAAAGTTTGTTCGACAACTTGAATAGAGTCGAGGCAAAATTCAACGGTATGGGGACTAGTGTTAGCTCATTTGCGGAAATTTTCATGCGGACCTAAACTGGGTAATCAGTCATAATTCACTTTTTTATAACTTTTTTCCAGTAAAAGAAATATTTTCAAAATGGGTATCAAATTGTGTGCAATTATTTGATTTGTCTATATATACAGGGATTTTTCTTTTGCTCAGATAGTAAAATGTACAGCTTTCACCATGTGCGCGGTATGTCGTCTGGTAATATACAGCGTCCGAATTTCAGTGTGAACAATAAGAATGCATTTGTAATTTTTCCTTTTTATAGTATCCACAAAATATTGCTGTCGAATTGTCGGGAATTTCTGGCCTTATCCATAATTACAAAAGTTTGTTCGACACCTTGAATAGAGTCGAGGCAAAATTCAACGGTATGGGGACTAGTGTTAGCTCATTTGCGGAAATTTTCATGCGGACCTAAACTGGGTAATCAGTCATAATTGACTTTTTTATAACTTTTTTCCAGTAAAAGAAATATTTTCAAAATGGGTATCAAATTGTGTGCAATTATTTGATTTGTCTATGTATACAGGGATTTTACTTTTGGTCAGATAGTAAAAAGTACAGCTTTCACCATATGCGCAGTATGTCGTCTGACAATTTACAGCGTCCGAATTCCAGTGTGCACAATAAGACTGCATTTGTAATTTTTCCTTTTTATCCAATCCACAATATATTGGTGTCAAATTGTCGGGAATTTCTTGCCTTGTCCATAATTACAAAAGTTTTTTCGACACCTTGATTAGAGTCGAGTCGAAATTCAACGGTATGGGGACTTGTGTTAGCTCATTTGCGGAAATTGTCATGCGACCCAAAAGTGGGAAATCAGTGATATTTCACTTGTTTATAACTTTTTTCCAGTAAAAGAAATATTTTCAAAATGGGTATCAAATTGTGTGAAATTATTTGATTTGTCTATGTTTACAGGGATTTTTCATTTGCTCAGATAGTAAAAAGTACAGCTTTCACCATGTGCGCGGTATGTCGTCTGACAATTTACAGCGTCCGAATTCCAGTGTGCACAATAAGACTGCATTTGTAATTTTTCCTTTTTATCGAATCCACAATATATTGGTGTCCAATTGTCGGGAATTCCTTACCTTATCCATAATTACGAAAGTTTTTTCGACACCTTGAATAGAGTCGATTCGAAATTCAACGGTATTGGGACTTGTGTTAGCTCATTTGTGGAAATTAAGATGCGGCCCTAAACTGGGAAATCAGTCATATTTCACTTGTTTATAACTTTTTTCCAGTAAAAGAAATATTTTCAAAATGGGTATCAAATTGTGTGCAATTATTTGATTAATCTATGTTTACAGGGATGTTTCATTTGGTCAGATAGTAAAAAGTACAGCTTTCACTATGTGCCCGGTATGTCGTCTTACAATTTACAGCGTCCGAATTCCAGTGTGCACAATAAGACTGCATTTGTAATTTTTCCTTTTTATAGAATTTACAAAATATTGGTGTCAAATTGTCGGGAATTTCTTGCCTTATCCATAATTACAAAAGTTTGTTCGACAACTTGAATAGAGTCGAGGCAAAATTCAACGGTATGGGGACTAGTGTTAGCTCATTTGCGGAAATTTTCATGCGGACCTAAACTGGGTAATCAGTCATAATTCACTTTTTTATAACTTTTTTCCAGTAAAAGAAATATTTTCAAAATGGGTATCAAATTGTGTGCAATTATTTGATTTGTCTATATATACAGGGATTTTTCTTTTTCTCAGATAGTAAAATGTACAGCTTTCACCATGTGCGCGGTATGTCGTCTGACAATATACAGCGTCCGAATTTCAGTGTGAACAATAAGAATGCATTTGTAATTTTTCCTTTTTATAGAATCCACAAAATATTGGTGTCAAATTGTCGGGAATTTCTTGCCTTATCCATAATTACAAAAGTTTGTTCGACAACTTGAATAGAGTCGAGGCAAAATTCAACGGTATGGGGACTAGTGTTAGCTCATTTGCGGAAATTTTCATGCGGACCTAAACTGGGTAATCAGTCATAATTGACTTTTTTATAACTTTTTTCCAGTAAAAGAAATATTTTCAAAATGGGTATTAAATTGTGTGCAATTATTTGTCTATGTATACATGGATTTTTCTTTTGCTCAGATAGTAAAAAGTACAGCTTTCACCATGTGCGCGGTATGTCGTCTGACAATATACAGCGTCCGAATTCCAGTGTGCACAATAAGACTGCATTTGTAATTTTTCCTTTTTATCCAATCCACAATATATTGGTGTCAAATTGTCGGGAATTTCTTGCCTTGTCCATAATTACAAAAGTTTTTTCGACACCTTGATTAGAGTCGAGTCGAAATTCAACGGTATGGGGACTTGTGTTAGCTCATTTGCGGAAATTGTCATGCGGCCCAAAAGTGGGAAATCAGTGATATTTCACTTGTTTATAACTTGTTTCCAGTAAAAGAAATATTTTCAAAATGGGTATCAAATTGTGTGAAATTATTTGATTAATCTATGTTTACAGGGATGTTTCATTTGGTCAGATAGCAAAAAGTACAGCTTTCACTATGTGCCCGGTATGTCGTCTTACAATTTACAGCGTCCGAATTCCAGTGTGCACAATAAGACTGCATTTGTAATTTTTCCTTTTTATAGAATCCACAAAATATTGGTGTCAAATTGTCGGGATTTTCTTGCCTTATCCAAAATTGCAAAAGTTTGTTCGACAACTTGAATAGAGTCGAGGCAAAATTCAACGGTATGGGGACTAGTGTTAGCTCATTTGCGGAAATTTTCATGCGGACCTAAACTGGGTAATCAGTCATAATTCACTTTTTTATAACTTTTTTCCAGTAAAAGAAATATTTTCAAAATGGGTATCAAATTGTGTGCAATTATTTGATTTGTCTATATATACAGGGATTTTTCTTTTGCTCAGATAGTAAAATGTACAGCTTTCACCATGTGCGCGGTATGTCGTCTGACAATATACAGCGTCCGAATTTCAGTGTGAACAATAAGAATGCATTTGTAATTTTTCCTTTTTATAGTATCCACAAAATATTGCTGTCCAATTGTCGGGAATTTCTGGCCTTATCCATAATTACAAAAGTTTGTTCGACACCTTGAATAGAGTCGAGGCAAAATTCAACGGTATGGGGACTAGTGTTAGCTCATTTGCGGAAATTTTCATGCGGACCTAAACTGGGTAATCAGTCATAATTGACTTTTTTATAACTTTTTTCCAGTAAAAGAAATATTTTCAAAATGGGTATCAAATTGTGTGCAATTATTTGATTTGTCTATGTATACAGGGATTTTACTTTTGGTCAGATAGTAAAAAGTACAGCTTTCACCATATGCGCAGTATGTCGTCTGACAATTTACAGCGTCCGAATTCCAGTGTGCACAATAAGACTGCATTTGTAATTTTTCCTTTTTATCCAATCCACAATATATTGGTGTCAAATTGTCGGGAATTTCTTGCCTTGTCCATAATTACAAAAGTTTGTTCGACACCTTGAATAGAGTCGATTCGAAATTCAACGGTATTGGGACTTGTCTTAGCTCATTTGTGGAAATTAAGATGCGGCCCTAAACTGGGAAATCAGTCATATTTCACTTGTTTATAACGTTTTTCCAGTAAAAGAAATATTTTCAAAATGGGTATCAAATTGTGTGCAATTATTTGATTAATCTATGTTTACAGGGATGTTTCATTTGGTCAGATAGTAAAAAGTACAGCTTTCACTATGTGCCCGGTATGTCGTCTTACAATTTACAGCGTCCGAATTCCAGTGTGCACAATAAGACTGCATTTGTAATTTTTCCTTTTTATAGAATCCACAAAATATTGGTGTCAAATTGTCGGGAATTTCTTGCCTTATCCATAATTACAAAAGTTTGTTCGACAACTTGAATAGAGTCGAGGCAAAATTCAACGGTATGGGGACTAGTGTTAGCTCATTTGCGGAAATTTTCATGCGGACCTAAACTGGGTAATCAGTCATAATTCACTTTTTTATAACTTTTTTCCAGTAAAAGAAATATTTTCAAAATGGGTATCAAATTGTGTGCAATTATTTGATTTGTCTATATATACAGGGATTTTTCTTTTGCTCAGATAGTAAAATGTACAGCTTTCACCATGTGCGCGGTATGTCGTCTGGCAATATACAGCGTCCGAATTTCAGTGTGAACAATAAGAATGCATTTGTAATTTTTCCTTTTTATAGTATCCACAAAATATTGCTGTCGAATTGTCGGGAATTTCTGGCCTTATCCATAATTACAAAAGTTTGTTCGACACCTTGAATAGAGTCGAGGCAAAATTCAACGGTATGGGGACTAGTGTTAGCTCATTTGCGGAAATTTTCATGCGGACCTAAACTGGGTAATCAGTCATAATTGACTTTTTTATAACTTTTTTCCAGTAAAAGAAATATTTTCAAAATGGGTATCAAATTGTGTGCAATTATTTGATTTGTCTATGTATACAGGGATTTTACTTTTGGTCAGATAGTAAAAAGTACAGCTTTCACCATATGCGCAGTATGTCGTCTGACAATTTACAGCGTCCGAATTCCAGTGTGCACAATAAGACTGCATTTGTAATTTTTCCTTTTTATCCAATCCACAATATATTGGTGTCAAATTGTCGGGAATTTCTTGCCTTGTCCATAATTACAAAAGTTTTTTCGACACCTTGATTAGAGTCGAGTCGAAATTCAACGGTATGGGGACTTGTGTTAGCTCATTTGCGGAAATTGTCATGCGGCCCAAAAGTGGGAAATCAGTGATATTTCACTTGTTTATAACTTTTTTCCAGTAAAAGAAATATTTTCAAAATGGGTATCAAATTGTGTGAAATTATTTGATTTGTCTATGTTTACAGGGATTTTTCATTTGCTCAGATAGTAAAAAGTACAGCTTTCACCATGTGCGCGGTATGTCGTCTGACAATTTACAGCGTCCGAATTCCAGTGTGCACAATAAGACTGCATTTGTAATTTTTCCTTTTTATCGAATCCACAATATATTGGTGTCCAATTGTCGGGAATTCCTTACCTTATCCATAATTACGAAAGTTTTTTCGACACCTTGAATAGAGTCGATTCGAAATTCAACGGTATTGGGACTTGTGTTAGCTCATTTGTGGAAATTAAGATGCGGCCCTAAACTGGGAAATCAGTCATATTTCACTTGTTTATAACTTTTTTCCAGTAAAAGAAATATTTTCAAAATGGGTATCAAATTGTGTGCAATTATTTGATTAATCTATGTTTACAGGGATGTTTCATTTGGTCAGATAGTAAAAAGTACAGCTTTCACTATGTGCCCGGTATGTCGTCTTACAATTTACAGCGTCCGAATTCCAGTGTGCACAATAAGACTGCATTTGTAATTTTTCCTTTTTATAGAATTTACAAAATATTGGTGTCAAATTGTCGGGAATTTCTTGCCTTATCCATAATTACAAAAGTTTGTTCGACAACTTGAATAGAGTCGAGGCAAAATTCAACGGTATGGGGACTAGTGTTAGCTCATTTGCGGAAATTTTCATGCGGACCTAAACTGGGTAATCAGTCATAATTCACTTTTTTATAACTTTTTTCCAGTAAAAGAAATATTTTCAAAATGGGTATCAAATTGTGTGCAATTATTTGATTTGTCTATATATACAGGGATTTTTCTTTTGCTCAGATAGTAAAATGTACAGCTTTCACCATGTGCGCGGTATGTCGTCTGACAATATACAGCGTCCGAATTTCAGTGTGAACAATAAGAATGCATTTGTAATTTTTCCTTTTTATAGAATCCACAAAATATTGGTGTCAAATTGTCGGGAATTTCTTGCCTTATCCATAATTACAAAAGTTTGTTCGACAACTTGAATAGAGTCGAGGCAAAATTCAACGGTATGGGGACTAGTGTTAGCTCATTTGCGGAAATTTTCATGCGGACCTAAACTGGGTAATCAGTCATAATTGACTTTTTTATAACTTTTTTCCAGTAAAAGAAATATTTTCAAAATGGGTATCAAATTGTGTGCAATTATTTGATTTGTCTATGTATACAGGGATTTTACTTTTGGTCAGATAGTAAAGAGTACAGCTTTCACCATATGCGCAGTATGTCGTCTGACAATTTACAGCGTCCGAATTCCAGTGTGCACAATAAGACTGCATTTGTAATTTTTCCTTTTTATCCAATCCACAATATATTGGTGTCAAATTGTCGGGAATTTCTTGCCTTATCCATAATTACAAAAGTTTGTTCGACACCTTGATTAGAGTCGAGTCGAATTTCAACGGTATGGGGACTTGTGTTAGCTCATTTGCGGAAATTGTCATGCGGCACTAAACTGGGAAATCAGTGATATTTTACTTGTTTATAACTTTTTTCCAGTAAAAGAAATATTTTCAAAATGGGTATCAAATTGTGTGAAATTATTTGATTTGTCTATGTTTACAGGGATTTTTCATTTGCTCAGATAGTAAAAAGTACAGCTTTCACCATGTGCGCGGTATGTCGTCTGACAATTTACAGCGTCCGAATTCCAGTGTGCACAATAAGACTGCATTTGTAATTCTTCCTTTTTATCGAATCCACAATATAGTGGTGTCCAAATGTCGGGAATTCCTTATCTTATCCATAATTAAAAAAGTTTTTTCGACAACTTGAATAGAGCCGAGGCAAAATTCAACGGTATGGAGACTAGTGTTAGCTCATTTGCGGAAATTTTCATGCGGTCCTAACCTGGGTAATCAGTCATAATTCACGTTTTTATAACTTTTTTCCAGTAAAAGAAATATTTTCAAAATGGGTATCAAAATTTTTGCAATTATTTTATTTGTCTATGTATACAGGGATTTTTCTTTTGCTCAGATAGTAAAAAGTACAGCTTTCACGATGTGCGCGGTATGTCGTCTGACAATATACAGCGTCCGAATTCCAGTGTGAACAATAAGAATTCATTTGTAATTTTTCCTTTTTATAGAATCCACAAAATATTGCTGTCCAATTGTCGAGAATTTCTTGCCTTATCCATAATTACAAAAGTTTTTTCGACACGTTGAATAGAGTCGAGGCAAAATTCAACGGTATGGGGACTAGTGTTTGCTCATTTGCGGAAATTTTTATGCAGACCTAAACTGGGTATTCAGTCATAATTCACTTTTTTATAACTTTTTTCCAGTAAAAGAAACATTTTCAAAATGGGTATCAAATTGTGTGCAATTATTTGATTTGTCTATGTATACAGGGATTTTTCTTTTGCTCAGATAGTAAAATGTACAGCTTTCACCATGTGCGCGGTATGTCGTCTGACAATATGCAGCGTCCGAATTCCAGTGTGCACAATAAGAATGCATTTGTAATTTTTCCTTTTTATAGAATCCACAAAATATTGCTGTCCAATTGTCGGGAATTTCTTGCTGTATCCATAATTACAAAAGTTTTTTCGACACCTTGATTAGAGTCGGGTCGAAATTCAACGGTATGGGGACTTGTGTTAGCTCATTTGCGGAAATTGTCATGCGGACCTAAACAGGGAAATCAGTGATATTTCACATGTTTTTAACTTTTTTCCAGTAAAAGAAATATTTTCAAAATGGGTATCAAATTGTGTGCAATTATTTGATATGTCTATGTTTACAGGGATTTTTCATTTGCTCAGATAGTAAAAAGTACAGCTTTCACCATGTGCGCGGCATGACGTGTGACAATTTACAGCGACCGAATTCCGGTGTGCACAATAAGACTGCATTTCTACTTTTTCATTTTTATAGAATCCACAAAATATTGGTGTCAAATTGTCGAGAATTTCTTGCCTTATCCATAATTACAAAAGTTTTTTCGACACCTTGATTAGAGTCGAGTCTAAATTCAACGGTATGGGGACTTGTGTTAGCTCATTTGCGGAAATTGTCATGCGCCCCAAAACTGGGAAATCAGTGATATTTCACTTGTTTATAACTTTTTTCCAGTAAAAGAAATATTTTCTAAATGGGTATCAAATTGTGTGAAATTATTTGATTTGTCTATGTTTACAGGGATTTTTCTTTTGCTCAGATAGTAAAAAGCACAGCTTTCACCATGTGCGCGGTATGTCGTCTGACAATTTACAGCGTCCGAATTCCAGTGTGCACAATAAGACTGCATTTGTAATTCTTCCTTTATATCGAATCCACAATATATTGTGGTCCAAATATCGGGAATTCCTTACCTTATCCATAATTACGAAAGTTTTTTCGACACCTTGAATAGAGTCGATTCGAAATTCAACGGTATGGGGACTTGTGATAGCTCATTTGTGGGAATTGTCATGCGGCCCTAAACTGGGAAATCAGTCATATTTCACGTGTTTATAACTTTTTTCCAGTAAAAGAAATATTTTCAAAATGGGTATCAAATTGTGTGCAATTATTTGATATGTCTATGTTTACAGGGATTTTTCATTTGCTCAGATAGTAAAAAGTACAGCTTTCACCATGTGCGCGGCATGACGTCTGACAATTTACAGCGTCCGAATTCCAGTGTGCACAATAAGACTGCATTTCTACTTTTTCCTTTTTATAGAATCCACAAAATATTGGTGTTAAATTGTCGGGAATTTCTTGCCTTATCCATAATTACAAAAGTTTGTTCGACACCTTGAATAGAGTCGAGGCAAAATTCAAAGGTATGGGGACTAGTGTTAGCTCATTTCCCGAAATTTTCATGCGGACCTAAACTGGGTAATCAGTGATATTTCACATGTTTATAACTTTTTTCCAGTAATAGAAATATTTCCAAATGGGTATCAAATTGTGTGCACTTATTTGATTTGTATATGTTTAAAGGGATTTTTCATTTGCTCAGATAGTAAAAAGTACAGCTTTCACCATGTGCGCGGTATGTCGTTGGACAATTTACAGCGTCCGAATTCCAGTGTGCACAATAAGAATGCATTTCTACTTTTTCCTTTTTAGAGAATCCACAAAATATTGCTGTCAAATTGTCGTGAATTTCTTGCCTTATCCATAATTACAAATGTTTTTTTGACACGTTGAATAGAGTCGAGGCGAAATTTAACGGTATGGGGACTTGTGTTAGCTCATTTGCGGAAATTGTCATGCGGCCCTAAACTGGGAAATCAGAGATACTTCACTTGTTTATAAATATTTTCCAGTAAAAGAAATATTTTCAAAATGGGTATCAAATTGTTTGAAATTATTTGATTTATCTATGTTTACAGGGATGTTTCATTTGGTCAGATAGTAAAAAGTACAGCTTTCACTATATGCACGATATGTCGTCTGACAATTTACAGCGTCAGAATTCCAGTGTGCACAATAAGACTGCATTTGTAATTTTTCCTTTTTATAGAATCCACAAAATATTGGTGCCAAATTGTCGAGAATTTCTTGCCTTATCCATAATTACAAAAGTTTGTTCGACACCTTGAATAGAGTCGAGGCACAATTCAACGGTATGGGGACTAGTGTTTGCTCGTTTGCGGAAATTTTCATGCGGACCTAAACTGGGTAATCAGTCATAATTCACGTTTTTATAACTTTTTTCCAGTAAAAGAAATATTTTCAAAATGGGTATAAAATTGTTTGCAATTATTTGATTTGTCTATGTATACAGGGATTTTTCTTTTGCTCAGATAGTAAAAAGTACAGCTTTCACCATGTGCGTGGTATGTCGTCTGACAATTTACAGCGTCCGAATTCCAGTGTGCACAATAAGACGGCATTTGTAATTTTGCCTTTTTATAGAATCCACAATATATTGGTGTCAAATTGTCGGAAATTTCTTGCCTTATCCATAATTACAAAAGTTTTTTCGACACCTTGATTAGAGTCGAGTCGAAATTCAACGGTATGGGGACTTGTGTTAGCTCATTTGCGGAAATTGTCATGCGGCACTAAACTGGGAAATCAGTGATATTTCACTTGTTTATAACTTTTTTCCAGTAAAAGACATATTTTCAAAATGGGTATCAAATTGTGTGAAATTGTTTGATTTGTCTGTGTTTACAGGGATTTTTCATTTGCTCAGATAGTAAAAAGTACAGCTTTCACCATGTGCACGGTATGTCGTCTGACAATTTACAGCGTCCGAATTCCAGTGTGCACAATAAGACTGCATTTGTAATTTTTCCTTTTTAACGAATCCACAATATATTGGTGTCAAATAGTCGGGAATTTCTTGCCTTATCCATAATTACAAAAGTTTTTTCGACACCTTGAATAGAGTCGAGTCGAAATTCAACGGTATGGGGACTTGTGTTAGCTCATTTGCGGAAATTGTCATGCGGCCCTAAACTGGGAACTCAGTGATATTTCACGTGTTTATAACTTTTTTCCAGTAAAAGAAATATTTTCAAAATGGGTATCAAATTGTGTGCAATTATTTGATATGTCTATGTTTACAGGGATTTTTCATTTGCTCAGATAGTAAAAAGTACAGCTTTCACCATGTGCGCGGCATGACGTCTGACAATTTACAGCGTCCGAATTCCAGTGTGCACAATAAGACTGCATTTCTACTTTTTCCTTTTTATAGAATCCACAAAATATTGGTGCCAAATTGTCGAGAATTTCTTGCCTTATCCATAATTACAAAAGTTTGTTCGACACCTTGAATAGAGTCGAGGCACAATTCAACGGTATGGGGACTAGTGTTTGCTCATTTGCGGAAATTTTCATGCGGACCTCAACTGGGTAATCAGTCATAATTCACGTTTTTATAACTTTTTTCCAGTAAAAGAAATATTTTCAAAATGGGTATAAAATTGTTTGCAATTATTTGATTTGTCTATGTATACAGGGATTTTTCTTTTGCTCAGATAGTAAAAAGTACAGCTTTCACGATGTTCGCGGTATGTCGTCTGACAATATACAGCGTCCGAATTCCAGTGTGCACAATAAGAATGCATTTGTAATTTTTCCTTTTTATAGAAGCCACAAAATATTGCTGGCCAATTGTTGGGAATTTCTTGCCTTATCTATAATTACAAAAGTTTTTTCGACACCTTGAATAGAGTCGAGGCAAAATTCAACGGTATGGGGACTAGTGTTAGCTCATTTGCGGAAATTTTCATGCGGACCTAAACTGGGTAATCAGTCATAATTCAATTTTATAACTTTTTTCCAGTAAAAGAAATATTTTCAAAATGGGTATCAAATTGTGTGCAAATATTTTATTTGTCTATGTATACAGGGATTTTTCTTTTGCTCAGATAGTAAAAAGTACAGCTTTCACCATGTGCACGGTATGTCGTCTGACAATTTACAGCGTCCGAATTCCAGTGTGCACAATAAGACTGCATTTGTAATTTTTCCTTTTTAACGAATCCACAATATATTGGTGTCAAATAGTCGGGAATTTCTTGCCTTATCCATAATTACAAAAGTTTTTTCGACACCTTGAATAGAGTCGAGTCGAAATTCAACGGTATGGGGACTTGTGTTAGCTCATTTGCGGAAATTGTCATGCGGCCCTAAACTGGGAACTCAGTGATATTTCACTTGTTTATTACTTTTTTCCAGTAAAAGAAATATTTTCAAAATGGGTATCAAATTGTGTGAAATTATTTGATTTGTCTATGTATACAGGGATTTTTCATTTGCTCAGATAGTAAAAAGCACAGCTTTCATCACGTTCGCGGTATGTCGTCTGACAATTTAGAGTGTCCGAATTCCAGTGTGCTCAATAAGACTGCATTTGTAATTTTTCCTTTTTATCGAATCCACAATATATTGGTGTCCAATTGTCGGGAATTCCTTACCTGATACATAATTACGAAAGTTTTTTCGACAACTTGAATAGAGTCGATTCGAAATTCAACGGTATGGGGACTTCTGTTAGCTCATTTGTGGAAATTTTCATGCGGACCTAAACTGGGTAATCAGTCATAATTCAATTTTATAACTTTTTTCCAGTAAAAGAAATATTTTCAAAATGGGTATCAAATTGTGTGCAATTATTTGATTTGTCTATGTATACAGGGATTTTTCTTTTGCTCAGATAGTAAAAAGTACAGCTTTCAACGAGTGCTTTGTATGTCGTCTGACAATTTACAGCGTCCGAATTCCAGTGTGCACAATAAGACTGCATTTGTAATTTTGCCTTTTTATCGAATCCACAATATATTGGTGTCAAATTGTCGCAAATTTCTTGCCTTATCCATAATTACAAAAGTTTTTTCGACACCTTGATTAGAGTCGAGTCGAAATTCAACGGTATGGGGACTTGTGTTAGCTCATTTGCGGAAATTGTCATGCGGCCCTAAACTGGGAAATCAGTGATATTTCACTTGTTTATAACTTTTTTCCAGTAAAAGAAATATTTTCAAAATGGGTATCAAATTGTGTGCAATTATATGACATGTCTATGTTTACAGGGATTTTTCATTTGCTCAGATAGTAAAAAGTACAGCTTTCACCATGTTCGCGGCATGACGTCTGACAATTTACAGCGTCCGAATTCCAGTGTGCACAATAAGAATGCATTTCTACTGTTTCCTTTATAGAGAATCCACAAAATATTGGTGTCAAATTGTCGGGAATTTCTTGCCTTATCCATAATTACAAAAGTTTGTTCGACAACTTGAATAGAGTCGAGGCAAAATTCAACGGTATGGGGACTTGTGTTAGCTCATTTGCGGAAATTGTCATGCGGCCCTAAACTGGGAAATCAGTGATATTTCACATGTTTATAACTTTTTTCCAGTAAAAGAAATATTTTCAAAATGGGTATCAAATTGTGTGCAATTATTTGATTCTTCTATGTATACAGGGATTTTTCTTTTGCTCAGATAGTAAAAAGTACAGCTTTCACCATGTGCGCGGTATGTCGTCTGACAATATACAGCGTCCGAATTCCAGTGTGCACAATAAGACTGCATTTGTAATTTTTCCTTTTTATCGAATCCACAATATATTGGTGTCAAATTGTCGGGAATTTCTTGCCTTGTCCATAATTACAAAAGTTTTTTCGACACCTTGATTAGAGTCGTGTCGAAATTCAACGGTATGGGGACTTGTGTTAGCTCATTTGCGGAAATTGTCATGCGGCCCAAAAGTGGGAAATCAGTGATATTTCACTTGTTTATATCTTTTTTCCAGTAAAAGAAATATTTTCAAAATGGGTATCAAATTGTGTGAAATTATTTGATTTGTCTATGTTTACAGGGATTTTTCATTTGCTCAGATAGTAAAAAGTACAGCTTTCACCATGTGCGCGGTATGTCGTCTGACAATTTACAGCGTCCGAATTCCAGTGTGCACAATAAGACTGCATTTGTAATTTTTCCTTTTTATCGAATCCACAATATATTGGTGTCCAATTGTCGGGAATTCCTTACCTTATCCATAATTACGAAAGTTTTTTCGACACCTTGAAGAGAGTCGATTCGAAATTCAACGGTATTGGGACTTGTGTTAGCTCATTTGTGGAAATTAAGATGCGGCCCTAAACTGGGAAATCAGTCATATTTCACTTGTTTATAACTTTTTTCCAGTATAAGAAATATTTTCAAAATGGGTATCAAATTGTGTGCAATTATTTGATATGTCTATGTTTACAGGGATTTTTCATTTGCTCAGATAGTAAAAAGTACAGCTTTCACCATGTGTGCGGAATGACGTCTGACAATATAGAGCGTCCGAATTCCAGTGTGCACAATTAGAGTGCATTTGTAATTTTTCCTTTTTGTCGAATCCACAATATATTGGTGCCCAATTGTCGGGAATTACTTACCTTATCCATAATTACAAAAGTTTTTTCGACACATTGATTAGAGTCGGGTCGAATTTCAACGGTATGGGGACTTGTGTTAGCTCATTTGCGGAAATTGTCATGCGGCCCTAAACTGGGAAATCAGTGATATTTCACATGTTTTTAACTTTTTTCCAATAAAAGAAATATTTTCAAAATGGGTATCAAATTGTGTGCAATTATTTGATTTGTCTATGTATACAGGGATTTTTCTTTTGCTCAGATATTAAAAAGTACAGCTTTCACCATGTGCGCGGTATATCGTCTGACAATATACAGCGTCCGAATTCCAGTCTGAACAATATGAATGCATTTGTAATTTTTCCTTTTTATAGAATCCACAAAATATTGCTGTCCAATTGTCGGAAATCTCTTGCCTCATCCATAATTACAAAAGTTTTTTCGAAACCTTGAATAGAGTCGAGGCAAAATTCAACGGTATGGGGACTAGTGTTAGCTCATTTGCGGAAATTTTCATGCGGACCTAAACTGGATAATCAGTCATAATTGACTTTTTTATAACTTTTTTCCAGTAAAAGAAATATTTTCAAAATGGGTATCAAATTGTGTGCAATGATTTTATTTGTCTATGTATACAGGGATTTTACTTTTGCTCAGATAGTAAAAAGTACAGCTTTCACCATATGCGCGGTATGTCGTCTGACAATTTACAGCGTCCGAATTCCAGTGTGCACAATAAGACTGCATTTGTAATTTTTCCTTTTTATCGAATCCACAATATATTGGTGTCAAATTGTCGGGAATTTCTTGCCTTATCCATAATTACAAAAGTTTGTTCGACACCTTGATTAGAGTCGTGTCGAAATTCAACGGTATGGGGACTTGTGTTAGCTCATTTGCGGAAATTGTCATGCGGCCCAAAAGTGGGAAATCAGTGATATTTCACTTGTTTATATCTTTTTTCCAGTAAAAGAAATATTTTCAAAATGGGTATCAAATTGTGTGAAATTATTTGATTTGTCTATGTTTACAGGGATTTTTCATTTGCTCAGATAGTAAAAAGTACAGCTTTCACCATGTGCGCGGTATGTCGTCTGACAATTTACAGCGTCCGAATTCCAGTGTGCACAATAAGACTGCATTTGTAATTTTTCCTTTTTATCGAATCCACAATATATTGGTGTCAAATTGTCGGGAATTTCTTGCCTTATCCATAATTACAAAAGTTTGTTCGACACCTTGATTAGAGTCGTGTTTAAATTCAACGGTATGGGGACTTGTGTTAGCTCATTTGCGGAAATTTTCATGCGGTCCTAAACTGGGTAATCAGTCATAATTGACTTTTTTATAACTTTTTTCCCGTAAAAGAAATATTTTCAAAATGGGTATCAAATTGTGTGAAATTATTTGATTTGTCTATGTTTACAGGGATTTTTCATTTGCTCAGATAGTAAAAAGTACAGCTTTCACCATGTGCGCGGTATGTCGTCTGACAATTTACAGCGTCCGAATTCCAGTGTGCACAATAAGACTGCATTTGTAATTTTTCCGTTTTATCGAATCCACAATATATTGGTGTCCAATTGTCGGGAATTTCAATGCCTTAACCATAATTACAAAATTTGTTCGACACCTTGAATAGAGTCGAGGCAAAATTCAACGGTATGGGGACTAGTGTTAGCTCATTTGCGGAAATTTTCATGCGGACCTAAACTGGGTAATCTGTCATAATTCACATTTTTATAACTTTTTTCCAGTAAAAGAAATATTTTCAAAATGGGTATCAAATTGTGTGCAATTATTTGATTTGTCTATGTATACAGGGTTTTTACTTTTGCTCAGATAGTAAAAAGTACAGCTTTCACCATGTGCGCGGTATGTCGTCTGACAATTTACAGCGTCCGAATTCCAGTGTGCACAATAAGACTGCATTTGTAATGTTTCCTTTTTATCGAATCCACAATATATTGGTATCAAATTGTCGTGAATTTCTTGCCGTATCGATAATTACAAAAGTTTGTTCGACACCTTGAATAGAGTCGAGGCAAAATTCAACGGTATGGGGAGTAGTGTTAGCTCATTTGCGGAAATTGTCATGCGGCCCTAAACTGGGAAATCAGTGATATTTCACTTGTTTATAACTTTTTTCCAGTAAAAGAAATATTTTCAAAATGGGTATCAAATTGTGTGAAATTATTTGATTTGTCTATGTTTACAGGGATTTTTCATTTGCTCAGATAGTAGAAAGTACAGCTTTCACCATGTGCGCGGTATGTCGTCTCACAATTTACAGCGTCCGAATTCCAGTGTGCACAATAAGACTGCATTTGTAATTTTTCCTTTTTATCGAATCCACAATATATTGGTGTCCAATTGTCGGGAATTCCTTACCTTATCCATAATTACAAAAGTTTTTTCGACACGTTGAATAGAGCCGAGGCAAAATTCAACGGTATGGGCACTAGTGTTAGCTCATTTGTGGAAATTTTCATGCCGACCTAAACTGGGTAATCAGTCATAATTGACATTTTTATAACTTTTTTCCAGTAAAAGAAATATTTTCAAAATGGGTATCAAATTGTGTGCAATTATTTGATTTGTCTATGTATACAGGGATTTTTCTTTTGCTTAGATAGTAAAAAGTACAGCTTTCACCATGTGCGCGGCATGACGTCTGACAATTTACAGCGACCGAATTCCAGTGTGAACAATAAGACTGCATTTCTACTTTTTCCTTTTTATAGAATCCACAAAATATTGGTGTCAAATTGTCGTGAATTTCTTGCCTTATCCATAATTACAAAAGTTTGTTCGACACCTTGAATAGAGTCGAGGCAAAATTCAACGGTATGGGGACTAGTGTTAGCTCATTTGCGGAAATTGTCATGCGGCCCTAAACTGGGAAATCAGTGTTATTTCACTTGTTTATAACTTTTTTCCAGTAAAAGAAATATTTTCAAAATGGGTATCAAATTGTGTGAAATTATTTGATTTGTCTATGTTTACAGGGATTTTTCATTTGCTCAGATAGTAAAAAGTACAGCTTTCACCATTTGCGCGGTATGTCGTCTGACAATTTACAGCGTCCGAATTCCAGTGTGCACAATACGACTGCATTTGTAATTTTTCCTTTTTATCGAATCCACAAGATATTGGTGTCCAATTGTCGGGAATTCCTTACCTTATCCATAATTACGAACGTTTTTTCGACACCTTGAATAGAGTCGATTCGAAATTCAACGGTATGGGGACTTGTGTTAGCTCATTTGTGGAAATTGTCATGCGGCCCTAAACTGGGAAATCAGTCATATTTCACTTGTTTATAACTTTTTTCCAGTAAAAGAAATATTTTCAAAATGGGTATCAAATTGTGTGCAATTATTTGATTTGTATATGTTTACAGGGATGTTTCATTTGGTCAGATAGTAAAAAGTACAGCTTTCACTATGTGCGCGGTATGTCGTCTGACAATTTACAGCCTCAGAATTCCAGTGTGCACAATAAGACTGCATTTGTAATTTTTCCTTTTTATAGAATCCACAAAATATTGGTGTCAAATTGTCGGGAATTCCTTGCCTTATCCATAATTACAAAAGTTTGTCCGACACCTTGAATAGAGTCGAGGCAAAATTCAACGGTATGGGGACTAGTGTTAGCTCATTTGCGGAAATTGTCATGCGGCCCTAAACTGGGAAATCAGTGATATTTCACTTGTTTTATAACTTTTTTCCAGTAAAAGAAATATTTTCAAAATGGGTATCAAATTTTGTGAAATTATTTGATTTATCTATGTTTACAGTGATGTTTCATTTGGTCAGATAGTAAAAAGTACAGATTTCACTATGTGCGCGGTATGTCGTCTGACAATTTACAGCGTCCGAATTCCAGTGTGCACAATAAGACTGCATTTGTAATTTTTCCTTTTTATAGAATCCACAAAATATTGGTGTCAAATTGTCGAGAATTTCTTGCCTTATCCATAATTACAAAAGTTTTTTCGACACGTTGAATAGAGTCGAGGCGAAATTTAACGGTATGGGGACTTTTGTTAGCTCATTTGCGGAAATTGTCATGCGGCCCTAAACTGGGAAATCAGTCATATTTCATTTGTTTATAACTTTTTTCCAGTAAAAGATATATTTTCAAAATCGGTATCAAATTGTGTGCAATTATTTGATATGTCTATGTTTACAGGGATTTTTCATTTGCTCAGATAGTAAAAAGTACAACTTTCACCATGTGCGCGGCATGACGTCTGACAATTTACACCGTCCGAATTCCAGTGTGCACAATAAGACTGCATTTCTACTTTTTCCTTTTTATAGAATCCACAAAATATTCGTCTCAAATTGTCGGGAATGTCTTGCCTCATCCGTAATTACAAAAGTTTGTTCGACACCTTGAATAGAGTCGAGGCAAAATTCAAAGGTATTGGGACTAGTATTAGCTCATTTGCGGAAATTTTCATGCGGACCTAAACTGGGTAATCAGTCATAATTCACTTTTTTATAACTTTTTTCCAGTAAAAGAAATATTTTCAAAATGGGTATCAAATTGTGTGCAATTATTTGATTTGTCTATGTATACAGGGATTTTTCTTTTGCTCAGATAGTAAAAAGTACAGCTTTCACCATGTGCGCGTTATGTCGTCTGACAATTTACAGCGTCCGAATTCCAGTGTGCACAATAAAACCGCATTTGTAATTTTTCCTTTTTATCGAATCCACAATATATTGGTGTCCAATTGTCGGGAATTCCTTACCTTATCCATAATTACAAAAGTTTTTCGACACGTTGAATAGAGTCGAGGCGAAATTTAACGGTATGGGGACTTTTGTTAGCTCATTTGCGGAAATTGTCATGCGGCCCTAAACTGGGAAATCATAGATATTTCACTTGTTTATAACTTTTTTCCAGTAAAAGAAATATTTTCAAAATGGGTATCAAATTGTGTGAAATTATTTGATTTGTCTATGTTTACAGGGATTTTTCATTTGCTCAGATAGTAAAAAGTACAGCTTTCACCATGTGCGCGGTATGTCGTCTGACAATTTACAGCCTCCGAATTCCAGTGTGCACAATAAGACTGCATTTGTAATTTTTCATTTTATCGAATCCACAATATATTGGTTTCCAATTGTCGGGAATTCCTTACCTTATCCATGATTACAAAAGTTTTTTCGACACCTTGAAAAGAGTCGATTCGAAATTCAACGGTATGGGGACGTGTGTTAGCTCATTTGCGGAAATTGTCATGCGGCCCTAAACTGGGAAATCAGTGATATTTCACTTCTTTAAAACTTTTTTCCAGTAAAAGAAATATTTTCAAAATGGGTATCAAATTGTGTGAAATTATTTGATTTGTCTATGTTTACAGGGATTTTTCATTTGCTCAGATAGTAAAAAGTACAGCCTTCACCATGTGCGCGGTATGTCGTCTGACAATTTACAGCCTCCGAATTCCAGTGTGCACAATAAGACTGCATTTGTAATTTTTCATTTTTATCGAATCCACAATATATTGGTGTCCAATTGTCGGGAATTCCTTACCTTATCCATGATTACAAAAGTTTTTTCGACACCTTGAAAAGAGTCGATTCGAAATTCAACGGTATGGGGACGTGTGTTAGCTCATTTGCGGAAATTGTCATGCGGCCCTAAACTGGGAAATCAGTGATATTTCACTTCTTTAAAACTTTTTTCCAGTAAAAGAAATATTTTCAAAATGGGTATCAAATTGTGTGAAATTATTTGATTTGTCTATGTTTACAGGGATTTTTCATTTGCTCAGATAGTAAAAAGTACAGCTTTCACCATGTGCGCGGTATGTCGTCTGACAATTTACAGCGTCCGAATTCCAGTTTGCACAATAAGACTGCATTTGTAATTTTTCCATTTATCGAATCCACAATATATTGGTGTCCAATTGTCGGGAATTCCTTACCTTATCCATAATTACGAAAGTTTTTTCGACACATTGAATAGAGTCGATTCGAAATTCAACGGTATGGGGACTTGTGTTAGCTCATTTGTGGAAAGTGTCATGCGGCCCTAAACTGGGAAATCAGTCATATTTCATTTGTTTATAACTTTTTTCCAGTAAAAGAAATATTTTCAAAATGGGTAACAAATTGTGTGCAATTATTTGATATGTCTATGTTTACAGCGATTTTTCATTTGCTCAGATAGTAAAAATACAGCTTTCACCATGTGCGCTGCATGACGTCTGACAATTTATAGCGTCCGAATTCCAGTGTGCACAATAAGACTGCATTTCTACTTTTTCCTTTTTATAGAATCCACAAAATATTGGTCTCAAATTGTCGGGAATGTCTTGCCTTATCCATAATTACAAAAGTTTGTTCGACACATTGAATAGAGTCGAGGCAAAATTCAAAGGTATTGGGACTAGTGTTAGCTCATTTGCGGAAATTTTCATGCGGACCTAAACTGGGTAATCAGTCATAATTCACTTTTTTATAACTTTTTTCCAGTAAAAGAAATATTTTCAAAATGGGTATCAAATTGTGTGCAATTATTTGATTTGTCTATGTATACAGGGATTTTTCTTTTGCTCAGATAGTAAAATGTACAGCTTTCACCATGTGCGCGGTATGTCGTCTGACAATATCCAGCGTCCGAATTCCAGTGTGCACAATAAGACTGCATTTGTAATTTTTCCTTTTTATAGAATCCACAAAATATTGCGGTCCAATTGTCGGGAATTTCTTGCCTAATCCATAATTACAAAAGTTTTTTCGACACCTTGATTAGAGTCGAGTCGAAATTCAACGGTATGGGGACTTGTGTTAGCTCATTTGCGGAAATTGTCATGCGGCCCTAAACTGGGAAATCAGTGATATTTCACATGTTTATAACTTTTTTCCAGTAAAAGAAATATTTTCAAAATGGGTATCAAATTGTTTGCAATTATATGATTTGTATATGTATACAGGGATTATTCTTTTGCTCAGATAGTAAAAAGTACAGCTTTCACTATGTGCGCGGTATGTCGTCTGACAATATACAGCGTCCGAATTCCAGTGTGCACAATAAGAATGCATTTGTAATTTTTCATTTTTATAGAATCCACAAAATATTGGTGGCCAATTGTCGGGAATTTCTTGCCTTATCCATAATTACAAAAGTTTTTTCGACACTTTGATTAGAGTCGGGTCGAAATTCAACGGTATGGGGACTTGTGTTAGCTCATTTGCGGAAAATGTCATGCGGCCCTAAACTGGGAAATCATTTTTATTTCACATGTTTATAACTTTTTTCCAGTAAAAGAAATATTTGCAAAATGGGTATCAAATTGTGTGCAATTATTTGATTTGTCTATGTTTACAGGGATTTTTCATTTATTCAGATAGTAAAAAGTACAGCTTTCACCATGTGCGTGTTATGTCGTCTGACAATTTACAGCGTCCGAATTCCAGTGTGCACAATAAGACTGCATTTGTAATTTTTCCTTTTTATAGAATCCACAATATATTGCTGTTCAATTGTCGGGAATTTCTTGCCTTATCCATAATTACAAAAGTTTGTTCGACACCTTGAATAGAGTCGAGGCAAAATTCAACGGTATGGGGAGTAGTGTTAGCTCATTTGCGGAAATTTTCATGCGGACCTAAACTGGGTAATCAGTCATAATTCACTTTTTTATAACTTTTTTCCAGTAAAAGAAATATTTTCAAAATGGGTATTAAATTGTGTGCAATTATTTGATTCGTCTATGTATACAGGGATTTTTCTTTTGCTCAGATAGTAAAAAGTACAGCTTTCACCATGTGCGCGGTATGTCGTCTGACAATATACAGCGTCCGAATTCCAGTGTGCACAATAAGACTGCATTTGTAATTTTTCATTTTTATTGAATTCACAATATATTGGTGTCCAATTGTCGGGAATTTCTTGCCTTATCCATAATTACAAAAGTTTGTTCGACACCTTGAATAGAGTCGAGGCGAAATTCAACGGTATGGGGACTTGTGTTAGCTCATTTGTGGAAATTGTCATGCGGCCCTAAACTAGGAAATCAGTCATATTTCACTTGTTTATAACTTTTTTCCAGTAAAAGAAATATTTTCAAAATGGGTATCAAATTGTGTGCAATTATTTGATATGTCTATGTTTACAGGGATTTTTCATTGGCTCAGATAGTAAAAAGTACAGCTTTCGCCATGTGCGCGGCATGACGTCTGACAATTTACAGCGTCCGAATTCCAGTGTGCACAATAAGACTGCATTTCAACTTTTTCCTTTTTATAGAATCCACAAAATATTGCTGTCAAATTGTCGGGAATGTCTTGCCTTATCCATAATTACAAAAGTTTGTTCGACACATTGAATAGAGTCGAGGCAAAATTCAAAGGTATTGGGACTAGTGTTAGCTCATTTGCGGAAATTTTCATGCGGACCTAAACTGGGTAATCAGTCATAATTCACTTTTTTATAACTTTTTTCCAGTAAAAGAAATATTTTCAAAATGGGTATCAAATTGTGTGCAATTATTTGATTTGTCTATGTATACAGGGATTTTTCTTTTGCTCAGATAGTAAAATGTACAGCTTTCACCATGTGCGCGGTATGTCGTCTGACAATATCCAGCGTCCGAATTCCAGTGTGCACAATAAGACTGCATTTGTAATTTTTCCTTTTTATAGAATCCACAAAATATTGCGGTCCAATTGTCGGGAATTTCTTGCCTAATCCATAATTACAAAAGTTTTTTCGACACCTTGATTAGAGTCGAGTCGAAATTCAACGGTATGGGGACTTGTGTTAGCTCATTTGCGGAAATTGTCATGCGGCCCTAAACTGGGAAATCAGTGATATTTCACATGTTTATAACTTTTTTCCAGTAAAAGAAATATTTTCAAAATGGTTATCAAATTGTTTGCAATTATATGATTTGTATATGTATACAGGGATTATTCTTTTGCTCAGATAGTAAAAAGTACAGCTTTCACTATGTGCGCGTTATGTCGTCTGACAATATACAGCGTCCGAATTCCAGTGTGCACAATAAGAATGCATTTGTAATTTTTCATTTTTATAGAATCCACAAAATATTGGTGGCCAATTGTCGGGAATTTCTTGCCTTATCCATAATTACAAAAGTTTTTTCGACACTTTGATTAGAGTCGGGTCGAAATTCAACGGTATGGGGACTTGTGTTAGCTCATTTGCGGAAAATGTCATGCGGCCCTAAACTGGGAAATCATTTTTATTTCACATGTTTATAACTTTTTTCCAGTAAAAGAAATATTTGCAAAATGGGTATCAAATTGTGTGCAATTATTTGATTTGTCTATGTTTACAGGGATTTTCATTTATTCAGATAGTAAAAAGTACAGCTTTCACCATGTGCGTGTTATGTCGTCTGACAATTTACAGCGTCCGAATTCCAGTGTGCACAATAAGACTGCATTTGTAATTTTTCCTTTTTATAGAATCCACAATATATTGCTGTCCAATTGTCGGGAATTTCTTGCCTTATCCATAATTACAAAAGTTTGTTCGACACCTTGAATAGAGTCGAGGCAAAATTCAACGGTATGGGGAGTAGTGTTAGCTCATTTGCGGAAATTTTCATGCGGACCTAAACTGGGTAATCAGTCATAATTCACTTTTTTATAACTTTTTTCCAGTAAAAGAAATATTTTCAAAATGGGTATTAAATTGTGTGCAATTATTTGATTCGTCTATGTATACAGGGATTTTTCTTTTGCTCAGATAGTAAAAAGTACAGCTTTCACCATGTGCGCGGTATGTCGTCTGACAATATACAGCGTCCGAATTCCAGTGTGCACAATAAGACTGCATTTGTAATTTTTCATTTTTATCGAATTCACAATATATTGGTGTCCAATTGTCGGGAATTTCTTGCCTTATCCATAATTACAAAAGTTTGTTCGACACCTTGAATAGAGTCGAGGCGAAATTCAACGGTATGGGGACTTGTGTTAGCTCATTTGTGGAAATTGTCATGCGGCCCTAAACTAGGAAATCAGTCATATTTCACTTGTTTATAACTTTTTTCCAGTAAAAGAAATATTTTCAAAATGGGTATCAAATTGTGTGCAATTATTTGATATGTCTATGTTTACAGGGATTTTTCATTGGCTCAGATAGTAAAAAGTACAGCTTTCGCCATGTGCGCGGCATGACGTCTGACAATTTACAGCGTCCGAATTCCAGTGTGCACAATAAGACTGCATTTCAACTTTTTCCTTTTTATAGAATCCACAAAATATTGCTGTCAAATTGTCGGAAATTTCTTGCCTTATCCATAATTACAAAAGTTTGTTCGACACCTTGAATAGAGTCGAGGCAAAATTCAACGGTATGGGGACTAGTGTTAGCTCATTTCTGGAAATTGTCATGCGGCCCTAAAATGGGAAATCAGTCATATTTCACTTGTTTATAAATTTTTTCCAGTAAAAGAAATATTTTCAAAATGGGTATCAATTTGTGTGGAATTATTTGATATGTCTATGTTTACAGGGATTTTTCATTTGCACAGATAGTGAAAAGTAAAGCTTTCACCATGTGGGCGGCATGACGTCTGACAATTTACAGCGACCGAATTCCAGTGTGCACAATAAGACTGCATTTCTACTTTTTCCTTTTTATCGAATCCACAAAATATTGGTGTCAAATTGTCGTGAATTTCTTGCCTTATCCATAATTACAGAAGATTTTTCGACACGTTGAATAGAGTCGAGGCGAAATTTAACGGTATGGGGACTTGTGTTAGCTCATTTGCGTAAATTTTCATGCGGACCTAAACTGGGAAATCAGTGATATTTCACTTGTTTATAACTTTTTTCCAGTTAAAGAAATATTTTCAAAATGGGTATCAAATTGTGTGAAATTATTTGATTTATCTATGTTTACAGGGATGTTTCATTTGGTCAGATAGTAAAAAGTACAACTTTCTCCATGTGCGCGGTATGTCGTCTGACAATTTACCGCGTCCGAATTCCAGTGTGCACAATAAGACTGCATTTGTAATTTTTACATTTTATAGAATCCACAAAATATTGGTGTCAAATTCTCGTGACTTTCTTACCTTATCCATAATTACAAAAGTTTGTTCGACACCTTGAATAGAGTCGAGGCAAAATTCAACGGTATGGGGACTAGTGTTAGCTCATTTGCGGAAATTTTCATACGGACCTAAACTGGGTAATGTGTCATAATTCACGTTTTTATAACTTTTTTCCAGTAAAAGAAATATTTTCAAAATGGGTATCAAATTGTGTGCAATTATTTGATTTGTCTATGTATACAGGGATTTTTCTTTTGCTCAGATAGTAAAAAGTACAGCTTTCACCATGTGCGCGGTATGTCGTCTGACAATATACAGCGTCCGAATTCCAGTGTGCACAATAAGACTGCATTTGTAATTTTTCCTTTTTATAAAATCCATAAAATATTGGTGTCAAATTGTCGGAAATTTCTTGCCTTATCCATAATTACTAAAGTTTGTTCGACACCTTGAATAGAGTCGAGGCAAAATTCAACGGTATGGGGACTTGTGTTAGCTCATTTGTGGAAATTGTCATGCGGCCCTAAACTGGGAAATCAGTCATATTTCACTTGTTTATAACTTTTTTCCAGTAAAAGAAATATTTTCAATATGGGTATCAAATTGTGTGCAATTATTTGATATGTCTATGTTTACAGGGATTTTTCATTTGGTCAGATAGTAAAAAGTACAGCTTTCACCATGTGCGCGGCATGACGTCTGACAATATACAGCGTCCGAATTCCAGTGTGCACAATAAGACTGCATTTCTACTTTTTCCTTTTTAGAGAATCCACAAAATATTGGTGTCAAATTGTCGAGAATTTCTTGCCTTATCCATAATTACAAAAGATTGTTCGACACCTTGAATAGAGTTGAGGCAAAATTCAACGGTATGGGGACTAGTGTTAGCTCATTTGCGGAAATCTTCATGCGGACCTAAACTGGGTAATCAGTCATAATTCACTTTTTTATAACTTTTTTCCAGTAAAAGAAATATTTTCAAAATGGGTATCAAATAGTGTGCAATTATTTGATTTGTCCATGTATACAGGGATTTTCCTTTTGCTCAGATAGTAAAAAGTACAGCTTTCACCATGTGCGCGTTATGTCGTCTGACAATCTACAGCGTCCGAATTCCAGTGTGCAAAATAAGACTGCATTTGAAATGTTTCCTTTTTATCGAATCCACAATATATTGGTGTCCAATTGTCGGGAATTCCTTACCTTATCCATAATTACGAAAGTTTTTTCGACACCTTGAATAGAGTCGATACGAAATTCAACGGTATGGGGACTTGTGTTAGCTCATTTGTGGAAATTGTCATGCGGACCTAAACTGGGTAATCAGTCATAATTCACGTGTTTATAACTTTTTTCGAGTAACAGAAATATTTTCAAAATGGGTATCAAATTGTGTGAAATTATTTGATTTATCTATGTTTGCAGGGATGTTTCATTTGGTCAGATAGTAAAAAGTACAGCTTTCACTATGTGCGCGGTATGTCGTCTGAGAATTTACAGCGTCCGAATTCCAGTGTGCACAATAAGACTGCATTTGTAATTTTTCCTTTTTATAGAATCCACAAAATATTGGTGTCAAATTGTCGTTGATTTCTTGCCTTATCCATAATT
Organism: Acanthosepion esculentum; assembly: GCA_964036315.1. Lineage (NCBI taxonomy): Eukaryota > Metazoa > Mollusca > Cephalopoda > Sepiida > Sepiidae > Acanthosepion > Acanthosepion esculentum. Next base: position 73,329,894 of record OZ038509.1, on the reverse strand, counting down.
ACAAAAGTTTGTTCGACACCTTGAATAGAGTCGAGGCAAAATTCAACGGTATAGGGTCTATTGTTAGCTCATTTGCGGAAATTTGCATGCGGACCTAAATTTGGAAATCAGTGATATTTCACATGTTTTTAATTTTTTCCAGTAAAAGAAATATTTTTCAAAATGGTTATCGAATTGTGTTCAATTATTTGATTTGTATATGTTTACAGGGATTTTTCATTTGCTCAGATAGTAAAAAGTACAGCTTTCACGATATGCGCGGTATGTCGTCTGACAATATACAGCGTCCGAATTCCAGTGTGCACAATAAGACTGCATTTGTAATTTTTCCTTTTTATCGAATCCACAATATATTGGTGTCCAAGTGTCTGGAATTCCTTACCTTATCCATAATTACAGAAGTTTTTCGACACCTTGAAAAGAGTCGAGGCAACATTCAACGGTATGGGGACTTGTGTTAGCTCATTTGTGGAAATTGTCATGCGGCCCTAAACTGGGAAATCAGTCATATTTCACTTGTTTATAATTTTTTCCAGTAAAAAAATATTTTCAAAATGGGTATCAAATTGTGTGAAATTATTTGATTTGTCTATGTTTACAGGGATTTTTCATTTGCTCAGATAGTAAAAAGTACAGCTTTCACCATGTGCGCGGCATGACGTCTGACAATATACAGCGTCCGAATTCCAGTGTGCACAATAAGAATGCATTTGTAATTTTTCCTTTTTATAGAACCCACAAAATATTGCGGTCCAATTGTCGGGAATTTCTTGCCTTATGCATAATTACAAAAGTTTTTTCGACACCTTGATTAGAGTCGAGTCACAATTCAACGGTATGGGGACTTGTGTTAGCTCATTTACGGAAATTGTCATGCGGCCCTAAACTGGGAAATCAGTGATATTTCACATGTTTATAACTTTTTTCCAGTAAAAGAAATATTTTCAAAATGGGTATCGAATTGTGTGCAATTATTTGATTTGTATATGTTTACAGGGATTTTTCATTTGCTCAGATAGTAAAAAGTACAGCTTTCACGATATGCGCGGTATGTCGTCTGACAATATACAGCGTCCGAATTCCAGTGTGCACAATAAGACTGCATTTGTAATTTTTCCTTTTTATCGAATCCACAATATATTGGTGTCCAAGTGTCGGGAATTCCTTACCTTATCAATAATTACAGAAGTTTTTCGACACCTTGAATAGAGTCGAGGCAAAATTCAACTGTATGGGGACTAGTGTTAGCTCATTTGCGGAAATTTTCATGCGGACCTAAACTGGGTAATCAGTCATAATTCACTTTTTTATAACTTTTTTCCCGTAAATGAAATATTTTCAAAATGGGTATCAAATTGTGTGCAATTATTTGATTTGTCTATGTATACAAGAATTTTTCTTTTGCTCAGATAGTAAAAAGTTCAGCTTTCACCATGTGCGCGGCATGACGTCTGACAATTTACAGCGACCGAATTACAGTGTGCACAATAAAACTGCATTTCTACTTTTTCCTTTTTATAGAATCCACAAAATATTGCGGTCCAATTGTCGAGAATTTCTTGCCTTATCCATAATTACAAATGTTTGTTCGACACCTTGAATAGAGTCGAGGCAAAATTCAACGGTATGGGGACTAGTGTTAGCTCATTTGCGGAAATTGTCATGCGGCCCTAAACTGGGAAATCAGTGATATTTCACTTGTTTATAACTTTTTTCCAGTAAAAGAAATATTTTCAAAATGGGTATCAAATTGTGTGAAATTATTTGATTTGTCTATGTTTACAGGGATTTTTCATTTGCTCAGATAGTAAAAAGTACAGCTTTCACCATGTGCGCGGTATGTCGTCTGACAATTTACAGCGTCCGAATTCCAGTGTGCACAATAAGACTGCATTTCTACTTTTTCCTTTTTATAGAATCCACAGAATATTGGTGTCAAATTGTCGGGAATTTCTTGCCTTATCCATAATTACAAAAGTTTGTTCGACACCTTGAATAGAGTCGAGGCAAAATTCAAAGGTATGGGGACTAGTGTTAGCTCATTTGCGGAAATTGTCATGCGGACCTAAACTGGGTAATCAGTCATAATTCACTTTTTTATAACTTTTTTCCAGTAAAAGAAATATTTTCAAAATGGGTATCAAATTGTGTGCTATTATTTGATTTGTCTATGTATAAAGGGATATTTCTTTTGCTCAGATGGTAAAATGTACAGCTTTCACCATGTGCGCGGTATGTCGTCTGACAATATACAGCGTCCGAATTCCAGTGTGCACAATAAGAATGCATTTGTAATTTTTCCTTTTTATCGAATCCACAAAATATTGCGGTCCAATTGTCGCGAAGTTCTTGCCTTATCCATAATTATAAATGTTTTTTCGACACCATGATTAGAGTCGAGTCGAAATTCAACGGTATGGGGACTTGTGTTAGCTGATTTGCGGAAATTGTCATGCGGCCCTAAACTGGGAAATCAGTGATATTTCACATGTTTATAAATTTTTCCAGTAATAGAAATATTTTCAAAATGGGTATCAAATTGTGTGCTATTATTTGATTTGTATATGTTTACAGGGATTTTTCATTTGCTCAGATAGTCAAAAGTACAGCTTTCACCATGTGCGCGGTATGTCGTTTGACAATTTACAGCGTCCGAATTCCAGTGTGCACAATAAGAATGCATTTCTACTTTTTCCTTTTTAGGGAATCCACAAAATATTGGTATCAAATTGTCGCGAATTTCTTGCCTTATCCATAATTACAAAAGTTTTTTCGACTCGTTGAATAGAGTCGAGGCGAAATTTAACGGTATGGGGACTTGTGTTAGCTCATTTGCGGAAATTGTCATGCGTCCCTAAACTGGGAAATCAGTGATATTTCACTTGTTTATAAATTTTTCCAGTAAAAGAAATATTTTCAAAATGGGTATCAAATTGTGTGAAATTATTTGATTTATCTATGTTTACAAGGATGTTTCATTTGGTCAGATAGTAAAAAGTACATCTTTCACTATGTGCGCGGTATGTCGTCTGACAATTTACAGCGTCCGAATTCCAGTGTGCACAATAAGACTGCATTTGTAATTTTTCCTTTTTATAGAATCCACAAAATATTGGTGTCAAATTGTCGTGAATTTCCTGCCTAATCCATAATTACAAAAGTTTGTTCGACACCTTGAATAGAGTCGAGGCTAAATTCAACGGTATGGGGACTAGTGTTAGCTCATTTGCGGAAATTTTCATGCGGACCTAAACTGGGTAATCAGTCATAATTCACGTTTTTATAACTTTTTTCCAGTAACAGAAATATTTTCAAAATGGGTATCAAATTCTTTGCAATTATTTGATTTGTCTATGTATACAGGGATATTTCTTTTGCTCAGATAGTAAAAAGTACAGCTTTCACGATGAGCGCGGTATGTCGTCTGACAATATACACCGTCCGAATTCCAGTGTGCACAATAAGAATGCATTTGTAATTTTTCCTTTTTAATGAATCCACAAAATATTGCTGTCCAATTGTCAGGAATTTCTTGCCTTATCAATAAATACAAAAGTTTTTTCGACATCTTGATTAGAGTTGGGTCGAAATTCAACGGTATGGGGACCAGAGTTAGCTCATTTGCGGAAATTGTCTTGCGGCCCTAAACTGGGTAATCGGTCATAATTCACTTTCTTATAACTTTTTTCCAGTAAAAGAAATATTTTAAAAATGGGTATCAAATTTTGTGAAATTATTTGATTTATCTATGTTTGCAGGGATGTTTCATTTGGTCAGATATTAAAAAGTACAGCTTTCACTATGTGCGCGGAATGTCGTCCGACAATTTACAGCGTCCGAATTCCAGTGTGAACAATAAGACTGCATTTGTAATTTTTCCTTTTTATAGAATCCACAAAATATTGGTGTTAAATTGTCGAGAATTTCTTGCCTTATCCATAATTACAAAAGTTTGTTCGACACCTTGAATAGAGTCGAGGCAAAATTCAACGGTATGGGGTCTAGTGTTAGCTCATTTGCGGAAATTTTCATGCGGTCCTAAACTGGGTAATCAGTCATAATTCACGTTTTTATAACTTTTTTCCAGTAAAAGAAATATTTTCAAAATGGGTATCAAATTGTGTGCAATTATTTGATTTGTCTATGTATACAGGGATTTTTCTTTTGCTCAGATAGTAAAAAGAACATCTTTCACGATGTGCGCGGTATGTCGTCTGACAATATACAGCGTCCGAATTCCAGTGTGCACAATAAGAATGCATTTTTACTTTTTCCGATTTAGAGAATCCACAAAATATTGGTGTCCAATTGTCGGGAATTTCTTGCCTTATCCATAATTACAAAAGTTTGTTCGACACCTTGAATAGAGTCGAGGCAAAATTCAACGGTATGGGGACTAGTGTTAGCTCATTTGCGCAAATTTTCATGCGGACCTAAACTGGGAAATCAGTGATATTTCACTTGTTTATAACTTTTTTCCAGTAAAAGAAATATTTTCAAAATGGGTATCAAATTGTGTGCAATTATTTGATATGTTTATGTTTACAGGGATTGTTCATTTGCTCAGATAGTAAAAAGTACAGCTTTCACCATTTTCGCGGTATGTCGTCTGACAATATACAGCGTCCGAATTCCAGTGTGAACAATAAGAATGCATTTGTAATTTTTCCTTTTTATCGAATCCACAATATATTGGTGTCAAGTTGTCGGGAATTCCTTGCCTTATCCATAATTGCAAGAGTTTGTTCGACACCTTGAATAGAGTCGAGGCAAAATTCAACGGTATGGAGAGTAGTGTTAGCTCATTTGCGGAAATTTTCATGCGGACCTAAACTGGGTAATCAGTCATAATTCACTTTTATATAACTTTTATCCAGTAAAAGAAATATTTTCAAAATGGGTATCAAATTGTGTGCAATTATTTAATTTGTCTATGTTTACAGGGATTTTTCATTTGCTCAGATAGTAAAAAGTACAGCTTTCACCATGTGCGCGGCATGACGTCTGACAATTTACAGCGTCCGAATTCCAGTGTGCACAATAAGACTGCATTTCTACTTTTTCCTTTTTATAGAATCCACAAAATATTGGTGTCAAATTGTCGCGAATTTCTTGCCTTATCCATAATTACAAAAGTTTGTTCGACACCTTGAATAGAGTCGAGGCAAAATTCAACGGTATGGGGACTATTGTTAGCTCATTTGCGGAAATTTTCATGCGGACCTAAACTGGGCAATCAGTCATAATTCACTTTTTTATAACTTTTTTCCAGTAAAAGAAATATTTTCAAAATGGGTATCAAATTGTGTGAAATGATTTGATTCGTCTATGTATACAGGGTTTTTTCTTTCGCTCAGATAGTAAAAAGTACAGCTTACACCATGTGCGCGGAATGTCGTCTGACAATTTACAGCGTCCGAATTCCAGTGTGCACAATAAGACTGCATTTGTAATTTTTACTTTTTATCGAATCCACAATATATTGGTGTCAAATTGTCGGGAATTCCTTACCTTATCCATAATTACGAATGTTTTTTCGACACCTTGAATAGAGTCGATTCAAAATTCAAAGGAATGGGGACTAGTGTTAGCTCATTTGCGGAAATATTCATGCGGACCTAAACTGTGTAATCAGTCATAATTCACTTTTTTATAACTTTTTTCCAGTAAAAGAAACAGTTTCAAAATGGGTATGAAATTGTGTGCAATTATTTGATTTGTCTATGTATACAGGGATTTTTCTTTTGCTCAGATAGTAAAAAGTACAGCTTTCACGATGTGCGCGTTATGTCGTCTGACAATATACAGCGTCCGAATTCCAGTATGCACAATAAGAATGCATTTGTAATTTTTCCTTTTTATAGAATGCACAAAATATTGCGGTCCAATTGTCGGGAATTTCTTGCCTTATCCATAATTACAAAAGTTTTTTCGACAGCTTGATTAGAGTCGAGTCGAAATACAACGGTATGGGGACTTGTGTTAGCTCATTTGCGGAAATATTCATGCGGACCTAAACTGGGCAATCAGTCATAATTCACTTTTTTATAACTTTTTTCCAGTAAAAGAAACAGTTTCAAAATGGGTATCAAAATTTTTGCAATTATTTGATCTGTCTATGTATACAGGGATTTTTCTTTTGCTCAGATAGTAAAAAGTACAGCTTTCACGATGTGCGCGTTATGTCGTCTGACAATATACAGCGTCCGAATTCCAGTATGCACAATAAGAATGCATTTGTAATTTTTCCTTTTTATAGAATGCACAAAATATTGCGGTCCAATTGTCGGGAATTTCTTGCCTTATCCATAATTACAAAAGTTTTTTCGACAGCTTGATTAGAGTCGAGTCGAAATTCAACGGTATGGGGACTTGTGTTAGCTCATTTGCGGAAATTGTCATGCGGCCCTAAACTGGGAAATCAGTGATATTTCACATGTTTATAACTTTTTTCCAGTAAAAGAAATAATTTCAAAATGGGTATCAAATTGTGTGCAATTATTTGATTTGTATATGTTTACTGGGATTTTTCATTTGCTCAGATAGTAAAAAGTACAGCTTTCACCATGTGCGCGGTATGTCGTTTGACAATTTACAGCGTCCGAATTCCAGTGTGCACAATAAGAATGCATTTCTACTTTTTCATTTTTAGAGAATCCACAAAATATTGGTGTCAAATTGTCGGGATTTTCTTGCCTTATCCATAATTACAAAAGATTTTCGACACGCTGAATAGAGTTTAGGCGAAATTTAACGGTATGGGGACTAGCGTTAGCTCATTTGCGGAAATTGTGATGCGGCCCTAAACTGGGAAATCAGTGATATTTCACTTGTTTATAACTTTTTTCCAGTAAAAGAAATATTTTCAAAATGGGTACCAAATTGTGTGAAATTATTTGATTTATCTATGTTTACTGGGATGTTTCATTTGGTCAGATAGTAAAAAGTACAGCTTTCACTATGTGCGCGGTATGTCGTCTGACAATTTACTGCGTCAGAATTCCAGTGTGCACAATAAGACTGCATTTGTAATTTTTCCTTTTTATTGAATCCACAAAATATTGGTGTCAAATTGTCGAGAATTTCTTGCCTTATCCATAATTACAAAAGTTTTTTCGACACCTTGAATAGAGTCGAGGCAAAATACAACGGTATGGGGACTAGTGTTAGCTCATTTGCGGAAATTTTCATGCGGACCTAACCTGGGTAATCAGTCATAATTCACGTTTTTATAACTTTTTTCCAGTAAAAGAAATATTTTCAAAATGGGTATCAAATTGTGTGCAATTATTTGATTTGTCTATGTATACAGGGATTTTTCTTTAGCTCAGATAGTAAAAAGTACAGCTTTCACCATGTGCGCGGTATGTCGTATGAGAATATACAGCGTCCGAATTCCAGTGTGAACAATAAGAATGCATTTGTAATTTTTCCTTTTTATAGAATCCACAATATATTGGTATCCAATTGTCGGGAATTCCTTACCTTATCCATAATTACGAAAGTTTTTTCGTCACCTTGAATAGAGTCGATTTGAAATTCAACGGTATGGGGACTTGTGTTAGCTCATTTGTGGAAATTGTCATTCGGCCCTAAACTGGGAAATCAGTCATATTTTACTTGTTTATATCTTTTTTCCAGTAAAAGAAATATTTTCAAAATGGGTATCAAATTGTGTGCAATTATTTGATATGTCTATGTTTACAGGGATTTTTCATTTGCTCAGATAGTAAAAAGTACAGCTTTCACCATGTGCGCGGCATGACGTCTGACAATTTACAGCGTCCGAATTCCAGTGTGCACAATAAGACTGCATTTCTACTTTTTCCTTTTTATAGAATCCACAAAATATTGGTGTCAAACTGTCGTGAATTTCTTGCCTTATCCATAATTACAAAAGTTTCTTCGACACCTTGAATAGAGTCGAGGCAAAATTCAAAGGAATGGGCACTAGTGTTTGCTCATTTGCGGAAATTTTTATGCAGACCTAAACTGGGTATTCAGTCATAATTCATTTAATTATAACTTTTTTCCAGTAAAAGAAACATTTTCAAAATGGGTATCAAATTGTGTGCAATTATTTGATTTGTCTATGTATACAGGGATTTTTCTTTTGCTCAGATAGTAAAATGTACAGCTTTCACCATGTGCGCGGTATGTCGTCTGACAATATACAGCGTCCGAATTCCTGTGTGCACAATATGTATGCATTTGTAATTTTTCCTTTTTATGAAATCCACAAAATATTGCTGTCCAATTGTCGGGAATTTCTTGCCGTATCCATAATTACAAAAGTTTTTTCGACACCTTGATTAGAGTCGGGTCGAAATTCAACGGTATGGGGACTTGTGTTAGCTCATTTGCGGAAATTATCATGCGGCCCTAAACTGGGAAATCAGTGATATTTCACATGTTTTTAACTTTTTTCCAGTAAAAGAAATATTTTTAAAATGGGTATCAAATTGTGTGCAATTATTTGATTTGTCTATGTTTACAGGGATTTTTCATTTGCTCAGATAGTAAAAAGTACAGCTTTCACCATGTGCGCGGCATGACGTCTGACAATTTACAGCGTCCGAATTCCAGTGTGCACAATAAGTCTGCATTTCTACTTTTTCCTTTTTAGAGAATCCACAAAATATTGGTGTCAAATTGTCGAGAATTTCTTGCCTTATCCATAATTACAAAAGTTTGTTCGACACCTTGAATAGAGTCGAGGCAAAATTCAACGGTATAGGGACTAGTGTTAGCTCATTTGCGGAAATTTTCATGCGGACCTAAACTGGGTAATCTGTCATAATTCACTTTTTTATAACTTTTTTCCAGTAAAAGAAATATTTTCAAAATGGGTATCAAATTGTGTGCAATTATGTGATTTGTCTATGTATACAGGGATTTTTCTTTTGCTCAGATAGTAAAAAGTACAGCTTTCACCATGTGCGCGGAATGTCGTCTGACAATTTACAGCGTCCGAATTCCAGTGTGCACAATAAGACTGCATTTGTAATTTTTCTTTATCGAATCCACAATATATTGGTGTCAAATTGTCGGGAATTTCTTGCCCTATCCATAATTACAAAAGTTTTTTCGACACCTTGATTAGAGTCGAGTCGAAATTCAACGGTATGGGGACTTCTGTTAGCTCATTTGCAGAAATTGTCATGCGGCCCAAAAGTGGGAAATCAGTGATATTTCACTTGTTTATAACTTTTTTCCAGTAAAAGAAATATTTTCAAAATGGGTATCAAATTGTGTGAAATTATTTGATTTGTCTATGTTTACAGGGATTTTTCATTTGCTCAGATAGTAAAAAGTACAGCTTTCACCATGTGCGCGGTATGTCGTCTGACAATTTACAGCGACCGAATTCCAGTGTGCACAATAAGACTGCATTTGTCATTTTTCCTTTTTATCGAATCCACAATATATTGGTGTCCAATTGTCGGGAATTCCTTACCTTATCCATAATTACAAAAGATTGTTCGACAACTTGAAGGAAGTCGAGGCAAAATTTAACGGTATGGGGACTAGTGTTAGCTCATTTGCGGAAATTTTCATGCGGACCTGAACTGGGTAATCAGTCATAATTCACTTTTTTATAACTTTTTTCCAGTAAAAGAAATATTTTCAAAATGGGTATCAAATTGTGTGCAATTATTTGATATGTCTATGTTTTCAGGGAGTTTTCATTTGCTCAGATAGTAAAAAGTAGTGCTTTCACCATGTGCGCGGCATGACGTCTGACAATTTACAGCGACCGAATTCCAGTGTGCACAATAAGACTGCATTTCTACTTTTTCATTTTTATATAATCCACAAGATATTGGTGTCCAATTGTCGGGAATTCCTTACCTTATCCATGATTACGAAAGTTTTTTCGACACCTTGAATAGAGTCGATTCGAAATTCAACGGTATGGGGACTTGTGTTAGCTCATTTGTGGAAATTGTCATGCGGCCCTAAACTGGGAAATCAGTCATATTTCACTTGTTTATAACTTTTTTCCAGTAAAAGAAATATTTTCAAAATCGGTATCAAATTGTGTGCAATTATTTGATATGTCTATGTTTACAGGGATTTTTTATTTGCTCAGATAGTAAAAAGTACAGCTTTCACCATGTGCGCGGCATGACGTCTGACAATTTACAGCGTCCGAATTCCAGTGTGCACAATAAGACTGCATTTCTACTTTTTCCTTTTTATAGAATCCACAGAATATTGATGTCAAATTGTCGTGAATTTCTTGCTGTATCCATAATTACAAAAGTTTGTTCGACACCCTGAATAGGGTCAAGGCAAAATACAAAGGTATGGGGACTTGTGTTAGCTCATTTGTGGAAATTTTCATGTGGCCCTAAACTGGGTAATCAGTGATAATTCACTTGTTTATAACTTTTTTCCATTAAAAGAAATATTTTCAAAATGGGTATCAAATTGTGTGAAATTATTTGATTTATCTATGTTTACAGGGATATTTCATTTGGTCAGATAGTAAAAAGTACAGTTTTCACTATCTGCGCGGTATGTCGTCTGACAATTTACAGCGTCCGAATTCCAGTGTGCACAATAAGCCTGCATTTGTAATTTTTCCTTTTTATAGAATCCACAAAATATTGGTGTCAAATTGTCGATAATTTCGTGCCTTATCCATAATTACAAAAGTTTGTTCGACACCTTGATTAGAGTCGAGGCAAAATTCAACGGTACGGGGACTAGTGTTAGCTCATTTGCGGAAATTTTCATGCGGTCCTAAACTGGGTTATCAGGCATAATTCACGTTTTTATAAATTTTTCCAGTAAAAGAAATATTTTCAAAATGGGTATCAAATTGTGTGCAATTATTTGATATGTCTACGTTTACAGAGATTTTTCATTTGCTCAGATAGTAAAAAGTACAGTTTTCACCATGTGCGCGGCATGACGTCTGACAATTTATAGCGTCTGAATTCCAGTGTTTCACAATAATAATGCATTTCTAGTTTTTCCTTTTTAGAGAATCCACAAAATATTGGTGTCAAATTTTCGGGTATTCCATACCTTATCCATAATTACGAAAGTTTTTTCGACACCTTCAATAGAGTCGATTCGAAATACAACGGCATGGGGACTTGTGTTAGCTCATTTGTGGAAATTGTCATGCGGCCCTAAACTGGGAAATCAGTCATATTTCACTTGTTTATAACTTTTTTCCGTTTAAAAGAAATATTTTCAAAATGGGTATCAAATTGTGTGCGATTATTTGATATGTCTATGTTTACAGGGATTTTTCATTTGCTCAGATAGTAAAAAGTACAGCTTTCACTATCTGCGCGGTATGTCGTCTGACAATTTACAGCGTCCTAATTCCAGTGTGCACAATAAGACTGCATTTGTAATTTTTCCTTTTTATAGAATCCACAAAATATTGGTGTCAAATTGTCGGGAATTTCTTGCCTTATCCATAATTACAAAAGTTTGTTCGACACCTTGAATAGAGTCGAGGCAAAATTCAACGGTATGGGGAGTAGTGTTAGCTCATTTGCGGAAATTTTCATGCGGACCTAAACTGGGCAATCAGTGATAATTCACTTGTTTATAACTTTTTTCCAGTACAAGAAATATTTTCAAAATGGGTATCAAATTGTGTGCAATTATTTGATATGTCTATGTTTACAGGGATTATTCATTTGCTCAGATTGTAAAAAGTACAGCTTTCACCATGTGAGCGGCATGACGTCTGACAATTTACAGCGTCCGAATTCCAGTGTGCACAATAAGACTGAATTTCTACTTTTTCCTTTTTATAGAATCCACAAAATATTGCTGTCCAATTGTCGAGAATTTCTTGCCTTATCCATAATTACAAAAGTTTGTTCGACACCTTGAATAGAGTCGAGGCAAAATTCAACGGTATGGGGACTAGTGTTAGCTCATTTGCGGAAATTTTCATGCGGACCTAAACTGGGAAATCAGTCATATTTCACTTGTTTATAACTTTTTTCCAGTAAAAGAAATATTTTCAAAATGGGTATCAAATTGTGTGCAATTATTTGATATGTCTATGTTTACAGGGATTTTTCATTTGCTCAGATAGTAAAAAGTACAGATTTAACCATGTGCGCCGCATGACGTCTGACAATTTACAGCGTCCGAATTCCAGTGTGCACAATAAGACTGCATTTCTACTTTTTCTTTTTCATAGAATCCACAAAATATTGGTGTCAAATTGTCGGGAATTGCTTGCCTTATCCATAATTACAAAAGTTTGTTCGACACCTTGAATAGAGTCGAGGCAAAATTCAACGGTTTGGGGACTAGTCTTAGCTCATTTGCGGAAATTTTCATGGGGACCTAAACTGGGTAATCAGTCTTAATTCACTTTTTTATAACTTTTTTCCAGTAAAAGAAATATTTTCAAAATGGGTATCAAATTTTGTGCAATTATTTGATTTGTCTATGTTTACAGGGATTTTTCATTTGCTCAGATAGTAAAAAGTACAGATTTCACCATGTGCGCGGTATGTCGTCTGACAATATACAGCGTCCGAATTCCAGTGTGAACAATAAGAATGCATTTGTAATTTTTCCTTTTTATAGAATCCACAAAATATTGCTGTCCAATTGTCGAGAATTTCTTGCCTTATCCATAATTACAAAAGTTTGTTCGACACCTTGAATAGAGTCGAGGCAAAATTCAACGGTATGGGGAGTAGTGTTAGCTCATTTGCGGAAATTTTCATGCGGACCTAAACTGGGTAATCAGTGATGATTCACTTTTTTATTACTTTTTTCAAGTAAAAGAAATATTTTCAAAATGGGCATCAAATTGTGTGCAATTATTTGATTCGTCTATGTATACAGGGGTTTTTCATTTGCTCAGATAGTAAAAAGTACAGCTTTCACCATGTGCGCGTTATGTCGTCTGACAATTTACAGCGTCCGAATTCCAGTGTGCACAATATGACTACATTTGTAATTTTTCCTTTTTATCGAATCCACAATATATAGGTGTACAATTGTCGGGAATTCCTTACCTTATCCATAATTACAAAAGTTTTTTCGACACCTTGAATAGAGTCGATTCGAAATTCAACGGTATGGGGACTTAAGTTAGCTCATTTGTGGAAATTGTCATGCGGCCCTAAACTGGGAAATCAGTCATATTTCACTTGTTTATAACTTTTTTCCAGTAAAAGAAATATTTTCAAAATGGGTGTCAAATTGTGTGCAATTATTTTATATGTCTATGTTTACTGGGATTTTTAATTTGCTCAGATAGTAAAAAGTACAGCTTTCACCATGTGCGCCGCATGACGTCTGACAATTTACAGCGTCCGAATTCCAGTGTGCACAATAAGACTGCATTTCTACTTTTTCTTTTTTATAGAATCCACAAAATATTGGTGTCAAATTGTCGGGAATTGCTTGCCTTATCCATAATTACAAAAGTTTGTTCGACACCTTGAATAGAGTCGAGGCAAAATTCAACGGTTTGGGGACTAGTCTTATCTCATTTGCGGAAATTTTCATGCGGACCTAAACTGGGTAATCAGTCTTAATTCACTTTTTTATAACTTTTTTCCAGTAAAAGAAATATTTTCAAAATGGGTATCAAATTGTGTGCAATTATTTGATTTGTCTATGTTTACAGGGATTTTTCATTTGCTCAGATAGTAAAAAGTACAGATTTCACCATGTGCGCGTTATGTCGTCTGACAATTTACAGCGTCCGAATTCCAGTGTGCACAATAAGACTGCATTTGTAATTTTTCCTTTTTATAGAATCCACAAAATATTGCTCTCCAATTGTCGGGAATTACTTGCCTTATCCATAATTACAAAAGTTTTTTCGACACCTTGATTAGAGTCGAGTCGAAATTCAACGGTATGGGGACTCGTGTTAGCTCATTTGCGGAAATTGTCATGCGGCCCTAAACTGGGAAATCAGTGATATTTCACATGTTTATAACTTTTTTCCAGTAAAAGAAATATTTTCAAAATGGGTATCAAATTGTGTGCAATTATTTGATTTGTCTATGTTTACAGGGATTTTTCATTTGCTCCGATAGTAAAAAGTACAGCTTTCACCATGTGCGCGTTATGTCGTCTGACAATTTACAGCGTCCGAATTCCAGTGTGCACAATAAGACTACATTTGTAATTTTTCCTTTTTATCAAATCCACAATATATTGGTGTCAAATTGTCGTGAATTCCTTACCTTATCCATAATTACAAAAGTTTTTTCGACACGTTGAATAGAGACGAGGCGAAATTCAACGGTATGGGGACTTGTGTTAGCTCATTTGTGGATATTGTCATGCGGCCCTAAACTGGGAAATCAGTCATATTTCACTTGTTTATAACTTTTTTCCAGTAAAAGAAATATTTTCAAATTGGGTATCAAATTGTGTACAATTATTTGATATGTCTATGTTTACAGGGATTTTTCATTTGCTCAGATAGTAAAAAGTACAACTTTCACCATGTGCGCGGCATGACGTCTGACAATTTACAGCGTCCGAATTCCAGTGTGCACAATAAGACTGCATTTCTACTTTTTCCTTTTTATAGAATCCACAAAATATTGCTGTCCAATTGTCGGGAATTTCTCACGTTATCTATAATGAAAAAAGTTATTTCGACACCTTGAATAGAGTCGAGGCGAAATTCAACGGTATGCCGACGTGTGTTAGCTCATTTGCGGAAAATGTCATGCGGCCCTAAACTGGGAAATCAGTCATATTTCACTTGTTTATAACTTTTTTCAAGTAAAAAAAATATTTTCAAAATGGGTATCAAATTGTGTGCAATTATTTGATTTGTCTATGTTTACAGGGATTTTTCATTTGCTCAGATAGTAAATAGTACAGATTTCACCATGTGCGCGTTATGTCGTCTGACAATTTACAGCGTCCGAATTCCAGTGTGCACAATAAGACTGCATTTGTAATTTTTCCTTTTTATAGAATCCACAAAATATTGCTCTCCAATTGTCGGAAATTACTTGCCTTATACATAATTACAAAAGTTTTTTCGACACATTGATTAGAGTCGAGTCGAAATTCAACGGTATGGGGACTCGTGTTAGCTCATTTGCGGAAATTGTCATGCGGCCCTAAACTGGGAAATCAGTGATATTTCACATATTTATAACTTTTTTCCAGTAAAAGAAATATTTTCAAAATGGGTATCAAATTGTGTGCAATTATTTGATTTGTCTATGTTTACAGGGATTTTTCATTTGCTCAGATAGTAAAAAGTACAGCTTTCACCATGTGCGCGTTATGTCGTCTGACAATTTACAGCGTCCGAATTCCAGTGTGCACAATAAGACTGCATTTGTAATTTTTCTTTTTTTATCAAATCCACAATATATTGGTGTCAAATTGTCGTGAATTCCTTACCTTATCCATAATTACAAAAGTTTTTTCGACACCTTGAATAGAGACGAGGCGAAATTCAACGGTATGGGGACTTGTGTTAGCTCATTTGTGGAAATTGTCATGCGGCCCTAAACTAGGAAATCAGTCATAATTCACTTTTTTATAACCTTTTTCCAGTAAAAGAAATATTTTCAAAATGGGTATCAAATTGTGTGCAATTATTTGATTTGTCTATGTATACAGGGATTTTTCTTTTGCTCAGATAGTAAAAAGTACAGCTTTCACCATGTGCGCGGTATGTCGTCTGACAATATATAGCGTTCGAATTCCAGTGTGCACAATAAGACTGCATTTGTAATTTTTCCTTTTTATAGAATCCACAAAATATTGGTGTCAAATTGTCGAGAATTTCTTGCCTTATCCATAATTACAAAAGTATGTTCGACACATTGAATAGAGTCGAGGCAAAATTCAACGGTATGTGGACTAGTGTTAGTTCATTTGCGGAAATTTCCATGCGGACCAAAAGTGGGTATTCAGTCATAATTCACTTTTTTATAAATTTTTCCAGTAAAAGTAATATTTTCAAAATGGGTATCAAATTGTGTGCAATTATTTGATTTGTCTATGTATACAGGGATTTGTCTTTTGCTCAGATAGTAAAAAGTACAGCTTTCACCATGTGCGCGGTATGTCGTCTGACAATCTACAGCGTCCGAATTCCAGTGTACACAATAAGAATGCATTTCTACTTTTTCCTTTTTAGAGAATCCACAAAATATTGGTGTCAAATTGTCGAGAATTTCTTGCCTTATCCATAATTACAAAAGTTTTTTCGACACGTTGAATAGAGTCGATACGAAATTCAACGGTATGGCGACTTGTGTTAGCTCATTTGTGGAAATTGTCATGCGGCCCTAAACTGGGAAATCAGTCATAATTCACTTTTTTATAACTTTTTTCCAGTAAAAGAAATATTTTCAAAATGGGAATCAAATTGTGTGCAATTATTTGATTTGTCTATGTATACAGGGATTTTTCTTTTGCTCAGATAGTAAAAAGTACAGCTTTCACCATGTGCGCGGCATGACGTCTGACAATTTACAGCGTCCGAATTCCAGTGTGCACAATAAGACTTCATTTCTACTTTTTCATTTTTATAGAATCCACAAAATATTGCTGTCCAATTGTCTGGAATTTCTTGCCTTATCCATAATTACAAAAGTTTTTTCGACACCTTGATTAGAGTCGAGTCGAAATTCAACGGTATGGGGACTTGTGTTAGCTCATTTGCGGAAATTGTCATACGGCCCTAAACTGGGAAATCAGTCATATTTCACTTGTTTATAACTTTTTTCAGTTAAAAGAAATATTTTCAAAATGAGTATCAAATACTGTGAAATTATTTGATTTGTCTATGTTTACAGGAATTTTTCATTTGCTCAGATAGTAAAAAGTACAGCTTTCACCATGTGCGCGGTATGTCGTCTGACAATTTACAGCGTCCGAATTCCAGTGTGCACAATAAGACTGCATTTGTGATTTTTCCTTTTTATAGAATCCACAATATATTGGTGTCAAATTGTCGGGAATTCCTTACCTTATCCATAATTACAAAAGTTTTTTCGACACCTTGAATAGAGTCGAGGCGAAATTCAACGGTATGGGGACTTGTGTTAGCTCATTTGTGGAAATTGTCATGCGGCCCTAAACTGGGAAATCAGTCATATTTCACTTGTTTATAACTTTTTTCCATTAAAAGAAATATTTTCAAAATGGGTGTCAAATTGTGTGAAATTATTTGATTTGTCTATGTTTACAGGGATTTTTCATTTGCTCAGATAGTAAAAAGTACAGCTTTCACCATGTGCGCGGTATGTCGTCTGATAATTTACAGCGTCTGAATTCCAGTGTGCACAATAAGACTGCATGTGTAATTTTTCCTTTTTATCGAATCCACAATATATTGGTGTCCAATTGTCGGGAATTCCTTACCTTATCCATAATTACAAAAGTTTTTTCGACACCTTGTATAGAGTCGATTCGAAATTCAACGGTATGGGGACTTGTGTTAGCTCATTTGTGGAAATTGTCATTCGGCCCTAAACTGGGAAATCAGTGATATTTCACTTGTTTATAACTTTTTTCCAGTAAAAGAAATATTTTCAAAATGGGTATCAAATTGTGTGCAATTATTTGATGTCTCTATGTTTACAGGGATTTTTCATTTGCTCAGATAGTAAAAAGTACAGCTTTCACCATGTGCGCGGCATGACGTCTGACAATGTACAGCGTCCGAATTCCAGTGTGCACAATAAGACTGCATTTCTAGTTTTTCCTTTTTATAGAATCCACAAAATATTGGTGTCAAATTGTCGAGAATTTCTTGCTTTATCTATAATTACAAAAGTTTGTTCGACACCTTGAATAGAGTCGAGGCAAAATTCAAAGGTATGGGGACTAGTGTTAGCTCATTTGCGGAAATTTTCATGCGGACCTCAACTGGGCAATCAGTCATAATTCACTTTTTTATAACTTTTTTCCAGTAAAAGAAATATTTTCAAAATGGGTATCAAATTGTGTGCAATTATTTGATTTGTCTATGTATACAGGGATTTTTCTTTTGCTCAGATAGTAAAATGTACAGTTTTCACCATGTGCGCGGTATGTCGTCTGACAATATACAGCGTCCGAATTCCAGTGTGCACAATAAGAATGCATTTGTAATATTTCGTTTTTATAGAATCCACAAAATATTGCGGTCCAATTGTCGGGAATTTCTTGCCTTATCCATAATTACAAAAGTTTTTTCGACACCTTGATTAGACTCGAGTCGAAATTCAACGGTATGGGGACTTGTGTTAGCTCATTTGCGGAAATTGTCATGCGGCCCTAAACTGGGAAATCAGTGATATTTCACATGTTTTTAACTTTTTTCCTGTAAAAGAAATATTTTCAAAATGGGTATCAAATTGTGTGAAATTATTTGATTTGTCTATGTTTACTGGGATTTTTCATTTGCTCAGATAGTAAAAAGTACAGCTTTCACCATGTGCGCGGTATGTCGTCTGACAATTTACAGCGTCCGAATTCCAGTGTGCACAATAAGACTGCATTTCTACTTTTTCCTTTTTAGAGAATCCACAAAATATTGGTGTCAAATTGTCGAGAATGTCTTGCCTTATCCATAATTAAAAAAGTTTTTTCGACACCTTGATTACAGTCGAGGCAAAATTCAACGGTATGGGGACTTGTGTTAGCTCATTTGCGGAAATTTTCATGCGGACCTAAACTGGGTAATCAGTCATAATTCACTTGTTTATAACTTTTTTCCAGTAAAAGAAATATTTTCAAAATGGGTATCAAATTGTGTACAATTATTTGTTTGGTCTATGTATACAGGGATTTTTCATTTGGTCAGATAGTAAAAATTACAGCTTTCACCATGTGCGCGGTATGTCGTCTGACAATTTTCCGCGTCCGAATACCAGTGTGCACAATAAGACTGTATTTCTAATATTTCCTTTTTATCGAATCCACAAAATATTGCTGTCCAATTGTCGGGAATGTCTTAACTTATCCATAATTAAAAAAGTTTTATCGACACCTTGAATAGAGTCGAGGCGAAATTCAACGGTATGGGGACTTGTGTTAACTCATTTGCGGAAATTGTCATGCGGCCCTTAACTGGGAAATCAGTCATATTTCACTTGTTTATATCTTTTTTCCAGTATAAGAAATATTTTCAAAATGGGTATCAAATTGTGTGCAATTATTTGATTTGACTATATTTACAGGGATTTTTCATTTGGTCAGAGAGTAAAAAGTACAGCTTTCAACATGAGCGCGGTATGTCGTCTGACAATTTACAGCGTTCGGATTCTAGGTTGCACAATTAGACTGCATTTGTAATTTTTCCTTTTCATAGAATCCACAAAATATTGCTGTCCAATTGTCGGGAATTCCTTACCTTATCCATAATTACAAAAGTTTTTTCGACACCTTGAATAGAGTCGAGGCAAAATTCAACGGTATGTGGACTAGTGTTAGTTCATTTGCGGAAATTTCCATGCGGACCAAAAGTTGGTATTCAGTCATAATTCACTTTTTTATAAATTTTTCCAGTAAAAGTAATATTTTCAAAATGGGTATCAAATTGTGTGCAATTATTTGATTTGTCTATGTATACAGGGATTTGTCTTTTGCTCAGATAGTAAAAAGTACAGCTTTCACCATGTGCGCGGTATGTCGTCTGACAATCTACAGCGTCCGAATTCCAGTGTGCACAATAAGAATGCATTTCTACTTTTTCCTTTTTAGAGAATCCACAAAATATTGGTGTCAAATTGTCGAGAATTTCTTGCCTTATCCATAATTACAAAAGTTTTTTCGACACGTTGAATAGAGTCGATACGAAATTCAACGGTATGGGGACATGTGTTAGCTCATTTTTGGAAATTGTCATGCGGCCCTAAACTGGGAAATCAGTCATATTTCACTTGTTTCTAACTTTTTTCCAGTAAAAGAAATATTTTCAAAATGGGTATCAAATTGTGTGCAATTATTTGATATGTCTATGTTTACAGGGATTTTTCATTTGCTCAGATAATAAAAAGTACAGCTTTCACCATGTGCGCGGCATGACGTTTGACAATTTACAGCGTCCGAATTCCAGTGTGCACAATAAGACTGCATTTCTACTTTTTCCTTTTTAGAGAATTCACAAAATATTGGTGTCAAATTGTCGAGAATTTCTTGCATTATCCATAATTGCAAAAGTTTTTTCGACACCTTGAATAGAGTCGAGGCAAAATTCAAAGGTATGGGGTCTAGTGTTAGCTCATTTGCTGAAATTTTCATGCGGACCTATACTGGGTAATCAGTCATAATTCACTTTTTTATAACTTCTTTCCAGTAAAAGAAATATTTTCAAAATGGGTATCAAATTGTGTGAAATTATTTGATTTGTCTATGTTTACAGGGATGTTTCATTTGGTCAGATAGTAAAAAGTACAGCTTTCACTATGTGCGCGGTATGTCGTCTGACAATTTACAGCGTCCGAATTCCAGTGTGCACAATAAGACTGCATTTGTAATTTTTCCTTTTTATAGAATCCACAAAATATTGGTGTCAAATTTTCGAGAATTTCTTGCCTTATCCATAATTACAAAAGTTTGTTCGACACCTTGAATAGAGTCGAGGCAAAATTCAACGGTATGGGGACTAGTGTTAGCTCATTTGCGGAAATTTTCATGCGGACCTAAACTGGGTAATCAGTCATAATTCACGTTTTTATAACTTTTTTCCAGTAACAGAAATATTTTCAAAATGGGTATCAAATTGTTTGCAATTATTTGATTTGTCTATGTTTACAGGGATTTTTCATTTGCTCAGATATTAAAAAGTACAGCTTTCACCATGTGCGCGGTATGTCGTTTGACAATTTACTGAGTCCGAATTCCAGTGTGCACAATAAGAATGCATTTCTACTTTTTCCTTTTTAGAGAATCCACAAAATATTGGTGTCAAATTGTCGGGAATTTCTTGCCTTATCCATAATTACAAAAGTTTTTTCGACACGTTGAATAGAGTCGAGGCGAAATTTAACGGTATGTGGACTTTTGTTAGCTCATTTGCGGAAATTGTCATGCGGCCCTAAACTGGGAAATCAGTGATATTTCACTGGTTTATAACTTTTTTCCAGTAAAAGAAATATTTTCAAAATGGGTATCAAATTGTGTGCAATTATTTGATTTGTCTATGTATACAGGGATTTTTCTTTTGCTTAGATAGTAAAAAGTACAGCTTCCACATATGTGCGCGGTATGTCGTTTGACAATTTACAGCGTCCGAATTCCAGTGTGCACAATAAGAATGCATTTCTACTTTTTCCTTTTTAGGGAATCCACAAAATATTGGTGTCAAATTGTCGGGAATTTCTTGCCTTATCCATAATTACAAAAGTTTGTTCGACACCTTGAATAGAGTCGAGGCAAAATTCAACGGTATGGGGACTAGTGTTAGCTCATTTGCGGAAATTTTCATGCTGACCTAAACTGGGTAATCTGTCATAATTCACTTTTTTATAACTTTTTTCCAGTAAAAGAAATATTTTCAAAATGATTATAAAATTGTGTGCAATTATTTGATTTATCTATGTATACAGGGATTTTACTTTTGCTCAGATAGTAAAAAGTACAGCTTTCACCATGTGCGCGGTATGTCGTCTGACAATTTACAGCGTCCGAATTCCAGTGTGCACAATAAGAATGCATTTGTAATTTTTCCTTTTTATCGAATCCACAGGATATTGGTGTCCAATTGTCGGGAATTCCTTACCTTATCCATAATTACGAAAGTTTTTTCGACACCTTGAATAGAGTCGATTCGAAATTCAACGGTATGGGGACTTGTGTTAGCTCATTTGTGGAAATTGTCATGCGGCCCTAAACTGGAAAATCAGTCATATTTCACTTGTTTATAACTTTTTTCCAGTAAAAGAAATATTTTCAAAATGGGTATCAAATTGTGTGCAATTATTTGATATGGTTATGTTTTCAGGGATTTTTCATTTGCTCAGATAGTAAAAAGTACAGCTTTCACCATGTGCGCGGCATGACGTCTGACAATTTACAGCGTCCGAATTCCAGTGTGCACAATAAGACTGCATTTCTACTTTTTCCTTTTTATAGAATCCACAGAATATTGATGTGAAATTGTCGTGAATTTCTTGCCTTATCCATAATTACAAAAGTTTGTTCGACACCTTGAATAGAGTCGAGGCAAAATTCAACGGTATGGGGACTAGTGTTAGCTCATTTGCGGAAATTTTCATGCGGACCTAAACTGGGTAATCAGTCATAATTCACTTTTTTATAACTTTTTTCCAGTAAAAGAAATATTTTCAAAATCGGTATCAAATTGTGTGCAATTATTTGATATGTCTATGTTTTCAAGGATTTTTCATTTGCTAAGATAGTAAAAAGTACAGATTTCACCATGTGCACGGCATGACGTCTGACAATTTACAGCGAGCGAATTCCAGTGTGCACAATAAGAATGCATTTGTAATTTTTCCTTTTTATAGAATCCACAAAATATTGCTGTCCAATTGTCGAGAATTTCTTGCCTTATCCATAATTACAAAAGTTTTTTCGACACCTTGATTAGAGTTGGGTCGAAATACAAAGGTATGGGGACTTGTGTAGCTCAATTGCGGAAATTGTCATGCGGCCCTAAACTGGGAAATCAGTCATATTTCACTTGTTTATAACTTTTTTCCAGTAAAAGAAATATTTTCAAAATGGGTATCAAATTGAGTGCAATTATTTGATTCGTCTATGTATACAGGGATATTTCTTTTGCTCAGATAGTAAAAAGTACAGCTTTCACCATGTGCGCGGTATGTCGTCTGACAATTTACAGCGTCCGAATTCCAGTGTGCACAATAAGACTGCATTTGTAATTTTTCCTTTTTATCGAATCCACAGGATATTGGTGTCCAATTGTCGGGAATACCTTACCTTATCCATAATTACGAAAGTTTTTTCGACACCTTGAATAGAGTCGATTCGAAATTCAACGGTATGGGGACTTGTGTTAGCTCATTTGTGGAAATTGTCATGCGGCCCTAAACTGGAAAATCAGTCATATTTCACTTGTTTATAACTTTTTTCCAGTAAAAGTAATATTTTCAAAATGGGTATCAAATTGTGTGCAATTATTTGATATGTCTATGTTTTCAGGGATTTTTCATTTGCTCAGATAGTAAAAAGTACAGCTTTCACCATGTGCGCGGCATGACGTCTGACAATTTACAGCGTCCGAATTCCAGTGTGCACAATAAGACTGCATTTCTACTTTTTCCTTTTTATAGAATCCACAGAATATTGATGTGAAATTGTCGTGAATTTCTTGCCTTATCCATAATTACAAAAGTATGTTCGACACCTTGAATAGAGTCGAGGCAAAATTCAAATGTATGGGGACTAGTGTTAGCTCATTTGCGGAAATTGTCATGCGGACCTAAACTGGGTAATCAGTGATATTTCACTTGTTTATAACTTTTTTCCAGTAAAAGAAATATTTTCAAAATGGGTATCAAATTGTGTGAAATTATTTGATTTATCTATGTTTACTAGGATGTTTCATTTGGTCAGATAGTAAAAAGTACAGCTTTCACTATGTGCGCGGTATGTCGTCTGACAATTTACAGCGTCCGAATTCCAGTGTGCACAATAAGACTGCATTTGTAATTTTTCCTTTTTATAGAATCCACAAAATATTGGTGTCAAATTGTCGTGAATTTCTTGCCTTATCCATAATTACAAAAGTTTGTTCGACACCTTGAATAGAATCGAGGCAAAATTCAACGGTTTGGGGACTAGTGTTAGCTCATTTGTGGAAATTTTCATGCGGACCTAAACTGGGTAATCAGTCATAATTCACTTTTTTATAACTTTTTTCCAGTAAAAGAAATATTTTCAAAATCGATATCAAATTGTGTGCAATTATTTGATATGTCTATGTTTTCAGGGATTTTTCATTTGCTAAGATAGTAAAAAGTACAGATTTCACCATGTGCACGGCATGACGTCTGACAATTTACAGCGACCGAATTCCAGTGTGCACAATAAGAATGCATTTGTAATTTTTCCTTTTTATAGAATCCACAAAATATTGCTGTCCAATTGTCGAGAATTTCTTGCCTTATCCATAATTACAAAAGTTTTTTCGACACCTTGATTAGAGTTGGGTCGAAATACAACGGTATGGGGACTTGTGTTAGCTCATTTGCGGAAATTGTCATGCGGCCCTAAACTGGGAAATAAGTGATATTTCACTTGTTTATAATTTTTTTCCTGTAAAAGAAATATTTTCAAAATGGGTATCAAATTGTGTGCAATTATTTGATATGTCTATGTTTACAGGGATTTTTCATTTGCTCAGATAGTAAAAAGTACAGCTTTCACCATGTGCGCGGTATGTCGTCTGACAATTTACAGCGTCCGAATTCCAGTGTGCACAATAAGACTGCATTTGTAATTTTTCCTTTTTATCGAATCCACAATATATTGGTTTCCAATTGTCGGGAATTCCTTAACTTATCCATAATTACAAAAGTTTTTTCGACACCTTGAATAGAGTCGATTCGAAATTCAACGGTATGGGGACTTGTGTTAGCTCATTTGTGGAAATTGTCATGCGGCCCTAAACTGGGAAATCAGTCATATTTCACTTGTTTATAACTTTTTTCCAGTAAAAGAAATATTTTCAAAATGGGTATCAAATTGTGTGCAATTATTTGATTTGTCTATGTATACAGGGATTTTTCTTTTGCTTAGATAGTAAAAAGTACAGCTTCCACATATGTGCGCGGTATGTCGTTTGACAATTTACAGCGTCCGAATTCCAGTGTGCACAATAAGAATGCATTTCTACTTTTTCCTTTTTAGGGAATCCACAAAATATTGGTGTCAAATTGTCGGGAATTTCTTGCCTTATCCATAATTACAAAAGTTTGTTCGACACCTTGAATAGAGTCGAGGCAAAATTCAACGGTATGGGGACTAGTGTTAGCTCATTTGCGGAAATTTTCATGCTGACCTAAACTGGGTAATCTGTCATAATTCACTTTTTTATAACTTTTTTCCAGTAAAAGAAATATTTTCAAAATGATTATAAAATTGTGTGCAATTATTTGATTTATCTATGTATACAGGGATTTTACTTTTGCTCAGATAGTAAAAAGTACAGCTTTCACCATGTGCGCGGTATGTCGTCTGACAATTTACAGCGTCCGAATTCCAGTGTGCACAATAAGACTGCATTTGTAATTTTTCCTTTTTATAGAATCCACAATATATTGGTGTCAAATTGTCGGGAATTTCTTGCCTTATCCATAATTACAAAAGTTTTTTCGACACCTTTATTAGAGTCGAGTCGAAATTCAACGGTATGGGGACTTGTGTTAGCTCATTTGCGGAAATTGTCATGCGGCCCTAAACTGGGAAATCAGTGATATTTTACTTCTTTATAACTTTTTTCCAGTAAAAGAAATATTTTCAAAATGGTTATCAAATTGTGTGAAATTATTTGATTTGTCTATGTTTACAGGGATTTTTCATTTGCTCAGATAGTAAAAAGTACAGCTTTCAACATGTGCGCGGTATGTCGTCTGACAATTTACAGCGTCCGAATTCCAGTGTGCACAATAAGACTGCATTTGTAATTCTTCCTTTTTATCGAATCCACAATATACTGGTGTCTAATTGTCGGGAATTCCTTACTTTATCCATAATTACAAAAGTTTTTTCGACACTTTGAATAGAGCCGAGGCAAAATTCAACGGTATGGGGACTAGTGTTAGCTCATTTGCGGAAATTTTCATGCAGACCTAAACTGGGTAATCAGTCATAATTGACTTTTTTATAACTTTTTTCCAGTAAAAGAAATATTTTCAAAATGGGTATCAAATTGTGTGCAATTATTTGATTTGTCTATGTATACAGGGATTTTTCTTTTGCTTAGATAGTAAAAAGTACAGCTTTCACCATGTGCGCGGTATGTAGTCTGAAAATTTACTGCGTCCGAATTCCAGTGTGCACAATAAGACTGCATTTGTAATTTTTCCTTTTTATCGAATCCACAATATATTGGTGTCCAATTGTCGGGAATTCCTTACCTTATCCATAATTACAAAAGTTTTTCCGACACCTTGAATAGAGTCGATTCGAAATACAACGGTATGGGGACTTGTGTTAGCTCATTTGTGGAAATTGTCATGCGGCCCTAAACTGGGAAATCAGTCATATTTCACTTGTTTATAACTTTTTTCCAGCAAAAGAAATATTTTCAAAATGGGTATCAAATTGTGTGCAAT
Source organism: Acanthosepion esculentum (assembly GCA_964036315.1). NCBI lineage: Eukaryota > Metazoa > Mollusca > Cephalopoda > Sepiida > Sepiidae > Acanthosepion > Acanthosepion esculentum. The sequence continues at coordinate 73,303,648 of OZ038509.1, read as the reverse complement.
TATTTGGTTTGTCTATGTATACAGGGATTTTTCATTTGCTCAGATAGTAAAAAGTACAGCTTTCACCATGTGCGCGGTATGTCGTCTGACAATTTACAGCGTCCGAATTCCAGTGTGCACAATAAGACTGCATTTGTAATTTTTCCTTTTTATAGAATCCACAATATATTGGTGTCAAATTGTCGGGAATTTCTTGCCTTATCCATAATTACAAAAGTTTTTTCGACACCTTTATTAGAGTCGAGTCGAAATTCAACGGTATGGGGACTTGTGTTAGCTCAATTGCGGAAATTGTCATGCGGCCCTAAACTGGGAAATCAGTGATATTTTACTTGTTTATAACTTTTTTCCAGTAAAAGAAATATTTTCAAAATGGGTATCAAATTGTGTGAAATTATTTGATTTTTTCTATGTTTACAGGGATTTTTCATTTGCTCAGATAGTAAAAAGTACAGATTTCAACATGTGCGCGGTATGTCGTCTGACAATTTACAGCGTCCGAATTCCAGTGTGCACAATAAGACTGCATTTGTAATTCTTCCTTTTTATCGAATCCACAATATATTGGTGTCCAATTGTCGGGAATTCCAAACTTTATCCATAATTACAAAAGTTTTTTCGACACCTTGAATAGAGCCGAGGCAAAATTCAACGGTATGGGGACTAGTGTTAGCTCATTTGCGGAAATTTTCATGCAGACCTAAACTGGGTAATCAGTCATAATTGACTTTTTTATAACTTTTTTCCAGTAAAAAAATATTTTCAAAATGGGTATCAAATTGTGTGCAATTATTTGATTTGTCTATGTATACAGGGATTTTTCTTTTGCTTAGATAGTAAAAAGTACAGCTTTCACGATGTGCGCGGTATGTCGTCTGACAATTTACAGGGTGCGAATTCCAGTGTGCACAATATGACAGCATTTGTAATTTTTCCTTTTTATAGAATCCACAAAATATTGGTGTCAAATTGTCGTGAATTTCTTGCCTTATCCATAATTACAAAATTTTGTTCGACACCTTGAATAGAGTCGAGGCAAAATTCAACGGTATGGGGACTAGTGTTAGCTCATTTGCGGAAATTGTCATGCGGACCTAAACTGGGTAATCAGTCATAATTCACTTTTTTATAACTTTTTTCCAGTAAAAGAAATATTTTCAAAATCGGTATCAAATTGTGTGCAATTATTTGATATGTCTATGCTTTCAGGGATTTTTCATTTGCTAAGAAAGTAAAAAGTACAGATTTCACCATGTGCACGGCATGACGTCTGACAATTTACAGCGACCGAATTCCAGTGTGCACAATAAGAATGCATTTGTAATTTTTCCTTTTTATAGAATCCACAAAATATTGCTGTCCAATTGTCGAGAATTTCTTGCCTTATCCATAATTACAAAAGTTTTTTCGACACCTTGATTAGAGTTGGGTCGAAATACAAAGGTATGGGGACTTGTGTTAGCTCATTTGCGGAAATTGTCATGCGGCCCTAAACTGGGAAATCAGTGATATTTCACTTGTTTATAATTTTTTTCCAGTAAAAGAAATATTTTCAAAATGGGTATCAAATTGTGTGCAATTATTTGATATGTCTATGTTTACAGGGATTTTTCATTTGCTCAGATAGTAAAAAGTACAGCTTTCACCATGTGCGCGGTATGTCGTCTGACAATTTACAGCGTCCGAATTCCAGTGTGCACAATAAGACTGCATTTGTAATTTTTCCTTTTTATAGAATCCACAAAATATTGGTGTCAAATTTTCGAGAATTTCTTGCCTTATCCATAATTACAAAAGTTTGTTCGACACCTTGAATAGAGTCGAGGCAAAATTCAACGGTATGGGGACTAGTGTTAGCTCATTTGCGGACATTTTCATGCGGACCTAAACTGGGTAATCAGTCATAATTCACGTTTTTATAACTTTTTTCCAGTAACAGAAATATTTTCAAAATGGGTATCAAATTCTTTGCAATTATTTGATTTGTCTATGTTTACAGGGATTTTTCATTTGCTCAGATATTAAAAGTACAGCTTTCACCATGTGCGCGGCATGACGTCTGACAATTTACAGCGACCGAATTCCAGTGTGCACAATAAGACTGCATTTCTACTTTTTCCTTTTTATAGAATCCACAAAATATTGGTTTCAAATTGTCGGGAATTTCTTGCCTTATCCATAATTACAAAAGTTTGTTCGACACCTTGAATAGAGTCGAGGCGAAATTCAACGGTATGGGGACTAGTATTAGCTCATTTGCGGAAATTCTCATGCGGCCCTAAACTGGGAAATCAGTGATATTTCACATGTTTATAACTTTTTTCCAGTAAAAGAAATATTTTCAAAATGGGGATCAAATGGTGTGCAATTATTTGATTTGTATATGTTTACAGGGATTTTTCATTTACTCAGATAGTAAAAAGTACAGCTTTCACCATGTGCGAGGTATGTCGTCTGACAATTTACAGAGTCCGAATTCCAGTGTGCGCAATAAAACTGCATTTGTAATTTTTCCTTTTTATCGAAACCACAATATATTGGTGTCAAATTGTCGGGAATACCTTACCTTATCCATAATTACGAAAGTTTTTTCGACACCTTGAATAGAGTCGATTCGAAATTCAACGGTATGGGGACTTCTGTTAGCTGATTTGTGGAAATTGTCATGCGGCCCTAAACTGGGAAATCAGTCATATTACACTTGTTTATAACTTTTTTCCAGTAAAAGAAATATTTTCAAAATGGGTATCAAATTGTGTGCAATTATTTGATATGTCTATGTTTACAGGGATTTTCCTTTGCTCAGATAGTAAAAAGTACAGCTTTCACCATGTGCGCGGCATGACGTCTCACAATTTACAGCGTCCGAATTCCAGTGTGCACAATAAGACTGCATTTCTACTTTTTCCTTTTTATCGAATCCACAAAATATTGGTATCAAATTGTCGAGAATTTCTTGTCTTATCGATAATTACAAATGTTTGTTCCACACCTTGAATAGAGTCGAGGCAAAATTCAAAGGTATGGGGACTAGTGTTAGCTCATTTGCGGAAATTTTCATGCGGACCTAAACTGGGCAATCAGTCATATTTCACTTTTTTATAACTTTTTTCCAGTAAAAGAAATATTTTCAAAATGGGTATCAAATTGTGTGCAATTATTTGATTTGTCTATGTATACAGGGATTTTTCTTTTGCTCAGATAGTAAAATGTACAGCTTTCACCATGTGCGCGGTATGTCGTCTGACAATATACAGCGTCCGAATTCCAGTGTGCACAATAAGAATGCATTTGTAATTTTTCCTTTTTTTAGAATCCACAAAATATTGCGGTCCAATTGTCGGGAATTTCTTGCCTTATCCATAATTACAAAAGTTTTTTCGACACCTTGATTAGAGTCGAGTCGAAATTCAATGGTATGGGGACTTGTGTTAGCTCATTTGCGGAAATTGTCATGCGGCCCTAAACTGGGAAATAAGTCATATTTCACTTGTTTATAACTTTTTTCCAGTAAAAGAAATATTTTCAAAATGGGTATCAAATTGTGTGAAATTATTTGATTTATCTATGTTTACAGGGATGTTTCATTTGGTCAGATAGTAAAAAGTACAGCTTTCACTATGTGCGCGGTATGTCGTCTGACAGTTTACAGCGTCCGAATTCCAGTGTGCACAAAAAGACTGCATTTGTAATTTTTCCTTTTTATAGAATCCACAAAATGTTGGTGTCAAATTGTCGTGAATTTCTTGCCTTATCCATAATTACAAAAGTTTGTTCGACACCTTGAATAGAGTCGAGGCAAATTCAACGGTATGGGGACTAGTGTTAGCTCATTTGCGGAAATTTTCATGCGGACCTAAACTGGGTAATCAGTCATAATTCACTTTTTTATAACTTTTTTCCAGTAAAAGAAATATTTTCAAAATGGGTATCAAATTTTGTGCAATTATCTGATTTGTCTATGTATACAGGGATTTTTCTTTTGCTCAGATAGTAAAAAGTACAGCTTTCACCATGTGCGCGGCATGACGTCTGACAATTTACAGCGTCCGAATTCCAGTGTGCACAATAAGACTGCATTTCTACTTTTTCCTTTTTATCGAATCCACAAAATATTGGTGTCAAATTGTCGAGAATTTCTTGCATTATCCATAATTACAAAAGTTTGTTGGACACCTTGAATAGAGTCGAGGCAAAATTCAACGGTATGGGGACTAGTGTTAGCTCATTTGCGTAAATTTTCATGCGGACATAAACTGGGTAATCAGTCATAATTCACGTTTTTATAACTTTTTTCCAGTAAAAGAAATATTTTCAAAATGGGTATCAAATTGTGTGCAATTATTTGATTTGTCTATGTATACAGGGATTTTTCTTTTGCTCAGATAGTAAAAAGTACAACTTTCTCCATGTGCGCGGTATGTCGTCTGACAATTTACCGCGTCCGAATTCCTGTGTGCACAATAAGACTGCATTTGTAATTTTTCCTTTTTATCGAATCCACAATATATTGGTGTCCAATTGTCGGGAATTCCTTACCGTATCCATAATTACAAAAGTTTTTTCGACACCTTGAATAGAGTCGAGGCAAAATTCAACGGTATGGGGACTAGTGTTAGCTCATTTGCGGAAATTTTCATGCGGACCTAAACTGGGTAATCAGACATAATTCACTTTTTATAACTTTTTTCCAGTAAAAGAAATATTTTCAAAATGGGTATCAAATTGTGTGCAATTATTTGATATGTCTATGTTTCCAGGGATTTTTCATTTGCTCAGATAGTAAAAAGTACAGCTTTCACCATGTGCGCGGCATGACGTCTCACAATTTACAGCGTCCGAATTCCAGTGTGCACAATTAGACTGCATTTCTACTTTTTCATTTTTATAGAATCCACAAAATATTGCTCTCCAATTGTCTGGAATTTCTTGCCTTATCCATAATTACAAAAGTTTTTTCGACACCTTGATTAGAGTCGAGTCGAAATTCAACGGTATGGGGACTTGTGTTAGCTCATTTGCGGAAATTGTCATACGGCCCTAAACTGGGAAATCAGTCATATTTCACTTGTTTATAACTTTTTTCAATTAAAAGAAATATTTTCAAAATGGGTATCAAATTGTGTTAAATTATTTGATTTGTCTATGTTTACAGGGATTTTTCATTTGCTCAGATAGTAAAAAGTACAGCTTTCACCATGTGCGCGGTATGTCGTCTGACAATTTACAGCGTCCGAATTACAGTGTGCACAATAAGACTGCATTTCTAGTTTTTCCTTTTTATAGAATCCACAAAATGTTGGTGTCAAATTGTCGTGAATTTCTTGCCTTATCCATAATTACAAAAGTTTGTTCGACACCTTGAATAGAGTCGAGGCAAATTCAACGGTATGGGGACTAGTGTTAGCTCATTTGCGGAAATTGTCATGCGGACCTAAACTGGGTAATCAGTCATAATTCACTTTTTTATAACTTTTTTCCAGTAAAAGAAATATTTTCAAAATGGGTATCAAATTGTGTGCAATTATTTGATTTGTCTATGTTTACAGGGATTTTTCATTTGCTCAGATAGTAAAAAGTACAGCTTTCACCATGTGCGCGTTATGTCGTCTGACAATTTACAGCGTCCGAATTCCAGTGTGCACAATAAGACTGCATTTGTGATTTTTCCTTTTTATAGAATCCACAAAATATTGGTGTACAATTGTCGGGAATTCCTTACCTTATCCATAATTACAAAAGTTTTTTCGACACCTTGAATAGAGTCGAGGCGAAATTCAACGGTATTGGGACTTGTGTTAGCTCATTTGTGGAAATTGTCATGCGGCCCTAAACTGGGAAATCAGTCATAATTCACTTGTTTATAACTGTTTTCCACTAAAAGAAATATTTTCAAAATGGGTATCAAATTGTGTGCAATTATTTGATATGTCTATGTTTACAGGGATTTTTATTTGCTCAGATAGTAAAAAGTACAGCTTTCACCATGTGCGCGGCATGACGTCTGACAATTTATAGCGTCCGAATTCCAGTGTGCACAATAAGACTGCATTTCTACTTTTTCCTTTTTATAGAATCCACAAAATATTGGTGTCAAATTGTCGAGAATTTCTTGCCTTATCCATAATTCCAAAAGTTTGTTCGACACCTTGAATAGAGTCGAGGCAAAATTCAACGGTATGGGGACTAGTGTTAGCTCATTTGCGGAAATTTTCATGCGGACCTAAACTGGGTAATCAGTCATAATTCACTTTTTTATAACTTTTTTCCAGTAAAAGAAATATTTTCAAAATGGGTATCAAATTGTGTGCAATTATATGATTTTCTATGTATACAGGAATTTTTCTTTTGCTCAGATAGTAAAAAGTACAGCTTTCACCATGTGCGCGGTATGTCGTCTGACAATATACAGCGTCCGAATTCCAGTGTGAACAATAAGAATGCATTTGTAATTTTTCCTTTTTATAGAATCCACAAAATATTGCTGTCCAATTGTCGGGAATTTCTTGCCTTATCCATAATTACAAAAGTTTTTTCGACACATTGAATATAGTCGATTCGAAATTCAACGGTATGGGGACTTGTGTTATCTCATTTGTGGAAATTTTCATGCGGCCCTAAACTGGGAAATCAGTCATATTTCACTTGTTTATAACTTTTTTCCAGTAAAAGAAATATTTTCAAAATGGGTATCAAATTGTGTGCAATTATTAGATATGTCTATGTTTACAGGGATTTTTCATTTGCTCAGATAGTAAAAAGTACAGCTTTCACCAACTGCGCGGCATGACGTCTGACAATTTACAGCGTCCGAATTCCAGTATGCACAATAAGACGGCATTTCTACATTTCCATTTTATAGAATCCACAAAATATGGGTGTCAAATTGTCGAGAATTTCTTGCCTTATCCATAATTACAAAAGTTTTTTCGACACGTTGAATAGAGTTGAGGCGAAATTTAACGGTATGGGGACTTGTGTTAGCTCATTTGCGGAAATTGTCATGCGGCCGTAAACTGGGAAATCAGTGATATTGCACTTGTTTATAACTTTTTTCCAGTAACAGAAATGTTTTCAAAATGGGTATCAAATTGTGTGAAATTATTTGATTTATCTATGTTTACAGGGATGTTTCATTTGGTCAGATAGTAAAAAGTACAGCTTTCACTATGTGCGCGGTATGTCATCTGACAATTTACAGCGTCCGAATTCCAGTGTGCACAATAAGACTGCATTTGTAATTTTTCCTTTTTATAGAATCCACAAAATATTGCTGTCAAATTGTCGAGAATTTCGTGCCTTATCCATAATTACAAAAGTTTGTACGACACCTTGAATAGAGTCGAGGCAAAATTCAACGGTATGGGGAGTAGTGTTAGCTCATTTGTGGAAATTTTCATGCGGACCTAAACTGGGTAATCAGTCATAATTCACGTTTTTATAACTTTTTTCCAGTAAAAGAAATATTTTCAAAATGGGTATCAAATTGTGTGCAATTATTTGATATGTCTATGTTTACAGGGATTTTTCATTTGCTCAGATAGTAAAAAGTACAACTTTCACCATGTGCGCGGTATGTCGTCTGACAATATACAGCGTCCGAATTCCAGTGTGAACAATAAGAATGCATTTGGAATTTTTCCTTTTTATCGAATCCACAACATATTGGTGTCAAATTGTCGAGAATTTCTTGCCTTATCCATAATTACAAAAGTTTTTTCGACACCTTGATTAGAGTCGACTCGAAATTCAACGGTATGGGGAATTGTGTTAGCTCATTTGCGGAAATTGTCATGCGGCCCTAAACTGGGAAATCAGTGATATTTCACTTGTTTATAACTTTTTTCCAGCAAAAGAAATATTTTCAAAATGGGTATCAAATTGTGTGAAATTATTTGATTTGTCTATGTTTACAGGGATTTTTCATTTGCTCAGATAGTAAAAAGTACAGCTTTCACCATGTGTGCGGTATGTCGTCTGACAATTTACAGCGTCCGAATTCCAGTGTGCACAATATGACTGCATTTGTAATTTTTCCTTTTTATAGAATCCACAAAATATTGGTGACAAATTGTCGAGAATTTCTTGCCTTATCCATAATTACAAAAGTTTTTTCGACACCTTGATTAGAGTCGGGTCGAAATTCAACGGTATGGGGACTTGTGTTAGCTCATTTGCGGAAATTGTCATGCGGCCCTAAACTGGGAAATCAGTGATATTTCACATGTTTTTAACTTTTTTCCTGTTAAAGAAATATTTTCAAAATGGGTATCAAATTGTGTGCAATTATTTGATTTGTCTATGTATACAGGGATTTTTCTTTTGCTCAGATATTAAAAAGTACAGCTTTCACTATGTGCGCGTTATGTCGTCTGACAATATACAGCGTCCGAATTCCAGTGTGAACAATATGAATGCATTTGTAATTTTTCCTTTTTATAGAATCCACAAAATATTGCTGTCCAATTGTCGGGAATCTCTTGCCTTATCCATAATTACAAAAGTTTTTTCGACACCTTGAATAGAGTCGATTCGAAATTCAACGGTATGGGGACTAGTGTTAGCTCATTTGCGGAAATTTTCATGCGGACCTAAACTGGGAAATCAGTCATATTTCACTTGTTTATAACTTTTTTCCAGTAAAAGAAATATTTTCAAAATGGGTATCAAATTGTGTGAAATTATTTGATTTGTCTATGTTTACAGGGATTTTTCATTTGCTCAGATAGTAAAAAGTACAGCTTTCACCATGTGTGCGGTATGTCGTCTGACAATTTACAGCGTCCGAATTCCAGTGTGCACAATATGACTGCATTTGTAATTTTTCCTTTTTATCGAATCCACAAGATATTGGTGTCCAATTGTCGGGAATTCCTTACCTTATCCATAATTACGAAAGTTTTTTCGACACCGTGAATAGAGTCGATTCGAAATTCAACAGTATGTGGACTATTGTTAGCTCATTTGTGGAAATTGTCAAGCGGCCCTAAACTGGGGAATCAGTCATATTTCACGTGTTTATAACTTTTTTCCAGTAAAAGAAATATTTTCAAAATGGGTATCAAATTGTGTGCAATTATTTGATATGTCTATGTTTACAGGGATTTTTTATTTGCTCAGATAGTAAAAAGTTCAGCATTCACCATGTGCGCGGCATGACGTCTGACAATTTACAGCGACCGAATTCCAGTGTGCACAATAAGACTGCATTTCTACTTTTTCATTTTTATCGAATCCACAAAATATTGGTGTCAAATTGTCGGGAATTTCTTGCCTTATCCATAATTACAAAAGTTTGTTCGACACCTTGAATAGAGTCGAGGCGAAATTCAACGGTATGGGGACAAGTGTTAGCTCATTTGCGGAAATCGTCATGCGGCCCTAAACTGGGAAATCAGTGATATTTCACTTGTTTTATAACTTTTTTCCAGTAAAAGAAATATTTTCAAAATGGGTATCAAATTGTGTGAAATTATTTGATTTATCTATGTTTACAGTGATGTTTCATTTGGTCAGATAGTAAAAAGTACAGCTTTCACTATGTGCGCGGTATGTAGTCTGAAAATTTACAGCGTCCGAATTCCAGTGTGCACAATAAGACTGCATTTGTAATTTTTCCTTTTTATAGAATCCACAAAATATTGGTGTCAAATTGTCGAGAATTTCTTGCCTTATCCATAATTACAAAAGTTTTTTCGACACCTTGAATAGAGTCGAGGCAAAATTCAACGGTATTGGGACTCTTGTTAGCTCATTTGCGGAAATTTTCATGCGGACCTAAACTGGGTAATCAGACATAATTCACGTTTTTATAACTTTTTTTCCAGTAAAAGAAATATTTTCAAAATGGGTATCAAATCGTGTGCAAATATTTGATTTGTCTATGTATACAGGGATTTTTCTTTTGCTCAGATAGTGAAAAGTACAGCTTTCACCATGTGCGCGGTATGTCGTCTGACAATTTGCAGCGTCCGAATTCCAGTGTGCACAATAAGACTGCATTTGTAATTTTTCCTTTTTATCCTATCCACAATATATTGGTGTCCAATTGTCGGGAATTCCTTAACTTATCCATAATTACAAAAGTTTTTTCGACACCTTGAATAGAGTCGATTCGAAATTCAACGGTATGGGGACTTGTGTTAGCTCATTTGCGGAAATTGTCATGCGGCCCTAAACTGGGAAATCAGTCATATTTCACTTGTTTATAACTTTTTTCCAGTAAAAGATATATTTTCAAAATGGGTATCAAATTGTGTGCAATTATTTGATTCGTCTATGTATACAGGGATTTTTAATTTGCTCAGATAGTAAAAAGTACAGCTTCCACCATGTGCGCGGTATGTCGTCTGAAAATTTACAGCGTCCGAATTCCAGTGTGCACAATAAGACTGCATTTGTAATTTTTCCTTTTTATCGAATCTACAATATATCGGGGTCAAATTGTCGGGAAATTCTTGCCTTATCCATAATTACAAATGTTTTTTCGACACATTGATTACAGTCGAGTCGAAATTCAACGGTATGGGGACTTGTGTTAGCTCATTTGCGGAAATTGTCATGCGGCCCTAAACTGGGAAATCAGTCATATTTCACATGTTTATAACTTTTTTCCAGTAAAAGAAATATTTTCAAAATGGGTATCAAATTGTGTGCAATTATTTGATTTGTATATGTTTACAGGGATTTTTAATTTGCACAGATAGTAAAAAGTACAGCTTTCACCATGTGCGCGGTATGTCGTTTGACAATTTACAGCGCCCGAATTCCAGTGTGCACAATATGAATGCATTTCTACTTTTTCCTTTTTAGAGAATCCACAAAATATTGGTGTCAAATTGTCGCAGATTTCTTGCCTTCTCCATAATTACAAAAGTTTTTTCGACACGTTGAATAGAGTCGAGGCGAAATTTAACGTATGGGGCCTAGAGTTAGCTCATTTGCGGAAATTGTCATGCGGCCCTAAACAGGGAAATCAGTGATATTTCACTTGTTTATAACTTTTTTCCAGTAAAAGAAATATTTTCAAAATGGTTATCAAATTGTGTGCAATTATTTGAGTTATCTATGTTTACAGGGATGTTTCATTTGGTCAGATAGTAAAAAGTACAGCTTTCACTATGTGCGCGGTATGTAGTCTGAAAATTTACAGCGTCCGAATTCCAGTGTGCACAATAAGACTGCATTTGTAATTTTTCCTTTTTATCGAATCTACAATATATTGGTGTCAAATTGTCGGGAAATTCTTGCCTTATCCATAATTACAAATGTTTTTTCGACACATTGATTACCGTCGAGTCGAAATTCAACGGTATGGGGCCTTGTGTTAGCTCATTTGCGGAAATTGTCATGCGGCCCTAAACTGGGAAATCAGTCATATTTCACATGTTTATAACTTTTTTCCAGTAAAAGAAATATTTTCAAAATGGGTATCAAATTGTGTGCAATTATTTGAGTTATCTATGTTTACAGGGATGTTTCATTTGGTCAGATATTAAAAAGTACAACTTTCACTATGTGCGCGGTATGTAGTCTGAAAATTTACAGCGTCCGAATTCCAGTGTGCACAATAAGACTGCATTTGTAATTTTTCCTTTTTATAGAATCCACAAAATATTGGTGTCAAATTGTCGAGAATTTCTTGCCTTATCCATAATTACAAAAGTTTTTTCGACACCTTGAATAGAGTCGAGGCGAAATTCAACGGTATGGGGACTAGTGTTAGCTCATTTGCGGAAATTTTCATGTTGACCTAAACTGGGTAATCAGTCATAATTCACTTTTTTATAACTTTTTTCCAGTAAAAGAAATATTTTCAAAATGGGTATCAAATTGTGTGCAATTATTTGATTTGTCTATGTATACAGGGATTTTTCTTTTACTCAGATAGTAAAACGTACAGCTTTCACCATGTGCGCGGTATGTCGTCTGACAATATACAGCGTCCGAATTCCAGTGTGAACAATAAGAATGCATTTCTAATTTTTCCTTTTTATTGAATCCACAAAATATTGCTGTCCAATTGTCGAAATTTCTTGCCTTATCCATAATTACAAAAGTTTTTTCGACACCTTGAATAGAATCGAGGCAAAATTCAACGGTATGGGGACTAGTGTTAGCTCATTTGCGGAAATTTTCATGCGGACCTAAACTGGGTAATCTGTCATAATTCACTTTTTTATAACTTTTTTCCAGTAAAAGAAATATTTTCAAAATGGTTATCAAATTGTGTGCAATTATTTGATTTGTCTATGTATACAGGGATTTTTCTTTAGCTCAGATAGTAAAAAGTACAGCTTTCACCATGTGCGCGGTATGTCGTCTGACAATATAAAGCGTCCGAATTCCAGTGTGAACAATAACAATGCATTTGTAATTTTTCCTTTTTATAGAATCTACAAAATATTGCTGTCCAATTGTCGGGAATTTCTTGCCTTATCCATAATTTCAAAAGTTTGTTCGACACCTTGATTAGAGTCGAGTCGAAATTCAACGGTATGGGGACTTGTGTTAGCTCATTTGCGGAAATTGTCATGCGGCCCTAAACTGGGAAATCAGTCATATTTCACATGTTTATAACTTTTTTCCAGTAAAAGAAATATTTTCAAAATGGTTACCAAATTGTGTGCAATTATTTGATTTGTCTATATTTACATGGATTTTTCATTTGCTCAGATATTAAAAAGTACAGATTTCACCATGTGCGCGGTATGTCGTCTGAAAATTTACAGCGTCCGAATTCCAGTGTGCACAATAAGACTGCATTTGTAATGTTTCCTTTTTATCGAATCTACAATATATTGGTGTCAAATTGTCGGGAAATTCTTGCCTTATCCATAATTACAAATGTTTTTTCGACACATTGATTACAGTCGAGTCGAAATTCAACGGTATGGGGCCTTGTGTTAGCTCATTTGCGGAAATTGTCATGCGGCCCTAAACTGGGAAATCAGTCATATTTCACATGTTTATAACTTTTTTCCAGTAAAAGAAATATTTTCAAAATGGGTATCAAATTGTGTGCAATTATTTGATTTGTATATGTTTACAGGGATTTTTCATTTGCTCAGATAGTAAAAAGTACAGCTTTCACCATGTGCGCGGTATGTCGTTTGACAATTTACAGCGCCCGAATTCCAGTGTGCACAATATGAATGCATTTCTACTTTTTCCTTTTTAGAGAATCCACAAAATATTGGTGTCAAATTGTCGCAGATTTCTTGCCTTCTCCATAATTACAAAAGTTTTTTCGACACGTTGAATAGAGTCGAGGCGAAATTTAACGTATGGGGACTTGTGTTAGTTCATTTGCGGAAATTGTCATGCGGCCCTAAACAGGGAAATCAGTGATATTTCACTTGTTTATAACTTTTTTCCAGTAAAAGAAATATTTTCAAAATGGGTATCAAATTGTGTGCAATTATTTGAGTTATCTATGTTTACAGGGATGGTTCCTTTGGTCAGATAGTAAAAAGTACAGCTTTCACTATGTGCGCGGTATGTAGTCTGAAAATTTACAGCGTTCGAATTCCAGTGTGTACAATAAGACTGCATTTGTAATGTTTCCTTTTTATAGAATCCACAAAATATTGGTGTCAAATTGTCGAAAATTTCTTGCCTTATCCATAATTACAAAAGTTTTTTCGACACCTTCAATAGAGTTGAGGCAAAATTCAACGGTATGGGGACTAGTGTTAGCTCATTTGCGGAAATTTTCATGTTGACCTAAACTGGGTAATCAGTCATAATTCACTATTTTATAACTTTTTTCCAGTAAAAGAAATATTTTCAAAATGGTTATCAAATTGTGTGCAATTATTTGATTTGTCTATGTATACAGGGATTTTTCTTTTGGTCAGATAGTAAAAAGTACAGCTTTCACGATGTGCGCGGTATGTCGTCTGACAATATACAGCGTCCGAATTCCAGTGTGCACAATAAGAATGCATTTGTAATTTTTCCTTTTTATAGAATCCATAAAATATTGCTGTCCAATTGTCGAGAATTTCTTGCCTTATCCATAATTACAAAAGTTTGTTCTACACCTTGAATAGAGTCGAGGCAAAATTCAACGGCATGGGGACTAGTGTTAGCTCATTTGCGGAAATTTTCATGCGGACCTAAAATGGGTAATCAGTCATAATTCACTTTTTTATAACTTTTTTCCAGTGAAAGAAATATTTTCAAAATGGTTATCAAATTGTTTGCAATTATGTGATTTGCCTATGAATACAGGGATTTTTCTTTTGCTCAGATAGTAAAAAGTACAGCTTTCACCATGTGCGCGTTATGTCGTCTGACAATATACAGCGTCCGAATTCCAGTGTGAACAATAAGAATGCATTTGTAATTTTTCCTTTTTATAGAATCCACAAAATATTGCTGTCCAATTTTCGGGAATTTCTTGCCTTATCCATAATTACAAAAGTTTTTTCGACACCTTGAATAGAGTCGAGGCAAAATTCAACGGTATGGGGACTAGTGTTAGCACATTTGCGGAAATTTTCATGCGGACCTAAACTGGGTAATCAGTCATAATTCACTTTTTTATAACTTTTTTCCAGTAAAAGAAATATTTTCAAAATGGGTATCAAATTGTGTGAAATTATGTGATTTGTCTATGTTTACAGGGATTTTTTTATTTGCTCAGATAGTAAAAAGTACAGCTTTCACCATGTGCGCGGTATGTCGTCTGACAATTTACAGCGTCCGATTCCAGTGTGCACAATAAGACTGCATTTGTAATTTTTCCTTTTTATGGAATCCACAATATATTGGTGTCCAATTGTCGGGAATTCCTTACCTTATCCATAATTACGAAAGTTTTTTCGACACCTTGAATAGAGTCGATTCGAAATACAACGGTATGGGGACTTGGCTTAGCTCACTTGTGGAAATTGTCATGCGGCCCTAAACTGGGAAATCAGTCATATTTCACTTGTTTATAACTTTTTTCCAGTAAAAAAAATACTTTCAAAATGGGTATCAAATTGTGTGCAATTATTTGATATGTCTATGTTTACAGGGATTTTTCATTTGCTCAGATAGTAAAAAGTACAGCTTTCACCATGTGCGCGGTATGTCATCTGACAATTTACAGCGTCCGATTTCCAGTGTGCACAATAAAACTGCATTTGTAATTTTACCCTTTTTATCAAATCCACAAAATATTTGTGTCAAATTGTCGTGAATTTCTTGCCTTATCTATAATTACAAAAGTTTGTTCGACACCTTGTATAGAGTCGAGGCAAAATTCAACGGTATGGGGACTAGTGTTAGCTCATTTGCGGAAGTTTTCATGCGGACCTAAACTGGGTAATCAGTCATAATTCACTTTTTTATAACTTTTTTCCAGTAAAAGAAATATTTTTAAAATGGGTATCAAATTGTGTGTAATTATTTGATTTGTCTATGTATACAGGGATTTTTCTTTTGCTCTGATATTAAAAAGTACAGCTTTCACGATGTGCGCGTTATGTCGTCTGAAAATATACAGCGTCCGAATTCCAGTGTGCACAATAAGAATGCATTTGTAATTTTTTCTTTTTATAGAATCCACAAAATATTGCTGTCCAATTGTCGAGAATTTCTTGCTTTATCCATAATTACAAAAGTTTTTTCGACACCCTGATTAGAGTCGGGTTAAATTCAACGGTATGGGGACTTATGTTAGCTCATTTGCAGAAATTGTCATGCGGCCCTAAACTGGGAAATCAGTGATATTTCACATGTTTATAACTTTTTTCCAGTAAAAGAAATATTTTAAAAATGGGTATCAAATTATGTGCAATTATTTGATTTGTCTATGTATACAGGGATTTTTCTTTTGCTCAGATAGTAAAAAGTACAGCTTTCACCATGTGCGCGGTATGTCGTCTGACAATATACAGCGTCCGAATTCCAGTGTGCACAATAAGACTGCATTTCTACTTTTTCCTTTTTATCGAATTCACAATATATTGGTGTCAAATTGTCGTGAATTTCTTCCCTTATCCATAATTACAAAAGTTTTTTCGACACGTTGAATAGAGTCGAGCTGAAATTTAACGGTATGGGGACGTGTGTTAGCTCATTTGCGGAAATTGTCATGAGGCCCTGAACTGGGAAATCAGTGATATTTCACTTGTTTATAACTTTTTTCCAGTAAAAGAAATATTTTCAAAATGGGTATCAAATTGTGTGAAATTATTTGATTTATCTATGTTTACAGAGATGTTTCGTTTGGTCAGATAGGAAAAAGTACAGCTTTCACTATGTGCGCGGTATGTCGTCTGACAATTTACATCGTCCGAATTCCAGTGTGCACAATAAGACTGCATTTGTAATTTTTCCTTTTTATAGAATCCACAAAATATTGGTGTCAAATTGTCGAGAATTTCTTGCCTTATCCATAATTACAAATGTTTGTTCGACACCTTGAATAGAGTCGAGGCAAAATGCAACATTATGGGGACTAGTGTTAGCTCATTTGCGGAAATTTTCATGCGGACATAAATGGGAAATCAGTCATAATTCACGTTTTTATAACTTTTTTCCAGTAAAAGAAATATTTTCAAAATGGGTATCAAATTGTGTGCAATTATTTGATTTGTCTATGTATAGAGGGATTTTTCTTTTGCTCAGATAGTAAAAAGTAGAGCTTTCACCATGTGCGCGTTATGTCGTCTGACAATTTACAGCGTCCGAATTCCAGTGTGCACAATAAAACCGCATTTGTAATTTTTCCTTTTTATCGAATCCACAATATATTGGTGTCCAATTGTCGGGAATTCCTTACCTTATCCATAATTACAAAAGTTTTTTCGACACCTTGAATAGAGTCGAGGCAAAATTCAACGGTATGGGGACTAGTGTTAGCTCATTTGCGGAAATTTTCATGCGGACCTAAACTGGGTAAACAGTCATAATTCACGTTTTTATAACTTTTTTCCAGTAAAAGAAATATTTTCAAAATGGGTATCAAATTGTGTGAAATTATTTGATTTATCTATGTTTACAGGGATGTTTCATTTGGTCAGATAGTAAAAAGTACACCTTTCACTATGTGCGCGGTATGTCGTCTGACAATTTACAGCGTCAGAATTCCAGTGTGCACAATATGACTGCATTTGTAATTTTTCCTTTTTATAGAATCCACAAAATATTGGTGTCAAATTGTCGAGAATTTCTTGCCTTATCCATAATTACAAAAGTTTTTTCGACACCTTGATTAGAGTCGACTCGAAATTCAACGGTATGGGGTCTTGTGTTAGCTCATTTGCGGAAATTGTCATGCGGCTCTAAACTGGGAAATCAGTGATAATTCCCTTGTTTATAACTTTTTTCCAGTAAAAGAAATATTTTCAAAATGGGTATCAAATTGTTTGAAATTAATTGATTTTTCTATGTTTACAGGGATTTTTCATTTGCTCAGATAGTAAAAAGTACAGCTTTCTCCATGTGCGCGGTATGTCGTCTGACAATTTACAGCGTCCGAATTCCAGTGTGCACAATAAGACTGCATTTCTACTTTTTCCTTTTTATCGAATCCACAATATATTGGTGTCCAATTGTCGGGAATTCCTTACCTTATCCATAATTACGAAAGTTTTTTCGACACCTTGAATAGAGTCGATTCGAAATTCAACGATATGTGGACTTGTGTTAGCTCATTTGTGGAAATTTTCATGCGGCCCTAAACTGGGAAATCAGTCATATTTCACTTGTGTATAAATTTTCCAGTAAAAGAAATATTTTCAAAATGGGTATCAAATTGTGTGCAATTATTTGATATGTCTATGTTTACAGGGATTTTTCATTTGCTCAGATAGTAAAATGTACAGATTTCACCATGTGCGCGGTATGTCGTCTGACAATTTACAGCGTCCGAATTCCAGTGTGCACAATAAGACTGCATTTGTAATTTTTCCTTTTTATAGAATCCACAAAATATTGCTGTCAAAAGGTCGGATATTTCTTGCCTTATCCATAATTGCAAAAGTTTGTTCGACACCTTGAATAGAGTCGAGGCAAAATTCAACGGTATGGGGACTAGTGTTAGCTCATTTGCGGTAATTTTCAGGCGGACCTAAACTGGGTAATCAGTCATAATTCA
Organism: Acanthosepion esculentum; assembly: GCA_964036315.1. NCBI lineage: Eukaryota > Metazoa > Mollusca > Cephalopoda > Sepiida > Sepiidae > Acanthosepion > Acanthosepion esculentum. Next base: position 73,285,554 of record OZ038509.1, on the reverse strand, counting down.
CTTTTTTATAACTTTTTTCCAGTAAAAGAAATATTTTCAAAATGGGTATCAAATTGTGTGCAATTATTTGATTTGTCTATGTATACAGGGAATTTTCTTTTGCTCAGATAGTAAAAAGTACAGCTTTCACCATGTGCGCGGTATGTCGTCTGACAATATATAGCGTCCGAATTCCAGTGTGCACAATAAGACTGCATTTGTAATTTTTCCTTTTTATCAAATCCACAATATATTGGTGTCCAATTGTCGGGAATTCCTTACCTTATCCATAATTACAAAAGTTTTTTCGACACCTTGAATAGAGTCGAGGCAAAATTCAACGGTATGGGGACTAGTGTTAGCTCATTTGCGGTAATTTTCATGCGGACCTAAACTGGGTAATCAGTCATAATTCACTTTTTTATAACTTTTTTCCAGTAAAAGAAATATTTTCAAAATGGTTATCAAATTGTGTGCAATTATTTGATTTTTCTATGTATACAGGGATTTTTCTTTTGCTCAGATAGTAAAAAGTACAGCTTTCACCATGTGCGCGGTATGTCGTCTGACAATATACAGCGTCCGAATTCCAGTGTGCACAATAAGACTGCATTTGTAATTTTTCCTTTTTATCGAATCCACAATATATTGGTGTCCAATTGTCGGGAATTCCTTACCTTATCCAGAATTACGAAAGTTTTTTCGACACCTTTAATAGAGTCGATTCGAAATACAACGGTATGGGGACATGTGTTAGCTCATTTGTGGAAATTGTCATGCGGCCCTAAACTGGGAAATCAGTCATATTTCACTTGTTTATAACTTTTTTCCAGTAAAAGAAATATTTTCAAAATGGGTATCAAATTGTGTGCAATTATTTGATTTGTCTATGTTTACAGGGATTTTTAATTTGCTCAGATAGTAAAAAGTACAGCTTTCACCATGTGCGCGGCATGACGTCTGACAATTTAAAGCGACCGAATTCCAGTGTGCACAATAAGACTGCATTTCTACTTTTTCCTTTTTATAGAATCCACAAAATATTGGTGTCAAATTGTCGGGAATTTCTTGCCTTATCCATAATTACAAAAGTTTGTTAGACACCTTGAATAGAGTCGAGGCAAAATTCAATGGTATGGGGACTAGTGTTAGCTCATTTGCAGAAATTGTCATGCGGCCCTAAACTGGGAAATCAGTGATATTTCACATGTTTATAAATTTTTTCCGGTAAAAGAAATATTTTCAAAATGGGTAGCAAATTGTGTGAAATTATTTGATTTGTCTATGTTTACATGGATTTTTCATTTGCTCATATAGTAAAAAGTACAGCTTTCACCATGTGCGCGGTATGTCGTCTGACAATTTACAGCATCCGAATTCCAGTGTGCACAATAAGACTGTATTTGTAATTTTTCCTTTTTATCGAATCCACAATATATTGGTGTCCATTTGTCGGGAATTCCTTACCTTATACAATAATTACGAAGGTTTTTTCGACACCTTGAATAGAGTAGATTCGAAATTCAACGGTATGGGGAATGTGTTAGCTCATTTGTGGAAATTGTCATGCGGCCCTAAACTGGGAAATCAGTCATATTTCACTTGTTTATAACATTTTTCCAGTAAAAGAAATATTTTCAAAATGGGTATCAAATTGTGTGCAATTATTTGATATGTCTATGTTGACAGGGATTTTTCATTTGCTCAGATAGTAAAAAGTACAGCATTCACCATGTGCGCGGCATGACGTCTGACAATTTACAGCGTCCGAATTCCAGTGTGCACAATAAGACTGCATTTCTACTTTTTCCTTTTTAGAGAATCCACAAAATATTGGTGTCAAATTGTTGTGAATTTCTTGCCTTATCCCTAATTACAAAAGTTTGTTCGACACCTTGAATAGAGTCGAGGCAAAATTCAACGGTATGGGGACTAGTGTTAGCACATTTGCGGAAATTTTCATACGGACCTAAACTGGGGAATCAGTCATAATTCACGTTTTTATAACTGTTTTCCAGTAAAAGAAATATTTTCAAAATGGGTATCAAATTGTGTGCAATTATTTGATTTGTCTATGTATACAGGGATTTATCTTTTGCTCAGATATTAAAAAGTACAGCTTTCACGATGTGCGCGGTATGTCGTCTGACAATATACAGCGTCCGAATTCCATAGTGCACAATAAGAATGCATTTGTAATTTTTCCTTTTTATAGAATCCACAAAATATTGCTGTCCAATTGTCGGGAATTTCTTGCCTTATCCATAATTACAAAAGATTTTCGACACCTTGATTAGAGTCGGGTCGAAATTCAACGGTATGGGGACTTGTGTTAGCTCATTTGCGGAAATTGTCATGCGGCCCTAAACTGGGTAATCAGTGATATTTCACGTTTTTATAACTTTTTTCCAGTAAAAGAAATATTTTCAAAATGTGTATCAAATTATGTGAAATTATTTGATTTATCTATGTTTACAGGGATGTTTCATTTGGTCAGATAGTAAAAAGTACAGCTTTCACTATGTGCGTGGTATGTCGTCTGACAATATACAGCGTCCGAATTCCAGTGTGCACAATAAGAATGCATTTGTAATTTTTCCTTTTTATAGAATCCACAAAATATTGCTGTCCAATTGTCGAGAATTTCTTGCCTTATCCATAATTACAAAAGATTTTCGACACCTTGATTAGTGTCGGGTCAAAATTCAACGGTATGTTGACTTGTGTTAGCTCATTTGCGGAAATTGTCATGCGGCCCTAAACTGGGAAATCAGTGATATTTGACATGTTTATAACTTTTTTCCAGTGAAAGAAATATTTTCAAAATGGGTATCAAATTGTGTGCAATTATTTGATATGTCTATGTTTACAGGGATTTTTATTTGCTCAGATAGTAAAAATTACAGCTTTCACCATGTGCGCGTTATGTCGTCTGACAATTTACAGCGTCCGAATTCCAGTGTGAACAATAAGAATGCATTTGTAATTTTTCCTTTTTATAGAATCCACAAAATATTGCTGTCCAATTGTCGAGAATTTCTTGCCTTATCCATAATTACAAAAGTTTGTTCGACACCTTGAATAGAGTCGAGGCAAAATTCAACGGTATGGGGAGTAGTGTTAGCTCATTTGCGGAAATTTTCATGCGGACCTAAACTGGGTAATCAGTGATAATTCACTTTTTTATTACTTTTTTCAAGTAAAAGAAATATTTTCAAAATGGGCATCAAATTGTGTGCAATTATTTGATTCGTCTATGTATACAGGGGTTTTTCATTTGCTCAGATAGTAAAAAGTACAGCTTTCACCATGTGCGCGTTATGTCGTCTGACATTTTACAGCGTCCGAATTCCAGTGTGCACAATATGACTACATTTGTAATTTTTCCTTTTTATCGAATCCACAATATATAGGTGTACAACTGTCGGGAATTCCTTACCTTATCCATAATTACAAAAGTTTTTTCGACACCTTGAATAGAGTCGATTCGAAATTCAACGGTATGGGGACTTAAGTTAGCTCATTTGTGGAAATTGTCATGCGGCCCTAAACTGGGAAATCAGTCATAATTCACTTGTTTATAACTTTTTTCCAGTACAAGAAATATTTTCAAAATGGGTATCAAATTGTGTGCAATTATTTGATATGTCTATGTTTACAGGGATTTTTCATTTGCTCTGATTGTAAAAAGTACAGCTTTCACCATGTGAGCAGCATGACGTCTGACAATTTACAGCGTTCGAATTCCAGTGTGCACAATAAGACTGCATTTCTACTTTTTCCTTTTTATAGAATCCACAAAATATTGGTGTCAAATTGTCGCGAATTTCTTGCCTTATCCATAATTACAAAAGTTTTTTCGACACGTTGAATAGAGTCGAGGCGAAATTTAACGGTATTGTGACTTGTGTTAGCTCATTTGCGGAAATTGTCATGCGGCCCTTAACTGCGAAATCAGTGATATTTCACTTGTTTATAACTTTTTTCCAGTAAAAGAATTATTTTCAAAATGGGTATCAAATTGTGTGAAATTATTTGATTTGTCTATGTTTACAGGGATGTTTCATTTGGTCAGATAGTAAAAAGTACAGCTTTCACTATGTGCGCGGTATGTCGTCTGACAATTTACAGCGTCCGAATTCCAGTGTGCACAATAAGACTGCATTTGTAATTTTTCCTTTTTATAGAATCCACAAAATATTGCTGTCCAATTGTCGAAAATTTCTTGCCTTATACATAATTACAAAAGTTTTTTCGACACCTTGAATAGAGTCGAGGCAAAATTCAACGGTATGGGGACTTCTGTTAGCTTAATTGCGGAAATTGTCATGCGGCCCTAAACTGGGAAATCAGTGATATTTCACATGTTTATAACTTTTTTGCAGTAAAAGAAATATTTTCAAAATGGGTATGAAATTGTGTGCAATTAGTTGATTTGTCTATGTTTACATGGATTTTTCATTTGCTCAGATAGTAAAAAGTACAGCTTTCACCATGTTCGCGGTATGTCGTTTGACAATTTACAGCGTCCGACTTCCAGTGTGGACAATAAGAATGCATCTCTACTTTTTTTTTTTTTATCGAATGCACAATATGTTGGTGTCAAATTGTCGAAAATCTCTGGCCTCATCCATAATTACAAAAGTTTTTTCGACACCTTGATTAGAGTCGAGTCGGAATTCAACGGTATGGGGACTTGTGTTAGCTTATTTGCGGAAATTGTCATGCGGCACTAAACTGGGAAATCAGTGATATTTCACTTGTTTTATAACTTTTTTCCAGTAAAAGAAATATTTTCAAAATGGGTATCAAATTGTGTGAAATTATTTGATTTATCTATGTTTACAGGGATGTCTCATTTCGTCAGATAGTAAAAATTACAGCTTTCACTATGTGCGCGGTATGTCGTCTGACAATTTACAGCGTCCGAATTCCAGTGTGCACAATAAGACTGCATTTGTAATTTTTCCTTTTTATCGAATCCACAATATATTGGTGTCAAATTGTCGGGAATTTCTTGCCTTATCCATAATTACAAAAGTTTTTTCGACACCTTGATTAGAGTCGAGTCGAAATTCAACGGTATGGGGACTTGTCTTAGCTCATTTGCGGAAATTGTCATGCGGCCTTAAACTGGGAAATCAATGATATTTAACTTGTTTATAATTTTTTTCACAGTAAAAGAAATATTTTCAAAATGGGTATCAAATTGTGTGAAATTATTTGATTTGTCTATGTTTGCAGGGATGTTTCATTTGGTCAGATAGTAAAAAGTACAGCTTTCACAATGTGCGCGGTATGTCTTCTGAGAATTTACAGCGTCCGAATTCCAGTGTGCACAATAAGACTGCATTTGTAATTTTTCCTTTTTATAGAATCCACAAAATATTGGTGTCAAATTGTCGTTGATTTCTTGCCTTATCCATAATTACAAAAGTTTGTTCGACACCTAGAATAGAGTCGAGGCAAAATTCAACGGTATAGGGTCTATTGTTAGCTCATTTGCGGAAATTTTCATGCGGAACTAAATTGGGTAATAAGTCATAATTCACTTTTTTATAACTTTTTTCCAGTAAAAGAAATATTTTTAAAATGGTTATCGAATTGTGTTCAATTATTTGATTTGTATATGTTTACAGGGATTTTTCATTTGCTCAGATAGTAAAAAGTACAGCTTTCACGATATGCGCGGTATGTCGTCTGACAATATACAGCGTCCGAATTCCAGTGTGCACAATAAGACTGCATTTGTAATTTTTCCTTTTTATCGAATCCACAATATATTGGTGTCCAAGTGTCTGGAATTCCTTACCTTATCCATAATTACAGAAGTTTTTCGACACCTTGAAAAGAGTCGAGGCAAAATTCAACGGTATGGGGACTTGTGTTAGCTCATTTGTGGAAATTGTCATGCGGCCCTAAACTGGGAAATCAGTCATATTTCACTTGTTTATAATTTTTTCCAGTAAAAGAAATATTTTCAAAATGGGTGTCAAATTGTGTCCAATTATTTGATATGTCTATGTTTACAGGGATTTTTCATTTGCTCAGATAGTAAAAAGTACAGCTTTCACCATGTGCGCGGCATGACGTCTGACAATTTACAGCGACCGAATTCCAGTGTGCACAATAAGACTGCATTTCTACTTTTTCCTTTTTATAGAATCCACAAAATATTGCTGTCAAATTGTCGGGAATTTCTTGCCTTATCCATAATTACAAAAGTTTTTTCGACACCTTGATTAGAGTCGAGTCACAATACAACGGTATGGGGACTTGTGTTAGCTCATTTGCGGAAATTGTCATGCGGCCCTAAACTGGGAAATCAGTGATATTTCACATGTTTATAACTTTTTTCCAGTAAAAGAAATATTTTCAAAATGGGTATCGAATTGTGTGCAATTATTTGATTTGTATATGTTTACAGGGATTTTTCATTTGCTCAGATAGTAAAAAGTACAGCTTTCACGATATGCGCGGTATGTCGTCTGACAATATACAGCGTCCGAATTCAGTGTGCACAATAAGACTGCATTTGTAATTTTTCTTTTTTATCGAATCCACAATATATTGGTGTCCAAGTGTCGGGAATTACTTACCTTATCAATAATTACAGAAGTTTTTCGACACCTTGAATAGAGTCGAGGCAAAAGTCAACTGTATGGGGACTAGGGTTAGCTCATTTGCGGAAATTTTCATGCGGACCTAAACTGGGTAATCAGTCATAATTCACTTTTTTATAACTTTTTTCCAGTAAATGAAATATTTTCAAAATGGGTATCAAATTGTGTGCAATTATTTGATTTGTCTATGTATACAAGGATTTTTCTTTTGCTCAGATAGTAAAAAGTACAGCTTTCACCATGTGCGCGGCATGACATCTGCCAATTTACAGCGACCGAATTACAGTGTGCACAATAAAACTGCATTTCTACTTTTTCCTTTTTATAGAATCCACAAAATATTGCGGTCCAATTGTCGAGAATTTCTTGCCTTATCCATAATTACAAATGTTTGTTCGACACCTTGAATAGAGTCGAGGCAAAATTCAACGGTATGGGGACTAGTGTTAGCTCATTTGCGGAAATTGTCATGCGGCCCTAAACTGGGAAATCAGTGATATTTCCTTTGTTTATAAATTTTTTCCAGTAAAAGAAATATTTTCAAAATGGGTATCAAATTGTGTGAAATTATTTGATTTGTCTATGTTTACAGGGATTTTTCATTTGCTCAGATAGTAAAAAGTACAGCTTTCACCATGTGCGCGGTATGTCGTCTGACAATTTACAGCGTCCGAATTCCAGTGTGCACAATAAGACTGCATTTCTACTTTTTCCTTTTTATAGAATCCACAGAATATTGGTGTCAAATTGTCGTGAATTTCTTGCCTTATCCATAATTACAAAAGTTTGTTCGACACCTTGAATAGAGTCGAGGCAAAATTCAAGGGTATGGGGACTAGTGTTAGCTTATTTGCGGAAATTGTCATGCGGACCTAAACTGGGTAATCAGTCATAATTCACTTTTTTATAACTTTTTTCCAGTAAAAGAAATATTTTCAAAATGGGTATCAAATTGTGTGCTATTATTTATTTGTCTATGTATAAAGGGATATTTCTTTTGCTCATATGGTAAAATGTACAGCTTTCACCATGTGCGCGGCATGTCGTCTGACAATATACAGCGTCCGAATTCCAGTGTGCACAATAAGAATGCATTTGTAATTTTTCCTTTTTATCGAATCCACAAAATATTGCGGTCCAATTGTCGGGAATTTCTTGCCTTATTCATAATTACAAAAGTTTTTTCGACACGTTGATTAGAGTCGAGGCAAAATTCAAAGGTATGGGGACTAGAGTTAGCTCATTTGCGGAAATTGTCTTGCGGCCCTAAACTGGGTAATCGGTCATAATTCACTTTCTTATAACTTTTTTCCAGTAAAAGAAATGTTTTCACAATGGGTATCAAATTGTGTGAAATTATTTGATTTATCTATGTTTGCAGGGATGTTTCATTTGGTCAGATATTAAAAAGTACAGCTTTCACTATGTGCGCGGAATGTCGTCTGACAATTTACAGCGTCCGAATTCCAGTGTGAGCAATAAGACTGCATTTGTAATTTTTCCTTTTTATAGAATCCACAAAATATTGGTGTTAAATTGTCGGGAATTTCTTGCCTTATCCATAATTACAAAAGTTTGTTCGACACCTTGAATAGAGTCGAGGCAAAATTCAACGGTATGTGGTCTAGTGTTAGCTCATTTGCGGAAATTTTCATGCGGTCCTAAACTGGGTAATCAGTCATAATTCACGTTTTTATAACTTTTTTCCAGTAAAAGAAATATTTTCAATATGGGTATCAAATTGTGTGCAATTATTTGATTTGTCTATGTATACAGGGATTTTTCTTTTGCTCAGATAGTAAAAAGTACAGCTTTGACCATTTTCGCGGTATGTCGTCTGACAATATACAGCGTCCGAAATCCAGTGTGAACAATAAGAATGCATTTGTAATTTTTCCTTTTTATCGAATCCACAATATATTGGTGTCAAATTGTCGGGAATTCCTTGCCTTATCCATAATTGCAAAAGTTTGTTCGACACCTTGAATAGAGTCGAGGCAAAATTCAACGGTATGGAGAGTAGTGTCAGCTCATTTGCGGAAATTTTCATGCGGAACTAAACTGGGTAATCAGTCATAATTCACTTTTATATAACTTTTATCCAGTAAAAGAAATATTTTCAAAATGGGTATCAAATTGTGTGCAATTATTTGATTTGTCTATGTATACAGGGATTTTTCTTTTGCTCAGATAGTAAAAACGACAGCTTTCAACATGTGCGCGGTATGTCGTCTGACAATATACAGTGTCCGAATTCCAGTGTGCACAATAAGAATGCATTTCTACTTTTTCCGATTTAGAGAATCCACAAAATATTGGTGTCCAATTGTCGAAAATTTCTTGCCTTATCCATAATTACAAAAGTTTGTTCGACACCTTGAATAGAGTCGAGGCAAAATTCAACGGTATGGGGACTATTGTTAGCTCATTTGAGGAAATTTTCATGCGGATCTAAACTGGGTAATCAGTCATAATTCACTTTTTTATAACTTTTTTCCAGTAAAAGAAATATTTTCAAAATGGGTATCAAATTGTGTGAAATGATTTGATTCGTCTATGTATACAGGATTTTTTCTTTCGCTCAGATAGTAAAAAGTACAGCTTACACCATGTGCGCGGTATGTCGTCTGACAATATACAGCGTCCGAATTCCAGTGTGCACAATAAGAATGCATTTGTAATTTTTCCTTTTTATCGAATCCACAAAATATTGCGGTCCAATTGTCGTGAATTTCTTGCCTTATTCATAATTACAAAAGTTTTTTCGACACGTTGATTAGAGTCGAGGCAAAATTCAAAGGTATGGGGACTAGAGTTAGCTCATTTGCGGAAATTGTCTTGCGGCCCTAAACTGGGTAATCGGTCATAATTCACTTGCTTATAACTTTTTTCCAGTAAAAGAAATATTTTCACAATGGGTATCAAATTGTGTGAAATTATTTGATTTATCTATGTTTGCAGGGATGTTTCATTTGGTCAGATATTAAAAAGTACAGCTTTCACTATGTGCGCGGAATGTCGTCTGACAATTTACAGCGTCCGAATTCCAGTGTGAGCAATAAGACTGCATTTGTAATTTTTCCTTTTTATAGAATCCACAAAATATTGGTGTTAAATTGTCGGGAATTTCTTGCCTTATCCATAATTACAAAAGTTTGTTCGACACCTTGAATAGAGTCGAGGCAAAATTCAACGGTATGGGGTCTAGTGTTAGCTCATTTGCGGAAATTTTCATGCGGTCCTAAACTGGGTAATCAGTCATAATTCACGTTTTTATAACTTTTTTCCAGTAAAAGAAATATTTTCAATATGGGTATCAAATTGTGTGCAATTATTTGAGTTGTCTATGTATACAGTGATTTTTCTTTTGCTCAGATAGTAAAAAGTACAGCTTTGACCATTTTCGCGGTATGTCGTCTGACAATATACAGCGTCCGAAATCCAGTGTGAACAATAAGAATGCATTTGTAATTTTTCCTTTTTATCGAATCCACAATATATTGGTGTCAAATTGTCGGGAATTCCTTGCCTTATCCATAATTGCAAAAGTTTGTTCGACACCTTGAATAGAGTCGAGGCAAAATTCAACGGTATGGAGAGTAGTGTCAGCTCATTTGCGGAAATTTTCATGCGGAACTAAACTGGGTAATCAGTCATAATTCACTTTTATATAACTTTTATCCAGTAAAAGAAATATTTTCAAAATGGGTATCAAATTGTGTGCAATTATTTGATTTGTCTATGTATACAGGGATTTTTCTTTTGCTCAGATAGTAAAAACGACAGCTTTCAACATGTGCGCGGTATGTCGTCTGACAATATACAGTGTCCGAATTCCAGTGTGCACAATAAGAATGCATTTCTACTTTTTCCGATTTAGAGAATCCACAAAATATTGGTGTCCAATTGTCGAAAATTTCTTGCCTTATCCATAATTACAAAAGTTTGTTCGACACCTTGAATAGAGTCGAGGCAAAATTCAACGGTATGGGGACTATTGTTAGCTCATTTGAGGAAATTTTCATGCGGATCTAAACTGGGTAATCAGTCATAATTCACTTTTTTATAACTTTTTTCCAGTAAAAGAAATATTTTCAAAATGGGTATCAAATTGTGTGAAATGATTTGATTCGTCTATGTATACAGGATTTTTTCTTTCGCTCAGATAGTAAAAAGTACAGCTTACACCATGTGCGCGGTATGTCGTCTGACAATTTACAGCGTCCGAATTCCAGTGTGCACAATAAGACTGCATTTGTAATTTTTCCTTTTTATCGAATCCACAATATATTGGTGTCAAACTGTCGTGAATTCCTTGCCTTATCCATAATTACAAAAGTTTGTTCGACACCTTGAATAGAGTCGAGGCAAAATTCAAAGGAATGGGGACTAGTGTTAGCTCATTTGCGGAAATATTCATGCGGACCTAAACTGGGTAATCAGTCATAATTCACTTTTTTATAACTTTTTTCCAGTAAAAGAAACATTTTCAAAATGGGTATCAGATTGTGTGCAATTATTTGATTTGTCTATGTATACAGGGATTTTTCTTTTGCTCAGATAGTAAAATGTACAGCTTTCACCATGTGCGCGGTATGTCGTCTGACAATGTACAGCGTCCGAATTCCGGTGTGCACAATAAGAATGCATTTGTAATTTTTCCTTTTTATAGAATGCACAAAATATTGCGGTCCAATTGTCGGGAATTTCTTGCCTTATCCATAATTACAAAAGTTTTTTCGACAGCTTGATTAGAGTCGATTCGAAATTCAACGGTATGGGGACTTGTATTAGCTCATTTGTGAAAATTGTCATGCGGCCCTAAACTGGGAAATCAGTCATATTTCACTTGTTTATAACTTTTTTCCAGTAAAAGAAATATTTTCAAAATGGGTATCAAATTGTGTGCAATTATTTGATTTGTATATGTTTACTGGGATTTTTCATTTGCTCAGAGAGTAAAAAGTACAGCTTTCACCATGTGCGCGGTATGTCGTTTGACAATTTACAGCGTCCGAATTCCAGTGTGCACAATAAAAATGCATTTCTACTTTTTCCTTTTTAGAGAATCCACAAAATATTGGTGTCAAATTGTCGGGATTTTCTTGCCTTATCCTTAATTACAAAAGATTTTCGACACGCTGAATAGAGTTTAGGCGAAATTTAACGGTATGGGGACTAGCGTTAGCTCATTTGCGGAAATTGTGATGCGGCCCTAAACTGGGAAATCAGTGATATTTCACTTGTTTATAACTTTTTTCCAGTAAAAGAAATATTTTCAAAATGGGTATCAAATTGTGTGAAATTATTTGATTTATCTATGTTTACTGGGATGTTTCATTTGGTCAGATAGTAAAAAGTACAGCTTTCACTATGTGCGCGGTATGTAGTCTGACAATTTACAGCGTCAGAATTCCAGTGTGCACAATAAGACTGCATTTGTAATTTTTCCTTTTTATTGAATCCACAAAATATTGGTGTCAAATTGTCGAGAATTTCTTGCCTTATCCATAATTACAAAAGTTTTTTCGACACCTTGAATAGAGTCGAGGCAAAATACAACGGTATGGGGACTAGTGTTAGCTCATTTGCGGAAATTTTCATGCGGACCTAACCTGGGTAATCAGTCATAATTCACATTTTTATAACTTTTTTCCAGTAAAAGAAATATTTTCAAAATGGGTATCAAAATTTTTGCAATTATTTGATTTGTCTATGTATACAGGGATTTTTCTTTTGCTCAGATAGTAAAAAGTACAGCTTTCACCATGTGCGCGTTATGTCGTCTGACAATATACAGCGTCCGAATTCCAGTGTACACAATAAGAATGCATTTGTAATTTTTCCTTTTTATAGAATCCACAAAATATTGCGGTCCAATTGTCGGGAATTTCTTGCCTTATCCATAATTACAAAAGTTTTTTCGACACCTTGATTAGAGTCGAGTCGAAATTCAACGGTATGGGGACTTGTGTTAGCTCATTTGCGGAAATTGTCATGCGGCCCTAAACTGGGAAATCAGTGTTATTTCACATGTTTATAACTTTTTTCCAGTAAAAGAAATATTTTCAAAATGGGTATCAAATTGTGTGCAATTATTTGATTTGTATATGTTTACAGGGATTTTTCATTTGCTCAGATAGTAAAAAGTACAGCTTTCACCATGTGCGCGGTATGTCGTTTGACAATTTACAGCGTCCGAATTCCAGTGTGCACAATAAGACTGCATTTGTAATTTTTCCTTTTTATCGAATCCACAATATATTGGTGTCCAATTGTCGGGAATTCCTTACCTTATCCATAATTACGAAAGTTTTTTCGTCACCTTGAATAGAGTCGATTCGAAATTCAACGGTATGGGGACTTGTGTTAGCTCATTTGCGGAAATTGTCATGCGGCCCTAAACTGGGAAATCAGTCATATTTTACTTGTTTATAACTTTTTTCCAGTAAAAGAAATATTTTCAAAATGGGTATCAAATTGTGTGCAATTATTTGATATGTCTATATTTACAGGGATTTTTCATTTGCTCAGATAGTAAAAAGTACAGCTTTCACCATGTGCGCGGCATGACGTCTGACAATTTACAGCGTCCGAATTCCAGTGTGCACAATAAGACTGCATTTCTACTTTTTCCTTTTTATAGAATCCACAAAATATTGGTGTCAAACTGTCGTGAATTTCTTGCCTTATCCATAATTACAAAAGTTTCTTCGACACCTTGAATAGAGTCGAGGCAAAATTCAAAGGAATGGGGACTAGTGTTTGCTCATTTGCGGAAATTTTTATGCAGACCTAAACTGGGTATTCAGTCATAATTCACTTTTTTATAACTTTTTTCCAGTAAAAGAAACATTTTCAAAATGGGTATCAAATTGTGTGCAATTATTTGATTTGTCTATGTATACAGGGATTTTTCTTTTGCTCAGATAGTAAAATGTACAGCTTTCACCATGTGCGCGGTATGTCGTCTGACAATATACAGCGTCCGAATTCCTGTGTGCACAATAAGTATGCATTTGTAATTTTTCCTTTTATAGAATCCACAAAATATTGCTGTCCAATTGTCGGGAATTTCTTGCCGTATCCATAATTACTAAAGTTTTTTCGACACCTTGATTAGAGTCGGGTCGAAATTCAACGGTATGGGGACTTGTGTTAGCTCATTTGCGGAAATTGTCATGCGGCCCTAAACTGGGAAATCAGTGATATTTCACATGTTTTTAACTTTTTTCCAGTAAAAGAAATATTTTCTAAATGGGTATCAAATTGTGTGAAATTATTTGATTTGTCTATGTTTACAGGGATTTTTCATTTGCTCAGATAGTAAAAAGCACAGCTTTCACCATGTGCGCGGTATGTCGTCTGACAATTTACAGCGTCCGAATTCCAATGTGCACAATAAGACTGCATTTGTAATTCTTCCTTTATATCGAATCCACAATATATTGGGGTCCAAATATCGGGAATTCCTTACCTTATCCATAATTACGAAAGTTTTTTCGACACCTTGAATAGAGTCGATTCGAAATTCAACGGTATGGGGACTTGTGATAGCTCATTTGTGGGAATTGTCATGCGGCCCTAAACTGGGAAATCAGTCATATTTCACGTGTTTATAACTTTTTTCCAGTAAAAGAAATATTTTCAAAATGGGGATCAAATTGTGTGCAATTATTTGATATGTCTATGTTTACAGGGATTTTTCATTTGCTCAGATAGTAAAAAGTACAGCTTTCACCATGTGCGCGGCATGACGTCTGACAATTTACAGCGTCCGAATTCCAGTGTGCACAATAAGACTGCATTTCTACTTTTTCCTTTTTATAGAATCCACAAAATATTGGTGTTAAATTGTCGTGAATTTCTTGCCTTATCCATAATTACAAAAGTTTGTTCGACACCTTGAATAGAGTCGAGGCAAAATTCAAAGTTATGGGGACTAGTGTTAGCTCATTTCCCGAAATTTTCATGCGGACCTAAACTGGGTAATCAGTGATATTTCACATGTTTATAACTTTTTTCCAGTAATAGAAATATTTTCAAAATGGGTATCAAATTGTGTGCACTTATTTGATTTGTATATGTTTACAGGGATTTTTCATTTGCTCAGATAGTAAAAAGTACAGCTTTCACCATGTGCGCGGTATGTCATTTGACAATTTACAGCGTCCGAATTCCAGTGTGCACAATAAGAATGCATTTCTACTTTTTCCTTTTTAGAGAATCCTCAAAATATTGCTGTCAAATTGTCGTGAATTTCTTGCCTTATCCATAATTACAAATGTTTTTTTGATACGTTGAATAGAGTCGAGGCGAAATTTAATGGTATGGGGACTTGTGTTAGCTCATTTGCGGAAATTGTCATGCGGACCTAAACTGGGTAATCAGTCATAATTCACGTTTTTATAACTTTTTTCCAGTGAAAGAAATATTTTCAAAATGGCTATAAAATTGTTTGCAATTATTTGATTTGTCTATGTATACAGGGATTTTTCTTTTGCTCAGATAGTAAAAAGTACAGCTTTCACGATGTGCGCGGTATGTCGTCTGACAATATACAGCGTCCGAATTCCAGTGTGCACAATAAGAATGCATTTGTAATTTTTCCTTTTTATAGAAGCCACAAAATATTGCTGGCCAATTGTTGGGAATTTCTTGCCTTATCTATAATTACAAAATTTTTTTCGACACCTTGAATAGAGTCGAGTCAAAATTCAACGGTATGGGAACTAGTGTTAGCTCATTTGCGGAAATTTTCATGCGGACCTAAACTGGGTAATCAGTCATAATTCAATTTTATAACTTTTTTCCAGTAACAGAAATATTTTCAAAATGGGTATCAAATTGTGTGCAATTATTTGATTTGTCTATGTATACAGGGATTTTTCTTTTGCTCAGATAGTAAACAGTACAGCTTTCACCATGTGCGTGGTATGTCGTCTGACAATTTACAGCGTCCGAATTCCAGTGTGCACAATAAGACGGCATTTGTAATTTTGCCTTTTTATAGAATCCACAATATATTGGTGTCAAATTGTCGGAAATTTCTTACCTTATCCCTAATTACAAAAGTTTTTTGGCACCTTGATTAGAGTCGAGTCGAAATTCAACGGAATGGGGACTTGTGTTAGCTCATTTGCGGAAATTGTCATGCGGCCCTAAACTGGGAAATCAGTGATATTTCACTTGTTTATAACTTTTTTCCAGTAAAAGAAATATTTTCAAAATGGGTATCAAATTGTGTGAAATTATTTGATTTGTCTGTGTTTACAGGGATTTTTCATTTGCTCAGATAGTAAAAAGTACAGCTTTCACCATGTGCACGGTATGTCGTCTGACAATTTACAGCGTCCGAATTCCAGTGTGCACAATAAGACTGCATTTGTAATTTTTCCTTTTTAACGAATCCACAATATATTGGTGTCCAATTGTCGGGAATTCCTTACCTGATACATAATTACGAAAGTTTTTTCGACACCTTGAATAGAGTCGATTCGAAATTCAACGGTATGGGGACTTGTGTTAGCTCATTTGTGGAAATTTTCATGCGGACCTAAACTGGGTAATCAGTCATAATTCAATTTTATAACTTTTTTCCAGTAAAAGAAATATTTTCAAAATGGGTATCAAATTGTGTGCAATTATTTGATATGTCTATGTATACAGGGATTTTTCTTTTGCTCAGATAGTAAAAAGTACAGCTTTCAACGTGTGCGTGGTATGTCGTCTGACAATTTACATCGTCCGAATTCCAGTGTGCACAATAAGAATGCATTTGTAATTTTGCCTTTTTATCGAATCCACAATATATTGGTGTCAAATTGTCGGGAATTTCTTTCCTTATCCATAATTACAAAAGTTTTTTCGACACCTTGATTAGAGTCGAGTCGAAATTCAACGGTATGGGGACTTGTGTTAGCTCATTTGCGGAAATTGTCATGCGGCCCTAAACTGGGAAATCAGTGATATTTCACTTGTTTATAACTTTTTTCCAGTAAAAGAAATATTTTCAAAATGGGTATCAAATTGTGTGCAATTATTTGATTAATCTATGTTTACAGGGATGTTTCATTTGGTCAGATAGTAAAAAGTACAGCTTTCACTATGTGCGCGGTATGTCGTCTGACAATTTACAGCGTCCGAATTCCAGTGTGCACAATAAGACTGCATTTGTAATTTTTCCTTTTTATAGAATCCACAAAATATTGGTGTCAAATTGTCGAGAATTTCTTGCTTTATCCATAATTACAAAAGTTTGTTCGACAACTTGAATAGAGTCGAGGCAAAATTAAACGGTATGGTGACTAGTTTTAGCTCATTTGCGGAAATTTTCATGCGGACCTAAACTGGGTACTCAGTCATAATTCACTTTTTTATAACTTTTTTCCAGTAAAAGAAATATTTTCAAAATGGGTATCAAATTGTGTGCAATTATTTGATTTGTCTATATATACAGGGATTTTTCTTTTGCTCAGATAGTAAAATGTACAGCTTTCACCATGTGCGCGGTATGTCGTCTGACAATATACAGCGTCCGAATTCCAGTATGAACAATAAGAATGCATTTGTAATTTTTCCTTTTTATAGAATCCACAAAATATTGCTGTCCAATTGTCGGAAATTTCTTGCCTTATCCCTAATTACAAAATTTTTTTCTACACCTTGATTAGAGTCGAGTCGAAATTCAACGGTATTGGGACTTGTGTTAGCTCATTTGCGGAAATTGTCATGCGGCCCTAAACTGGGAAATCAGTGATATTTCACTTGTTTATAACTTTTTTCCAGTGAAAGAAATATTTTCAAAATGGGTATCAAATTGTGTGCAATTATTTGATTAATCTATGTTTACAGGGATGTTTCATTTGGTCAGATAGTAAAAAGTACAGCTTTCACTATGTGCGCGGTATGTCGTCTGACAATTTACAGCGTCCGAATTCCAGTGTGCACAATAAGACTGCATTTGTAATTTTTCCTTTTTATAGAATCCACAAAATATTGGTGTCAAATTGTCGAGAATTTCTTGCCTTATCCATAATTACAAAAGTTTGTTCGACAACTTGAATAGAGTCGAGGCAAAATTCAACGGTATGGTGACTAGTTTTAGCTCATTTGCGGAAATTTTCATGCGGACCTAAACTGGGTACTCAGTCATAATTCACTTTTTTATAACTTTTTTCCAGTAAAAGAAATATTTTCAAAATGGGTATCAAATTGTGTGCAATTATTTGATTTGTCTA
Organism: Acanthosepion esculentum; assembly: GCA_964036315.1. Taxonomy (NCBI): domain Eukaryota; kingdom Metazoa; phylum Mollusca; class Cephalopoda; order Sepiida; family Sepiidae; genus Acanthosepion; species Acanthosepion esculentum. The sequence goes on along the minus strand of OZ038509.1, from coordinate 73,267,712 downwards.
TATATACAGGGATTTTTCTTTTGCTCAGATAGTAAAATGTACAGCTTTCACCATGTGCGCGGTATGTCGTCTGACAATATACAGCGTCCGAATTCCAGTATGAACAATAAGAATGCATTTGTAATTTTTCCTTTTTATAGAATCCACAAAATATTGCTGTCCAATTGTCGGGAATTTCTGGCTTTATCCATAACTACAAAAGTTTGTTCGACACCTTGAATAGAGTCGAGGCAAAATTCAACGGTATGGGGACTTGTGTTAGCTCATTTGCGGAAATTGTCATGCGGCCCTAAACGAGGAAATCAGTGATATTTCACATGTTTATAACTTTTTTCCAGTAAAAGAAATATTTTCAAAATGGGTATCAAATTGTGTGCAATTATTTGATTCGTCTATGTATACAGGAATTTTTCTTTTGCTCAGATAGTAAAAAGTACAGCTTTCACCATGTGCGCGGTATGTCGTCTGACAATTTACAGCCTCCGAATTCCAGTGTGCACAATAAGACCGATATTGTAATTTTTCCTTTTTATCGAATCCACAATATATTGGTGTCAAATTGTCGGGAATTAATTGCCTTATCCATAATTACAAAAGTTTTTTCGACACCTTGAATAGAGTCGATACGAAATTCAACGGTATGGGGACTTGTGTTAGCTCATTTGCGGAAATTATCATGCGGCCCTAAACTGGGAAATCAGTCATATTTCAATTGTTTATAACTTTTTTCCAGTAAAAGAAATATTTTAAAAATGGGTATCAAATTGTGTGCAATTATTTGATATGTCTATGTATACAGGGATTTTTCTTTTGCTCAGATAGTAAAATGTACAGCTTTCACCATCTGCGCGGTATGTCGTCTGACAATATACAACGTCCGTATTCCAGTGTGAACAATAAGAATGCATTTGTAATTTTTCCTTTTTATAGAATACACAAAATATTACTGTCCAATTGTCGGGAATTTCTTGCCTTATCCATAATTACAAAAGTTTGTTCGACACCTTGAATAGAGTCGAGGCAAAATGCAACGGTATGGGGACTTGTGTTAGCTCATTTGTGGAAATTGTCATGCGGCCCTAAACTGGGAAATCAGTGATATTTCACTTGTTTATAACTTTTTTCCAGTAAAAGAAATATTTTCAAAATGGGTATCAAATTGTGTGCAATTATTTGATATGTCTATGTTTACAGGGATTTTTCATTTGTTCAGATAGTAAAAAGTACAGCTTTCACCATATGCGCGGCATGACGTCTGACAATTTACAGCGTCCGAATTCCAGTGTGCACAATAAGAATGCATTTCTACTTTTTCCTTTTTAGAGAATCCACAAAATATTGGTGTCAAATTGTCGGGAATTTCTTGCCTTATCCATAATTACAAAAGTTTTTTCGACACGTTGAATAGAGTCGAGGCGAAATTTAACGGTATGGGGACGTGTGTTAGCTCATTTGCGGAAATTGTCATGCGGCCCTAAACTGGGAAATCAGTGATATTTCACTTGTTTATAATTTTTTTCCAGTAAAAGAAATATTTTCAAAATGAGTATCAAATTGTGTGAAATTATTTGATTTGTCTATGTTTACAGGGATTTTTCATTTGCTCAGATAGTAAAAAGTACAGCTTTCACCATGTGCGCGGTATGTCGTCTGACAATTTACAGCGTCCGAATTCCAGTGTGCACAATAAGACTGCATTTCTACTTTTTCCTTTTTATAGAATCCACAAAATATTGGTCTCAAATTGTCGCGAATTTCTTGCCTTATCCATAATTACAAAAGTTTTTTCGACACATTGAATAGAGTCGAGGCGAAATTTAACGGTATGGGGACTTGTGTTAGCTCATTTGCGGAAATTGTCATGAGGCCCTAAACTGGGAAATCAGTGATATTTCACTTGTTTATAACTTTTTTCCAGTAAAAGAAATATTTTCAAAATGGGTATCAAAGTGTGTGAAATTATTTGATTTATCTATGTTTACAGGGATGTTTCTTTTGGTCAGATAGTAAAAAGTACAGCTTTCACCATGTGCGCGGTATGTCGTCTGACAATATACAGCGTCCGAATTCCAGTGTGAACAATAAGAATGCATTTGTAATTTTTCATTTTATAGAATCCACAAAATATTGCTGTCCAATTGACGGGAATTTCTTGCCTTATCCATAATTACAAAAGTTTGTTCGACATCTTGAATAGAGTCGAGGCAAAATTCAACGGTATGGGGACTAGTGTTAGCTCATTTGCGGAAATTTTCATGCGGACCTAAACTGGGTAATCAATCATAATTCACTTTTTTATAACTTTTTTCCAGTAAAAGAAATATTTTCAAAATGGGTATCAAATTGTGTGAAATTATTTGATATGTCTATGTTTACAGGGATTTTTTATTTGCTCAGATAGTAAAAAGTATAGCTTTCACCATGTGCGCGGCATGACGTCTGACAATTTATAGCGTCCGAATCCAGTGTGCACAATAAGACTGCATTTGTAATTTTTCCGTTTTATAGAATCCACAAAATATTGGTATCAAATTGTCGTGAATTTCTTGCCTTATCCATAATTACAAAAGTTTGTTCGATACCTTGAATAGAGTCGAGGCAAAATTCAACGGTATGGGGACTAATGTTAGCTCATTTGCGGAAATTTTCATGCGGACCTAAACTGGGTAATCAGTCATAATTCACTTTTTTATAACTTTTTTCCAGTAAAAGAAATATTTTCAAAATGGGTATCAAATTGTGTGCAATTATTTGTTTTGTCTATGTTTACAGGGATTTTTCATTTGCTTAGATAGTAAAAAGTACAGCTTTCACCATGTGCGCGGTATGTCGTCTGACAATTTACAGCGTCCGAATTCCAGTGTGCACAATAAGACTGCATTTGTAATTTTTCCTTTTTATCGAATCAACACTATATTGGTGTCCAATTGTCGGAAATTCCTTACCTTATCCATAATTACAAAAGTTTTTTCGACACCTTGAATAGAGTCGATTCGAAATTCAACGGTATGGGAACTTGTGTTAACTCATTTGTGGAAATTGTCATGCGGCCCTAAACTGGGAAATCAGTCATATTTCACTTGTTCATAACTTTTTTCCAGTAAAAGAAATATTTTCAAAATGGGTATCAAATTGTGTGCAATTATTTGATTTGTCTATGTTTACAGGGATTTTTAATTTGCTCATATAGTATAAAGTCCAGCTTTCACCATGTGCGCGGTATGTCGTCTGACAATTTACAGCGTCCGAATTCCAGTGTGCACAATAAGACTGCATTTGTAATTTTCCTTTTTATCGAATCCACAATATATTGGTGTCCAATTGTCGGGAATTCCTTAACTTATCCATAATTACAAAAGTTTTTTCGACACCTTGAATAGAGTCGATTCGAAATTCAACGGTATGGGGACTTGTGTTAGCTCATTTGTGGAAATTGTCATGCGGACCTAAACTGGGTAATCAATCATAATTCACTTGTTCATAACTTTTTTCCAGTAAAAGAAATATTTTCAAAATGGGTATCAAATTGTGTGCAATTATTTGATTTGTCTATGTATACAGGGATTTTTCTTTTGCTCAGATAGTAAAAAGTACAGCTTTCACCATGTGCGCGGTATGTCGTCTGACAATATACAGCGTCCGAATTCCAGTGTGAACAATAAGAACGCATTTGTAATTTTTCCTTTTTATAGAATCCACAAAATATTGCTGTCCAATTGTCGGGAATTTCTTGCCTTATCCATAATTACAAAAGTTTGTTCGACACCTTGAATAGAGTCGAGGCAAAATTCAACGGTATGGGGAGTAGTGTTAGATCATTTGCGGAAATTTTCATGCGGACCTAAACTGGGTAATCAGTCATAATTCACTTTTTTATAACTTTTTTCCAGTAAAAGAAATATTTTCAAAATGGGTATCAAATTGTGTGCAATTATTTGATTTGTCTATGTATACAGGGATTTTTCTTTTGCTCAGATAGTAAAAAGTACAGCTTTCACCATGTGCGCGGTATGTCGTCTGACAATATAAAGCGTCCGAATTCCAGTGTGAACAATAAGAATGCATTTGTAATTTTTCCTTTTTATAGAATCCACAAAATATTGCTGTCCAATTGTCGGGAATTCCTTACCTTATGCATAATTACAAAAGTTTTTTCGACACCTTGAATAGAGTCGATTCGAAATTCAACGGTATGGGGACTTGTGTTAGCTCATTTGTGGAAATTGTCATGCGGCCCTAAACTGGGAAATCAGTGATATTTCACTTGTTTATAACTTTTTTCCAGTAAAAGAAATATTTTCAAAATGGGTATAAAATTGTGTGAAATTATTTGATTTGTCTATGTTTACAGGGATTTTTCATTTGCTCAGATAGTAAAAAGTACAGCTTTCACCATGTGCGCGGTATGTCGTCTGACAATTTACAGCCTCCGAATTCCAGCGTGCACAATAAGACTGCATTTGTAATTTTTCCTTTTTATCGAATCCACAGTATATTGGTGTCCAATTGTCGGGAATTCCTTACCTTATCCATAATTACAAAAGTTTTTTCGACACCTTGAATAGAGTCGATTCGAAATTCAACGGTATGGGAACTTGTGTTAACTCATTTGTGGAAATTGTCATGCGGCCCTAAACTGGGAAATCAGTCATATTTCACTTGTTCATAACTTTTTTCCAGTAAAAGAAATATTTTCAAAATGGGTATCAAATTGTGTGCAATTATTTGATTTGTCTATGTTTACAGGGATTTTTAATTTGCTCATATAGTATAAAGTCCAGCTTTCACCATGTGCGCGGTATGTCGTCTGACAATTTACAGCGTCCGAATTCCAGTGTGCACAATAAGACTGCATTTGTAATTTTCCTTTTTATCGAATCCACAATATATTGGTGTCCAATTGTCGGGAATTCCTTAACTTATCCATAATTACAAAAGTTTTTTCGACACCTTGAATAGAGTCGATTCGAAATTCAACGGTATGGGGACTTGTGTTAGCTCATTTGTGGAAATTGTCATGCGGACCTAAACTGGGTAATCAATCATAATTCACTTGTTCATAACTTTTTTCCAGTAAAAGAAATATTTTCAAAATGGGTATCAAATTGTGTGCAATTATTTGATTTGTCTATGTATACAGGGATTTTTCTTTTGCTCAGATAGTAAAAAGTACAGCTTTCACCATGTGCGCGGTATGTCGTCTGACAATATACAGCGTCCGAATTCCAGTGTGAACAATAAGAACGCATTTGTAATTTTTCCTTTTTATAGAATCCACAAAATATTGCTGTCCAATTGTCGGGAATTTCTTGCCTTATCCATAATTACAAAAGTTTGTTCGACACCTTGAATAGAGTCGAGGCAAAATTCAACGGTATGGGGAGTAGTGTTAGATCATTTGCGGAAATTTTCATGCGGACCTAAACTGGGTAATCAGTCATAATTCACTTTTTTATAACTTTTTTCCAGTAAAAGAAATATTTTCAAAATGGGTATCAAATTGTGTGCAATTATTTGATTTGTCTATGTATACAGGGATTTTTCTTTTGCTCAGATAGTAAAAAGTACAGCTTTCACCATGTGCGCGGTATGTCGTCTGACAATATACAGCGTCCGAATTCCAGTGTGAACAATAAGAATGCATTTGTAATTTTTCCTTTTTATAGAATCCACAAAATATTGCTGTCCAATTGTCGGGAATTCCTTACCTTATCCATAATTACAAAAGTTTTTTCGACACCTTGAATAGAGTCGATTCGAAATTCAACGGTATGGGGACTTGTGTTAGCTCATTTGTGGAAATTGTCATGCGGCCCTAAACTGGGAAATCAGTGATATTTCACTTGTTTATAACTTTTTTCCAGTAAAAGAAATATTTTCAAAATGGGTATAAAATTGTGTGAAATTATTTGATTTGTCTATGTTTACAGGGATTTTTCATTTGCTCAGATAGTAAAAAGTACAGCTTTCACCATGTGCGCGGTATGTCGTCTGACAATTTACAGCCTCCGAATTCCAGCGTGCACAATAAGACTGCATTTGTAATTTTTCCTTTTTATCGAATCCACAGTATATTGGTGTCCAATTGTCGGGAATTCCTTACCTTATCCATAATTACAAAAGTTTTTTCGACACCTTGAATAGAGTCGATTCGAAATTCAACGGTATGGGGACTTGTGTTAGCTCATTTGTGGAAATTGTCATGCGGCCCTAAACTTGGAAATCAGTGATATTCACTTGTTTATAACTTTTTTCCAGTAAAAGAAATATTTTCAAAATGGGTATCAAATTGTGTGAAATTATTTGCTTTATCTATGTTTACAGGGATGTTTCATTTGGTCAGATAGTAAAAAGTACAGCTTTCACTATGTTCGCGGAATGTCGTCTGACAATTTACAGCGTCCGAATTCCAGTTTGCACAATAAGACTGCATTTGTAATTTTTCCTTTTTATATAATCCACAAAATATTGGTGTCGAATTGTCGTGACTTTCTTGCCTTATCCATAATTACAAATGTTTTTTCGACACCTTGATTAGAGTCGAGTCGAAATTCAACGGTATGGGGACTTGTGTTAGCTCATTTGCGGAAATTGTCATGCGGCCCTAAACTGGGAAATCAGTGATATTTCACTTGTTTATAACTTTTTTCCAGTAAAAGAAATATTTTCAAAATGGGTATCAAATTGTGCGCAATTATTTGATATGTCTATGTTTACAGGGATTTTTCATTTGCTCAGATAGTAAAAAGTACAGCTTTCAACATGTGCGCGGCATGACGTCTGAAAATTTACAGCGTCAGAATTCCAGTGTGCACAATAAGACTGCATTTCTACTTTTTCCTTTTTATAGAATCCACAAAATATTGGTGTCAAATCTTCGAGAATTTGTTGCCTTATCCATAATTAAAAATGTTTTTTCGACGCGTTGAATAGAGTCGAGGCGAAATTTAACGGTATGGGGACTTGTGTCAGCTCATTTGCGGAAATTGTCATGCGGCCCTCAACTGGGAAATCAGTGATATTTTACTTGTTTATAACCTTTTTCCAGTAAAAGAAATATTTTCAAAATGGGTATCAAATTTTGTGAAATTATTTGATTTATCTATGTTTACAGGGATGTTTCATTTGGTCAGATAGTAAAAAGTACAGCTTTCACTATGTCCGCGGTATGTCGTCTGACAATTTACAGCGTCCGAATTCCAGTGTGCACAATAAGACTGCATTTGTAATTTTTCCTTTTTATAGAATCCACAAAATATTGGTGTCAAATTGTCGGGAATTTCTTGCCTCATCCATAATTACAAAAGTTTGTTCGACACCTTGAATAGGGTCGAGGCAAAATTCAACGGTATGCGGACTAGTGTTAGCTCATTTGCGGAAATTTTCATGCGGAACTAAACTGGGTAATCAGTCATAATTCACTTTTTTATAACTTTTTTCCAATGAAAGAAATATTTTTAAAATGGGTATCAAATTGTGTGCAATTATTTGATTTGTCTATGTATACAGGGATTTTTCTTTTCCTCAGATAGTAAAAAGTACAGCTTTCACGATGTCCGCGGTATGTCGTCTGACAATTTACAGCGTCCGAATTCCAGTGTGCACAATAAGACTGCATTTGTAATTTTTTCCTTTTTATAGAATCCACAAAATATTGGTGTCAAATTGTCGAGAATTTCTTGCCTCATCCATAATTACAAAAGTTTGTTCGACACCTTGAATAGGGTCGAGGCAAAATTCAATGGTATGCGGACTAGTGTTAGCTCATTTGCGGAAATTTTCATGCGGACCTAAACTGGGTAATCAGTCATAATTCACTTTTTTATAACTTTTTTCCAATGAAAGAAATATTTTTAAAATGGGTATCAAATTGTGTGCAATTATTTGATTTGTCTATGTATACAGGGATTTTTCTTTTGCTCAGATAGTAAAAAGTACAGCTTTCACGAAATGCGCGGTATGTCGTCTGACAATTTACAGCGTCCGAATTACAGCGTGCACAATAAGACCGCATTTGTAATTTTTCCTTTTTATCGAATCCACAATATATTGGTGTCAAATTGTCGGAAATTTCTTGCCTTATCCATAATTACAAAAGTTTGTTCGACACCTTGATTAGAGTCGACTCCAAATTCAACGGTATGGGGACTTGTGTTAGCTCATTTGCGGAAATTGTCTTGCGGCCCTAAACTGGGAAATCAGTGATATTTCACATGTTTATAACTTTTTTCCAGTAAAAGAAATATTTTCAAAATGGGTATCAAATTGTGTGAAATTATTTGCTTTATCTATGTTTACAGGGATGTTTCATTTGGTCAGATAGTAAAAAGTACAGCTTTCACTATGTTCGCGGAATGTCGTCTGACAATTTACAGCGTCCGAATTCCAGTTTGCACAATAAGACTGCATTTGTAATTTTTCCTTTTTATATAATCCACAAAATATTGGTGTCGAATTGTCGTGACTTTCTTGCCTTATCCATAATTACAAATGTTTTTTCGACACCTTGATTAGAGTCGAGTTGAAATTCAACGGTATGGGGACTTGTGTTAGCTCATTTGCGGAAATTGTCATGCGGCCCTAAACTGGGAAATCAGTGATATTTCACTTGTTTATAACTTTTTTCCAGTAAAAGAAATATTTTCAAAATGGGTATCAGATTGTGCGCAATTATTTGATATGTCTATGTTTACAGGGATTTTTCATTTGCTCAGATAGTAAAAAGTACAGCTTTCAACATGTGCGCGGCATGACGTCTAAAAATTTACAGCGTCAGAATTCCAGTGTGCACAATAAGACTGCATTTCTACTTTTTCCTTTTTATAGAATCCACAAAATATTGGTGTCAAATCTTCAAGAATTTCTTTCCTTATCCATAATTACGAAAGTTTTCTCGACACCTTGAATAGAATCGAGGCAAAATTCAAAGGTATGGGGACTAGTGTTAGCTCATTTGCGGAAATTTTCATGCGGACCTAAACTGGGTAATCAGTCATAATTCACTTTTTTATATCTTTTTTCCAGTAAAAGAAATATTTTCAAAATGGGTATCTAATTGTGTGCAATTATTTGGTTTGTCTATGTATACAGGGATTTTTCTTTTGCTCAGATAGTAAAAAGTACAGCTTTCACCATGTGCGCGGTATGTCGTCTGACAATATACAGCGTCCGAATTCCAGTGTGCACAATAGGAATGCATTTGTAATTTTTCCTTTTTTTAGAATCCACAAAATATTGCGGTTCAATTGTCGGGAATTTCTTGCCTTATCCATAATTACGAAAGTTTTTTCGACACGTTGAATAGAGTCGATTCGAAATTCAACTGTATGGGGACTTGTGTTAGCTCATTTGCGGAAATTTTCATGCGGACCTAAACTGGTAAATCAGTGATATTTCACTTGTTTATAACTTTTTTCCTGTAAAAGAAATATTTTCAAAATGGGTATCAAATTGTGTGAAATTATTTGATTTGTCTATGTCTACAGGGATTTTTCTTTTGCTCAGATAGTAAAAAGTACAGCTTTCACCATGTGCGCGGTATGTCGTCTGACAATATACAGCGTCCGAATTCCAGTGTCAACAATAAGAATGCATTTGTAATTTTTCCTTTTTATAGAATCCACAAAATATTGCTGTCCAATTGTCCGGAATTTCTTGGCTTATCCATAATTACAAAAGTTTGTTCGACACCTTGAATAGAGTCGATTCGAAATTCAACGGTATGGGGACTTGTGTTAGCTCATTTGAGGAAATTGTCATGCGGCCCTAAACTGGGAAATCAGTGATATTTCACTTGTTTATAACTTTTTTCCAGTAAAAGAAATATTTTCAAAATGGGTATCAAATTGTGTGAAATTATTAGATTTGTCTATGTTTACAGGGATTTTTCGTTTGCTCAGATAGTAAAAAGTACAGCTTTCACTATATGCGCGGTATGTCGTCTGACAATTTACAGCGTCCGAATTCCATTGTGCACAATAAGACTGCATATGTAATTTTTCCTTTTTATTGAATCCACAATATATTGGTGTCTAATTGTCGGGAATTCCTTACCTTATCCATAATTACGAAAGTTTTTTCGACACCATGAATAGAGTCGAGGCAAAATTCAACGGTATGGGGACTTGTGTTAGCTCATTTGCGGAAATTGTCATGCGGCCCTAAACTGGGAAATAAGAGATATTTCACATGTTTTTAACTTTTTTCCTGTAAAAGAAATATTTTCAAAATGGGTATCAAATTGTGTGCAATTATTTGATTTGTCTATGTATACAGGGATTTTTCTTTTGCTCAGATATTAAAAAGTACAGATTTCACCAAGTGCGCGGTATCTCGTCTGACAATATACAGCGTCCGAATTCCATGTGAACAATGTGAATGCATTTGTAATTTTTCCTTTTTATAGAATCCACAAAATATTGCTGTCCAATTGTCGGGAATCTCTTGCCTTATCCATAATTACAAAAGTTTTTTCGACACCTTCAATAGAGTCGAGGCAAAATTCAACGGTATGGGGACTAGTGTTAGCTCATTTGCGGAAATTTTCATGCGGACCTAAACTGGGTAATCAGTCATAATTCACTTTTTTATAACTTTTTTCCAGTAAAAGAAATATTTTCAAAATGGGTATCAAATTGTGTGCAATTATTTGATTTGTCTATGTATACAGGGATTTTTCTTTTGCTTAGAGAGTAAAAAGTACAGCTTTCACCATGTGCGCGGTATGTCGTCTGACAATTTACAGCGTCCGAATTCCAGTGTGCACAATAAGACTGCATTTGTAATTTTTCCTTTTTATCGAAACCACAATATATTGGTGTCCAATTGTCGGGAATTCCTTACCTTATCCATAATTACAAAAGTTTTTTCGACACCTTGAATAGAATCGAGGCAAAATTCAACGGTATGGGGACTAGTGTTAGCTCATTTGCGGAAATTTTCATGCGGACCTAAACTGGGTAATCAGTCATAATTCACTTTTTTATAACTTTTTTCCAGTAAAAAAATATTTTTAAAATGGATATCAAATTGTGTGCAATTATTTGATTTGTCTATGTATACAGGGATTTTTCTTTTACTCAGATAGTAAAAAGTACAGCTTTCACCATGTGCGCGGTATGTCGTCTGACAATATACAGCGTCCAAATTCCAGTGTGCACAATAAGACTGCATTTCTACTTTTTCCTTTTTATAGAATCCACAAAATATTGGTGTCAAATTGTCGGGATTTTCTTGCCTTATCCATAATTACAAAAGTTTTTTCGACACGCTGAATAGAGTTTAGGCGAAATTTAACGGTATGGGGACTTGCGTTAGCTCATTTGCGGAAATTGTCATGCGGCCCTAAACTGGGAAATCAGTCATAATTCACTTGTTTATAACTTTTTTTCAGTAAAAGAAATATTTTCAAAATGGGTATCAAATTGTGTGAAATTATTTGATTTATCTATGTTTACAGGGATGTTTCATTTGGTCAGATAGTAAAAAGTACAGCTTTCACTATGTGCGCGGCATGACGTCTGACAATTTACAGCGTCCGAATTCCAGTGTGCACAATAAGACTGCATTTGTAATTTTTCCTTTTTATCAAATCCACAATATATTGGTGTCAAATTGTCGAGAATTTCTTGCCTTATCCATAATTACAAAAGTTTTTCCGACACGCTGAATAAAGTCGAGGCAAAATTTAACGGTATGGGGACTTGTGTTAGCTCATTTGCGGAAATTGTCATGCGGCCCTAAACTGGGAAATCAGTCATATTTCACTTGTTTATAACTTTTTTCCAGTAAAAGAAATATTTTCAAAATGGGTATAAAATTGTGTGAAATTATTTGATTTATCTATGTTTACAGGGATGTTTCATTTGGTCAGATAGTAAAAAGTACAGCTTTCACTATGTGCACGATATGTCGTCTGACAATTTACAGCGTCAGAATTCCAGTGTGCACAATAAGACTGCATTTCTAATTTTTCCTTTTTATAGAATCCACAAAATATTGGTGTCAAATTGTCGAGAATTTCTTGCCTTATCCATAATTACAAAAGTTTTTTCGACACCTTGAATAGAGTCGAGGCAAAATTCAACGGTATGGGGACTAGTGTTAGCTCATTTGCGGAAATTTTCATGCGGACCTAAACTGCGTAATCAGTCATAATTCACTTTTTTATAACTTTTTTCCAGTAAAAGAAATATTTTCAAAATGAGTATCAAATTGTGTGCAATTATTTGATTTGTCTATGTATACAGGGATTTTTCTTTTGCTCAGATAGTAAAAAGTACAGCTTTCACGATGTGCGCGGTATGTCATCTGACAATTTACAGCGTCCGAATTCCAGTGTGCACAATAAGACTGCATTTGTAATTTTTCCTTTTTATCGAATCCACAAGATATTGGTGTCCAATTGTCGGGAATTCCTTACCTTATCCATAATTACGAAAGTTTTTTCGACACCGTGAATAGAGTCGATTCGAAATTCAACGGTATGGGGACTATTGTTAGCTCATTTGTGGAAATTGTCATGCGGCCCTAAACTGGGAAATCAGTCATATTTCACGTGTTTATAACTTTTTTCCAGTAAAAGAAATATTTTCAAAATGGGTATCAAATTGTGTGCAATTATTTGATATGTCTATGTTTACAGGGATTATTTATTTGCTCAGATAGTAAAAAGTACAGCTTTCACCATGTGCGCGGCATGACGTCTGACAATTTACAGCGACCGAATTCCAGTGTGCACAATAAGACTGCATTTCTACTTTTTCATTTTTATAGAATCCACAAAATATTGGTGTCAAATTGTCGTAAATTTCTTGCCTTATCCATAATTACAAAAGTTTGTTCGACACCTTGAATAGAGTCGAGTCAAAATTCAACGGTATGGGGACAAGTGTTAGCTCATTTGCGGAAATCGTCATGCGGCCCTAAACTGGGAAATCAGTGATATTTCACTTGTTTTATAACTTTTTTCCAGTAAAAGAAATATTTTCAAAATGGGTATCAAATTGTGTGAAATTATTTGATTTATCTATGTTTACAGTGATGTTTCATTTGGTCAGATAGTAAAAAGTACAGCTTTCACTATGTGCGCGGTATGTCGTCTGACAATTTACAGCGTCCGAATTCCAGTGTGCACAATAAGACTGCATTTGTAATTTTTCCTTTTTATAGAATCCACAAAATATTGCTGTCAAATTGTCGAGAATTTCTTGCCTTATCCATAATTGCAAAAGGTTGTTCGACACCTTGAATAGAGTCGAGGCAAAATTCAACGGTATGGGGACTATCGTTAGCTCATTTGCGGAAATTTTCATGCGGACCTAAACTGGGTAATCAGACATAATTCACGTTTTTATAACTTTTTTCCAGTAAAAGAAATATTTTCAAAATGGGTATCAAATTGTGTGCAATTATTTGATTTGTCTATGTATACAGGGATTTTTCTTTTGCTCAGATAGTGAAAAGTACAGCTTTCACGATGTGCGCAGTATGTCGTCTGACAATATACAGCGTCCGAATTCCAGAGTGCACAATAAGACTGCATTTGTAATTTTTCCTTTTTATCGAATCCACAATATATTGGTGTCAAATTGTCGGGAATTTCTTGCCTTATCCATAATTACAAAAGTTTATCGACACCTTCATTAGAATCGAGTCGAAATTCAACGGTATGTGGACTTGTGTTAGCTCATTTGCGGAAATTGTCATGCGGCCCTAAACTGGGAAATCAGTGATAATTTACTTGTTTATAACTTTTTTCCATTAAAAGAAATATTTTCAAAATGGGTATCAAATTGTGTGCAATTATTTGATTTGTCTATGTATACAGGGATTTTTCTTTTGCTTAGATAGTAAAAAGTACAGCTTTCACCATGTGCGCGGTATGTCGTCTGACAATTTACAGCGTCCGAATTCCAGTGTGCACAATAAGACTGCATTTGTAATTTTTCCATTTTATCGAATCCACAAGATATTGGTGTCCAATTGTCGGGAATTCCTTACCTTATCCATAATTACGAAAGTTTTTTCCACACCTTGAATAGAGTCGATTCGAAATTCAACGGTGTGGGGACCTGTGTTACATCATTTGTGGAATTTGTCATGCGGCCCTAAACTGGGAAATCAGTTATATTTCACTTGTTTATAACTTTTTTCCAGTAAAAGAAATATTTTCAAAATGGGTATCAAATTGTGTGAAATTATTTGATTTGTCTATGTTTACAGGGATTTTTCATTTGCTCAGATAGTAAAAAGTACAGCTTTCACCATGTGCGCGGTATATCGTCTGACAATTTACAGCGTCCGAATTCCAGTGTGAACAATATGACTGCATTTGTAATTTTTCCTTTTTATAGAATCAACAAGATATTGGTGTCCAATTGTCGGGAATTCCTTACCTTATCCATAATTACGAAAGTTTTTTCGACACCTTGAATAGAGTCGATTCGAAATTCAACGGTATGGGGACTTGTGTTAGCTCATTTGTGGAAATTGTCATGCGGCCCTAAACTGGGAAAACCGTCATATTTCACGTGTTTATAAATTTTCCAGTAAAAGAAATATTTTCAAAATTGGTATCAAATTGTGTGCAATTATTTGATATGTCTATATTTACAGGGATTTTTTATTTGCTCAGATAGTAAAAAGTACAGCTTTCACCATGTGCGCATCATGACGTCTGACAATTTACTGCGTCCGAATTCCAGTGTGCACAATAAGACTGCATTTCTACTTTTTCCTTTTTATAGAATCCACAGAATATTGATGTCAAATTGTCGTGAATTTCTTGCCTCATCCATAATTACAAAAGTTTGTTCGACACCTTGAATAGAGTCGAGACAAAATTCAAAGGTATGGGGACTAGTGTTAGCACATTTGCGGAAATTTTCATGCGGACCTAAACTGGGTAATCAGTGATATTTCACTTGTTTTATAACTTTTTTCCAGTAAAAGAAATATTTTCAAAATGGGTATCAAATTGTGTGAAATTATTTGATTTATCTATGTTTACAGTGATGTTTCATTTGGTCAGATAGTAAAAAGTACAGCTTTCACTGTGTGCGCGGTATGTCGTCTGACAATTTACAGCGTCCGAATTCCAGTGTGCACAATAAGACTGCATTTGTAATTTTTCCTTTTTATAGAATCCACAAAATATTGCTGTCAAATTGTCGAGAATTTCTTGCCTTATCCATAATTGCAAAAGGTTGTTCGACACCTTGAATAGAGTCGAGGCAAAATTCAACGGTATGGGGACTATTGTTAGCTCATTTGCGGAAATTTTCATGCGGACCTAAACTGGGTAATCAGACATAATTCACGTTTTTATAACTTTTTTCCAGTAAAAGAAATATTTTCAAAATGGGTATCAAATTGTGTGCAATTATTTGATTTGTCTATGTATACAGGGATTTTTCTTTTGCTCAGATAGTGAAAAGTACAGCTTTCACGATGTGCGCAGTATGTCGTCTGACAATATACAGCGTCCGAATTCCAGAGTGCACAATAAGACTGCATTTGTAATTTTTCCTTTTTATCGAATCCACAATATATTGGTGTCAAATTGTCGGGAATTTCTTGCCTTATCCATAATTACAAAAGTTTTTCGACACCTTGATTAGAATCGAGTCGAAATTCAACGGTATGTGGACTTGTGTTAGCTCATTTGCGGAAATTGTCATGCGGCCCTAAACTGGGAAATCAGTGATATTTTACTTGTTTATAACTTTTTTCCAGTAAAAGAAATATTTTCAAAATGGGTATCAAATTGTGTGCAATTATTTGATTTGTCTATGTATACAGGGATTTTTCTTTTGCTTAGATAGTAAAAAGTACAGCTTTCACCATGTGCGCGGTATGTCGTCTGACAATTTACAGCGTCCGAATTCCAGTGTGCACAATAAGACTGCATTTGTAATTTTTCCATTTTATCGAATCCACAAGATATTGGTGTCCAATTGTCGGGAATTCCTTACCTTATCCATAATTACGAAAGTTTTTTCGACACCTTGAATAGAGTCGATTCGAAATTCAACGGTGTGGGGACTTGTGTTACATCATTTGTGGAATTTGTCATGCGGCCCTAAACTGGGAAATCAGTTATATTTCACTTGTTTATAACTTTTTTCCAGTAAAAGAAATATTTTCAAAATGGGTATCAAATTGTGTGAAATTATTTGATTTGTCTATGTTTACAGGGATTTTTCATTTGCTCAGATAGTAAAAAGTACAGCTTTCACCATGTGCGCGGTATATCGTCGGACAATTTACAGCGTCCGAATTCCAGTGTGAACAATATGACTGCATTTGTAATTTTTCCTTTTTATAGAATCAACAAGATATTGGTGTCCAATTGTCGGGAATTCCTTACCTTATCCATAATTACGAAAGTTTTTTCGACACCTTGAATAGAGTCGATTCGAAATTCAACGGTATGGGGACTTGTGTTAGCTCATTTGTGGAAATTGTCATGCGGACCTAAACTGGGTAATCAGTGATATTTCACTTGTTTATAACTTTTTTCCAGTAAAAGAAATATTTTCAAAATGGGTATCAAATTGTGTGAAATTATTTGATATGTCTATGTTTACAGGGATTTTTTATTTGCTCAGATAGTAAAAAGTACAGCTTTCACCATGTGCGCGGCATGACGTCTGACAATTTACAGCGACCGAATTCCAGTGTGCACAATAAGACTGCATTTCTACTTTTTCATTTTTATAGAATCCACAAAATATTGGTGTCAAATTGTCGAGAATTTCTTGCCTTATCCATAATTACAAAAGTTTGTTCGACACCTTGAATAGAGTCGAGGCAAAATTCAACGGTATGGGGACTATTGTTAGCTCATTTGCGGAAATTTTCATGCGGACCTAAACTGGGTAATCAGACATAATTCACGTTTTTATAACTTTTTTCCAGTAAAAGAAATATTTTCAAAATGGGTATCAAATTGTGTGCAATTATTTGATTTGTCTATGTATACAGGGATTTTTCTTTTGCTCAGATAGTGAAAAGTACAGCTTTCACGATGTGCGCAGTATGTCGTCTGACAATATACAGCGTCCGAATTCCAGTGTGCATAATAAGAATGCATTTGTAATTTTTCCTTTTTATAGAATCCACAAAATATTGCTGTCCAATTGTCGGGAATTTCTTGCCTTATCCATAATTACAAAAGTTTTTTCGACACCTTGATTAGAGTCGGGTCGAAATTCAACGGTATGGGGACTTGTGTTAGCTCATTTGCGGAAATTGTCATGCGGCCCTAAACTGGGAAATCAGTGATATTTCACTTGTTTATAATTTTTTTCCAGTAAAAGAAATATTTTCAAAATGGGTATCAAATTGTGTGAAATTATTTGATATGTCTATGTTTACAGGGATTTTTCATTTGCTGAGATAGTAAAAAGTACAGCTTTCACCATGTGCGCGGTATGTCGTCTGACAATTTACAGCGTCCGAATTCCAGTGTGCACAATAAGACTGCATTTGTAATTTTTCCATTTTATCGAATCCACAAGATATTGGTGTCCAATTGTCGGGAATTCCTTACCTTATCCATAATTACGAAAGTTTTTTCCACACCTTGAATAGAGTCGATTCGAAATTCAACGGTGTGGGGACTTGTGTTACATCATTTGTGGAATTTGTCATGCGGCCCTAAACTGGGAAATCAGTTATATTTCACTTGTTTATAACTTTTTTCCAGTAAAAGAAATATTTTCAAAATGGGTATCAAATTGTGTGAAATTATTTGATTTGTCTATGTTTACAGGGATTTTTCATTTGCTCAGATAGTAAAAAGTACAGCTTTCACCATGTGCGCGGTATATCGTCTGACAATTTACAGCGTCCGAATTCCAGTGTGAACAATATGACTGCATTTGTAATTTTTCCTTTTTATAGAATCAACAAGATATTGGTGTCCAATTGTCGGGAATTCCTTACCTTATCCATAATTACGAAAGTTTTTTCGACACCTTGAATAGAGTCGATTCGAAATTCAACGGTATGGGGACTTGTGTTAGCTCATTTGTGGAAATTGTCATGCGGCCCTAAACTGGGAAAACCGTCATATTTCACGTGTTTATAAATTTTCCAGTAAAAGAAATATTTTCAAAATTGGTATCAAATTGTGTGCAATTATTTGATATGTCTATATTTACAGGGATTTTTTATTTGCTCAGATAGTAAAAAGTACAGATTTCACCATGTGCGCATCATGACGTCTGACAATTTACTGCGTCCGAATTCCAGTGTGCACAATAAGACTGCATTTCTACTTTTTCCTTTTTATAGAATCCACAGAATATTGATGTCAAATTGTCGTGAATTTCTTGCCTCATCCATAATTACAAAAGTTTGTTCGACACCTTGAATAGAGTCGAGACAAAATTCAAAGGTATGGGGACTAGTGTTAGCACATTTGCGGAAATTGTCATGCGGACCTAAACTGGGTAATCAGTGATATTTCACTTGTTTTATAACTTTTTTCCAGTAAAAGAAATATTTTCAAAATGGGTATCAAATTGTGTGAAATTATTTGATTTATCTATGTTTACAGTGATGTTTCATTTGGTCAGATAGTAAAAAGTACAGCTTTCACTGTGTGCGCGGTATGTCGTCTGACAATTTACAGCGTCCTAATTCCAGTGTGCACAATAAGACTGCATTTGTAATTTTTCCTTTTTATAGAATCCACAAAATATTGCTGTCAAATTGTCGAGAATTTCTTGCCTTATCCATAATTGCAAAAGGTTGTTCGACACCTTGAATAGAGTCGAGGCAAAATTCAACGGTATGGGGACTATTGTTAGCTCATTTGCGGAAATTTTCATGCGGACCTAAACTGGGTAATCAGACATAATTCACGTTTTTATAACTTTTTTCCAGTAAAAGAAATATTTTCAAAATGGGTATCAAATTGTGTGCAATTATTTGATTTGTCTATGTATACAGGGATTTTTCTTTTGCTCAGATAGTGAAAAGTACAGCTTTCACGATGTGCGCAGTATGTCGTCTGACAATATACAGCGTCCGAATTCCAGAGTGCACAATAAGACTGCATTTGTAATTTTTCCTTTTTATCGAATCCACAATATATTGGTGTCAAATTGTCGGGAATTTCTTGCCTTATCCATAATTACAAAAGTTTTTCGACACCTTGATTAGAATCGAGTCGAAATTCAACGGTATGTGGACTTGTGTTAGCTCATTTGCGGAAATTGTCATGCGGCCCTAAACTGGGAAATCAGTGATATTTTACTTGTTTATAACTTTTTTCCAGTAAAAGAAATATTTTCAAAATGGGTATCAAATTGTGTGCAATTATTTGATTTGTCTATGTATACAGGGATTTTTCTTTTGCTTAGATAGTAAAAAGTACAGCTTTCACCATGTGCGCGGTATGTCGTCTGACAATTTACAGCGTCCGAATTCCAGTGTGCACAATAAGACTGCATTTGTAATTTTTCCATTTTATCGAATCCACAAGATATTGGTGTCCAATTGTCGGGAATTCCTTACCTTATCCATAATTACGAAAGTTTTTTCGACACCTTGAATAGAGTCGATTCGAAATTCAACGGTGTGGGGACTTGTGTTACATCATTTGTGGAATTTGTCATGCGGCCCTAAACTGGGAAATCAGTTATATTTCACTTGTTTATAACTTTTTTCCAGTAAAAGAAATATTTTCAAAATGGGTATCAAATTGTGTTAAATTATTTGATTTGTCTATGTTTACAGGGATTTTTCATTTGCTCAGATAGTAAAAAGTACAGCTTTCACCATGTGCGCGGTATATCGTCGGACAATTTACAGCGTCCGAATTCCAGTGTGAACAATATGACTGCATTTGTAATTTTTCCTTTTTATAGAATCAACAAGATATTGGTGTCCAATTGTCGGGAATTCCTTACCTTATCCATAATTACGAAAGATTTTTGGACACCTTGAATAGAGTCGATTCGAAATTCAACGGTATGGGGACTTGTGTTAGCTCATTTGTGGAAATTGTCATGCGGCCCTAAACTGGGAAATCCGTCATATTTCACGTGTTTATAAATTTTCCAGTAAAAGAAATATTTTCAAAATGGGTATCAAATTGTGTGCAATTATTTGATATGTCTATATTGACAGGGATTTTTTATTTGCTCAGATAGTAAAAAGTACAGCTTTCACCATGTGCGCGGTATGTCGTCTGACAATATACAGCGTCCGAATTCCAGTGTGCACAATAAGACTGCATTTCTACTTTTTCCTTTTTATAGAATCCACAGAATATTGATGTCAAATTGTCGTGAATTTCTTGCCTTATCCATAATTACAAAAGTTTGTTCGACACCTTGAATAGAGTCGAGACAAAATTCAAAGGTATGGGGACTAGTGTTAGCACATTTGCGGAAATTGTCATGGGGACCTAAACTGGGTAATCAGTGATATATCACTTGTTTATAACTTTTTTCCAGTAAAAGAAATATTTTCAAAATGGGTATCAAATTGTGTGAAATTATTTGATATGTCTATGTTTACAGGGATTTTTTATTTGCTCAGATAGTAAAAAGTACAGCTTTCACCATGTGCGCGGCATGACGTCTGACAATTTACAGCGACCGAATTCCAGTGTGCACAATAAGACTGCATTTCTACTTTTTCATTTTTATAGAATCCACAAAATATTGCTGTCCAATTGTCGGGAATTTCTTGCCTTATCCATAATTACAAAAGTTTTTTCGACACCTTGATTAGAGTCGGGTCGAAATTCAACGGTATGGGGACTTGTGTTAGCTCATTTGCGGAAATTGTCATGCGGCCCTAAACTGGGAAATCAGTGATATTTCACTTGTTTATAACTATTTTCCAGTAAAAGAAATATTTTCAAAATGGGTATCAAATTGTGTGAAATTATTTGATTTATCTATGTTTACAGGGATGTTTCATTTGGTCAGATAGTAAAAAGAACAGCTTTCACTATGTGCCCGGTATGTCGTCTGACAATTTACAGCGTCCGAATTCCAGTGTGCACAATAAGACTGCATTTGTAATTTTTCCTTTTTATAGAATCCACAAAATATTGGTGTCAAATTGTCGAGAATTTCGTGCCTTATCCATAATTACAAAAGTTTGTACGACACCTTGAATAGAGTCGAGGCAAAATTCAACGGTATGGGGAGTAGTGTTAGCTCATTTGTGGAAATTTTCCTGCGGACCTAAACTGGGTAATCAGTCATAATTCACGTTTTTATAAATTTTTTCCAGTAAAAGAAATATTTTCAAAATGGGTATCAAATTGTGTGCAATTATGTGATATGTCTATGTTTACAGGGATTTTTCATTTGCTCAGATAGTAAAAAGTACAACTTTCACCATGTGCGCGGTATGTCGTCTGACAATATACAGCGTCCGAATTCCAGTGTGAACAATAAGAATGCATTTGTAATTTTTCCTTTTTATCGAATCCACAACATATTGGTGTCAAATTGTCGCGAATTTCTTGCCTTATCCATAATTACAAAAGTTTTTTCGACACCTTGATTAGAGTCGACTCGAAATTCAACGGTATGGGGACTTGTGTTACCTCATTTGCGGAAATTGTCATGCGGCCCTAAACTGGAAAATCAGTGATATTTCACTTGTTTATAACTTTTTTCCAGCAAAAGAAATATTTTCAAAATGGGTATCAAATTGTGTGAAATTATTTGATTTGTCTATGTTTACAGGGATTTTTCATTTGCTCAGATAGTAAAAAGCACAGCTTTCACGATGTGCGCGGTATGTCGTCTGACAATTTACAGCGTCCGAATTCCAGTGTGCACAATAAGACTGCATTTGTAATTCTTCCTTTATATCGAATCCACAATATATTGTGGTCCAAATATCGGGAATTCCTTACCTTACCCATAATTACGAAAGTTTTTTCGACACCTTGAATAGAGTCGATTCGAAATTCAACGGTATGGGGACTTGTGATAGCTCATTTGTGGGAATTGTCATGTGGCCCTAAACTGGGAAATCAGTCATATTTCACGTGTTTATAACTTTTTTCCAGTAAAAGAAATATTTTCAAAATGGGTATCAAATTGTGTGCAATTATTTGATATGTCTATGTTTACAGGGATTTTTCATTTGCTCAGATAGTAAAAAGTACAGCTTTCACCATGTGCGCGGCATGACGTCTGACAATTTACAGCGTCCGAATTCCACTATGCACAATAAGTCTGCATTTCTACTTTTTCCATTTTATAGAATCCACAAAATATGGGTGTCAAATTGTCGAGAATTTCTTGCCTTATCCATAATTACAAAAGTTTTTTCGACACGTTGAATAGAGTTGAGGCGAAATTTAACGGTATGGGGACTAGTGTTAGCTCATTTGCGGAAATTTTCATGCGGACCTAAACTGGGTAATCAGTCATAATTCACTTTTTTATAACTTTTTTCCAGTAAAAGAAATATTTTCAAAATTGGTATCAAATTGTGTGCAATTATTTGATTTGTCTATGTATACAGGGATTTTTCTTTTGCTCAGATAGTAAAAAGTACAGCTTTCACCATGTGCGCGGTATGTCGTCTGACAATATACAGCGTCCGAATTCCAGTGTGCACAATAAGAATGCATTTGTAATTTTACCTTTTTATAGAATCCACAAAATATTGCTGTCCAATTGTCCGGAATTTCTTGTCTTATCCATAATTACAAAAGTTTGTTCGACACCTTGAATAGAGTCGAGGCAAAATTCAACGGTATGGGGACTTGTGTTAGCTCATTTGTGGAAATTGTCATGCGGCCCTAAACTGGGAAATCAGTCATATTTCACTTGTTTATAACTTTTTTCCAGTAAAAGAAATATTTTCAAAATGGGTATCAAATTGTGTGCACTTATTTGATATGTCTATGTTTACAGGGATTTTTCATTTGCTCAGAAAGTAAAAAGTACAGCTTTCAATATGTGCGCGGCATGATGTCTGACAATTTACAGCGACCGAATTCCAGTGTGCACAATTAGACTGCATTTCTACTTTTTCCTTTTAATAGAATCCACAAAATATTGCTGTCCAATTGTCGGGGATTTCCTGCCTTATCCATAATTACAAAAGTTTGTTCGACACATTGAATAGAGTCGAGGCAAAATTCAACGGTATGGGGACTAGTGTTAGCTCATTTGCGGAAATTTTCATGCGGACCTAAACTGGGTAATCAGTCATAATTCACTTTTTTATAACTTTATTCCAGTAAAAGAAATATTTTCAAAATGGGTATCAAATTGTGTGCAATTATTTGATTTGTCTATGTATACAGAGATTTTTCTTTTGCTCAGATAGTAAAAAGTACAGCTTTCACCATGTGCGCGGTATGTCGTCTGACAATATACAGCGTCCGAATTCCAGTGTGCACAATAGGAATGCATTTGTAATTTTTCCTTTTTTTAGAATCCACAAAATATTGCGGTCCAATTGTCGGGAATTTCTTGCCTTATCCATAATTACAAAAGTTTTTTCGACACGTTGAATAGAGTCGATTCGAAATTCAACGGTATGGGGACTTGTGTTAGCTCATTTGCGGAAATTTTCATGCGGACCTAAACTGGGAAATCAGTGATATTTCACTTGTTTATAAATTTTTTCCAGTGAAAGAAATATTTTCAAAATGGGTATCAAATTGTGTGCAATTATTTGATTTGTCTATGTATACAGGGATTTTTCTTTTGCTCAAATATTAAAAAGTACAGGTTTCACCATGTGCGCGGTATATCGTCTGACAATATACAGCGTCCGAATTCCAGTCTGAACAATATGAATGCATTTGTAATTTTTCCTTTTTATAGAATCCACAAATTATTGCTGTCCAATTGTCGGGAATCTCTTGCCTTATCCATAATTACAAAAGTTTTTTCGACACCTTGAATAGAGTCGAGGCAAAATTCAACGGTATGGGGACTTGTGTTAGCTCATTTGCGGAAATTGTCATGCGGCCCTAAACTGGGAAATCAGTGATATTTCACTTGTTTATAACTTTTTTCCAGTAAAAGAAATATTTTCAAAATGGGTATCAAATTGTGTGAAATTATTTGATTTGTCTATGTTTACAGGGATTTTTCATTTGCTCAGATAGTAAAAAGTACAGCTTTCACTATGTGCGCGGTATGTCGTCTGACAATTTACAGCGTCCGAATTCCAGTGTGCACAATAAGACTGCATATGTAATTTTTCCTTTTTATTGAATCCACAATATATTGGTGTCCAATTGTCGGGAATTCCTTACCTTATCCATAATTACGAAAGTTTTTTCGACACCTTGAATAGAGTCGATTCGAAATACAACGGTATGGGGACTTGTGTTAGCTGATTTGCGGAAATTGTCATGCGGCCCTAAACTGGGAAATCAGTGATATTTCACTTGTTTATAACTATTTTCCAGTAAAAGAAATATTTTCAAAATGGGTATCAAATTGTGTGCAATTATTTGATTTGTCTATGTATACAGGGATTTTTCTTTTGCTCAGATAGTAAAAAGTACTGCTTTCACCATGTGCGCGGTATGTCGTCTGACAATATACAGCGTCCGAATTCCAGTGTGAACAATAAGAATGCATTTGTAATTTTTCCTTTTTATAGAATCCACAAAATATTGCTGTCAAATTGTCGGGGATTTCCTGCCTTATCCATAATTACAAAAGTTTGTTCGACACATTGAATAGAGTCGAGGTAAAATTCAACGGTATGGGGACTAGTGTTAGCTCATTTGCGGAAATTATCATGCGGCCCTAAACTGGGAAATCAGTCATATTTCAATTGTTTATAACTTTTTTCCAGTAAAAGAAATATTTTCAAAATGGGTATCAAATTGTGTGCAATTATTTGATTTGTCTATGTTTACAGGGATTTTTCATTTGCTCAGATAGTAAAAAGTACAGCTTTCACCATGTGCGCGGTATGACGTCTGACAATTTACAGCGTCCGAATTCCAGTGTGCACAATAAGACTGCATTTGTAATTTTTCCTTTTTATAGAATCCACAAAATATTGGTGTCAAATTGTCGAAAATTTCTTGCCTTATCCATAATTACAAAAGTTTTTTCGACACCTTGATTAGAGTCGGGTCGAAATTCAACGGTATGGGGACTTGTGTTAGCTGATTTGCGGAAATTGTCATGCGGCCCTAAACTGGGAAATCAGTGATATTTCACATGTTTTTAACTTTTTTCCTGTAAAAGAAATATTTTCAAAATGGGTATCAAATTGTGTGCAATTATTTGATTTGTCTATGTATACAGGGATTTTTCTTTTGCTCAGATATTAAAAAGTACAGCTTTCACCATGTGCGCGTTATGTCGTCTGACAATATACAGCGTCCGAATTCCAGTGTGAACAATATGAATGCATTTGTAATTTTTCCTTTTTATAGAATCCACAAAATATTGCTGTCCAATTGTCGGGAATCTCTTGCCTTATCCATAATTACAAAAGTTTGTTCGACACCTTGAATAGAGTCGAGGCGAAATTCAACGGTATGGGGACTAGTGTTAGCTCATTTGCGGAAATTTTCATGCGGACCTAAACTGGGTAATCAGTCATAATTCACTTTTTTATAACTTTTTTCCAGTAAAAGAAATATTTTTAAAATGGGTATCAAATTGTGTGCAATTATTTGATTTGTCTATGTTTACAGTGATGTTTCTTTTGCTCAGATAGTTAAAAGTACAGCTTTCACCATTTGCGCGGTATGTAGTCTGAAAATTTACAGCCTCCGAATTCCAGTGTGCACAATAAGACTGCATTTGTAATTTTTCCTTTTTATAGAATCCACAAAATATTGGTGTCAAATTGTCTAGAATCTCTTGCCTTATCCATAATCACAAAAGTTTTTTCGACACCTTGAATAGAGTCGAGGCAAAATTCAACGGTATTGGGACTATTGTTAGCTCATTTGCGGAAATTGTCATGCGGCCCTAAACTGGGAAATCAGTCATATTTCACATGTTTATAACTTTTTTCCAGTAAAAGAAATATTTTCAAAATGGGTATCAAATTGTGTGCAATTATTTGATTTGTATATGTTTACAGGGATTTTTAATTTGCACAGATAGTAAAAAGTACAGCTTTCACCATGTGCGCGTTATGTCGTTTGACAATTTACAGCGCCCGAATTCCAGTGTGCACAATATGAATGCATTTCTACTTTTTCCTTTTTAGAGAATCCACAAAATATTGGTGTCAAATTGTCGCAGATTTCTTGCCTTCTCCATAATTACAAAAGTTTTTTCGACACGTTGAATAGAGTCGAGGCGAAATGTAACGTATTGGGACTTGTGTTAGCTTATTTGCGGAAATTGTCATGCGGCCCTAAACAGGGAAATCAGTGATATTCACTTGTTTATAACTTTTTTCCAGTAAAAGAAATATTTTCAAAATGGGTATCAAATTGTGTGCAATTATTTGAGTTATCTATGTTTACAGGGATGTTTAATTTGGTCAGATAGTAAAAAGTACAGCTTTCACTATGTGCGCGGTATGTAGTCTGAAAATTTACAGCGTCCGAATTCCAGTGTGCTCAATAAGACTGCATTTGTAATTTTTCCTTTTTATAGAATCCACAAAATATTGCTGTCCAATTGTCGAAATTTCTTGCCTTATCCATAATTACAAAAGTTTTTTCGACACCTTCAATAGAGTCGAGGCAAAATTCAACGGTATGGGGACTAGTGTTAGCTCATTTGCGGAAATTTTCATGTTGACCTAAACTGGGTAATCAGTCATAATTCACTTTTTTATAACTTTTTTCCAGTAAAAGAAATATTTTCAAAATGGGTATCAAATTGTGTGCAATTATTTGATTTGTCTATGTATACAGGGATTTTTCTTTTGCTCAGATAGTAAAAAGTACAGCTTTCACCATGTGCGCGGTATGTCGTCTGACAATATACAGCGTCCGAATTCCAGTGTGCACAATAAGAATGCATTTCTAATTTTTCCTTTTTATAGAATCCACAAAATATTGCTGTCCAATTGTCGAAATTTCTTGCCTTATCCATAATTACAAAAGTTTTTTCGACACCTTCAATAGAGTCGAGGCAAAATTCAACGGTATGGGGACTAGTGTTAGCTCATTTGCGGAAATTTTCATGCGGACATAAACTGGGTAATCAGTCATAATTCACTTTCTTGTAACTTTTTTCCAGTAAAAGAAATATTTTCAAAATGGGTATCAAAATTTTTGCAATTATTTGATTTGTCTATGTATACAGGGATTTTTCTTTTGCTCAGATAGTAAAAAGTACAGCTTTCACGATGTGCGCGGTATGTCGTCTGACAATATACAGCGTCCGAATTCCAGTGTGCACAATAAAACTGCATTTGTAATTTTTCCTTTTTATAGAATCCACAAAATATTGCGGTCCAATTGTCGGGAATTTCTTGCCTTATCCATAATTACAAAAGTTTTTTCGATACCTTGATTAGAGTCGAGTCGAAATTCAACGGTATGGGGACTTGTGTTAGCTCATTTGCGGAAATTGTCTTGCGGCCCTAAACTGGGAAATCAGTCATATTTCACATGTTTATAACTTTTTTCCAGTAAAAGATATATTTTCAAAATGGTTACCAAATTATGTGCAATTATTTGATTTGTATATGTTTACAGGGATTTTTCATTTGCTCAGATAGTAAAAAGTACAGCTTTCACCATGCGCGCGGTATGTCGTTTGACAATTTACAGCGTCCGAATTCCAGTGTGCACAATAAGAATGCATTTCTACTTTTTCCTTTTTATCGAATCCACAAAATATTGGTGTCAAATTGTCGAGATTTTCTTGCCTTATCCATAATTACAAAAGTTTTTTTCGACACGCTGAATAGAGTTTAGGCGAAATTTAACGGTATGGGGACTTGCGTTAGCTCATTTGCGGAAATTGTCATGCGGCATTAAACTGGGAAATCAGTGATATTTCACTTGTTTATAACTTTTTTCCAGTAAAAGAAATATTTTCAAAATGGGTATCAAATTCTCTGAAATTATTTGATTTATCTATGTTTACAGGGATGTTTCATTTGGTCAGATAGTAAAAAGTACAGCTTTCTCTATGTGCGCGGTATGTCGTCTGACAATTTACAGCGTCAGAATTCCAGTGTGCACAATAAGACTGCATTTGTAATTTTTCCTTTTTATTGAATCCACAAAATATTGGTGTCAAATTGTCGAGAATTTCTTGCCTTATCGATAATTACAAAAGTTTTTTCGACACCTTGAATAGAGTCGAGGCAAAATACAACGGTATGGGGACTAGTGTTAGCTCATTTGCGGAAATTTTCATGCGGACCTAACCTGGGTAATCAGTCATAATTCACATTTTTATAACTTTTTTCCAGTAAAAGAAATATTTTCAAAATGGGTATCAAATTGTGTGCAATTATTTGATTTGTCTATGTAAACAGGGATTTTTCTTTAGCTCAGATAGTAAAAAGTACAGCTTTCACCATGTGCGCGGTATGTCGTATGACAATATACAGCGTCCGAATTCCAGTGTGAACAATAAGAATGCATTTGTAATTTTTCCTTTTTATAGAATCCACAAAATATTGCTGTCCAATTGTCGAGAATTTCTTGCCTTATCCATAATTACAAAAGTTTTTCGACACCTTGAATAGAGTCAAGGCAAAATTCAACGGTATGGGGACTTGTGTTAGCTCATTTGCGGAAATTGTCATGCGGCCCTAAACTGGGAAATCAGTGATATTTCACATGTTTATAACTTTTTTCCAGTAAAAGAAATATTTTCAAAATGGGTATCAAATTGTGTGCAATTATTTGATTTGTATATGTTTACAGGGATTTTTCATTTGCTCAGATAGTAAAAAGTACAGCTTTCACCATGTGCGCGGTATGTCGTTTGACAATTTACAGCGTCCGAATTCCAGTGTGCACAATAAAAATGCTTTTCTACTTTTTCCTTTTTAGAGAATCCACAAAATATTGGTGTCAAATTGTGGGGAATTTCTTGCCTTATCCATAATTACAAAAGTTTTTTCGACACGCTGAATAGAGTTTAGGCGAAATTTAACGGTATGGGGACTTGCGTTAGCTCATTTGCGGAAATTGTCATGCGGCCCTAAACTGGGAAATCAGTGATATTTCACTTGTTTATAACTTTTTTCCAGTAAAAGAAATATTTTCAAAATGGGTATCAAATTGTGTGCAATTTTTTGATTTGTATATGTTTACAGGGATTTTTCATTTGCTCAGATAGTAAAAAGTACAGCTTTCACCATGTGCGCGGTATGTCGTCTGACAATTTACAGCGTCCGAATTCCAGTGTGCACAATAAGAATGCATTTGTAATTTTTCCTTTTTATAGAATCCACAAAATATTACTGTCCAATTGTCGAAATCTCTTGCCTTATCCATAATTACAAAAGTTTTTTCGACACGTTGAATAGAGTCGAGGCAAAATTCAACGGTATGGGGACTAGTTTTAGCTCATTTGCTGAAATTTTCATGCGGACCTAAACTGGGTAATCAGTCATAAATCACTTTTTTATGAATTTTTTCCAGTAATAGAAATATTTTCAAATTGGGTATCAAATTGTGTGCAATTATTTGATTTGTCTATGTATACAGGGATTTATCTTTTGGTCAGATAGTAAAAAGTACAGCTTTCACGATGTGCGCGGTATGTCGTCTGACAATATACAGCGTCCGAATTCCAGTGTGCACAATAAGAATGCATTTGTAATTTTTCCTTTTTATAGAATCCACAAAATATTGCGGTCCAATTGTCGGGAATTTCTTGCCTTATCCATAATTACAAAAGTTTTTTCGATACCTTGATTAGAGTCGAGTCGAAATTCAACGTTATGGGGACTTGTGTTAGCTCATTTGCGGAAATTGTCTTGCGGCCCTAAACTGGGAAATCAGTCATATTTCACATGTTTATAACTTTTTTCCCGTAAAAGATATATTTTCAAAATGGTTACCAAATTGTGTGCAATTATTTGATTTGTGTATGTTTACAGGGATTTTTTATTTGCTCAGATAGTAAAAAGTACAGCTTTCACCATGCGCGCGGTATGTCGTTTGACAATTTACAGCGTCCGAATTCCAGTGTGCACAATAAGAATGCATTTCTACTTTTTCCTTTTTATCGAATCCACAAAATATTTTCTGTCCAATTTTCGGGAATTTCTTGCCTTATCCATAATTACAAAAGTTTTTTCGACACCTTGAATAGAGTCGAGGCAAAATTCAACGGTATGGGGACTTGTGTTAGCTCATTTGCGGAAATTGTCATGCGGCCCTAAACTGGGAAATCAGTGATATTTCACTTGTTTATAACTTTTTTCCAGTAAAAGAAATATTTTCAAAATGGGTATCAAATTGTGTGAAATTATTTGATTTATCTATGTTTACAGGGATGTTTCATTTGGTCAGATAGTAAAAAGTACACCTTTCACTATGTGCGCGGTATGTCGTCTGACAATTTACAGCGTCCGAATTCCAGTGTGCACAATAAGACTGCATTTGTAATTTTTCCTTTATATCGAATCCACAATATATTGTGGTCCAAATATCGGGAATTCCTTACCTTACCCATAATTACGAAAGTTTTTTCGACACCTTGAATAGAGTCGATTCGAAATTCAACGGTATGGGGACTTGTGATAGCTCATTTGTGGGAATTGTCATGCGGCCCTAAACTGGGAAATCAGTCATATTTCACGTGTTTATAACTTTTTTCCAGTAAAAGAAATATTTTCAAAATGGGTATCAAATTGTGTGCAATTATTTGATATGTCTATGTTTACAGGGATTTTTCATTTGCTCAGATAGTAAAAAGTACAGCTTTCACCATGTGCGCGGTATGTCGTTTGACAATTTACAGCGTCCGAATTCCAGTGTGCACAATAAGAATGCATTTCTACTTTTTCCTTTTTAGAGAATCCACAAAATATTGGTGTTAAATTGTCGAGAATTTCTTGCCTTATCCATAATTACAAAAGTTTGTTCGACACCTTGAATAGAGTCGAGGCGAAATTTAACGGTATGGGGACTTGTGTTAGCTCATTTGCGGAAATTGTCATGCGGCCCTAAACTGGGAAATCAGTGATATTTCACTTGTTTATAACTATTTTCCAGTAAAAGAAATATTTTCAAAATGGGTATCAAATTGTGTCAAATTATTTGATTTATCTATGTTTACAGGGATGTTTCATTTGGTCAGATAGTAAAAAGTACAGCTTTCACTATGTGCACGATATGTCGTCTGACAATTTACAGCGTCAGAATTCCAGTGTGCACAATAAGACTGCATTTGTAATTTTTCCTTTTTATAGAATCCACAAAATATTGGTGCCAAATTGTCGAGAATTTCTTGCCTTATCCATAATTACAAAAGTTTGTTCGACACCTTGAATAGAGTCGAGGCAAAATTCAACGGTATGGGGACTAGTGTTAGCTCATTTGCGGAAATTTTCATGCGGACCTAAACTGGGTAATCAGTCATAATTCACGATTTTATAACTTTTTTCCAGTAAAAGAAATATTTTCAAAATGGGTATAAAATTGTTTGCAATTATTTGATTTGTCTATGTATACAGGGATTTTTCTTTTGCTCAGATAGTAAAAAGTACAGCTTTCACGATGTGCGCGGTATGTCGTCTGACAATATACAGCGTCCGAATTCCAGTGTGCACAATAAGAATGCATTTGTAATTTTTCCTTTTTATAGAAGCCACAAAATATTGCTGGCCAATTGTTGGGAATTTCTTGCCTTATCTATAATTACAAAAGTTTTTTCGACACCTTGAATAGAGTCGAGGCAAAATTCAACGGTATGGGGACTAGTGTTAGCTCATTTCCGGAAACTTTCATGCGGACCTAAACTGGGTAATCAGTCATAATTCAATTTTATTACTTTTTTCCAGTAAAAGAAATATTTTCAAAATGGGTATCAAATTGTGTGCAATTATTTGATTTGTCTATGTATACAGGGATATTTCTTTTGCTCAGATAGTAAAAAGTACAGCTTTCACCATGTCCGTGGTATGTCGTCTGACAATTTACAGCGTCCGAATTCCAGTGTGCACAATAAGACGGCATTTGTAATTTTGCCTTTTTATAGAATCCACAATATATTGGTGTCAAATTGTCGCGAATTTCTTGCCTTATCCATAATTACAAAAGTTTTTTCGACACCTTGATTAGAGTCGAGTCGAAATTCAACGGTATGGGGACTTGTGTTAGCACATTTGCGGAAATTGTCATGCGGCCCTAAACTGGGAAATCAGTGATATTTCACTTGTTTATAACTTTTTTCCAGTAAAAGAAATATTTTCAAAATGGGTATCAAATTTTGTGAAATTATTTGATTTGTCTGTGTTTACAGGGATTTTTCATTTGCTCAGATAGTAAAAAGTACAGCTTTCACCATGTGCACGGTATGTCGTCTGACAATTTACAGCGTCCGAATTCCAGTGTGCACAATAGGACTGCATTTGTAATTTTTCCTTTTTAACGAATCCACAATACATTGGTGTCAAATTGTCGGGAATTTCTTGCCTTATCCATAATTACAAAAGTTTTTTCGACACCTTGAATAGAGTCGAGTCGAAATTCAACGGTATGGGGACTTGTGTTAGCTCATTTGCGGAAATTGTCATGCGGCCCTAAACTGGGATCTCAGTGATATTTCACTTGTTTATTACTTTTTTCCAGTAAAAGAAATATTTTCAAAATGGGTATCAAATTGTGTGAAATTATTTGATTTGTCTATGTATACAGGGATTTTTCATTTGCTCAGATAGTAAAAAGTACAGCTTTCATCATGTTCGCGGTATGTCGTCTGACAATTTAGAGTGTCCGAATTCCAGTGTGCACAATAAGAATGCATTTCTACTGTTTCCTTTATAGAGAATCCACAAAATATTGGTGTCAAATTGTCGCGAATTTCTTGCCTTATCTATAATTACAAAAGTTATTTCGACACGTTGAATAGAGTCGAGGCGAAATTTAACGGTATGGGGATTTGTGTTAGCTCATTTGCGGAAATTGTCATGCGGCCCTAAACTGGGAAATCAGTGATATTTCACTTGTTTATAACTTTTTTCCAATAAAAGAAATATTTTCAAAATGGGTATCAAATTGTGTGCAATTATTTGATTAATCTATGTTTACAGGGATGTTTCATTTGGTCAGATAGTAAAAAGTACAGCTTTCACTATGTGCGCGGTATGTCGTCTGACAATATACAGCGTCCGAATTCCAGTGTGAACAATAAGAATGCATTTGTAATTTTTCCTTTTTATAGAATACACAAAATATTACTGTCCAATTGTCGGGAATTTCTTGCCTTATCCATAATTACAAAAGTTTGTTCGACACCTTGAATAGAGTCGAGGCAAAATTCAACGGTATGGGGAGTAGTGTTAGCTCATTTGCGGAAATTTTCATGCGGACCTAAACTGGGTAATCTGTCATAATTCACTTTTTTATAACTTTTTTCCAGTAAAAGAAACATTTTCAAAATGGGTATTAAATTGTGTGCAATTATTTGATATGTCTATGTTTACAGGGATTTTTCATTTGCTCAGATAGTAAAAAGTACAGCTTTCACCATGTGCGCGGCATGACGTCTGACAATTTACAGCGTCCGAATTCCAGTGTGCACAATAAGACTGCATTTCTACTTTTTCCTTTTTATAGAATCCACAAAATATTGGTGTTAAATTGTCGAGAATTTCTTGCCTTATCCATAATTACAAAAGTTTGTTCGACACCTTGAATAGAGTCGAGGCGAAATTTAACGGTATGGGGACTTGTGTTAGCTCATTTGCGGAAATTGTCATGCGGCCCTAAACTGGGAAATCAGTGATATTTCACTTGTTTATAACTATTTTCCAGTAAAAGAAATATTTTCAAAATGGGTATCAAATTGTGTCAAATTATTTGATTTATCTATGTTTACAGGGATGTTTCATTTGGTCAGATAGTAAAAAGTACAGCTTTCACTATGTGCACGATATGTCGTCTGACAATTTACAGCGTCAGAATTCCAGTGTGCACAATAAGACTGCATTTGTAATTTTTCCTTTTTATAGAATCCACAAAATATTGGTGCCAAATTGTCGAGAATTTCTTGCCTTATCCATAATTACAAAAGTTTGTTCGACACCTTGAATAGAGTCGAGGCAAAATTCAACGGTATGGGGACTAGTGTTAGCTCATTTGCGGAAATTTTCATGCGGACCTAAACTGGGTAATCAGTCATAATTCACGATTTTATAACTTTTTTCCAGTAAAAGAAATATTTTCAAAATGGGTATAAAATTGTTTGCAATTATTTGATTTGTCTATGTATACAGGGATTTTTCTTTTGCTCAGATAGTAAAAAGTACAGCTTTCACGATGTGCGCGGTATGTCGTCTGACAATATACAGCGTCCGAATTCCAGTGTGCACAATAAGAATGCATTTGTAATTTTTCCTTTTTATAGAAGCCACAAAATATTGCTGGCCAATTGTTGGGAATTTCTTGCCTTATCTATAATTACAAACGTTTTTTCGACACCTTGAATAGAGTCGAGGCAAAATTCAACGGTATGGGGACTAGTGTTAGCTCATTTCCGGAAACTTTCATGCGGACCTAAACTGGGTAATCAGTCATAATTCAATTTTATAACTTTTTTCCAGTAAAAGAAATATTTTCAAAATGGGTATCAAATTGTGTGCAATTATTTGATTTGTCTATGTATACAGGGATATTTCTTTTGCTCAGATAGTAAAAAGTACAGCTTTCACCATGTCCGTGGTATGTCGTCTGACAATTTACAGCGTCCGAATTCCAGTGTGCACAATAAGACGGCATTTGTAATTTTGCCTTTTTATAGAATCCACAATATATTGGTGTCAAATTGTCGCGAATTTCTTGCCTTATCCATAATTACAAAAGTTTTTTCGACACCTTGATTAGAGTCGAGTCGAAATTCAACGGTATGGGGACTTGTGTTAGCTCATTTGCGGAAATTGTCATGCGGCCCTAAACTGGGAAATCAGTGATATTTCACTTGTTTATAACTTTTTTCCAGTAAAAGAAATATTTTCAAAATGGGTATCAAATTTTGTGAAATTATTTGATTTGTCTGTGTTTACAGGGATTTTTCATTTGCTCAGATAGTAAAAAGTACAGCTTTCACCATGTGCACGGTATGTCGTCTGACAATTTACAGCGTCCGAATTCCAGTGTGCACAATAGGACTGCATTTGTAATTTTTCCTTTTTAACGAATCCACAATACATTGGTGTCAAATTGTCGGGAATTTCTTGCCTTATCCATAATTACAAAAGTTTTTTCGACACCTTGAATAGAGTCGAGTCGAAATTCTACGGTATGGGGACTTGTGTTAGCTCATTTGCGGAAATTGTCATGCGGCCCTAAACTGGGATCTCAGTGATATTTCACTTGTTTATTACTTTTTTCCAGTAAAAGAAATATTTTCAAAATGGGTATCAAATTGTGTGAAATTATTTGATTTGTCTATGTATACAGGGATTTTTCATTTGCTCAGATAGTAAAAAGTACAGCTTTCATCATGTTCGCGGTATGTCGTCTGACAATTTAGAGTGTCCGAATTCCAGTGTGCACAATAAGAATGCATTTCTACTGTTTCCTTTATAGAGAATCCACAAAATATTGGTGTCAAATTGTCGCGAATTTCTTGCCTTATCTATAATTACAAAAGTTATTTCGACACGTTGAATAGAGTCGAGGCGAAATTTAACGGTATGGGGATTTGTGTTAGCTCATTTGCGGAAATTGTCATGCGGCCCTAAACTGGGAAATCAGTGATATTTCACTTGTTTATAACTTTTTTCCAATAAAAGAAATATTTTCAAAATGGGTATCAAATTGTGTGCAATTATTTGATTAATCTATGTTTACAGGGATGTTTCATTTGGTCAGATAGTAAAAAGTACAGCTTTCACTATGTGCGCGGTATGTCGTCTGACAATATACAGCGTCCGAATTCCAGTGTGAACAATAAGAATGCATTTGTAATTTTTCCTTTTTATAGAATACACAAAATATTACTGTCCAATTGTCGGGAATTTCTTGCCTTATCCATAATTACAAAAGTTTGTTCGAAACCTTGAATAGAGTCGAGGCAAAATTCAACGGTATGGGGAGTAGTGTTAACTCATTTGCGGAAATTTTCATGCGGACCTAAACTGGGTAATCTGTCATAATTCACTTTTTTATAACTTTTTTCCAGTAAAAGAAATATTTTCAAAATGGGTATTAAATTGTGTGCAATTATTTGATTTGTCTATGTATACATGGATTTTTCTTTTGCTCAGATAGTAAAAAGTACAGCTTTCACCATGTGCGCGGTATGCGTCTGACAATATACAGCGTCCGAATTCCAGTGTGCACAATAAGACTGCATTTGTAATTTTTCCTTTTTATCCAATCCACAATATATTGGTGTCAAATTGTCGGGAATTTCTTGCCTTGTCCATAATTACAAAAGTTTTTTCGACACCTTGATTAGAGTCGAGTCGAAATTCAACGGTATGGGGACTTGTGTTAGCTCATTTGCGGAAATTGTCATGCGGCCCAAAAGTGGGAAATCAGTGATATTTCACTTGTTTATAACTTGTTTCCAGTAAAAGAAATATTTTCAAAATGGGTATCAAATTGTGTGAAATTATTTGATTAATCTATGTTTACAGGGATGTTTCATTTGGTCAGATAGCAAAAAGTACAGCTTTCACTATGTGCCCGGTATGTCGTCTTACAATTTACAGCGTCCGAATTCCAGTGTGCACAATAAGACTGCATTTGTAATTTTTCCTTTTTATAGAATCCACAAAATATTGGTGTCAAATTGTCGGGATTTTCTTGCCTTATCCATAATTGCAAAAGTTTGTTCGACAACTTGAATAGAGTCGAGGCAAAATTCAACGGTATGGGGACTAGTGTTAGCTCATTTGCGGAAATTTTCATGCGGACCTAAACTGGGTAATCAGTCATAATTCACTTTTTTATAACTTTTTTCCAGTAAAAGAAATATTTTCAAAATGGGTATCAAATTGTGTGCAATTATTTGATTTGTCTATATATACAGGGATTTTTCTTTTGCTCAGATAGTAAAATGTACAGCTTTCACCATGTGCGCGGTATGTCGTCTGACAATATACAGCGTCCGAATTTCAGTGTGAACAATAAGAATGCATTTGTAATTTTTCCTTTTTATAGTATCCACAAAATATTGCTGTCCAATTGTCGGGAATTTCTGGCCTTATCCATAATTACAAAAGTTTGTTCGACAGCTTGAATAGAGTCGAGGCAAAATTCAACGGTATGGGGACTAGTGTTAGCTCATTTGCGGAAATTTTCATGCGGACCTAAACTGGGTAATCAGTCATAATTGACTTTTTTATAACTTTTTTCCAGTAAAAGAAATATTTTCAAAATGGGTATCAAATTGTGTGCAATTATTTGATTTGTCTATGTATACAGGGATTTTACTTTTGGTCAGATAGTAAAAAGTACAGCTTTCACCATATGCGCAGTATGTCGTCTGACAATTTACAGCGTCCGAATTCCAGTGTGCACAATAAGACTGCATTTGTAATTTTTCCTTTTTATCCAATCCACAATATATTGGTGTCAAATTGTCGGGAATTTCTTGCCTTGTCCATAATTACAAAAGTTTGTTCGACACCTTGAATAGAGTCGATTCGAAATTCAACGGTATTGGGACTTGTGTTAGCTCATTTGTGGAAATTAAGATGCGGCCCTAAACTGGGAAATCAGTCATATTTCACTTGTTTATAACGTTTTTCCAGTAAAAGAAATATTTTCAAAATGGGTATCAAATTGTGTGCAATTATTTGATTAATCTATGTTTACAGGGATGTTTCATTTGGTCAGATAGTAAAAAGTACAGCTTTCACTATGTGCCCGGTATGTCGTCTTACAATTTACAGCGTCCGAATTCCAGTGTGCACAATAAGACTGCATTTGTAATTTTTCCTTTTTATAGAATCCACAAAATATTGGTGTCAAATTGTCGGGAATTTCTTGCCTTATCCATAATTACAAAAGTTTGTTCGACAACTTGAATAGAGTCGAGGCAAAATTCAACGGTATGGGGACTAGTGTTAGCTCATTTGCGGAAATTTTCATGCGGACCTAAACTGGGTAA
This sequence comes from Acanthosepion esculentum, assembly GCA_964036315.1. Classification (NCBI taxonomy): domain Eukaryota; kingdom Metazoa; phylum Mollusca; class Cephalopoda; order Sepiida; family Sepiidae; genus Acanthosepion; species Acanthosepion esculentum. The sequence goes on along the minus strand of OZ038509.1, from coordinate 73,229,511 downwards.
TCAGTCATAATTCACTTTTTTATAACTTTTTTCCAGTAAAAGAAATATTTTCAAAATGGGTATCAAATTGTGTGCAATTATTTGATTTGTCTATATATACAGGGATTTTTCTTTTGCTCAGATAGTAAAATGTACAGCTTTCACCATGTGCGCGGTATGTCGTCTGGTAATATACAGCGTCCGAATTTCAGTGTGAACAATAAGAATGCATTTGTAATTTTTCCTTTTTATAGTATCCACAAAATATTGCTGTCGAATTGTCGGGAATTTCTGGCCTTATCCATAATTACAAAAGTTTGTTCGACACCTTGAATAGAGTCGAGGCAAAATTCAACGGTATGGGGACTAGTGTTAGCTCATTTGCGGAAATTTTCATGCGGACCTAAACTGGGTAATCAGTCATAATTGACTTTTTTATAACTTTTTTCCAGTAAAAGAAATATTTTCAAAATGGGTATCAAATTGTGTGCAATTATTTGATTTGTCTATGTATACAGGGATTTTACTTTTGGTGAGATAGTAAAAAGTACAGCTTTCACCATATGCGCAGTATGTCGTCTGACAATTTACAGCGTCCGAATTCCAGTGTGCACAATAAGACTGCATTTGTAATTTTTCCTTTTTATCCAATCCACAATATATTGGTGTCAAATTGTCGGGAATTTCTTGCCTTGTCCATAATTACAAAAGTTTTTTCGACACCTTGATTAGAGTCGAGTCGAAATTCAACGGTATGGGGACTTGTGTTAGCTCATTTGCGGAAATTGTCATGCGACCCAAAAGTGGGAAATCAGTGATATTTCACTTGTTTATAACTTTTTTCCAGTAAAAGAAATATTTTCAAAATGGGTATCAAATTGTGTGAAATTATTTGATTTGTCTATGTTTACAGGGATTTTTCATTTGCTCAGATAGTAAAAAGTACAGCTTTCACCATGTGCGCGGTATGTCGTCTGACAATTTACAGCGTCCGAATTCCAGTGTGCACAATAAGACTGCATTTGTAATTTTTCCTTTTTATCGAATCCACAATATATTGGTGTCCAATTGTCGGGAATTCCTTACCTTATCCATAATTACGAAAGTTTTTTCGACACCTTGAATAGAGTCGATTCGAAATTCAACGGTATTGGGACTTGTGTTAGCTCATTTGTGGAAATTAAGATGCGGCCCTAAACTGGGAAATCAGTCATATTTCACTTGTTTATAACTTTTTTCCAGTAAAAGAAATATTTTCAAAATGGGTATCAAATTGTGTGCAATTATTTGATTAATCTATGTTTACAGGGATGTTTCATTTGGTCAGATAGTAAAAAGTACAGCTTTCACTATGTGCCCGGTATGTCGTCTTACAATTTACAGCGTCCGAATTCCAGTGTGCACAATAAGACTGCATTTGTAATTTTTCCTTTTTATAGAATTTACAAAATATTGGTGTCAAATTGTCGGGAATTTCTTGCCTTATCCATAATTACAAAAGTTTGTTCGACAACTTGAATAGAGTCGAGGCAAAATTCAACGGTATGGGGACTAGTGTTAGCTCATTTGCGGAAATTTTCATGCGGACCTAAACTGGGTAATCAGTCATAATTCACTTTTTTATAACTTTTTTCCAGTAAAAGAAATATTTTCAAAATGGGTATCAAATTGTGTGCAATTATTTGATTTGTCTATATATACAGGGATTTTTCTTTTGCTCAGATAGTAAAATGTACAGCTTTCACCATGTGCGCGGTATGTCGTCTGACAATATACAGCGTCCGAATTTCAGTGTGAACAATAAGAATGCATTTGTAATTTTTCCTTTTTATAGAATCCACAAAATATTGGTGTCAAATTGTCGGGAATTTCTTGCCTTATCCATAATTACAAAAGTTTGTTCGACAACTTGAATAGAGTCGAGGCAAAATTCAACGGTATGGGGACTAGTGTTAGCTCATTTGCGGAAATTTTCATGCGGACCTAAACTGGGTAATCAGTCATAATTGACTTTTTTATAACTTTTTTCCAGTAAAAGAAATATTTTCAAAATGGGTATTAAATTGTGTGCAATTATTTGTCTATGTATACATGGATTTTTCTTTTGCTCAGATAGTAAAAAGTACAGCTTTCACCATGTGCGCGGTATGTCGTCTGACAATATACAGCGTCCGAATTCCAGTGTGCACAATAAGACTGCATTTGTAATTTTTCCTTTTTATCCAATCCACAATATATTGGTGTCAAATTGTCGGGAATTTCTTGCCTTGTCCATAATTACAAAAGTTTTTTCGACACCTTGATTAGAGTCGAGTCGAAATTCAACGGTATGGGGACTTGTGTTAGCTCATTTGCGGAAATTGTCATGCGGCCCAAAAGTGGGAAATCAGTGATATTTCACTTGTTTATAACTTGTTTCCAGTAAAAGAAATATTTTCAAAATGGGTATCAAATTGTGTGAAATTATTTGATTAATCTATGTTTACAGGGATGTTTCATTTGGTCAGATAGCAAAAAGTACAGCTTTCACTATGTGCCCGGTATGTCGTCTTACAATTTACAGCGTCCGAATTCCAGTGTGCACAATAAGACTGCATTTGTAATTTTTCCTTTTTATAGAATCCACAAAATATTGGTGTCAAATTGTCGGGATTTTCTTGCCTTATCCATAATTGCAAAAGTTTGTTCGACAACTTGAATAGAGTCGAGGCAAAATTCAACGGTATGGGGACTAGTGTTAGCTCATTTGCGGAAATTTTCATGCGGACCTAAACTGGGTAATCAGTCATAATTCACTTTTTTATAACTTTTTTCCAGTAAAAGAAATATTTTCAAAATGGGTATCAAATTGTGTGCAATTATTTGATTTGTCTATATATACAGGGATTTTTCTTTTGCTCAGATAGTAAAATGTACAGCTTTCACCATGTGCGCGGTATGTCGTCTGACAATATACAGCGTCCGAATTTCAGTGTGAACAATAAGAATGCATTTGTAATTTTTCCTTTTTATAGTATCCACAAAATATTGCTGTCCAATTGTCGGGAATTTCTGGCCTTATCCATAATTACAAAAGTTTGTTCGACACCTTGAATAGAGTCGAGGCAAAATTCAACGGTATGGGGACTAGTGTTAGCTCATTTGCGGAAATTTTCATGCGGACCTAAACTGGGTAATCAGTCATAATTGACTTTTTTATAACTTTTTTCCAGTAAAAGAAATATTTTCAAAATGGGTATCAAATTGTGTGCAATTATTTGATTTGTCTATGTATACAGGGATTTTACTTTTGGTCAGATAGTAAAAAGTACAGCTTTCACCATATGCGCAGTATGTCGTCTGACAATTTACAGCGTCCGAATTCCAGTGTGCACAATAAGACTGCATTTGTAATTTTTCCTTTTTATCCAATCCACAATATATTGGTGTCAAATTGTCGGGAATTTCTTGCCTTGTCCATAATTACAAAAGTTTGTTCGACACCTTGAATAGAGTCGATTCGAAATTCAACGGTATTGGGACTTGTCTTAGCTCATTTGTGGAAATTAAGATGCGGCCCTAAACTGGGAAATCAGTCATATTTCACTTGTTTATAACGTTTTTCCAGTAAAAGAAATATTTTCAAAATGGGTATCAAATTGTGTGCAATTATTTGATTAATCTATGTTTACAGGGATGTTTCATTTGGTCAGATAGTAAAAAGTACAGCTTTCACTATGTGCCCGGTATGTCGTCTTACAATTTACAGCGTCCGAATTCCAGTGTGCACAATAAGACTGCATTTGTAATTTTTCCTTTTTATAGAATCCACAAAATATTGGTGTCAAATTGTCGGGAATTTCTTGCCTTATCCATAATTACAAAAGTTTGTTCGACAACTTGAATAGAGTCGAGGCAAAATTCAACGGTATGGGGACTAGTGTTAGCTCATTTGCGGAAATTTTCATGCGGACCTAAACTGGGTAATCAGTCATAATTCACTTTTTTATAACTTTTTTCCAGTAAAAGAAATATTTTCAAAATGGGTATCAAATTGTGTGCAATTATTTGATTTGTCTATATATACAGGGATTTTTCTTTTGCTCAGATAGTAAAATGTACAGCTTTCACCATGTGCGCGGTATGTCGTCTGGCAATATACAGCGTCCGAATTTCAGTGTGAACAATAAGAATGCATTTGTAATTTTTCCTTTTTATAGTATCCACAAAATATTGCTGTCGAATTGTCGGGAATTTCTGGCCTTATCCATAATTACAAAAGTTTGTTCGACACCTTGAATAGAGTCGAGGCAAAATTCAACGGTATGGGGACTAGTGTTAGCTCATTTGCGGAAATTTTCATGCGGACCTAAACTGGGTAATCAGTCATAATTGACTTTTTTATAACTTTTTTCCAGTAAAAGAAATATTTTCAAAATGGGTATCAAATTGTGTGCAATTATTTGATTTGTCTATGTATACAGGGATTTTACTTTTGGTCAGATAGTAAAAAGTACAGCTTTCACCATATGCGCAGTATGTCGTCTGACAATTTACAGCGTCCGAATTCCAGTGTGCACAATAAGACTGCATTTGTAATTTTTCCTTTTTATCCAATCCACAATATATTGGTGTCAAATTGTCGGGAATTTCTTGCCTTGTCCATAATTACAAAAGTTTTTTCGACACCTTGATTAGAGTCGAGTCGAAATTCAACGGTATGGGGACTTGTGTTAGCTCATTTGCGGAAATTGTCATGCGGCCCAAAAGTGGGAAATCAGTGATATTTCACTTGTTTATAACTTTTTTCCAGTAAAAGAAATATTTTCAAAATGGGTATCAAATTGTGTGAAATTATTTGATTTGTCTATGTTTACAGGGATTTTTCATTTGCTCAGATAGTAAAAAGTACAGCTTTCACCATGTGCGCGGTATGTCGTCTGACAATTTACAGCGTCCGAATTCCAGTGTGCACAATAAGACTGCATTTGTAATTTTTCCTTTTTATAGAATTTACAAAATATTGGTGTCAAATTGTCGGGAATTTCTTGCCTTATCCATAATTACAAAAGTTTGTTCGACAACTTGAATAGAGTCGAGGCAAAATTCAACGGTATGGGGACTAGTGTTAGCTCATTTGCGGAAATTTTCATGCGGACCTAAACTGGGTAATCAGTCATAATTCACTTTTTTATAACTTTTTTCCAGTAAAAGAAATATTTTCAAAATGGGTATCAAATTGTGTGCAATTATTTGATTTGTCTATATATACAGGGATTTTTCTTTTGCTCAGATAGTAAAATGTACAGCTTTCACCATGTGCGCGGTATGTCGTCTGACAATATACAGCGTCCGAATTTCAGTGTGAACAATAAGAATGCATTTGTAATTTTTCCTTTTTATAGAATCCACAAAATATTGGTGTCAAATTGTCGGGAATTTCTTGCCTTATCCATAATTACAAAAGTTTGTTCGACAACTTGAATAGAGTCGAGGCAAAATTCAACGGTATGGGGACTAGTGTTAGCTCATTTGCGGAAATTTTCATGCGGACCTAAACTGGGTAATCAGTCATAATTGACTTTTTTATAACTTTTTTCCAGTAAAAGAAATATTTTCAAAATGGGTATCAAATTGTGTGCAATTATTTGATTTGTCTATGTATACAGGGATTTTACTTTTGGTCAGATAGTAAAGAGTACAGCTTTCACCATATGCGCAGTATGTCGTCTGACAATTTACAGCGTCCGAATTCCAGTGTGCACAATAAGACTGCATTTGTAATTTTTCCTTTTTATCCAATCCACAATATATTGGTGTCAAATTGTCGGGAATTTCTTGCCTTATCCATAATTACAAAAGTTTGTTCGACACCTTGATTAGAGTCGAGTCGAATTTCAACGGTATGGGGACTTGTGTTAGCTCATTTGCGGAAATTGTCATGCGGCACTAAACTGGGAAATCAGTGATATTTTACTTGTTTATAACTTTTTTCCAGTAAAAGAAATATTTTCAAAATGGGTATCAAATTGTGTGAAATTATTTGATTTGTCTATGTTTACAGGGATTTTTCATTTGCTCAGATAGTAAAAAGTACAGCTTTCACCATGTGCGCGGTATGTCGTCTGACAATTTACAGCGTCCGAATTCCAGTGTGCACAATAAGACTGCATTTGTAATTCTTCCTTTTTATCGAATCCACAATATAGTGGTGTCCAAATGTCGGGAATTCCTTATCTTATCCATAATTAAAAAAGTTTTTTCGACAACTTGAATAGAGCCGAGGCAAAATTCAACGGTATGGAGACTAGTGTTAGCTCATTTGCGGAAATTTTCATGCGGTCCTAACCTGGGTAATCAGTCATAATTCACGTTTTTATAACTTTTTTCCAGTAAAAGAAATATTTTCAAAATGGGTATCAAAATTTTTGCAATTATTTTATTTGTCTATGTATACAGGGATTTTTCTTTTGCTCAGATAGTAAAAAGTACAGCTTTCACGATGTGCGCGGTATGTCGTCTGACAATATACAGCGTCCGAATTCCAGTGTGAACAATAAGAATTCATTTGTAATTTTTCCTTTTTATAGAATCCACAAAATATTGCTGTCCAATTGTCGAGAATTTCTTGCCTTATCCATAATTACAAAAGTTTTTTCGACACGTTGAATAGAGTCGAGGCAAAATTCAACGGTATGGGGACTAGTGTTTGCTCATTTGCGGAAATTTTTATGCAGACCTAAACTGGGTATTCAGTCATAATTCACTTTTTTATAACTTTTTTCCAGTAAAAGAAACATTTTCAAAATGGGTATCAAATTGTGTGCAATTATTTGATTTGTCTATGTATACAGGGATTTTTCTTTTGCTCAGATAGTAAAATGTACAGCTTTCACCATGTGCGCGGTATGTCGTCTGACAATATGCAGCGTCCGAATTCCAGTGTGCACAATAAGAATGCATTTGTAATTTTTCCTTTTTATAGAATCCACAAAATATTGCTGTCCAATTGTCGGGAATTTCTTGCTGTATCCATAATTACAAAAGTTTTTTCGACACCTTGATTAGAGTCGGGTCGAAATTCAACGGTATGGGGACTTGTGTTAGCTCATTTGCGGAAATTGTCATGCGGACCTAAACAGGGAAATCAGTGATATTTCACATGTTTTTAACTTTTTTCCAGTAAAAGAAATATTTTCAAAATGGGTATCAAATTGTGTGCAATTATTTGATATGTCTATGTTTACAGGGATTTTTCATTTGCTCAGATAGTAAAAAGTACAGCTTTCACCATGTGCGCGGCATGACGTGTGACAATTTACAGCGACCGAATTCCGGTGTGCACAATAAGACTGCATTTCTACTTTTTCATTTTTATAGAATCCACAAAATATTGGTGTCAAATTGTCGGGAAATTCTTGCCTTATCCATAATTACAAAAGTTTTTTCGACACCTTGATTAGAGTCGAGTCTAAATTCAACGGTATGGGGACTTGTGTTAGCTCATTTGCGGAAATTGTCATGCGCCCCAAAACTGGGAAATCAGTGATATTTCACTTGTTTATAACTTTTTTCCAGTAAAAGAAATATTTTCTAAATGGGTATCAAATTGTGTGAAATTATTTGATTTGTCTATGTTTACAGGGATTTTTCTTTTGCTCAGATAGTAAAAAGCACAGCTTTCACCATGTGCGCGGTATGTCGTCTGACAATTTACAGCGTCCGAATTCCAGTGTGCACAATAAGACTGCATTTGTAATTCTTCCTTTATATCGAATCCACAATATATTGTGGTCCAAATATCGGGAATTCCTTACCTTATCCATAATTACGAAAGTTTTTTCGACACCTTGAATAGAGTCGATTCGAAATTCAACGGTATGGGGACTTGTGATAGCTCATTTGTGGGAATTGTCATGCGGCCCTAAACTGGGAAATCAGTCATATTTCACGTGTTTATAACTTTTTTCCAGTAAAAGAAATATTTTCAAAATGGGTATCAAATTGTGTGCAATTATTTGATATGTCTATGTTTACAGGGATTTTTCATTTGCTCAGATAGTAAAAAGTACAGCTTTCACCATGTGCGCGGCATGACGTCTGACAATTTACAGCGTCCGAATTCCAGTGTGCACAATAAGACTGCATTTCTACTTTTTCCTTTTTATAGAATCCACAAAATATTGGTGTTAAATTGTCGGGAATTTCTTGCCTTATCCATAATTACAAAAGTTTGTTCGACACCTTGAATAGAGTCGAGGCAAAATTCAAAGGTATGGGGACTAGTGTTAGCTCATTTCCCGAAATTTTCATGCGGACCTAAACTGGGTAATCAGTGATATTTCACATGTTTATAACTTTTTTCCAGTAATAGAAATATTTCCAAATGGGTATCAAATTGTGTGCACTTATTTGATTTGTATATGTTTAAAGGGATTTTTCATTTGCTCAGATAGTAAAAAGTACAGCTTTCACCATGTGCGCGGTATGTCGTTGGACAATTTACAGCGTCCGAATTCCAGTGTGCACAATAAGAATGCATTTCTACTTTTTCCTTTTTAGAGAATCCACAAAATATTGCTGTCAAATTGTCGTGAATTTCTTGCCTTATCCATAATTACAAATGTTTTTTTGACACGTTGAATAGAGTCGAGGCGAAATTTAACGGTATGGGGACTTGTGTTAGCTCATTTGCGGAAATTGTCATGCGGCCCTAAACTGGGAAATCAGAGATACTTCACTTGTTTATAAATATTTTCCAGTAAAAGAAATATTTTCAAAATGGGTATCAAATTGTTTGAAATTATTTGATTTATCTATGTTTACAGGGATGTTTCATTTGGTCAGATAGTAAAAAGTACAGCTTTCACTATATGCACGATATGTCGTCTGACAATTTACAGCGTCAGAATTCCAGTGTGCACAATAAGACTGCATTTGTAATTTTTCCTTTTTATAGAATCCACAAAATATTGGTGCCAAATTGTCGAGAATTTCTTGCCTTATCCATAATTACAAAAGTTTGTTCGACACCTTGAATAGAGTCGAGGCACAATTCAACGGTATGGGGACTAGTGTTTGCTCGTTTGCGGAAATTTTCATGCGGACCTAAACTGGGTAATCAGTCATAATTCACGTTTTTATAACTTTTTTCCAGTAAAAGAAATATTTTCAAAATGGGTATAAAATTGTTTGCAATTATTTGATTTGTCTATGTATACAGGGATTTTTCTTTTGCTCAGATAGTAAAAAGTACAGCTTTCACCATGTGCGTGGTATGTCGTCTGACAATTTACAGCGTCCGAATTCCAGTGTGCACAATAAGACGGCATTTGTAATTTTGCCTTTTTATAGAATCCACAATATATTGGTGTCAAATTGTCGGAAATTTCTTGCCTTATCCATAATTACAAAAGTTTTTTCGACACCTTGATTAGAGTCGAGTCGAAATTCAACGGTATGGGGACTTGTGTTAGCTCATTTGCGGAAATTGTCATGCGGCACTAAACTGGGAAATCAGTGATATTTCACTTGTTTATAACTTTTTTCCAGTAAAAGACATATTTTCAAAATGGGTATCAAATTGTGTGAAATTGTTTGATTTGTCTGTGTTTACAGGGATTTTTCATTTGCTCAGATAGTAAAAAGTACAGCTTTCACCATGTGCACGGTATGTCGTCTGACAATTTACAGCGTCCGAATTCCAGTGTGCACAATAAGACTGCATTTGTAATTTTTCCTTTTTAACGAATCCACAATATATTGGTGTCAAATAGTCGGGAATTTCTTGCCTTATCCATAATTACAAAAGTTTTTTCGACACCTTGAATAGAGTCGAGTCGAAATTCAACGGTATGGGGACTTGTGTTAGCTCATTTGCGGAAATTGTCATGCGGCCCTAAACTGGGAACTCAGTGATATTTCACGTGTTTATAACTTTTTTCCAGTAAAAGAAATATTTTCAAAATGGGTATCAAATTGTGTGCAATTATTTGATATGTCTATGTTTACAGGGATTTTTCATTTGCTCAGATAGTAAAAAGTACAGCTTTCACCATGTGCGCGGCATGACGTCTGACAATTTACAGCGTCCGAATTCCAGTGTGCACAATAAGACTGCATTTCTACTTTTTCCTTTTTATAGAATCCACAAAATATTGGTGCCAAATTGTCGAGAATTTCTTGCCTTATCCATAATTACAAAAGTTTGTTCGACACCTTGAATAGAGTCGAGGCACAATTCAACGGTATGGGGACTAGTGTTTGCTCATTTGCGGAAATTTTCATGCGGACCTCAACTGGGTAATCAGTCATAATTCACGTTTTTATAACTTTTTTCCAGTAAAAGAAATATTTTCAAAATGGGTATAAAATTGTTTGCAATTATTTGATTTGTCTATGTATACAGGGATTTTTCTTTTGCTCAGATAGTAAAAAGTACAGCTTTCACGATGTTCGCGGTATGTCGTCTGACAATATACAGCGTCCGAATTCCAGTGTGCACAATAAGAATGCATTTGTAATTTTTCCTTTTTATAGAAGCCACAAAATATTGCTGGCCAATTGTTGGGAATTTCTTGCCTTATCTATAATTACAAAAGTTTTTTCGACACCTTGAATAGAGTCGAGGCAAAATTCAACGGTATGGGGACTAGTGTTAGCTCATTTGCGGAAATTTTCATGCGGACCTAAACTGGGTAATCAGTCATAATTCAATTTTATAACTTTTTTCCAGTAAAAGAAATATTTTCAAAATGGGTATCAAATTGTGTGCAAATATTTTATTTGTCTATGTATACAGGGATTTTTCTTTTGCTCAGATAGTAAAAAGTACAGCTTTCACCATGTGCACGGTATGTCGTCTGACAATTTACAGCGTCCGAATTCCAGTGTGCACAATAAGACTGCATTTGTAATTTTTCCTTTTTAACGAATCCACAATATATTGGTGTCAAATAGTCGGGAATTTCTTGCCTTATCCATAATTACAAAAGTTTTTTCGACACCTTGAATAGAGTCGAGTCGAAATTCAACGGTATGGGGACTTGTGTTAGCTCATTTGCGGAAATTGTCATGCGGCCCTAAACTGGGAACTCAGTGATATTTCACTTGTTTATTACTTTTTTCCAGTAAAAGAAATATTTTCAAAATGGGTATCAAATTGTGTGAAATTATTTGATTTGTCTATGTATACAGGGATTTTTCATTTGCTCAGATAGTAAAAAGCACAGCTTTCATCACGTTCGCGGTATGTCGTCTGACAATTTAGAGTGTCCGAATTCCAGTGTGCTCAATAAGACTGCATTTGTAATTTTTCCTTTTTATCGAATCCACAATATATTGGTGTCCAATTGTCGGGAATTCCTTACCTGATACATAATTACGAAAGTTTTTTCGACAACTTGAATAGAGTCGATTCGAAATTCAACGGTATGGGGACTTCTGTTAGCTCATTTGTGGAAATTTTCATGCGGACCTAAACTGGGTAATCAGTCATAATTCAATTTTATAACTTTTTTCCAGTAAAAGAAATATTTTCAAAATGGGTATCAAATTGTGTGCAATTATTTGATTTGTCTATGTATACAGGGATTTTTCTTTTGCTCAGATAGTAAAAAGTACAGCTTTCAACGAGTGCTTTGTATGTCGTCTGACAATTTACAGCGTCCGAATTCCAGTGTGCACAATAAGACTGCATTTGTAATTTTGCCTTTTTATCGAATCCACAATATATTGGTGTCAAATTGTCGGGAATTTCTTGCCTTATCCATAATTACAAAAGTTTGTTCGACAACTTGAATAGAGTCGAGGCAAAATTCAACGGTATGGGGACTTGTGTTAGCTCATTTGCGGAAATTGTCATGCGGCCCTAAACTGGGAAATCAGTGATATTTCACATGTTTATAACTTTTTTCCAGTAAAAGAAATATTTTCAAAATGGGTATCAAATTGTGTGCAATTATTTGATTCTTCTATGTATACAGGGATTTTTCTTTTGCTCAGATAGTAAAAAGTACAGCTTTCACCATGTGCGCGGTATGTCGTCTGACAATATACAGCGTCCGAATTCCAGTGTGCACAATAAGACTGCATTTGTAATTTTTCCTTTTTATCGAATCCACAATATATTGGTGTCAAATTGTCGGGAATTTCTTGCCTTGTCCATAATTACAAAAGTTTTTTCGACACCTTGATTAGAGTCGTGTCGAAATTCAACGGTATGGGGACTTGTGTTAGCTCATTTGCGGAAATTGTCATGCGGCCCAAAAGTGGGAAATCAGTGATATTTCACTTGTTTATATCTTTTTTCCAGTAAAAGAAATATTTTCAAAATGGGTATCAAATTGTGTGAAATTATTTGATTTGTCTATGTTTACAGGGATTTTTCATTTGCTCAGATAGTAAAAAGTACAGCTTTCACCATGTGCGCGGTATGTCGTCTGACAATTTACAGCGTCCGAATTCCAGTGTGCACAATAAGACTGCATTTGTAATTTTTCCTTTTTATCGAATCCACAATATATTGGTGTCCAATTGTCGGGAATTCCTTACCTTATCCATAATTACGAAAGTTTTTTCGACACCTTGAAGAGAGTCGATTCGAAATTCAACGGTATTGGGACTTGTGTTAGCTCATTTGTGGAAATTAAGATGCGGCCCTAAACTGGGAAATCAGTCATATTTCACTTGTTTATAACTTTTTTCCAGTATAAGAAATATTTTCAAAATGGGTATCAAATTGTGTGCAATTATTTGATATGTCTATGTTTACAGGGATTTTTCATTTGCTCAGATAGTAAAAAGTACAGCTTTCACCATGTGTGCGGAATGACGTCTGACAATATAGAGCGTCCGAATTCCAGTGTGCACAATTAGAGTGCATTTGTAATTTTTCCTTTTTGTCGAATCCACAATATATTGGTGCCCAATTGTCGGGAATTACTTACCTTATCCATAATTACAAAAGTTTTTTCGACACATTGATTAGAGTCGGGTCGAATTTCAACGGTATGGGGACTTGTGTTAGCTCATTTGCGGAAATTGTCATGCGGCCCTAAACTGGGAAATCAGTGATATTTCACATGTTTTTAACTTTTTTCCAATAAAAGAAATATTTTCAAAATGGGTATCAAATTGTGTGCAATTATTTGATTTGTCTATGTATACAGGGATTTTTCTTTTGCTCAGATATTAAAAAGTACAGCTTTCACCATGTGCGCGGTATATCGTCTGACAATATACAGCGTCCGAATTCCAGTCTGAACAATATGAATGCATTTGTAATTTTTCCTTTTTATAGAATCCACAAAATATTGCTGTCCAATTGTCGGAAATCTCTTGCCTCATCCATAATTACAAAAGTTTTTTCGAAACCTTGAATAGAGTCGAGGCAAAATTCAACGGTATGGGGACTAGTGTTAGCTCATTTGCGGAAATTTTCATGCGGACCTAAACTGGATAATCAGTCATAATTGACTTTTTTATAACTTTTTTCCAGTAAAAGAAATATTTTCAAAATGGGTATCAAATTGTGTGCAATGATTTTATTTGTCTATGTATACAGGGATTTTACTTTTGCTCAGATAGTAAAAAGTACAGCTTTCACCATATGCGCGGTATGTCGTCTGACAATTTACAGCGTCCGAATTCCAGTGTGCACAATAAGACTGCATTTGTAATTTTTCCTTTTTATCGAATCCACAATATATTGGTGTCAAATTGTCGGGAATTTCTTGCCTTATCCATAATTACAAAAGTTTGTTCGACACCTTGATTAGAGTCGTGTCGAAATTCAACGGTATGGGGACTTGTGTTAGCTCATTTGCGGAAATTGTCATGCGGCCCAAAAGTGGGAAATCAGTGATATTTCACTTGTTTATATCTTTTTTCCAGTAAAAGAAATATTTTCAAAATGGGTATCAAATTGTGTGAAATTATTTGATTTGTCTATGTTTACAGGGATTTTTCATTTGCTCAGATAGTAAAAAGTACAGCTTTCACCATGTGCGCGGTATGTCGTCTGACAATTTACAGCGTCCGAATTCCAGTGTGCACAATAAGACTGCATTTGTAATTTTTCCTTTTTATCGAATCCACAATATATTGGTGTCAAATTGTCGGGAATTTCTTGCCTTATCCATAATTACAAAAGTTTGTTCGACACCTTGATTAGAGTCGTGTTTAAATTCAACGGTATGGGGACTTGTGTTAGCTCATTTGCGGAAATTGTCATGCGGCCCAAAAGTGGGAAATCAGTGATATTTCACTTGTTTATATCTTTTTTCCAGTAAAAGAAATATTTTCAAAATGGGTATCAAATTGTGTGAAATTATTTGATTTGTCTATGTTTACAGGGATTTTTCATTTGCTCAGATAGTAAAAAGTACAGCTTTCACCATGTGCGCGGTATGTCGTCTGACAATTTACAGCGTCCGAATTCCAGTGTGCACAATAAGACTGCATTTGTAATTTTTCCTTTTTATCGAATCCACAATATATTGGTGTCCAATTGTCGGGAATTCCTTACCTTATCCATAATTACGAAAGTTTTTTCGACACCTTGAAGAGAGTCGATTCGAAATTCAACGGTATTGGGACTTGTGTTAGCTCATTTGTGGAAATTAAGATGCGGCCCTAAACTGGGAAATCAGTCATATTTCACTTGTTTATAACTTTTTTCCAGTATAAGAAATATTTTCAAAATGGGTATCAAATTGTGTGCAATTATTTGATATGTCTATGTTTACAGGGATTTTTCATTTGCTCAGATAGTAAAAAGTACAGCTTTCACCATGTGTGCGGAATGACGTCTGACAATATAGAGCGTCCGAATTCCAGTGTGCACAATTAGAGTGCATTTGTAATTTTTCCTTTTTGTCGAATCCACAATATATTGGTGTCCAATTGTCGGGAATTACTTACCTTATCCATAATTACAAAAGTTTTTTCGACACATTGATTAGAGTCGGGTCGAAATTCAACGGTATGGGGACTTGTGTTAGCTCATTTGCGGAAATTGTCATGCGGCCCTAAACTGGGAAATCAGTGATATTTCACATGTTTTTAACTTTTTTCCAGTAAAAGAAATATTTTCAAAATGGGTATCAAATTGTGTGCAATTATTTGATTTGTCTATGTATACAGGGATTTTTCTTTTGCTCAGATATTAAAAAGTACAGCTTTCACCATGTGCGCGGTATATCGTCTGACAATATACAGCGTCCGAATTCCAGTCTGAACAATATGAATGCATTTGTAATTTTTACTTTTTATAGAATCCACAAAATATTGCTGTCCAATTGTCGGAAATCTCTTGCCTCATCCATAATTACAAAAGTTTTTTCGACACCTTGAATAGAGTCGAGGCAAAATTCAACGGTATGGGGACTAGTGTTAGCTCATTTGCGGAAATTTTCATGCGGACCTAAACTGGATAATCAGTCATAATTGACTTTTTTATATTTTTTTCCAGTAAAAGAAATATTTTCAAAATGGGTATCAAATTGTGTGCAATGATTTTATTTGTCTATGTATACAGGGATTTTACTTTTGCTCAGATAGTAAAAAGTACAGCTTTCACCATATGCGCTGTATGTCGTCTGACAATTTACAGCGTCCGAATTCCAGTGTGCACAATAAGACTGCATTTGTAATTTTTCCTTTTTATCGAATCCACAATATATTGGTGTCAAATTGTCGGGAATTTCTTGCCTTATCCATAATTACAAAAGTTTGTTCGACACCTTGATTAGAGTCGAGTCGAATTTCAACGGTATGAGGACTTGTCTTAGCTCATTTGCGGAAATTGTCATGCGGCCCTAAACTGGGAAATCAGTGATATTTTACTTGTTTATAAATTTTTTCCAGTAAAAGAAATATTTTCAAAATGGGTATCAAATTGTGTGAAATTATTTGATTTGTCTATATATACAGGGATTTTTCATTTGCTCAGATAGTAAAAAGTACAGCCTTCACCATGTGCGCGGTATGTCGTCTGACAATTTACAGCGTCCGAATTCCAGTGTGCACAATAAGACTGCATTTGTAATTCTTACTTTTTATCGAATCCACAATATATTGGTGTCCAATTGTCGGGAATTCCTTATCTTATCCATAATTACAAAAGTTTTTTCGACAAATTGAATAGAGCCGAGGCAAAATTCAACGGTATGGGGACTAGTGTTAGCTCATTTGCGGAAATTTTCATGCGGTCCTAAACTGGGTAATCAGTCATAATTGACTTTTTTATAACTTTTTTCCCGTAAAAGAAATATTTTCAAAATGGGTATCAAATTGTGTGAAATTATTTGATTTGTCTATGTTTACAGGGATTTTTCATTTACTCAGATAGTAAAAAGTACAGCTTTCACCATGTGCGCGGTATGTCGTCTGACAATTTACAGCGTCCGAATTCCAGTGTGCACAATAAGACTGCATTTGTAATTTTTCCGTTTTATCGAATCCACAATATATTGGTGTCCAATTGTCGGGAATTTCAATGCCTTAACCATAATTACAAAATTTGTTCGACACCTTGAATAGAGTCGAGGCAAAATTCAACGGTATGGGGACTAGTGTTAGCTCATTTGCGGAAATTTTCATGCGGACCTAAACTGGGTAATCTGTCATAATTCACATTTTTATAACTTTTTTCCAGTAAAAGAAATATTTTCAAAATGGGTATCAAATTGTGTGCAATTATTTGATTTGTCTATGTATACAGGGTTTTTACTTTTGCTCAGATAGTAAAAAGTACAGCTTTCACCATGTGCGCGGTATGTCGTCTGACAATTTACAGCGTCCGAATTCCAGTGTGCACAATAAGACTGCATTTGTAATGTTTCCTTTTTATCGAATCCACAATATATTGGTATCAAATTGTCGTGAATTTCTTGCCGTATCGATAATTACAAAAGTTTGTTCGACACCTTGAATAGAGTCGAGGCAAAATTCAACGGTATGGGGAGTAGTGTTAGCTCATTTGCGGAAATTGTCATGCGGCCCTAAACTGGGAAATCAGTGATATTTCACTTGTTTATAACTTTTTTCCAGTAAAAGAAATATTTTCAAAATGGGTATCAAATTGTGTGAAATTATTTGATTTGTCTATGTTTACAGGGATTTTTCATTTGCTCAGATAGTAAAAAGTACAGCTTTCACCATGTGCGCGGTATGTCGTCTCACAATTTACAGCGTCCGAATTCCAGTGTGCACAATAAGACTGCATTTGTAATTTTTCCTTTTTATCGAATCCACAATATATTGGTGTCCAATTGTCGGGAATTCCTTACCTTATCCATAATTACAAAAGTTTTTTCGACACGTTGAATAGAGCCGAGGCAAAATTCAACGGTATGGGCACTAGTGTTAGCTCATTTGTGGAAATTTTCATGCCGACCTAAACTGGGTAATCAGTCATAATTGACATTTTTATAACTTTTTTCCAGTAAAAGAAATATTTTCAAAATGGGTATCAAATTGTGTGCAATTATTTGATTTGTCTATGTATACAGGGATTTTTCTTTTGCTTAGATAGTAAAAAGTACAGCTTTCACCATGTGCGCGGCATGACGTCTGACAATTTACAGCGACCGAATTCCAGTGTGAACAATAAGACTGCATTTCTACTTTTTCCTTTTTATAGAATCCACAAAATATTGGTGTCAAATTGTCGTGAATTTCTTGCCTTATCCATAATTACAAAAGTTTGTTCGACACCTTGAATAGAGTCGAGGCAAAATTCAACGGTATGGGGACTAGTGTTAGCTCATTTGCGGAAATTGTCATGCGGCCCTAAACTGGGAAATCAGTGTTATTTCACTTGTTTATAACTTTTTTCCAGTAAAAGAAATATTTTCAAAATGGGTATCAAATTGTGTGAAATTATTTGATTTGTCTATGTTTACAGGGATTTTTCATTTGCTCAGATAGTAAAAAGTACAGCTTTCACCATTTGCGCGGTATGTCGTCTGACAATTTACAGCGTCCGAATTCCAGTGTGCACAATACGACTGCATTTGTAATTTTTCCTTTTTATCGAATCCACAAGATATTGGTGTCCAATTGTCGGGAATTCCTTACCTTATCCATAATTACGAACGTTTTTTCGACACCTTGAATAGAGTCGATTCGAAATTCAACGGTATGGGGACTTGTGTTAGCTCATTTGTGGAAATTGTCATGCGGCCCTAAACTGGGAAATCAGTCATATTTCACTTGTTTATAACTTTTTTCCAGTAAAAGAAATATTTTCAAAATGGGTATCAAATTGTGTGCAATTATTTGATTTGTATATGTTTACAGGGATGTTTCATTTGGTCAGATAGTAAAAAGTACAGCTTTCACTATGTGCGCGGTATGTCGTCTGACAATTTACAGCCTCAGAATTCCAGTGTGCACAATAAGACTGCATTTGTAATTTTTCCTTTTTATAGAATCCACAAAATATTGGTGTCAAATTGTCGGGAATTCCTTGCCTTATCCATAATTACAAAAGTTTGTCCGACACCTTGAATAGAGTCGAGGCAAAATTCAACGGTATGGGGACTAGTGTTAGCTCATTTGCGGAAATTGTCATGCGGCCCTAAACTGGGAAATCAGTGATATTTCACTTGTTTTATAACTTTTTTCCAGTAAAAGAAATATTTTCAAAATGGGTATCAAATTTTGTGAAATTATTTGATTTATCTATGTTTACAGTGATGTTTCATTTGGTCAGATAGTAAAAAGTACAGATTTCACTATGTGCGCGGTATGTCGTCTGACAATTTACAGCGTCCGAATTCCAGTGTGCACAATAAGACTGCATTTGTAATTTTTCCTTTTTATAGAATCCACAAAATATTGGTGTCAAATTGTCGAGAATTTCTTGCCTTATCCATAATTACAAAAGTTTTTTCGACACGTTGAATAGAGTCGAGGCGAAATTTAACGGTATGGGGACTTTTGTTAGCTCATTTGCGGAAATTGTCATGCGGCCCTAAACTGGGAAATCAGTCATATTTCATTTGTTTATAACTTTTTTCCAGTAAAAGATATATTTTCAAAATCGGTATCAAATTGTGTGCAATTATTTGATATGTCTATGTTTACAGGGATTTTTCATTTGCTCAGATAGTAAAAAGTACAACTTTCACCATGTGCGCGGCATGACGTCTGACAATTTACACCGTCCGAATTCCAGTGTGCACAATAAGACTGCATTTCTACTTTTTCCTTTTTATAGAATCCACAAAATATTCGTCTCAAATTGTCGGGAATGTCTTGCCTCATCCGTAATTACAAAAGTTTGTTCGACACCTTGAATAGAGTCGAGGCAAAATTCAAAGGTATTGGGACTAGTATTAGCTCATTTGCGGAAATTTTCATGCGGACCTAAACTGGGTAATCAGTCATAATTCACTTTTTTATAACTTTTTTCCAGTAAAAGAAATATTTTCAAAATGGGTATCAAATTGTGTGCAATTATTTGATTTGTCTATGTATACAGGGATTTTTCTTTTGCTCAGATAGTAAAAAGTACAGCTTTCACCATGTGCGCGTTATGTCGTCTGACAATTTACAGCGTCCGAATTCCAGTGTGCACAATAAAACCGCATTTGTAATTTTTCCTTTTTATCGAATCCACAATATATTGGTTTCCAATTGTCGGGAATTCCTTACCTTATCCATAATTACAAAAGTTTTTCGACACGTTGAATAGAGTCGAGGCGAAATTTAACGGTATGGGGACTTTTGTTAGCTCATTTGCGGAAATTGTCATGCGGCCCTAAACTGGGAAATCATAGATATTTCACTTGTTTATAACTTTTTTCCAGTAAAAGAAATATTTTCAAAATGGGTATCAAATTGTGTGAAATTATTTGATTTGTCTATGTTTACAGGGATTTTTCATTTGCTCAGATAGTAAAAAGTACAGCTTTCACCATGTGCGCGGTATGTCGTCTGACAATTTACAGCCTCCGAATTCCAGTGTGCACAATAAGACTGCATTTGTAATTTTTCATTTTATCGAATCCACAATATATTGGTTTCCAATTGTCGGGAATTCCTTACCTTATCCATGATTACAAAAGTTTTTTCGACACCTTGAAAAGAGTCGATTCGAAATTCAACGGTATGGGGACGTGTGTTAGCTCATTTGCGGAAATTGTCATGCGGCCCTAAACTGGGAAATCAGTGATATTTCACTTCTTTAAAACTTTTTTCCAGTAAAAGAAATATTTTCAAAATGGGTATCAAATTGTGTGAAATTATTTGATTTGTCTATGTTTACAGGGATTTTTCATTTGCTCAGATAGTAAAAAGTACAGCCTTCACCATGTGCGCGGTATGTCGTCTGACAATTTACAGCCTCCGAATTCCAGTGTGCACAATAAGACTGCATTTGTAATTTTTCATTTTTATCGAATCCACAATATATTGGTGTCCAATTGTCGGGAATTCCTTACCTTATCCATGATTACAAAAGTTTTTTCGACACCTTGAAAAGAGTCGATTCGAAATTCAACGGTATGGGGACGTGTGTTAGCTCATTTGCGGAAATTGTCATGCGGCCCTAAACTGGGAAATCAGTGATATTTCACTTCTTTAAAACTTTTTTCCAGTAAAAGAAATATTTTCAAAATGGGTATCAAATTGTGTGAAATTATTTGATTTGTCTATGTTTACAGGGATTTTTCATTTGCTCAGATAGTAAAAAGTACAGCTTTCACCATGTGCGCGGTATGTCGTCTGACAATTTACAGCGTCCGAATTCCAGTTTGCACAATAAGACTGCATTTGTAATTTTTCCATTTATCGAATCCACAATATATTGGTGTCCAATTGTCGGGAATTCCTTACCTTATCCATAATTACGAAAGTTTTTTCGACACATTGAATAGAGTCGATTCGAAATTCAACGGTATGGGGACTTGTGTTAGCTCATTTGTGGAAAGTGTCATGCGGCCCTAAACTGGGAAATCAGTCATATTTCATTTGTTTATAACTTTTTTCCAGTAAAAGAAATATTTTCAAAATGGGTAACAAATTGTGTGCAATTATTTGATATGTCTATGTTTACAGCGATTTTTCATTTGCTCAGATAGTAAAAATACAGCTTTCACCATGTGCGCTGCATGACGTCTGACAATTTATAGCGTCCGAATTCCAGTGTGCACAATAAGACTGCATTTCTACTTTTTCCTTTTTATAGAATCCACAAAATATTGGTCTCAAATTGTCGGGAATGTCTTGCCTTATCCATAATTACAAAAGTTTGTTCGACACATTGAATAGAGTCGAGGCAAAATTCAAAGGTATTGGGACTAGTGTTAGCTCATTTGCGGAAATTTTCATGCGGACCTAAACTGGGTAATCAGTCATAATTCACTTTTTTATAACTTTTTTCCAGTAAAAGAAATATTTTCAAAATGGGTATCAAATTGTGTGCAATTATTTGATTTGTCTATGTATACAGGGATTTTTCTTTTGCTCAGATAGTAAAATGTACAGCTTTCACCATGTGCGCGGTATGTCGTCTGACAATATCCAGCGTCCGAATTCCAGTGTGCACAATAAGACTGCATTTGTAATTTTTCCTTTTTATAGAATCCACAAAATATTGCGGTCCAATTGTCGGGAATTTCTTGCCTAATCCATAATTACAAAAGTTTTTTCGACACCTTGATTAGAGTCGAGTCGAAATTCAACGGTATGGGGACTTGTGTTAGCTCATTTGCGGAAATTGTCATGCGGCCCTAAACTGGGAAATCAGTGATATTTCACATGTTTATAACTTTTTTCCAGTAAAAGAAATATTTTCAAAATGGGTATCAAATTGTTTGCAATTATATGATTTGTATATGTATACAGGGATTATTCTTTTGCTCAGATAGTAAAAAGTACAGCTTTCACTATGTGCGCGGTATGTCGTCTGACAATATACAGCGTCCGAATTCCAGTGTGCACAATAAGAATGCATTTGTAATTTTTCATTTTTATAGAATCCACAAAATATTGGTGGCCAATTGTCGGGAATTTCTTGCCTTATCCATAATTACAAAAGTTTTTTCGACACTTTGATTAGAGTCGGGTCGAAATTCAACGGTATGGGGACTTGTGTTAGCTCATTTGCGGAAAATGTCATGCGGCCCTAAACTGGGAAATCATTTTTATTTCACATGTTTATAACTTTTTTCCAGTAAAAGAAATATTTGCAAAATGGGTATCAAATTGTGTGCAATTATTTGATTTGTCTATGTTTACAGGGATTTTTCATTTATTCAGATAGTAAAAAGTACAGCTTTCACCATGTGCGTGTTATGTCGTCTGACAATTTACAGCGTCCGAATTCCAGTGTGCACAATAAGACTGCATTTGTAATTTTTCCTTTTTATAGAATCCACAATATATTGCTGTTCAATTGTCGGGAATTTCTTGCCTTATCCATAATTACAAAAGTTTGTTCGACACCTTGAATAGAGTCGAGGCAAAATTCAACGGTATGGGGAGTAGTGTTAGCTCATTTGCGGAAATTTTCATGCGGACCTAAACTGGGTAATCAGTCATAATTCACTTTTTTATAACTTTTTTCCAGTAAAAGAAATATTTTCAAAATGGGTATTAAATTGTGTGCAATTATTTGATTCGTCTATGTATACAGGGATTTTTCTTTTGCTCAGATAGTAAAAAGTACAGCTTTCACCATGTGCGCGGTATGTCGTCTGACAATATACAGCGTCCGAATTCCAGTGTGCACAATAAGACTGCATTTGTAATTTTTCCTTTTTATTGAATTCACAATATATTGGTGTCCAATTGTCGGGAATTTCTTGCCTTATCCATAATTACAAAAGTTTGTTCGACACCTTGAATAGAGTCGAGGCGAAATTCAACGGTATGGGGACTTGTGTTAGCTCATTTGTGGAAATTGTCATGCGGCCCTAAACTAGGAAATCAGTCATATTTCACTTGTTTATAACTTTTTTCCAGTAAAAGAAATATTTTCAAAATGGGTATCAAATTGTGTGCAATTATTTGATATGTCTATGTTTACAGGGATTTTTCATTGGCTCAGATAGTAAAAAGTACAGCTTTCGCCATGTGCGCGGCATGACGTCTGACAATTTACAGCGTCCGAATTCCAGTGTGCACAATAAGACTGCATTTCAACTTTTTCCTTTTTATAGAATCCACAAAATATTGCTGTCAAATTGTCGGGAATGTCTTGCCTTATCCATAATTACAAAAGTTTGTTCGACACATTGAATAGAGTCGAGGCAAAATTCAAAGGTATTGGGACTAGTGTTAGCTCATTTGCGGAAATTTTCATGCGGACCTAAACTGGGTAATCAGTCATAATTCACTTTTTTATAACTTTTTTCCAGTAAAAGAAATATTTTCAAAATGGGTATCAAATTGTGTGCAATTATTTGATTTGTCTATGTATACAGGGATTTTTCTTTTGCTCAGATAGTAAAATGTACAGCTTTCACCATGTGCGCGGTATGTCGTCTGACAATATCCAGCGTCCGAATTCCAGTGTGCACAATAAGACTGCATTTGTAATTTTTCCTTTTTATAGAATCCACAAAATATTGCGGTCCAATTGTCGGGAATTTCTTGCCTAATCCATAATTACAAAAGTTTTTTCGACACCTTGATTAGAGTCGAGTCGAAATTCAACGGTATGGGGACTTGTGTTAGCTCATTTGCGGAAATTGTCATGCGGCCCTAAACTGGGAAATCAGTGATATTTCACATGTTTATAACTTTTTTCCAGTAAAAGAAATATTTTCAAAATGGTTATCAAATTGTTTGCAATTATATGATTTGTATATGTATACAGGGATTATTCTTTTGCTCAGATAGTAAAAAGTACAGCTTTCACTATGTGCGCGTTATGTCGTCTGACAATATACAGCGTCCGAATTCCAGTGTGCACAATAAGAATGCATTTGTAATTTTTCATTTTTATAGAATCCACAAAATATTGGTGGCCAATTGTCGGGAATTTCTTGCCTTATCCATAATTACAAAAGTTTTTTCGACACTTTGATTAGAGTCGGGTCGAAATTCAACGGTATGGGGACTTGTGTTAGCTCATTTGCGGAAAATGTCATGCGGCCCTAAACTGGGAAATCATTTTTATTTCACATGTTTATAACTTTTTTCCAGTAAAAGAAATATTTGCAAAATGGGTATCAAATTGTGTGCAATTATTTGATTTGTCTATGTTTACAGGGATTTTCATTTATTCAGATAGTAAAAAGTACAGCTTTCACCATGTGCGTGTTATGTCGTCTGACAATTTACAGCGTCCGAATTCCAGTGTGCACAATAAGACTGCATTTGTAATTTTTCCTTTTTATAGAATCCACAATATATTGCTGTCCAATTGTCGGGAATTTCTTGCCTTATCCATAATTACAAAAGTTTGTTCGACACCTTGAATAGAGTCGAGGCAAAATTCAACGGTATGGGGAGTAGTGTTAGCTCATTTGCGGAAATTTTCATGCGGACCTAAACTGGGTAATCAGTCATAATTCACTTTTTTATAACTTTTTTCCAGTAAAAGAAATATTTTCAAAATGGGTATTAAATTGTGTGCAATTATTTGATTCGTCTATGTATACAGGGATTTTTCTTTTGCTCAGATAGTAAAAAGTACAGCTTTCACCATGTGCGCGGTATGTCGTCTGACAATATACAGCGTCCGAATTCCAGTGTGCACAATAAGACTGCATTTGTAATTTTTCATTTTTATCGAATTCACAATATATTGGTGTCCAATTGTCGGGAATTTCTTGCCTTATCCATAATTACAAAAGTTTGTTCGACACCTTGAATAGAGTCGAGGCGAAATTCAACGGTATGGGGACTTGTGTTAGCTCATTTGTGGAAATTGTCATGCGGCCCTAAACTAGGAAATCAGTCATATTTCACTTGTTTATAACTTTTTTCCAGTAAAAGAAATATTTTCAAAATGGGTATCAAATTGTGTGCAATTATTTGATATGTCTATGTTTACAGGGATTTTTCATTGGCTCAGATAGTAAAAAGTACAGCTTTCGCCATGTGCGCGGCATGACGTCTGACAATTTACAGCGTCCGAATTCCAGTGTGCACAATAAGACTGCATTTCAACTTTTTCCTTTTTATAGAATCCACAAAATATTGCTGTCAAATTGTCGGAAATTTCTTGCCTTATCCATAATTACAAAAGTTTGTTCGACACCTTGAATAGAGTCGAGGCAAAATTCAACGGTATGGGGACTAGTGTTAGCTCATTTCTGGAAATTGTCATGCGGCCCTAAAATGGGAAATCAGTCATATTTCACTTGTTTATAAATTTTTTCCAGTAAAAGAAATATTTTCAAAATGGGTATCAATTTGTGTGGAATTATTTGATATGTCTATGTTTACAGGGATTTTTCATTTGCACAGATAGTGAAAAGTAAAGCTTTCACCATGTGGGCGGCATGACGTCTGACAATTTACAGCGACCGAATTCCAGTGTGCACAATAAGACTGCATTTCTACTTTTTCCTTTTTATCGAATCCACAAAATATTGGTGTCAAATTGTCGTGAATTTCTTGCCTTATCCATAATTACAGAAGATTTTTCGACACGTTGAATAGAGTCGAGGCGAAATTTAACGGTATGGGGACTTGTGTTAGCTCATTTGCGTAAATTTTCATGCGGACCTAAACTGGGAAATCAGTGATATTTCACTTGTTTATAACTTTTTTCCAGTTAAAGAAATATTTTCAAAATGGGTATCAAATTGTGTGAAATTATTTGATTTATCTATGTTTACAGGGATGTTTCATTTGGTCAGATAGTAAAAAGTACAACTTTCTCCATGTGCGCGGTATGTCGTCTGACAATTTACCGCGTCCGAATTCCAGTGTGCACAATAAGACTGCATTTGTAATTTTTACATTTTATAGAATCCACAAAATATTGGTGTCAAATTCTCGTGACTTTCTTACCTTATCCATAATTACAAAAGTTTGTTCGACACCTTGAATAGAGTCGAGGCAAAATTCAACGGTATGGGGACTAGTGTTAGCTCATTTGCGGAAATTTTCATACGGACCTAAACTGGGTAATGTGTCATAATTCACGTTTTTATAACTTTTTTCCAGTAAAAGAAATATTTTCAAAATGGGTATCAAATTGTGTGCAATTATTTGATTTGTCTATGTATACAGGGATTTTTCTTTTGCTCAGATAGTAAAAAGTACAGCTTTCACCATGTGCGCGGTATGTCGTCTGACAATATACAGCGTCCGAATTCCAGTGTGCACAATAAGACTGCATTTGTAATTTTTCCTTTTTATAAAATCCATAAAATATTGGTGTCAAATTGTCGGAAATTTCTTGCCTTATCCATAATTACTAAAGTTTGTTCGACACCTTGAATAGAGTCGAGGCAAAATTCAACGGTATGGGGACTTGTGTTAGCTCATTTGTGGAAATTGTCATGCGGCCCTAAACTGGGAAATCAGTCATATTTCACTTGTTTATAACTTTTTTCCAGTAAAAGAAATATTTTCAATATGGGTATCAAATTGTGTGCAATTATTTGATATGTCTATGTTTACAGGGATTTTTCATTTGGTCAGATAGTAAAAAGTACAGCTTTCACCATGTGCGCGGCATGACGTCTGACAATATACAGCGTCCGAATTCCAGTGTGCACAATAAGACTGCATTTCTACTTTTTCCTTTTTAGAGAATCCACAAAATATTGGTGTCAAATTGTCGAGAATTTCTTGCCTTATCCATAATTACAAAAGATTGTTCGACACCTTGAATAGAGTTGAGGCAAAATTCAACGGTATGGGGACTAGTGTTAGCTCATTTGCGGAAATCTTCATGCGGACCTAAACTGGGTAATCAGTCATAATTCACTTTTTTATAACTTTTTTCCAGTAAAAGAAATATTTTCAAAATGGGTATCAAATAGTGTGCAATTATTTGATTTGTCCATGTATACAGGGATTTTCCTTTTGCTCAGATAGTAAAAAGTACAGCTTTCACCATGTGCGCGTTATGTCGTCTGACAATCTACAGCGTCCGAATTCCAGTGTGCAAAATAAGACTGCATTTGAAATGTTTCCTTTTTATCGAATCCACAATATATTGGTGTCCAATTGTCGGGAATTCCTTACCTTATCCATAATTACGAAAGTTTTTTCGACACCTTGAATAGAGTCGATACGAAATTCAACGGTATGGGGACTTGTGTTAGCTCATTTGTGGAAATTGTCATGCGGACCTAAACTGGGTAATCAGTCATAATTCACGTGTTTATAACTTTTTTCGAGTAACAGAAATATTTTCAAAATGGGTATCAAATTGTGTGAAATTATTTGATTTATCTATGTTTGCAGGGATGTTTCATTTGGTCAGATAGTAAAAAGTACAGCTTTCACTATGTGCGCGGTATGTCGTCTGAGAATTTACAGCGTCCGAATTCCAGTGTGCACAATAAGACTGCATTTGTAATTTTTCCTTTTTATAGAATCCACAAAATATTGGTGTCAAATTGTCGTTGATTTCTTGCCTTATCCATAATTACAAAAGTTTGTTCGACACCTTGAATAGAGTCGAGGCAAAATTCAACGGTATAGGGTCTATTGTTAGCTCATTTGCGGAAATTTGCATGCGGACCTAAATTTGGAAATCAGTGATATTTCACATGTTTTTAATTTTTTCCAGTAAAAGAAATATTTTTCAAAATGGTTATCGAATTGTGTTCAATTATTTGATTTGTATATGTTTACAGGGATTTTTCATTTGCTCAGATAGTAAAAAGTACAGCTTTCACGATATGCGCGGTATGTCGTCTGACAATATACAGCGTCCGAATTCCAGTGTGCACAATAAGACTGCATTTGTAATTTTTCCTTTTTATCGAATCCACAATATATTGGTGTCCAAGTGTCTGGAATTCCTTACCTTATCCATAATTACAGAAGTTTTTCGACACCTTGAAAAGAGTCGAGGCAACATTCAACGGTATGGGGACTTGTGTTAGCTCATTTGTGGAAATTGTCATGCGGCCCTAAACTGGGAAATCAGTCATATTTCACTTGTTTATAATTTTTTCCAGTAAAAAAATATTTTCAAAATGGGTATCAAATTGTGTGAAATTATTTGATTTGTCTATGTTTACAGGGATTTTTCATTTGCTCAGATAGTAAAAAGTACAGCTTTCACCATGTGCGCGGCATGACGTCTGACAATATACAGCGTCCGAATTCCAGTGTGCACAATAAGAATGCATTTGTAATTTTTCCTTTTTATAGAACCCACAAAATATTGCGGTCCAATTGTCGGGAATTTCTTGCCTTATGCATAATTACAAAAGTTTTTTCGACACCTTGATTAGAGTCGAGTCACAATTCAACGGTATGGGGACTTGTGTTAGCTCATTTACGGAAATTGTCATGCGGCCCTAAACTGGGAAATCAGTGATATTTCACATGTTTATAACTTTTTTCCAGTAAAAGAAATATTTTCAAAATGGGTATCGAATTGTGTGCAATTATTTGATTTGTATATGTTTACAGGGATTTTTCATTTGCTCAGATAGTAAAAAGTACAGCTTTCACGATATGCGCGGTATGTCGTCTGACAATATACAGCGTCCGAATTCCAGTGTGCACAATAAGACTGCATTTGTAATTTTTCCTTTTTATCGAATCCACAATATATTGGTGTCCAAGTGTCGGGAATTCCTTACCTTATCAATAATTACAGAAGTTTTTCGACACCTTGAATAGAGTCGAGGCAAAATTCAACTGTATGGGGACTAGTGTTAGCTCATTTGCGGAAATTTTCATGCGGACCTAAACTGGGTAATCAGTCATAATTCACTTTTTTATAACTTTTTTCCCGTAAATGAAATATTTTCAAAATGGGTATCAAATTGTGTGCAATTATTTGATTTGTCTATGTATACAAGAATTTTTCTTTTGCTCAGATAGTAAAAAGTTCAGCTTTCACCATGTGCGCGGCATGACGTCTGACAATTTACAGCGACCGAATTACAGTGTGCACAATAAAACTGCATTTCTACTTTTTCCTTTTTATAGAATCCACAAAATATTGCGGTCCAATTGTCGAGAATTTCTTGCCTTATCCATAATTACAAATGTTTGTTCGACACCTTGAATAGAGTCGAGGCAAAATTCAACGGTATGGGGACTAGTGTTAGCTCATTTGCGGAAATTGTCATGCGGCCCTAAACTGGGAAATCAGTGATATTTCACTTGTTTATAACTTTTTTCCAGTAAAAGAAATATTTTCAAAATGGGTATCAAATTGTGTGAAATTATTTGATTTGTCTATGTTTACAGGGATTTTTCATTTGCTCAGATAGTAAAAAGTACAGCTTTCACCATGTGCGCGGTATGTCGTCTGACAATTTACAGCGTCCGAATTCCAGTGTGCACAATAAGACTGCATTTCTACTTTTTCCTTTTTATAGAATCCACAGAATATTGGTGTCAAATTGTCGGGAATTTCTTGCCTTATCCATAATTACAAAAGTTTGTTCGACACCTTGAATAGAGTCGAGGCAAAATTCAAAGGTATGGGGACTAGTGTTAGCTCATTTGCGGAAATTGTCATGCGGACCTAAACTGGGTAATCAGTCATAATTCACTTTTTTATAACTTTTTTCCAGTAAAAGAAATATTTTCAAAATGGGTATCAAATTGTGTGCTATTATTTGATTTGTCTATGTATAAAGGGATATTTCTTTTGCTCAGATGGTAAAATGTACAGCTTTCACCATGTGCGCGGTATGTCGTCTGACAATATACAGCGTCCGAATTCCAGTGTGCACAATAAGAATGCATTTGTAATTTTTCCTTTTTATCGAATCCACAAAATATTGCGGTCCAATTGTCGCGAAGTTCTTGCCTTATCCATAATTATAAATGTTTTTTCGACACCATGATTAGAGTCGAGTCGAAATTCAACGGTATGGGGACTTGTGTTAGCTGATTTGCGGAAATTGTCATGCGGCCCTAAACTGGGAAATCAGTGATATTTCACATGTTTATAAATTTTTCCAGTAATAGAAATATTTTCAAAATGGGTATCAAATTGTGTGCTATTATTTGATTTGTATATGTTTACAGGGATTTTTCATTTGCTCAGATAGTCAAAAGTACAGCTTTCACCATGTGCGCGGTATGTCGTTTGACAATTTACAGCGTCCGAATTCCAGTGTGCACAATAAGAATGCATTTCTACTTTTTCCTTTTTAGGGAATCCACAAAATATTGGTATCAAATTGTCGCGAATTTCTTGCCTTATCCATAATTACAAAAGTTTTTTCGACTCGTTGAATAGAGTCGAGGCGAAATTTAACGGTATGGGGACTTGTGTTAGCTCATTTGCGGAAATTGTCATGCGTCCCTAAACTGGGAAATCAGTGATATTTCACTTGTTTATAAATTTTTCCAGTAAAAGAAATATTTTCAAAATGGGTATCAAATTGTGTGAAATTATTTGATTTATCTATGTTTACAAGGATGTTTCATTTGGTCAGATAGTAAAAAGTACATCTTTCACTATGTGCGCGGTATGTCGTCTGACAATTTACAGCGTCCGAATTCCAGTGTGCACAATAAGACTGCATTTGTAATTTTTCCTTTTTATAGAATCCACAAAATATTGGTGTCAAATTGTCGTGAATTTCCTGCCTAATCCATAATTACAAAAGTTTGTTCGACACCTTGAATAGAGTCGAGGCTAAATTCAACGGTATGGGGACTAGTGTTAGCTCATTTGCGGAAATTTTCATGCGGACCTAAACTGGGTAATCAGTCATAATTCACGTTTTTATAACTTTTTTCCAGTAACAGAAATATTTTCAAAATGGGTATCAAATTCTTTGCAATTATTTGATTTGTCTATGTATACAGGGATATTTCTTTTGCTCAGATAGTAAAAAGTACAGCTTTCACGATGAGCGCGGTATGTCGTCTGACAATATACACCGTCCGAATTCCAGTGTGCACAATAAGAATGCATTTGTAATTTTTCCTTTTTAATGAATCCACAAAATATTGCTGTCCAATTGTCAGGAATTTCTTGCCTTATCAATAAATACAAAAGTTTTTTCGACATCTTGATTAGAGTTGGGTCGAAATTCAACGGTATGGGGACCAGAGTTAGCTCATTTGCGGAAATTGTCTTGCGGCCCTAAACTGGGTAATCGGTCATAATTCACTTTCTTATAACTTTTTTCCAGTAAAAGAAATATTTTAAAAATGGGTATCAAATTTTGTGAAATTATTTGATTTATCTATGTTTGCAGGGATGTTTCATTTGGTCAGATATTAAAAAGTACAGCTTTCACTATGTGCGCGGAATGTCGTCCGACAATTTACAGCGTCCGAATTCCAGTGTGAACAATAAGACTGCATTTGTAATTTTTCCTTTTTATAGAATCCACAAAATATTGGTGTTAAATTGTCGAGAATTTCTTGCCTTATCCATAATTACAAAAGTTTGTTCGACACCTTGAATAGAGTCGAGGCAAAATTCAACGGTATGGGGTCTAGTGTTAGCTCATTTGCGGAAATTTTCATGCGGTCCTAAACTGGGTA
This sequence comes from Acanthosepion esculentum, assembly GCA_964036315.1. Taxonomy (NCBI): domain Eukaryota; kingdom Metazoa; phylum Mollusca; class Cephalopoda; order Sepiida; family Sepiidae; genus Acanthosepion; species Acanthosepion esculentum. Next base: position 73,197,933 of record OZ038509.1, on the reverse strand, counting down.
ATCAGTCATAATTCACGTTTTTATAACTTTTTTCCAGTAAAAGAAATATTTTCAAAATGGGTATCAAATTGTGTGCAATTATTTGATTTGTCTATGTATACAGGGATTTTTCTTTTGCTCAGATAGTAAAAAGAACATCTTTCACGATGTGCGCGGTATGTCGTCTGACAATATACAGCGTCCGAATTCCAGTGTGCACAATAAGAATGCATTTTTACTTTTTCCGATTTAGAGAATCCACAAAATATTGGTGTCCAATTGTCGGGAATTTCTTGCCTTATCCATAATTACAAAAGTTTGTTCGACACCTTGAATAGAGTCGAGGCAAAATTCAACGGTATGGGGACTAGTGTTAGCTCATTTGCGCAAATTTTCATGCGGACCTAAACTGGGAAATCAGTGATATTTCACTTGTTTATAACTTTTTTCCAGTAAAAGAAATATTTTCAAAATGGGTATCAAATTGTGTGCAATTATTTGATATGTTTATGTTTACAGGGATTGTTCATTTGCTCAGATAGTAAAAAGTACAGCTTTCACCATTTTCGCGGTATGTCGTCTGACAATATACAGCGTCCGAATTCCAGTGTGAACAATAAGAATGCATTTGTAATTTTTCCTTTTTATCGAATCCACAATATATTGGTGTCAAGTTGTCGGGAATTCCTTGCCTTATCCATAATTGCAAGAGTTTGTTCGACACCTTGAATAGAGTCGAGGCAAAATTCAACGGTATGGAGAGTAGTGTTAGCTCATTTGCGGAAATTTTCATGCGGACCTAAACTGGGTAATCAGTCATAATTCACTTTTATATAACTTTTATCCAGTAAAAGAAATATTTTCAAAATGGGTATCAAATTGTGTGCAATTATTTAATTTGTCTATGTTTACAGGGATTTTTCATTTGCTCAGATAGTAAAAAGTACAGCTTTCACCATGTGCGCGGCATGACGTCTGACAATTTACAGCGTCCGAATTCCAGTGTGCACAATAAGACTGCATTTCTACTTTTTCCTTTTTATAGAATCCACAAAATATTGGTGTCAAATTGTCGCGAATTTCTTGCCTTATCCATAATTACAAAAGTTTGTTCGACACCTTGAATAGAGTCGAGGCAAAATTCAACGGTATGGGGACTATTGTTAGCTCATTTGCGGAAATTTTCATGCGGACCTAAACTGGGCAATCAGTCATAATTCACTTTTTTATAACTTTTTTCCAGTAAAAGAAATATTTTCAAAATGGGTATCAAATTGTGTGAAATGATTTGATTCGTCTATGTATACAGGGTTTTTTCTTTCGCTCAGATAGTAAAAAGTACAGCTTACACCATGTGCGCGGAATGTCGTCTGACAATTTACAGCGTCCGAATTCCAGTGTGCACAATAAGACTGCATTTGTAATTTTTACTTTTTATCGAATCCACAATATATTGGTGTCAAATTGTCGGGAATTCCTTACCTTATCCATAATTACGAATGTTTTTTCGACACCTTGAATAGAGTCGATTCAAAATTCAAAGGAATGGGGACTAGTGTTAGCTCATTTGCGGAAATATTCATGCGGACCTAAACTGTGTAATCAGTCATAATTCACTTTTTTATAACTTTTTTCCAGTAAAAGAAACAGTTTCAAAATGGGTATGAAATTGTGTGCAATTATTTGATTTGTCTATGTATACAGGGATTTTTCTTTTGCTCAGATAGTAAAAAGTACAGCTTTCACGATGTGCGCGTTATGTCGTCTGACAATATACAGCGTCCGAATTCCAGTATGCACAATAAGAATGCATTTGTAATTTTTCCTTTTTATAGAATGCACAAAATATTGCGGTCCAATTGTCGGGAATTTCTTGCCTTATCCATAATTACAAAAGTTTTTTCGACAGCTTGATTAGAGTCGAGTCGAAATACAACGGTATGGGGACTTGTGTTAGCTCATTTGCGGAAATATTCATGCGGACCTAAACTGGGCAATCAGTCATAATTCACTTTTTTATAACTTTTTTCCAGTAAAAGAAACAGTTTCAAAATGGGTATCAAAATTTTTGCAATTATTTGATCTGTCTATGTATACAGGGATTTTTCTTTTGCTCAGATAGTAAAAAGTACAGCTTTCACGATGTGCGCGTTATGTCGTCTGACAATATACAGCGTCCGAATTCCAGTATGCACAATAAGAATGCATTTGTAATTTTTCCTTTTTATAGAATGCACAAAATATTGCGGTCCAATTGTCGGGAATTTCTTGCCTTATCCATAATTACAAAAGTTTTTTCGACAGCTTGATTAGAGTCGAGTCGAAATTCAACGGTATGGGGACTTGTGTTAGCTCATTTGCGGAAATTGTCATGCGGCCCTAAACTGGGAAATCAGTGATATTTCACATGTTTATAACTTTTTTCCAGTAAAAGAAATAATTTCAAAATGGGTATCAAATTGTGTGCAATTATTTGATTTGTATATGTTTACTGGGATTTTTCATTTGCTCAGATAGTAAAAAGTACAGCTTTCACCATGTGCGCGGTATGTCGTTTGACAATTTACAGCGTCCGAATTCCAGTGTGCACAATAAGACTGCATTTCTACTTTTTCCTTTTTATAGAATCCACAAAATATTGGTGTCAAACTGTCGTGAATTTCTTGCCTTATCCATAATTACAAAAGTTTCTTCGACACCTTGAATAGAGTCGAGGCAAAATTCAAAGGAATGGGCACTAGTGTTTGCTCATTTGCGGAAATTTTTATGCAGACCTAAACTGGGTATTCAGTCATAATTCATTTAATTATAACTTTTTTCCAGTAAAAGAAACATTTTCAAAATGGGTATCAAATTGTGTGCAATTATTTGATTTGTCTATGTATACAGGGATTTTTCTTTTGCTCAGATAGTAAAATGTACAGCTTTCACCATGTGCGCGGTATGTCGTCTGACAATATACAGCGTCCGAATTCCTGTGTGCACAATATGTATGCATTTGTAATTTTTCCTTTTTATGAAATCCACAAAATATTGCTGTCCAATTGTCGGGAATTTCTTGCCGTATCCATAATTACAAAAGTTTTTTCGACACCTTGATTAGAGTCGGGTCGAAATTCAACGGTATGGGGACTTGTGTTAGCTCATTTGCGGAAATTATCATGCGGCCCTAAACTGGGAAATCAGTGATATTTCACATGTTTTTAACTTTTTTCCAGTAAAAGAAATATTTTTAAAATGGGTATCAAATTGTGTGCAATTATTTGATTTGTCTATGTTTACAGGGATTTTTCATTTGCTCAGATAGTAAAAAGTACAGCTTTCACCATGTGCGCGGCATGACGTCTGACAATTTACAGCGTCCGAATTCCAGTGTGCACAATAAGTCTGCATTTCTACTTTTTCCTTTTTAGAGAATCCACAAAATATTGGTGTCAAATTGTCGAGAATTTCTTGCCTTATCCATAATTACAAAAGTTTGTTCGACACCTTGAATAGAGTCGAGGCAAAATTCAACGGTATAGGGACTAGTGTTAGCTCATTTGCGGAAATTTTCATGCGGACCTAAACTGGGTAATCTGTCATAATTCACTTTTTTATAACTTTTTTCCAGTAAAAGAAATATTTTCAAAATGGGTATCAAATTGTGTGCAATTATGTGATTTGTCTATGTATACAGGGATTTTTCTTTTGCTCAGATAGTAAAAAGTACAGCTTTCACCATGTGCGCGGAATGTCGTCTGACAATTTACAGCGTCCGAATTCCAGTGTGCACAATAAGACTGCATTTGTAATTTTTCTTTATCGAATCCACAATATATTGGTGTCAAATTGTCGGGAATTTCTTGCCCTATCCATAATTACAAAAGTTTTTTCGACACCTTGATTAGAGTCGAGTCGAAATTCAACGGTATGGGGACTTCTGTTAGCTCATTTGCAGAAATTGTCATGCGGCCCAAAAGTGGGAAATCAGTGATATTTCACTTGTTTATAACTTTTTTCCAGTAAAAGAAATATTTTCAAAATGGGTATCAAATTGTGTGAAATTATTTGATTTGTCTATGTTTACAGGGATTTTTCATTTGCTCAGATAGTAAAAAGTACAGCTTTCACCATGTGCGCGGTATGTCGTCTGACAATTTACAGCGACCGAATTCCAGTGTGCACAATAAGACTGCATTTGTCATTTTTCCTTTTTATCGAATCCACAATATATTGGTGTCCAATTGTCGGGAATTCCTTACCTTATCCATAATTACAAAAGATTGTTCGACAACTTGAAGGAAGTCGAGGCAAAATTTAACGGTATGGGGACTAGTGTTAGCTCATTTGCGGAAATTTTCATGCGGACCTGAACTGGGTAATCAGTCATAATTCACTTTTTTATAACTTTTTTCCAGTAAAAGAAATATTTTCAAAATGGGTATCAAATTGTGTGCAATTATTTGATATGTCTATGTTTTCAGGGAGTTTTCATTTGCTCAGATAGTAAAAAGTAGTGCTTTCACCATGTGCGCGGCATGACGTCTGACAATTTACAGCGACCGAATTCCAGTGTGCACAATAAGACTGCATTTCTACTTTTTCATTTTTATATAATCCACAAGATATTGGTGTCCAATTGTCGGGAATTCCTTACCTTATCCATGATTACGAAAGTTTTTTCGACACCTTGAATAGAGTCGATTCGAAATTCAACGGTATGGGGACTTGTGTTAGCTCATTTGTGGAAATTGTCATGCGGCCCTAAACTGGGAAATCAGTCATATTTCACTTGTTTATAACTTTTTTCCAGTAAAAGAAATATTTTCAAAATCGGTATCAAATTGTGTGCAATTATTTGATATGTCTATGTTTACAGGGATTTTTTATTTGCTCAGATAGTAAAAAGTACAGCTTTCACCATGTGCGCGGCATGACGTCTGACAATTTACAGCGTCCGAATTCCAGTGTGCACAATAAGACTGCATTTCTACTTTTTCCTTTTTATAGAATCCACAGAATATTGATGTCAAATTGTCGTGAATTTCTTGCTGTATCCATAATTACAAAAGTTTGTTCGACACCCTGAATAGGGTCAAGGCAAAATACAAAGGTATGGGGACTTGTGTTAGCTCATTTGTGGAAATTTTCATGTGGCCCTAAACTGGGTAATCAGTGATAATTCACTTGTTTATAACTTTTTTCCATTAAAAGAAATATTTTCAAAATGGGTATCAAATTGTGTGAAATTATTTGATTTATCTATGTTTACAGGGATATTTCATTTGGTCAGATAGTAAAAAGTACAGTTTTCACTATCTGCGCGGTATGTCGTCTGACAATTTACAGCGTCCGAATTCCAGTGTGCACAATAAGCCTGCATTTGTAATTTTTCCTTTTTATAGAATCCACAAAATATTGGTGTCAAATTGTCGATAATTTCGTGCCTTATCCATAATTACAAAAGTTTGTTCGACACCTTGATTAGAGTCGAGGCAAAATTCAACGGTACGGGGACTAGTGTTAGCTCATTTGCGGAAATTTTCATGCGGTCGTAAACTGGGTTATCAGGCATAATTCACGTTTTTATAAATTTTTCCAGTAAAAGAAATATTTTCAAAATGGGTATCAAATTGTGTGCAATTATTTGATATGTCTACGTTTACAGAGATTTTTCATTTGCTCAGATAGTAAAAAGTACAGTTTTCACCATGTGCGCGGCATGACGTCTGACAATTTATAGCGTCTGAATTCCAGTGTTTCACAATAATAATGCATTTCTAGTTTTTCCTTTTTAGAGAATCCACAAAATATTGGTGTCAAATTTTCGGGTATTCCATACCTTATCCATAATTACGAAAGTTTTTTCGACACCTTCAATAGAGTCGATTCGAAATACAACGGCATGGGGACTTGTGTTAGCTCATTTGTGGAAATTGTCATGCGGCCCTAAACTGGGAAATCAGTCATATTTCACTTGTTTATAACTTTTTTCCGTTTAAAAGAAATATTTTCAAAATGGGTATCAAATTGTGTGCGATTATTTGATATGTCTATGTTTACAGGGATTTTTCATTTGCTCAGATAGTAAAAAGTACAGCTTTCACTATCTGCGCGGTATGTCGTCTGACAATTTACAGCGTCCTAATTCCAGTGTGCACAATAAGACTGCATTTGTAATTTTTCCTTTTTATAGAATCCACAAAATATTGGTGTCAAATTGTCGGGAATTTCTTGCCTTATCCATAATTACAAAAGTTTGTTCGACACCTTGAATAGAGTCGAGGCAAAATTCAACGGTATGGGGAGTAGTGTTAGCTCATTTGCGGAAATTTTCATGCGGACCTAAACTGGGCAATCAGTGATAATTCACTTGTTTATAACTTTTTTCCAGTACAAGAAATATTTTCAAAATGGGTATCAAATTGTGTGCAATTATTTGATATGTCTATGTTTACAGGGATTATTCATTTGCTCAGATTGTAAAAAGTACAGCTTTCACCATGTGAGCGGCATGACGTCTGACAATTTACAGCGTCCGAATTCCAGTGTGCACAATAAGACTGAATTTCTACTTTTTCCTTTTTATAGAATCCACAAAATATTGCTGTCCAATTGTCGAGAATTTCTTGCCTTATCCATAATTACAAAAGTTTGTTCGACACCTTGAATAGAGTCGAGGCAAAATTCAACGGTATGGGGACTAGTGTTAGCTCATTTGCGGAAATTTTCATGCGGACCTAAACTGGGAAATCAGTCATATTTCACTTGTTTATAACTTTTTTCCAGTAAAAGAAATATTTTCAAAATGGGTATCAAATTGTGTGCAATTATTTGATATGTCTATGTTTACAGGGATTTTTCATTTGCTCAGATAGTAAAAAGTACAGATTTAACCATGTGCGCCGCATGACGTCTGACAATTTACAGCGTCCGAATTCCAGTGTGCACAATAAGACTGCATTTCTACTTTTTCTTTTTCATAGAATCCACAAAATATTGGTGTCAAATTGTCGGGAATTGCTTGCCTTATCCATAATTACAAAAGTTTGTTCGACACCTTGAATAGAGTCGAGGCAAAATTCAACGGTTTGGGGACTAGTCTTAGCTCATTTGCGGAAATTTTCATGGGGACCTAAACTGGGTAATCAGTCTTAATTCACTTTTTTATAACTTTTTTCCAGTAAAAGAAATATTTTCAAAATGGGTATCAAATTTTGTGCAATTATTTGATTTGTCTATGTTTACAGGGATTTTTCATTTGCTCAGATAGTAAAAAGTACAGATTTCACCATGTGCGCGGTATGTCGTCTGACAATATACAGCGTCCGAATTCCAGTGTGAACAATAAGAATGCATTTGTAATTTTTCCTTTTTATAGAATCCACAAAATATTGCTGTCCAATTGTCGAGAATTTCTTGCCTTATCCATAATTACAAAAGTTTGTTCGACACCTTGAATAGAGTCGAGGCAAAATTCAACGGTATGGGGAGTAGTGTTAGCTCATTTGCGGAAATTTTCATGCGGACCTAAACTGGGTAATCAGTGATGATTCACTTTTTTATTACTTTTTTCAAGTAAAAGAAATATTTTCAAAATGGGCATCAAATTGTGTGCAATTATTTGATTCGTCTATGTATACAGGGGTTTTTCATTTGCTCAGATAGTAAAAAGTACAGCTTTCACCATGTGCGCGTTATGTCGTCTGACAATTTACAGCGTCCGAATTCCAGTGTGCACAATATGACTACATTTGTAATTTTTCCTTTTTATCGAATCCACAATATATAGGTGTACAATTGTCGGGAATTCCTTACCTTATCCATAATTACAAAAGTTTTTTCGACACCTTGAATAGAGTCGATTCGAAATTCAACGGTATGGGGACTTAAGTTAGCTCATTTGTGGAAATTGTCATGCGGCCCTAAACTGGGAAATCAGTCATATTTCACTTGTTTATAACTTTTTTCCAGTAAAAGAAATATTTTCAAAATGGGTGTCAAATTGTGTGCAATTATTTTATATGTCTATGTTTACTGGGATTTTTAATTTGCTCAGATAGTAAAAAGTACAGCTTTCACCATGTGCGCCGCATGACGTCTGACAATTTACAGCGTCCGAATTCCAGTGTGCACAATAAGACTGCATTTCTACTTTTTCTTTTTTATAGAATCCACAAAATATTGGTGTCAAATTGTCGGGAATTGCTTGCCTTATCCATAATTACAAAAGTTTGTTCGACACCTTGAATAGAGTCGAGGCAAAATTCAACGGTTTGGGGACTAGTCTTATCTCATTTGCGGAAATTTTCATGCGGACCTAAACTGGGTAATCAGTCTTAATTCACTTTTTTATAACTTTTTTCCAGTAAAAGAAATATTTTCAAAATGGGTATCAAATTGTGTGCAATTATTTGATTTGTCTATGTTTACAGGGATTTTTCATTTGCTCAGATAGTAAAAAGTACAGATTTCACCATGTGCGCGTTATGTCGTCTGACAATTTACAGCGTCCGAATTCCAGTGTGCACAATAAGACTGCATTTGTAATTTTTCCTTTTTATAGAATCCACAAAATATTGCTCTCCAATTGTCGGGAATTACTTGCCTTATCCATAATTACAAAAGTTTTTTCGACACCTTGATTAGAGTCGAGTCGAAATTCAACGGTATGGGGACTCGTGTTAGCTCATTTGCGGAAATTGTCATGCGGCCCTAAACTGGGAAATCAGTGATATTTCACATGTTTATAACTTTTTTCCAGTAAAAGAAATATTTTCAAAATGGGTATCAAATTGTGTGCAATTATTTGATTTGTCTATGTTTACAGGGATTTTTCATTTGCTCCGATAGTAAAAAGTACAGCTTTCACCATGTGCGCGTTATGTCGTCTGACAATTTACAGCGTCCGAATTCCAGTGTGCACAATAAGACTACATTTGTAATTTTTCCTTTTTATCAAATCCACAATATATTGGTGTCAAATTGTCGTGAATTCCTTACCTTATCCATAATTACAAAAGTTTTTTCGACACGTTGAATAGAGACGAGGCGAAATTCAACGGTATGGGGACTTGTGTTAGCTCATTTGTGGATATTGTCATGCGGCCCTAAACTGGGAAATCAGTCATATTTCACTTGTTTATAACTTTTTTCCAGTAAAAGAAATATTTTCAAATTGGGTATCAAATTGTGTACAATTATTTGATATGTCTATGTTTACAGGGATTTTTCATTTGCTCAGATAGTAAAAAGTACAACTTTCACCATGTGCGCGGCATGACGTCTGACAATTTACAGCGTCCGAATTCCAGTGTGCACAATAAGACTGCATTTCTACTTTTTCCTTTTTATAGAATCCACAAAATATTGCTGTCCAATTGTCGGGAATTTCTCACGTTATCTATAATGAAAAAAGTTATTTCGACACCTTGAATAGAGTCGAGGCGAAATTCAACGGTATGCCGACGTGTGTTAGCTCATTTGCGGAAAATGTCATGCGGCCCTAAACTGGGAAATCAGTCATATTTCACTTGTTTATAACTTTTTTCAAGTAAAAAAAATATTTTCAAAATGGGTATCAAATTGTGTGCAATTATTTGATTTGTCTATGTTTACAGGGATTTTTCATTTGCTCAGATAGTAAATAGTACAGATTTCACCATGTGCGCGTTATGTCGTCTGACAATTTACAGCGTCCGAATTCCAGTGTGCACAATAAGACTGCATTTGTAATTTTTCCTTTTTATAGAATCCACAAAATATTGCTCTCCAATTGTCGGAAATTACTTGCCTTATACATAATTACAAAAGTTTTTTCGACACATTGATTAGAGTCGAGTCGAAATTCAACGGTATGGGGACTCGTGTTAGCTCATTTGCGGAAATTGTCATGCGGCCCTAAACTGGGAAATCAGTGATATTTCACATATTTATAACTTTTTTCCAGTAAAAGAAATATTTTCAAAATGGGTATCAAATTGTGTGCAATTATTTGATTTGTCTATGTTTACAGGGATTTTTCATTTGCTCAGATAGTAAAAAGTACAGCTTTCACCATGTGCGCGTTATGTCGTCTGACAATTTACAGCGTCCGAATTCCAGTGTGCACAATAAGACTGCATTTGTAATTTTTCTTTTTTTATCAAATCCACAATATATTGGTGTCAAATTGTCGTGAATTCCTTACCTTATCCATAATTACAAAAGTTTTTTCGACACCTTGAATAGAGACGAGGCGAAATTCAACGGTATGGGGACTTGTGTTAGCTCATTTGTGGAAATTGTCATGCGGCCCTAAACTAGGAAATCAGTCATAATTCACTTTTTTATAACCTTTTTCCAGTAAAAGAAATATTTTCAAAATGGGTATCAAATTGTGTGCAATTATTTGATTTGTCTATGTATACAGGGATTTTTCTTTTGCTCAGATAGTAAAAAGTACAGCTTTCACCATGTGCGCGGTATGTCGTCTGACAATATATAGCGTTCGAATTCCAGTGTGCACAATAAGACTGCATTTGTAATTTTTCCTTTTTATAGAATCCACAAAATATTGGTGTCAAATTGTCGAGAATTTCTTGCCTTATCCATAATTACAAAAGTATGTTCGACACATTGAATAGAGTCGAGGCAAAATTCAACGGTATGTGGACTAGTGTTAGTTCATTTGCGGAAATTTCCATGCGGACCAAAAGTGGGTATTCAGTCATAATTCACTTTTTTATAAATTTTTCCAGTAAAAGTAATATTTTCAAAATGGGTATCAAATTGTGTGCAATTATTTGATTTGTCTATGTATACAGGGATTTGTCTTTTGCTCAGATAGTAAAAAGTACAGCTTTCACCATGTGCGCGGTATGTCGTCTGACAATCTACAGCGTCCGAATTCCAGTGTACACAATAAGAATGCATTTCTACTTTTTCCTTTTTAGAGAATCCACAAAATATTGGTGTCAAATTGTCGAGAATTTCTTGCCTTATCCATAATTACAAAAGTTTTTTCGACACGTTGAATAGAGTCGATACGAAATTCAACGGTATGGCGACTTGTGTTAGCTCATTTGTGGAAATTGTCATGCGGCCCTAAACTGGGAAATCAGTCATAATTCACTTTTTTATAACTTTTTTCCAGTAAAAGAAATATTTTCAAAATGGGAATCAAATTGTGTGCAATTATTTGATTTGTCTATGTATACAGGGATTTTTCTTTTGCTCAGATAGTAAAAAGTACAGCTTTCACCATGTGCGCGGCATGACGTCTGACAATTTACAGCGTCCGAATTCCAGTGTGCACAATAAGACTTCATTTCTACTTTTTCATTTTTATAGAATCCACAAAATATTGCTGTCCAATTGTCTGGAATTTCTTGCCTTATCCATAATTACAAAAGTTTTTTCGACACCTTGATTAGAGTCGAGTCGAAATTCAACGGTATGGGGACTTGTGTTAGCTCATTTGCGGAAATTGTCATACGGCCCTAAACTGGGAAATCAGTCATATTTCACTTGTTTATAACTTTTTTCAATTAAAAGAAATATTTTCAAAATGAGTATCAAATACTGTGAAATTATTTGATTTGTCTAAGTTTACAGGAATTTTTCATTTGCTCAGATAGTAAAAAGTACAGCTTTCACCATGTGCGCGGTATGTCGTCTGACAATTTACAGCGTCCGAATTCCAGTGTGCACAATAAGACTGCATTTGTGATTTTTCCTTTTTATAGAATCCACAATATATTGGTGTCAAATTGTCGGGAATTCCTTACCTTATCCATAATTACAAAAGTTTTTTCGACACCTTGAATAGAGTCGAGGCGAAATTCAACGGTATGGGGACTTGTGTTAGCTCATTTGTGGAAATTGTCATGCGGCCCTAAACTGGGAAATCAGTCATATTTCACTTGTTTATAACTTTTTTCCATTAAAAGAAATATTTTCAAAATGGGTGTCAAATTGTGTGAAATTATTTGATTTGTCTATGTTTACAGGGATTTTTCATTTGCTCAGATAGTAAAAAGTACAGCTTTCACCATGTGCGCGGTATGTCGTCTGATAATTTACAGCGTCTGAATTCCAGTGTGCACAATAAGACTGCATGTGTAATTTTTCCTTTTTATCGAATCCACAATATATTGGTGTCCAATTGTCGGGAATTCCTTACCTTATCCATAATTACAAAAGTTTTTTCGACACCTTGTATAGAGTCGATTCGAAATTCAACGGTATGGGGACTTGTGTTAGCTCATTTGTGGAAATTGTCATTCGGCCCTAAACTGGGAAATCAGTGATATTTCACTTGTTTATAACTTTTTTCCAGTAAAAGAAATATTTTCAAAATGGGTATCAAATTGTGTGCAATTATTTGATGTCTCTATGTTTACAGGGATTTTTCATTTGCTCAGATAGTAAAAAGTACAGCTTTCACCATGTGCGCGGCATGACGTCTGACAATGTACAGCGTCCGAATTCCAGTGTGCACAATAAGACTGCATTTCTAGTTTTTCCTTTTTATAGAATCCACAAAATATTGGTGTCAAATTGTCGAGAATTTCTTGCTTTATCTATAATTACAAAAGTTTGTTCGACACCTTGAATAGAGTCGAGGCAAAATTCAAAGGTATGGGGACTAGTGTTAGCTCATTTGCGGAAATTTTCATGCGGACCTCAACTGGGCAATCAGTCATAATTCACTTTTTTATAACTTTTTTCCAGTAAAAGAAATATTTTCAAAATGGGTATCAAATTGTGTGCAATTATTTGATTTGTCTATGTATACAGGGATTTTTCTTTTGCTCAGATAGTAAAATGTACAGTTTTCACCATGTGCGCGGTATGTCGTCTGACAATATACAGCGTCCGAATTCCAGTGTGCACAATAAGAATGCATTTGTAATATTTCGTTTTTATAGAATCCACAAAATATTGCGGTCCAATTGTCGGGAATTTCTTGCCTTATCCATAATTACAAAAGTTTTTTCGACACCTTGATTAGACTCGAGTCGAAATTCAACGGTATGGGGACTTGTGTTAGCTCATTTGCGGAAATTGTCATGCGGCCCTAAACTGGGAAATCAGTGATATTTCACATGTTTTTAACTTTTTTCCTGTAAAAGAAATATTTTCAAAATGGGTATCAAATTGTGTGAAATTATTTGATTTGTCTATGTTTACTGGGATTTTTCATTTGCTCAGATAGTAAAAAGTACAGCTTTCACCATGTGCGCGGTATGTCGTCTGACAATTTACAGCGTCCGAATTCCAGTGTGCACAATAAGACTGCATTTCTACTTTTTCCTTTTTAGAGAATCCACAAAATATTGGTGTCAAATTGTCGAGAATGTCTTGCCTTATCCATAATTAAAAAAGTTTTTTCGACACCTTGATTACAGTCGAGGCAAAATTCAACGGTATGGGGACTTGTGTTAGCTCATTTGCGGAAATTTTCATGCGGACCTAAACTGGGTAATCAGTCATAATTCACTTGTTTATAACTTTTTTCCAGTAAAAGAAATATTTTCAAAATGGGTATCAAATTGTGTACAATTATTTGTTTGGTCTATGTATACAGGGATTTTTCATTTGGTCAGATAGTAAAAATTACAGCTTTCACCATGTGCGCGGTATGTCGTCTGACAATTTTCCGCGTCCGAATACCAGTGTGCACAATAAGACTGTATTTCTAATATTTCCTTTTTATCGAATCCACAAAATATTGCTGTCCAATTGTCGGGAATGTCTTAACTTATCCATAATTAAAAAAGTTTTATCGACACCTTGAATAGAGTCGAGGCGAAATTCAACGGTATGGGGACTTGTGTTAACTCATTTGCGGAAATTGTCATGCGGCCCTTAACTGGGAAATCAGTCATATTTCACTTGTTTATATCTTTTTTCCAGTATAAGAAATATTTTCAAAATGGGTATCAAATTGTGTGCAATTATTTGATTTGACTATATTTACAGGGATTTTTCATTTGGTCAGAGAGTAAAAAGTACAGCTTTCAACATGAGCGCGGTATGTCGTCTGACAATTTACAGCGTTCGGATTCTAGGTTGCACAATTAGACTGCATTTGTAATTTTTCCTTTTCATAGAATCCACAAAATATTGCTGTCCAATTGTCGGGAATTCCTTACCTTATCCATAATTACAAAAGTTTTTTCGACACCTTGAATAGAGTCGAGGCAAAATTCAACGGTATGTGGACTAGTGTTAGTTCATTTGCGGAAATTTCCATGCGGACCAAAAGTTGGTATTCAGTCATAATTCACTTTTTTATAAATTTTTCCAGTAAAAGTAATATTTTCAAAATGGGTATCAAATTGTGTGCAATTATTTGATTTGTCTATGTATACAGGGATTTGTCTTTTGCTCAGATAGTAAAAAGTACAGCTTTCACCATGTGCGCGGTATGTCGTCTGACAATCTACAGCGTCCGAATTCCAGTGTGCACAATAAGAATGCATTTCTACTTTTTCCTTTTTAGAGAATCCACAAAATATTGGTGTCAAATTGTCGAGAATTTCTTGCCTTATCCATAATTACAAAAGTTTTTTCGACACGTTGAATAGAGTCGATACGAAATTCAACGGTATGGGGACATGTGTTAGCTCATTTTTGGAAATTGTCATGCGGCCCTAAACTGGGAAATCAGTCATATTTCACTTGTTTCTAACTTTTTTCCAGTAAAAGAAATATTTTCAAAATGGGTATCAAATTGTGTGCAATTATTTGATATGTCTATGTTTACAGGGATTTTTCATTTGCTCAGATAATAAAAAGTACAGCTTTCACCATGTGCGCGGCATGACGTTTGACAATTTACAGCGTCCGAATTCCAGTGTGCACAATAAGACTGCATTTCTACTTTTTCCTTTTTAGAGAATTCACAAAATATTGGTGTCAAATTGTCGAGAATTTCTTGCATTATCCATAATTGCAAAAGTTTTTTCGACACCTTGAATAGAGTCGAGGCAAAATTCAAAGGTATGGGGTCTAGTGTTAGCTCATTTGCTGAAATTTTCATGCGGACCTATACTGGGTAATCAGTCATAATTCACTTTTTTATAACTTCTTTCCAGTAAAAGAAATATTTTCAAAATGGGTATCAAATTGTGTGAAATTATTTGATTTGTCTATGTTTACAGGGATGTTTCATTTGGTCAGATAGTAAAAAGTACAGCTTTCACTATGTGCGCGGTATGTCGTCTGACAATTTACAGCGTCCGAATTCCAGTGTGCACAATAAGACTGCATTTGTAATTTTTCCTTTTTATAGAATCCACAAAATATTGGTGTCAAATTTTCGAGAATTTCTTGCCTTATCCATAATTACAAAAGTTTGTTCGACACCTTGAATAGAGTCGAGGCAAAATTCAACGGTATGGGGACTAGTGTTAGCTCATTTGCGGAAATTTTCATGCGGACCTAAACTGGGTAATCAGTCATAATTCACGTTTTTATAACTTTTTTCCAGTAACAGAAATATTTTCAAAATGGGTATCAAATTGTTTGCAATTATTTGATTTGTCTATGTTTACAGGGATTTTTCATTTGCTCAGATATTAAAAAGTACAGCTTTCACCATGTGCGCGGTATGTCGTTTGACAATTTACTGAGTCCGAATTCCAGTGTGCACAATAAGAATGCATTTCTACTTTTTCCTTTTTAGAGAATCCACAAAATATTGGTGTCAAATTGTCGGGAATTTCTTGCCTTATCCATAATTACAAAAGTTTTTTCGACACGTTGAATAGAGTCGAGGCGAAATTTAACGGTATGTGGACTTTTGTTAGCTCATTTGCGGAAATTGTCATGCGGCCCTAAACTGGGAAATCAGTGATATTTCACTGGTTTATAACTTTTTTCCAGTAAAAGAAATATTTTCAAAATGGGTATCAAATTGTGTGAAGTTATTTGATTTGTCTATGTTTACAGGGATTTTTCATTTACTCAGATAGTAAAAAGTACAGCTTTCACCATGTGCGAGGTATGTCGTCTGACAATTTACAGAGTCCGAATTCCAGTGTGCGCAATAAAACTGCATTTGTAATTTTTCCTTTTTATCGAAACCACAATATATTGGTGTCAAATTGTCGGGAATACCTTACCTTATCCATAATTACGAATGTTTTTTCGACACCTTGAATAGAGTCGATTCGAAATTTAACGGTATGGGGACTTCTGTTAGCTGATTTGTGGAAATTGTCATGCGGCCCTAAACTGGGAAATCAGTCATATTACACTTGTTTATATCTTTTTTCTAGTAAAAGAAATATTTTCAAAATGGGTATCAAATTGTGTGCAATTATTTGATATGTCTATGTTTACAGGGATTTTCCTTTGCTCAGATAGTAAAAAGTACAGCTTTCACCATGTGCGCGGCATGACGTCTCACAATTTACAGCGTCCGAATTCCAGTGTGCACAATAAGACTGCATTTCTACTTTTTCCTTTTTATCGAATCCACAAAATATTGGTATCAAATTGTCGAGAATTTCTTGTCTTATCGATAATTACAAAAGTTTGTTCCACACCTTGAATAGAGTCGAGGCAAAATTCAAAGGTATGGGGACTAGTGTTAGCTCATTTGCGGAAATTTTCATGCGGACCTAAACTGGGCAATCAGTCATATTTCACTTTTTTATAACTTTTTTCCAGTAAAAGAAATATTTTCAAAATGGGTATCAAATTGTGTGCAATTATTTGATTTGTCTATGTATACAGGGATTTTTCTTTTGCTCAGATAGTAAAATGTACAGCTTTCACCATGTGCGCGGTATGTCGTCTGACAATATACAGCGTCCGAATTCCAGTGTGCACAATAAGAATGCATTTGTAATTTTTCCTTTTTTTAGAATCCACAAAATATTGCGGTCCAATTGTCGGGAATTTCTTGCCTTATCCATAATTACAAAAGTTTTTTCGACACCTTGATTAGAGTCGAGTCGAAATTCAATGGTATGGGGACTTGTGTTAGCTCATTTGCGGAAATTGTCATGCGGCCCTAAACTGGGAAATAAGTCATATTTCACTTGTTTATAACTTTTTTCCAGTAAAAGAAATATTTTCAAAATGGGTATCAAATTGTGTGAAATTATTTGATTTATCTATGTTTACAGGGATGTTTCATTTGGTCAGATAGTAAAAAGTACAGCTTTCACTATGTGCGCGGTATGTCGTCTGACAGTTTACAGCGTCCGAATTCCAGTGTGCACAAAAAGACTGCATTTGTAATTTTTCCTTTTTATAGAATCCACAAAATGTTGGTGTCAAATTGTCGTGAATTTCTTGCCTTATCCATAATTACAAAAGTTTGTTCGACACCTTGAATAGAATCGAGGCAAATTCAACGGTATGGGGACTAGTGTTAGCTCATTTGCGGAAATTTTCATGCGGACCTAAACTGGGTAATCAGTCATAATTCACTTTTTTATAACTTTTTTCCAGTAAAAGAAATATTTTCAAAATGGGTATCAAATTTTGTGCAATTATCTGATTTGTCTATGTATACAGGGATTTTTCTTTTGCTCAGATAGTAAAAAGTACAGCTTTCACCATGTGCGCGGCATGACGTCTGACAATTTACAGCGTCCGAATTCCAGTGTGCACAATAAGACTGCATTTCTACTTTTTCCTTTTTATCGAATCCACAAAATATTGGTGTCAAATTGTCGAGAATTTCTTGTCTTATCGATAATTACAAAAGTTTGTTCCACACCTTGAATAGAGTCGAGGCAAAATTCAAAGGTATGGGGACTAGTGTTAGCTCATTTGCGGAAATTTTCATGCGGACCTAAACTGGGCAATCAGTCATATTTCACTTTTTTATAACTTTTTTCCAGTAAAAGAAATATTTTCAAAATGGGTATCAAATTGTGTGCAATTATTTGATTTGTCTATGTATACAGGGATTTTTCTTTTGCTCAGATAGTAAAATGTACAGCTTTCACCATGTGCGCGGTATGTCGTCTGACAATATACAGCGTCCGAATTCCAGTGTGCACAATAAGAATGCATTTGTAATTTTTCCTTTTTTTAGAATCCACAAAATATTGCGGTCCAATTGTCGGGAATTTCTTGCCTTATCCATAATTACAAAAGTTTTTTCGACACCTTGATTAGAGTCGAGTCGAAATTCAATGGTATGGGGACTTGTGTTAGCTCATTTGCGGAAATTGTCATGCGGCCCTAAACTGGGAAATAAGTCATATTTCACTTGTTTATAACTTTTTTCCAGTAAAAGAAATATTTTCAAAATGGGTATCAAATTGTGTGAAATTATTTGATTTATCTATGTTTACAGGGATGTTTCATTTGGTCAGATAGTAAAAAGTACAGCTTTCACTATGTGCGCGGTATGTCGTCTGACAGTTTACAGCGTCCGAATTCCAGTGTGCACAAAAAGACTGCATTTGTAATTTTTCCTTTTTATAGAATCCACAAAATGTTGGTGTCAAATTGTCGTGAATTTCTTGCCTTATCCATAATTACAAAAGTTTGTTCGACACCTTGAATAGAGTCGAGGCAAATTCATCGGTATGGGGACTAGTGTTAGCTCATTTGCGGAAATTTTCATGCGGACCTAAACTGGGTAATCAGTCATAATTCACTTTTTTATAACTTTTTTCCAGTAAAAGAAATATTTTCAAAATGGGTATCAAATTTTGTGCAATTATCTGATTTGTCTATGTATACAGGGATTTTTCTTTTGCTCAGATAGTAAAAAGTACAGCTTTCACCATGTGCGCGGCATGACGTCTGACAATTTACAGCGTCCGAATTCCAGTGTGCACAATAAGACTGCATTTCTACTTTTTCCTTTTTATCGAATCCACAAAATATTGGTGTCAAATTGTCGAGAATTTCTTGCATTATCCATAATTACAAAAGTTTGTTGGACACCTTGAATAGAGTCGAGGCAAAATTCAACGGTATGGGGACTAGTGTTAGCTCATTTGCGTAAATTTTCATGCGGACATAAACTGGGTAATCAGTCATAATTCACGTTTTTATAACTTTTTTCCAGTAAAAGAAATATTTTCAAAATGGGTATCAAATTGTGTGCAATTATTTGATTTGTCTATGTATACAGGGATTTTTCTTTTGCTCAGATAGTAAAAAGTACAACTTTCTCCATGTGCGCGGTATGTCGTCTGACAATTTACCGCGTCCGAATTCCAGTGTGCACAATAAGACTGCATTTGTAATTTTTCCTTTTTATCGAATCCACAATATATTGGTGTCCAATTGTCAGGAATTCCTTACCGTATCCATAATTACAAAAGTTTTTTCGACACCTTGAATAGAGTCGAGGCAAAATTCAACGGTATGGGGACTAGTGTTAGCTCATTTGCGGAAATTTTCATGCGGACCTAAACTGGGTAATCAGACATAATTCACTTTTTATATCTTTTTTCCAGTAAAAGAAATATTTTCAAAATGGGTATCAAATTGTGTGCAATTATTTGATATGTCTATGTTTCCAGGGATTTTTCATTTGCTCAGATAGTAAAAAGTACAGCTTTCACCATGTGCGCGGCATGACGTCTCACAATTTACAGCGTCCGAATTCCAGTGTGCACAATTAGACTGCATTTATACTTTTTCATTTTTATAGAATCCACAAAATATTGCTCTCCAATTGTCTGGAATTTCTTGCCTTATCCATAATTACAAAAGTTTTTTCGACACCTTGATTAGAGTCGAGTCGAAATTCAACCTTATGGGGACTTGTGTTAGCTCATTTGCGGAAATTGTCATACGGACCTAAACTGGGAAATCAGTCATATTTCACTTGTTTATAACTTTTTTCATTTAAAAGAAATATTTTCAAAATGGGTATCAAATTGTGTGAAATTATTTGATTTGTCTATGTTTACAGGGATTTTTCATTTGCTCAGATAGTAAAAAGTACAGCTTTCACCATGTGCGCGGTATGTCGTCTGACAATTTACAGCGACCGAATTACAGTGTGCACAATAAGACTGCATTTCTAGTTTTTCCTTTTTATAGAATCCACAAAATGTTGGTGTCAAATCGTCGTGAATTTCTTGCCTTATCCATAATTACAAAAGTTTGTTCGACACCTTGAATAGAGTCGAGGCAAATGCAACGGTATGGGGACTAGTGTTAGCTCATTTGCGGAAATTGTCATGCGGACCTAAACTGGGTAATCAGTCATAATTCACTTTTTTATAACTTTTTTCCAGTAAAAGAAATATTTTCAAAATGGGTATCAAATTGTGTGCAATTATTTGATTTGTCTATGTTTACAGGGATTTTTCATTTGCTCAGATAGTAAAAAGTACAGCTTTCACCATGTGCGCGTTATGTCGTCTGACAATTTACAGCGTCCGAATTCCAGTGCGCACAATAAGACTGCATTTGTGATTTTTCCTTTTTATCGAATCCACAATATATTGGTGTCAAATTGTCGGGAATTCCTTACCTCATCCATAATTACAATAGTTTTTTCGACAACTTGAATAGAGTCGAGGCGAAATTCAACGGTATTGGGACTTGTGTTAGCTCATTTGTGGGAATTGTCATGCGGCCCTAAACTGGGAAATCAGTCATATTTCACTTGTTTATAACTTTTTTCCATTAAAAGAAATATTTTCAAAATGGGTATCAAATTGTGTGAAATTATTTGATTTGTCTATGTTTACAGGGATTTTTCATTTGCTCAGATAGTAAAAAGTACAGCTTTCACCATGTGCGCGGTATGTCGTCTGATAATTTACAGCGTCCGAATTCCAGTGTGCACAATAAGACTGCATGTGTAATTTTTCCTTTTTATAGAATCCACAAAATATTGCGCTCCACTTGTCGGGAATTTCTTGCCTTATACATAATTACAAAAGTTTTTTCGACACCTTGATTAGAGTCGAGTCGAAATTCAACGGTATGGGGACTTGTGTTAGCTTAATTGCGGAAATTGTCATGCGGCCCTAAACTGGGAAATCAGTGATATTTCACATGTTTATAACTTTTTTCCAGTAAAAGAAATATTTTCAAAATGGGTATCAAATTGTGTGCAATTAGTTGATTTGTCTATGTTTACATGGATTTTTCATTTGCTCAGATAGTAAAAAGTACAGCTTTCACCATGTGCGCGGTATGTCGTTTGACAATTTACAGCGTCCGAATTCCAGTGTGCACAATAAGAATGCATTTCTACTTTTTCCTTTTTATCGAATGCACAATATGTTGGTGTCAAATTGTCGAAAATCTCTGGCCTCATCCATAATTACAAATGTTTTTTCGACACCTTGAATAGAGTCGAGGCGAAATTCAACGGTATGGGGACTTGTGTTAGCTCATTTGCGGAAATTGTCATGCGGCCCTAAATTTGGAAATCAGTGATATTTCACATGTTTTTAACTTTTTTCCAGTAAAAGAAATATTTTTCAAAATGGTTATCGAATTGTGTTCAATTATTTGATTTGTATATGTTTACAGGGATTTTTCATTTGCTCAGATAGTAAAAAGTACAGCTTTCACGATATGCGCGGTATGTCGTCTGACAATATACCGCGTCCGAATTCCAGTGTGCACAATAAGACTGCATTTGTATTTTTTCCTTTTTATCGAATCCACAATATATTGGTGTCCAAGTGTCTGGAATTCCTTACCTTATCCATAATTACAGAAGTTTTTCGACACCTTGAAAAGAGTCGAGACAAAATTCAACGGTATGGGGACTTGTGTTAGCTCATTTGTGGAAATTGTCATGCGGCCCTAAACTGGGAAATCAGTCATATTTCACTTGTTTATAATTTTTTCCAGTAAAAGAAATATTTTCAAAATGGGTGTCAAATTGTGTGCAATTATTTGATATGTCTATGTTTACAGGGATTTTTCATTTGCTCAGATAGTAAAAAGTACAGCTTTCACCATGTGCGCGGCATGACGTCTGACAATTTACAGCGACCGAATTCCAGTGTGCACAATAAGACTGCATTTCTACTTTTTCCTTTTTATAGAATCCACAAAATATTGCTGTCAAATTGTCGGGAATTTCGTGCCTTATCCATAATTACAAAAGTTTTTTCGACACCTAGATTATAGTCGAGTCGAAATTCAACGGTATGGGGACTTGTGTTAGCTCATTTGCGGAAATTGTCATGCGGCCCAAAAGTGCGAATCAGTGATATTTCACTTGTTTATAACTTTTTTCCAGTAAAAGAAATATTTTCAAAATGGTTATCAAATTGTGTGCTATTATTTGATTTGTCTATGTATAAAGGGATATTTCTTTTGCTCATATGGTAAAATGTACAGCTTTCACCATGTGCGCGGTATGTCGTCTGACAATATACAGCGTCCGAATTCCAGTGTGCACAATAAGAATGCATTTGTAATTTTTCCTTTTTATCGAATCCACAAAATATTGCGGTCCAATTGTCGGGAATTTCTTGCCTTATCCATAATTACAAATGTTTTTTCGACACCTTGATTAGAGTCGAGTCGAAATTCAAAGGTATGGGGACTTGTGTTAGCTCATTTGCGGAAATTGTCATGCGGCCCTAAACTGGGAAATCAGTGATATTTCACATGTTTATAAATTTTTCCAGTAATAGAAATATTTTCAAAATGGGTATCAAATTGTGTGCTATTATTTGATTTGTATATGTTTACAGGGATTTTTCATTTGCTCAGATAGTAAAAAGTACAGCTTTCACCATGTGCGCGGTATGTCGTCTGACAGTTTACAGCGTCCGAATTCCAGTGTGCACAATAAGAATGCATTTCTACTTTTTCCTTTTTAGGGAATCCACAAAATATTGGTGTCAAATTGTCGTGAATTTCTTGCCTTATCCATAATTACAAAAGTTTTTTCGACTCGTTGAATAGAGTCGAGGCGAAATTTAACGGTATGGGGACTTGTGTTAGCTCATTTGCGGAAATTGTCATGCGTCCCTAAACTGGGAAATCAGTCATAATTCACGTTTTTATAACTGTTTTCCAGTAAAAGAAATATTTTCAAAATGGGTATCAAATTGTGTGAAATTATTTGATTTATCTATGTTCACAGGTATGTTTCATTTGGTCAGATAGTAAAAAGTACAGCTTTCACTATGTGCGCGGTATGTCGTCTGACAATTTACAGCGTCCGAATTCCAGTGTTCACAATAAGACTGCATTTGTAATTTTTCCTTTTTATAGAATCCACAAAATATTGGTGTCAAATTGTCGAGAATTTCGTGCCTTATCCATAATTACAAAAGTTTGATCGACACCTTGAATAGAGTCGAGGCAAAATTCAACGGTATGGGGACTAGTGTTAGCTCATTTGCGGAAATTTGCATGCGGACCTAAACTGGATAAACAGTCATAATTCACGTTTTTATATCTTTTTTCCAGTAAAAGAAATATTTTCAAAATGGGTATCAAATTGTGTGCAATTATTTGATATGTCTATGTTTACAGGGATTTTTCCTTTGCTCTGATAGTAAAAAGTACAGCTTTCACCATGTTGAGGCATGACGTCGGACAATTTATAGCGTCCGAATTCCAGTGTGCACAATAAGAATGCATTTCTACTTTTTCCTTTTTAGAGAATCCACAAAATATTGGTGTCAAATTGTCGTGAATTTCTTGCCTTATCCATAATTACAAAAGTTTTTTCGACACGTTGAATAGAATCGAGGCGAAATTTAACGGTATGGGGACGTGTGTTAGCTCATTTGCGGAAATTGTCATGCGGCCCTAAACTGGGAAATCAGTGATATTTCACTTGTTTATAAATTTTTTCCAGTAAAAGAAATATTTTCAAAATGAGTACCAAAATGTGTGAAATTATTTGATTTGTCTATGTTTACAGGGATTTTTCATTTGCTCAGATAGTAAAAAGTAGGGCTTTCACCATGTGCGCGGTATGTCGTCTGACAATTTACAGCCTCCGAATTCCAGTGTGCACAATAAGACTGCATTTGTAATTTTTCATTTTTATCGAATCCACAATATATTGGTGTCCAATTGTCGGGAATTCCTCACCTTATCCATGATTACAAAAGTTTTTTCGACACCTTGAATAGAGTCGATTCGAAATTCAACGGTATGGGGACGTGTGTTAGCTCATTTGCGGAAATTGTCATGCGGCCCTAAACTGGGAAATCAGTGATATTTCACTTGTTTATAACTTTTTTCCAGTAAAAGAAATATTTTCAAAATGGGTATCAAATTGTGTGAAATTATTTGATTTGTCTATGTTTACAGGGATTTTTCATTTGCTCAGATAGTAAAAAGTACAGCTTTCACCATGTGCGTGGTATGTCGTCTGACAATTTACAGCGTCCGTATTCCAGTGTGCACAATAAGACTGCATTTCTACTTTTTCCTTTTTATAGAATCCACAAAATATTGGTCTCAAATTGTCGGGAATGTCTTGCCTTATCCATAATTACAAATGTTTGTTCGACACCTTGATTAGAGTCGAGTCGAAATTCAACGGTATGGGGACTTGTGTTAGCTCATTTGCGGAAATTGTCATGCGGCCCTAAACTGGGAAATCAGTGATATTTCACATGTTTATAACTTTTTTCCAGTAAAAGAAATATTTTCAAAATGGGTATCAAATTGTTTGCAATTATATGATTTGTATATGTATACAGGGATTTTTCTTTTGCTCAGATAGTAAAAAGTACAGCTTTCACTATGTGCGCGGTATGTCGTCTGACAATATACAGCGTCCGAATTCCAGTGTGCACAATAAGAATGCATTTGTAATTTTTCATTTTTATAGAATCCACAAAATATTGGTGGCCAATTTTCGGGAATTTCTTGCCTTATCCATAATTACAAAAGTTTTTTTCGACACTTTGATTAGAGTCGGGTCGAAATTCAACGTTATGGGGACTTGTGTTAGCTCATTTGCGGAAAATGTCATGCGGCCCTAAACTGGGAAATCATTTTTATTTCACATGTTTATAAGTTTTTTCCAGTAAAAGAAATATTTTCAAAATGGGTATCAAATTGTGTGCAATTATTTGATTTGTATATGTTTACAGGGATTTTTCATTTGCTCAGATAGTAAAAAGTACAGCTTTCATCATGTGCGCGGTATGTCGTTTGACAATTTACAGCGTCCGAATTTCAGTGTGCACAATATGAATGCATTTCTACTTCTTCCTTTTTATAGAATCCACAAAATATTGGTGTCAAATTGTCGAGAATTTCTTGCCTTATCCATAATTACAAAAGTGTGTTCGACACCTTGAATAGAGTCGAGGCAAAATTCAACGGTATCGGACTAGTGTTAGCTCATTTGCGGAAATTTTCATGCGGACCTAAACTGGGTAATCAGTCATAATTCACGTTTTTATAACTTTTTTCCAGTAAAAGAAATATTTTCAAAATGGGTATCAAATTGTTTGCAATTATTTGATTTGTCTATGTATATAGGGATTTTTCTTTTGCTCAGATAGTAAAAAGTACAGCTTCCACGATGTGCGCGTTATGTCGTCGGAAAATATACAGCGTCCGAATTCCAGTGTGCACAATAAGAATGCATTTGTAATTTTTTCTTTTTATAGAATCCACAAAATATTGCTGTCCAATTGTCGAGAATTTTTTGCTTTATCCATAATTACAAAAGATTTTTCGACACCCTGATTAGAGTCGGGTTAAATTCAACGGTATGGGGACTGATGTTAGCTCATTTGCGGAAATTGTCATACGGCCCTAAACTGGGAAATCAGTGATATTTCACATGTTTATAACTTTTTTCCAGTAAAAGAAATATTTTCAAAATGGGTATCAAATTGTGTGCAATTATTTGATTTGTCTATGTTTACAGGAATTTTTCATTTGCTCAGATAGTAAAAAGTACAGCTTTCACCATGTGCGCGGTATGTCGTCTGACAATATACAGCGTCCGAATTCCAGTGTGAACAATAAGAATGCATTTGTAATTTTTCCTTTTTATAGAATCCACAAAATATTGCTGTCCAATTTTCGGGAATTTCTTGCCTTATCCATAATTACAAAAGTTTTTTTGACACCTTGAATAGAGTCGAGGCAAAATTCAACGGTATGTGGACTAGTGTTAGCACATTTGCGGAAATTTTTATGCGGACCTAAACTGGGTAATCAGTCATAATTCACTTTTTTATAACTTTTTTCCAGTAAAAGAAATATTTTCAAAATGGGTATCAAATTGTGTGCAATTATTTGATTTGTCTATGTATACAGGGACTTTTCTTTTGCTCAGATAGTAAAAAGTACAGCTTTCACCATGTGCGCGGTATGTCGTCTGACAATTTACAGCGTCCAAATTCCAGTGTGCACAATAAAACTGCATTTGTAATTTTACCCTTTTTATCAAATCCACAATATATTGGTGTCCAATTGTCGGGAATTTCTTGCCTTATCCATAATTACAAAAGTTTTCTCGACACCTTGATTAGAGTCGAGTCGATATTCAGCGGTATGGGGACTTGTCTTAGCTCATTTGCGGAAATTGTCATGCGGCCCTAAACTGGGAAATCAGTGATATTTCACTTGTTTATAACTTTTTTCCAGTAAAAGAAATATTTTCAAAATGGGTATCAAATTGTGTGCAATTATTTGATTTGTCTATGTGTACAGGGATTTTTCTTTTGCTCAGATAGTAAAAAGTACAGCTTTCACCATGTGCGCGGTATGTCGTCTGACAATATACAGCGTCCGAATTCCAGTGTGTACAATAAGACTGCATTTCTACTTTTTCCTTTTTAATAGAATCCACAAAATATTGCGGTCCACTTGTCGGGAATTTCTTGCCTCATACATAATTACAAAAGTTTTTTCGAAACCTTGATTAGATCGAGTCGAAATTCAACGGTATGGGGACTTGTGTTAGCTTATTTGCGGAAATTGTCATGCGGCCCTAAACTGGGAAATCAGTGATATTTCACATGTTTATAACTTTTTTCCAGTAAAAGAAATATTTTCAAAATGGGTATCAAATTGTGTGCAATTATTTGATTTGTCTATGTTTACATGGATTTTTCATTTGCTCAGATAGTAAAAAGTACAGCTTTCACCATGTGCGCGGTATGTCGTTTGACAATTTACAGCGTCCGAATTCCAGTGTGCACAATAAGAATGCATTTCTACTTTTTCCTTTTTAGAGAATCCACAAAATATTGGTGTCCAATTGTCGGGAATTTCTTGCCTTATCCATAATTACAAAAGTTTGTTCGACACCTTGAATAGAGTCGAGGCAAAATTCAACGGTTTGGGGACTAGTGTTAGCTCATTTGCGGAAATTTTCATGCGGATCTGAACTGGTTAATCAGACATAATTCACGTTTTTATAACTTTTTTCCAGTAAAAGAAATACTTTCAAAATGGGTATCAAATTGTGTGCAATTATTTGATTTTTCTATGCATACAGGGATTTTTCTTTTGCTCAGATAGTAAAAATTACAGCTTTCACCATGTGCGCGGTATGTCGTCTGACAATTTACAGCGTCCGAATTCCAGTGTGCAAAATAAGACCGCATTTGTAATTTTTCCTTTTTATCGAATCCACAATATATAGGTGTCAAAATTTCGCGAATTTCTTGCGTTATCCATAATTAGAAAAGTTTTTTCGACACCTTAATTAGAGTCGAGTCGAAATTCAACGATATGGGGACTTGTGTTAGCTCATTTGTGGAAATTGTCATGCGGCCCTAAACTGGGAAATCAGTCATATTTCACTTGTTTATAACTTTTTTCCACTAAAAGAAATATTTTCAAAATGGGTATCAAATTGTGTGAAATTATTTGATATATCTATGTTTACATGGATTTTTCATTTGCTCAGATAGTAAAAAGTACAGCTTTCACCATGTGCGCGGTATGTCGTTTGACAATTTACAGCGTCCGAATTCCAGTGTGCACAATAAGAATGCATTTCTACTTTTTCCTTTTTAGAGAATCCACAAAATATTGGTGTCCAATTGTCGGGAATTTCTTGCCTTATCCATAATTACAAAAGTTTGTTCGACACCTTGAATAGAGTCGAGGCAAAATTCAACGGTTTGGGGACTAGTGTTAGCTCATTTGCGGAAATTTTCATGCGGATCTGAACTGGTTAATCAGACATAATTCACGTTTTTATAACTTTTTTCCAGTAAAAGAAATACTTTCAAAATGGGTATCAAATTGTGTGCAATTATTTGATTTTTCTATGCATACAGGGATTTTTCTTTTGCTCAGATAGTAAAAATTACAGCTTTCACCATGTGCGCGGTATGTCGTCTGACAATTTACAGCGTCCGAATTCCAGTGTGCAAAATAAGACCGCATTTGTAATTTTTCCTTTTTATCGAATCCACAATATATAGGTGTCAAAATTTCGCGAATTTCTTGCGTTATCCATAATTAGAAAAGTTTTTTCGACACCTTAATTAGAGTCGAGTCGAAATTCAACGATATGGGGACTTGTGTTAGCTCATTTGTGGAAATTGTCATGCGGCCCTAAACTGGGAAATCAGTCATATTTCACTTGTTTATAACTTTTTTCCACTAAAAGAAATATTTTCAAAATGGGTATCAAATTGTGTGAAATTATTTGATATATCTATGTTTACATGGATTTTTCATTTGCTCAGATAGTAAAAAGGACAGCTTTCACCATGTGCGCGGCATGACGTCTGACAATTTACAGCGTCCGAATTCCAGTGTGCACAATAAGACTGCATTTCTACTTTTTCCTTTTTATATAATGCACAAAATATTGGTGTCAACTTGTCGGGAATTTCTTGCCTTATCCATAATTACAAAAGTTTTTTCGAAACCTTGATTAGAGTCGAGTCGAAATTCAACGGTATGGGGACTTGTGTTAGCTTATTTGCGGAAATTGTCATGCGGCCCTAAACTGGGAAATCAGTGATATTTCACATGTTTATAACTTTTTTCCAGTAAAAGAAATATTTTCAAAATGGGTATCAAATTGTGTGCAATTATTTGATTTGTCTATGTTTACATGGATTTTTCATTTGCTCAGATAGTAAAAAGTACAGCTTTCACCATGTGCGCGGTATGTCGTTTGACAATTTACAGCGTCCGAATTCCAGTGTGCACAATAAGAATGCATTTCTACTTTTTCCTTTTTAGAGAATCCACAAAATATTGGTGTCCAATTGTCGGGAATTTCTTGCCTTATCCATAATTACAAAAGTTTGTTCGACACCTTGAATAGAGTCGAGGCAAAATTCAACGGTTTGGGGACTAGTGTTAGCTCATTTGCGGAAATTTTCATGCGGATCTGAACTGGTTAATCAGACATAATTCACGTTTTTATAACTTTTTTCCAGTAAAAGAAATACTTTCAAAATGGGTATCAAATTGTGTGCAATTATTTGATTTGGCTATGTTTACAGGGATTTTTCATTTGCTCAGATAGTAAAAAGTACAGCTTTAACAATGTGCGCGGTATGTCGTCTGACAATTTACAGCGTCCGAATTCCAGTGTGCACAATAAGACTGCATTTGTAATTTTTCCTTTTTATCGAATCCACAATATATTGGTGTCCAATTGTCGGGAATTCCTTACCTTATCCATAATTACGAAAGTTTTTTCGACACCTTGAATAGAGTCGATTCGAAATTCAACGGTATTGGGACTTGTGTTAGCTCATTTGTGGAAATTGTCATGCGGCCCTAAACTGGGAAATCAGTGATATTTCACTTGTTTATAACTTTTTTCCAGTAAAAGAAATATTTTCAAAATGGGTATGAAATCGTGTGCAATTATTTGATATGTCTATGTTTACAGGGATTTTTCATTTGCTCAGATAGTAAAAAGTACAGCTTTCACCATGTGTGCGGCATGACGTCTGACAATATAGAGCGTCCGAATTCCAGTGTGCACAATAAGACTGCATTTGTAATTTTTCCTTTTTATCGAATCCACAATATATTGGTGTCCAATTGTCGGGAATTACTTACCTTATCCATAATTACAAAAGTTTTTTCGACACCTTGATTAGAGTCGGGTCGAAATTCAACGGTATGGGGACTTGTGTTACCTCATTTGCGGAAATAGTCATGCGGCCCTAAACTGGGAAATCAGTGATAATTCACATGTTTTTAACTTTTTTCCAGTAAAAGAAATATTTTCAAAATCGGTATCAAATTGTCTGCAATTATTTGATTTGTCTATGTATACAGGGATTTTTCTTTTGTTCAGGTATTAAAAAGTACAGCTTCCACCATGTGCGCGGTATGTCGTCTGACAATATACAGCGTCCGAATTCCAGTGTGAACAATATGAATGCATTTGTAATTTTTCCTTTTTATAGAATCCACAAAATATTGGTGTCCAATTGTCGGGAATCTCTTGCCTTATCCATAACTACAAATTTTTTTCGACACCTTGAATAGAGTCGAGGCAAAATTCAACGGTATGGGGACTAGTGTTAGCTCATTTGCGGAAATTTTCATGCGGACCTAAACTGGGTAATCTGTCATAATTCACTTTTTTATTACTTTTTTCCAGTAAAAGAAATATTTTCAAAATGGGTATCAAATTGTGTGCAATTATTTGATTTGTCTATGTATACAGGGATTTTTCTTTTGCTCAGATAGTAAAAAGTACAGCTTTCACCATGTGCGCGGTATGTCGTCTGACAATATACAGCGTCCGAATTCCAGTGTGCACAATAAGAATGCATTTGTAATGTTTCCTTTTTATAGAATCCACAAAATATTGCGGTCCAATTGTCAGGAATTTCTGGCCTTATCCATAATTACAAATGTTTTTTCGACACCTTGATCAGAGTCGAGTCGAAATTCAACGGTATGGGGACTAGTGTTAGCTCATTTGCGGAAATTGTCATGCGGCCCAAAAGTCGGAAATCAGTGATATTTCACTTGTTTATAACTTTTTTCCAGTAAAAGAAATATTTTCAAAATGGGTATCAAATTGTGTGCAATTATTTGATTTGTCTATGTATACAGGGATTTTTCTTTTGCTCAGATAGTAAAAAGTACAGCTTTCACCATGTGCGCGGTATGTCGTCTGACAATTTACATCGTCCGAATTCCAGTTTGCACAATAAGACAGCATTTGTAATTTTTCCTTTTTATCGAATCCACAATATATTGGTGTCCAATTGTCGGGAATTACTTACCTTATCCATAATTACAAAAGTTTTTTCGACACCTTGATTCGAGTCGGGTCGAAATTCAACGGTATGGGGACTTGTGTTAGCTCATTTGCGGAAATTGTCATGCGGCCCTAAACTGGGAAATCAGTGATATTTCACATGTTTTTAACTTTTTTCCAGTAAAAGAAATATTTTCAAAATGGGTATCAAATTGTGTGCAATTATTTGATTTGTCTATGTATACAGGGATTTTTCTTTTGTTCAGGTATTAAAAAGTACAGCTTTCACCATGTGCGCGGTATATCGTCTGACAATATACAGCGTCCGAATTCCAGTGTGAACAATATGAATGTATTTGTAATTTTTCCTTTTTATAGAATCCACAAGATATTGGTGTCCAATTGTCGGGAATTCCTTACCTTATCCATAATTACGAAAGTTTTTTCGACACCTTGAATAGAGTCGATTCGAAATTCAACGGTAAGGGGACTTGTGTTAGCTCATTTGTGGAAATTGTCATGCGGCCCTAAACTGGGAAATCAGTCATATTTCACTTGTTTATAACTTTTTTCCAGTAAAAGAAATATTTTCAAAATGGGTATGAAATTGTGTGCAATTATTTGATATGTCTATGTTTACAGGGATTTTTTATTTGCTCAGATAGTAAAAAGTACAGCTTTCACCATGTGCGCGGCATGACGTCTGACAATTTACAGCGTCCGAATTCCAGTGTGCACAATAAGACTGCATTTCTACTTTTTCCTTTTTATAGAATCCACAGAATATTGATGTCAAATTGTCGTGAATTTCTTGCCGTATCCATAATTACAAAAGTTTTTTCGACACCTTGAATAGAGTCGAGGCAAAATTCAAAGGTATGGGGACTAGTGTTAGCTCATTTGTGGAAATTGTCATGCGGCCCTATACTGGGTAATCAGTGATAATTCACTTGTTTATAACTTTTTTCCAGTTAAAGAAATATTTTCAAAATGGGTATCAAATTGTGTGAAATTATTGGATATGTCTATGTTTACAGGTATATTTCATTTGCTCAGATAGTAAAAAGTACAGCTTTCACCATGTGCGCGGTGTGTCGTCTGACAATTTACAGCGTCCGAATTCCAGTGTGCACAATTAGAATGCATTTCTACTTTTTCCTTTTTAGAGAATCCACAAAATTTTGGTGTCAAATTGTCGCGAATTTCTTGCCTTATCCATAATTACAAAAGTTTTTTCGACACGTTGAATTGAGTCGAGGCGAAATTTAACGGTATGGGGACTTGTGTTAGCTAATTTGCGGAAATTGTCATGCGGCCCTAAACTGGGAAATCAGTGATATTTCACATGTTTTTAACTTTTTTCCAGTAAAAGAAATATTTTCAAAATCGGTATCAAATTGTCTGCAATTATTTGATTTGTCTATGTATACAGGGATTTTTCTTTTGTTCAGGTATTAAAAAGTACAGCTTCCACCATGTGCGCGGTATGTCGTCTGACAATATACAGCGTCCGAATTCCAGTGTGAACAATATGAATGCATTTGTAATTTTTCCTTTTTATAGAATCCACAAAATATTGGTGTCCAATTGTCGGGAATCTCTTGCCTTATCCATAACTACAAGTTTTTTTCGACACCTTGAATAGAGTCGAGGCAAAATTCAACGGTATGGGGACTAGTGTTAGCTCATTTGCGGAAATTTTCATGCGGACCTAAACTGGGTAATCTGTCATAATTCACTTTTTTATTACTTTTTTCCAGTAAAAGAAATATTTTCAAAATGGGTATCAAATTGTGTGCAATTATTTGATTTGTCTATGTATACAGGGATTTTTCTTTTGCTCAGATAGTAAAAAGTACAGCTTTCACCATGTGCGCGGTATGTCGTCTGACAATATACAGCGTCCGAATTCCAGTGTGCACAATAAGAATGCATTTGTAATGTTTCCTTTTTATAGAATCCACAAAATATTGCGGTCCAATTGTCAGGAATTTCTGGCCTTATCCATAATTACAAATGTTTTTTCG
The DNA here is from genome assembly GCA_964036315.1 of Acanthosepion esculentum. Taxonomy (NCBI): domain Eukaryota; kingdom Metazoa; phylum Mollusca; class Cephalopoda; order Sepiida; family Sepiidae; genus Acanthosepion; species Acanthosepion esculentum. The sequence goes on along the minus strand of OZ038509.1, from coordinate 73,164,858 downwards.
ACACCTTGATCAGAGTCGAGTCGAAATTCAACGGTATGGGGACTAGTGTTAGCTCATTTGCGGAAATTGTCATGCGGCCCAAAAGTCGGAAATCAGTGATATTTCACTTGTTTATAACTTTTTTCCAGTAAAAGAAATATTTTCAAAATGGGTATCAAATTGTGTGCAATTATTTGATTTGTCTATGTATACAGGGATTTTTCTTTTGCTCAGATAGTAAAAAGTACAGCTTTCACCATGTGCGCGGTATGTCGTCTGACAATTTACATCGTCCGAATTCCAGTTTGCACAATAAGACAGCATTTGTAATTTTTCCTTTTTATCGAATCCACAATATATTGGTGTCCAATTGTCGGGAATTCCTTACCTTATCCATAATTACGAAAGTTTTTTCGACACCTTGAATAGAGTCGATTCGAAATTCAACGGTAAGGGGACTTGTGTTAGCTCATTTGTGGAAATTGTCATGCGGCCCTAAACTGGGAAATCAGTCATATTTCACTTGTTTATAACTTTTTTCCAGTAAAAGAAATATTTTCAAAATGGGTATGAAATTGTGTGCAATTATTTGATATGTCTATGTTTACAGGGATTTTTTATTTGCTCAGATAGTAAAAAGTACAGCTTTCACCATGTGCGCGGCATGACGTCTGACAATTTACAGCGTCCGAATTCCAGTGTGCACAATAAGACTGCATTTCTACTTTTTCCTTTTTATAGAATCCACAGAATATTGGTGTCAAATTGTCGCGAATTTCTTGCCTTATCCATAATTACAAAAGTTTTTTCGACACGTTGAATTGAGTCGAGGCGAAATTTAACGGTATGGGGACTTGTGTTAGCTAATTTGCGGAAATTGTCATGCGGCCCTAAACTGGGAAATCAGTGATATTTCACTTGTTTATGACTTTTTTCCAGTAAAAGAAATATTTTCAAAATGGGTATCAAATTGTGTGCAATTATTTGATTTGTCTATGTATACAGGGATTTTTCTTTTGCTCAGATAGTAAAATGTACAGCTTTCAACATGTGCGCGGTATCTCGTCTGACAATTTACAGCGTCCGAATTCCCGTGTGCACAATAAGACTGCATTTGTAATTTTTCCTTTTTATCGAATCCACAATATATTGGTGTCCAATTGTCTGGAATTCCTTACCTTATCCATGATTACAAAAGGTTTTCGACACCTTGAATGGAGTCGTTTCGAAATTCAACGGTATGGGGACTTGTGTTAGCTCATTTGCGGAAATTGTCATGCGGCCCTAAACTGGGAAATCTGTCATATTTCAATTCTTTATAACTTTTTTCCAGTAAAAGAAATATTTTCAAAATGGGTATCAAATTGTGTGCAATTATTTGAGTCGTCTATGTATACAGGGATTTTTCTTTTGATCAGATAGTAAAAAGTACGGCTTTCAACATGTGCGCGGTATGTCGTCTGACAATTTAAAGCGTCCGAATTCCAGTGTGCACAATAAGACTGCATTTGTAATTTTTCCTTTTTATAGAATATACAAAATATTGCTGTCCAATTGTCGGGAATTTCTTGCCTTATCCATAATTACAAAAGTTTTTCCAACACATTGAATATAGTCGATTCGAAATTCAACGGTATGGGGACTTGTGTTAGCTCATTTTTGGAAATTTTCATGCGGCCCTAAACTGGGAAATCAGTCATAATTCACTTGTTTATAACTTTTTTCCAGTAAAAGAAATATTTTCAAAATGGGTATCAAATTGTGTGCAATTATTAGATATGTCTATATTTACAGGGATTTTTCATTTGCTCAGATAGTAAAAAGTACAGCTTTCACCATGTGCGCGGCATGACGTCTGACAATTTACAGCGTCCGAATTCCAGTATGCACAATAAGACTGCATTTCTACTTTTTCCATTTTATAGAATCCATAAAATATTGGTGTCAAATTGTCGAGAATTTCTTGCCTTATCCATAATTACAAAAGTTTTTTCGACACGTTGAATAGAGTTGAGGCGAAATTTAACGGTATGGGGACTTGTGTTAGCTCATTTGCGGAAATTGTCATGCGGCCGTAAACTGGGAAATCAGTGATATTGCACTTGTTTATAACTTTTTTCCAGTAACAGAATTGTTTTCAAAATGGGTATCAAATTGTGTGAAATTATTTGATTTATCTATGTTTACAGGGATGTTTCATTTGGTCAGATAGTAAAAAGTACAGCTTTCACTATGTGCGCGGTATGTCGTCTGAAAATTTACAGCGTCCGAATTCCAGTGTTCACAATAAGACTGCATTTGTAATTTTTCCTTTTTATAGAATACACAAAATATTGGTGTCAAATTGTCGAGAATTTCGTGCCTTATCCATAATTACAAAAGTTTGTTAGACACCTTGAATAGAGTCGAGGCAAAATTCAACGGTATGGGGAGTAGTGTTAGCTCATTTGCGGAAATTTTCATGCGGGCCTAAACTGGGTAATCAGTCATAATTCACGTTTTTATAACTTTTTTCCAGTAAAAGAAATATTTTCAAAATGGGTATCAAATTGTGTGCAATTATTTGATATGTCTATGTTTACAGGGATTTTTCATTTGCTCAGATAGTAAAAAGTACAGCTTTCACCATGTGCGCGGTATGTCGTCTGACAATATACAGCGTCCGAATTCCAGTGTGAACAATAAGAATGCATTTGGAATTTTTCCTTTTTATCGAATCAACAATATATTGGTGTCAAATTGCCGAGAATTTCTTGCCTTATCCATAATTACACAAGTTTTTTCGACACCTTGATTAGATTCGAGTCGAAATTCAACGGTATGGTGACTTCTGTTAGCTCATTTGCGGAAATTGTTATGCGGCCCTAAACTGGGAAATCAGTCATATTTCACTTGTTTATAACTTTTTTCCAGTAAAAGAAATATTTTCAAAATGGGTAGCAAATTGTGTGCAATTATTTGATTTGTCTATGTATACAGGGATTTTTCTTTTGCTCAGATAGTAAAAAGTACAGCTTTCACGATGTGCGCGGTATGTCGTCTGACAATTTAAAGCGTCCGAATTCCAATGTGCACAATAAGACCGCATTTGTAATTTTTCCTTTTCAAAAATCCACAAAATATTGGTGTCAAATTGTCGGGAATTCCTTAACTTATCCATAATTACAAAAGTTTTTTCGACACCTTGAATAGAGTCGATTCGAAATTCAACGGTATGGGGACTTGTGTTAGCTCATTTGTGGAAATTGTCATGCGGCCCTAAACTGGGAAATCAGTCATATTTCACTTGTTTATAACTTTTTTCCAGTAAAAGAAATATTTTCAAAATGGGTATCAAATTGTGTGCAATTATTTGATTTGTCTATGTATACAGGGATTTTTCTTTTGCTTAGATAGTAAAAAGTACAGCTTCCACATATGTGCGCGGTATGTCGTTTGACAATTTACAGCGTCCGAATTCCAGTGTGCACAATAAGAATGCATTTCTACTTTTTCCTTTTTAGGGAATCCACAAAATATTGGTGTCAAATTGTCGGGAATTTCTTGCCTTATCCATAATTACAAAAGTTTGTTCGACACCTTGAATAGAGTCGAGGCAAAATTCAACGGTATGGGGACTAGTGTTAGCTCATTTGCGGAAATTTTCATGCTGACCTAAACTGGGTAATCTGTCATAATTCACTTTTTTATAACTTTTTTCCAGTAAAAGAAATATTTTCAAAATGATTATAAAATTGTGTGCAATTATTTGATTTATCTATGTATACAGGGATTTTACTTTTGCTCAGATAGTAAAAAGTACAGCTTTCACCATGTGCGCGGTATGTCGTCTGACAATTTACAGCGTCCGAATTCCAGTGTGCACAATAAGAATGCATTTGTAATTTTTCCTTTTTATCGAATCCACAGGATATTGGTGTCCAATTGTCGGGAATTCCTTACCTTATCCATAATTACGAAAGTTTTTTCGACACCTTGAATAGAGTCGATTCGAAATTCAACGGTATGGGGACTTGTGTTAGCTCATTTGTGGAAATTGTCATGCGGCCCTAAACTGGAAAATCAGTCATATTTCACTTGTTTATAACTTTTTTCCAGTAAAAGAAATATTTTCAAAATGGGTATCAAATTGTGTGCAATTATTTGATATGGTTATGTTTTCAGGGATTTTTCATTTGCTCAGATAGTAAAAAGTACAGCTTTCACCATGTGCGCGGCATGACGTCTGACAATTTACAGCGTCCGAATTCCAGTGTGCACAATAAGACTGCATTTCTACTTTTTCCTTTTTATAGAATCCACAGAATATTGATGTGAAATTGTCGTGAATTTCTTGCCTTATCCATAATTACAAAAGTTTGTTCGACACCTTGAATAGAGTCGAGGCAAAATTCAACGGTATGGGGACTAGTGTTAGCTCATTTGCGGAAATTTTCATGCGGACCTAAACTGGGTAATCAGTCATAATTCACTTTTTTATAACTTTTTTCCAGTAAAAGAAATATTTTCAAAATCGGTATCAAATTGTGTGCAATTATTTGATATGTCTATGTTTTCAAGGATTTTTCATTTGCTAAGATAGTAAAAAGTACAGATTTCACCATGTGCACGGCATGACGTCTGACAATTTACAGCGACCGAATTCCAGTGTGCACAATAAGAATGCATTTGTAATTTTTCCTTTTTATAGAATCCACAAAATATTGCTGTCCAATTGTCGAGAATTTCTTGCCTTATCCATAATTACAAAAGTTTTTTCGACACCTTGATTAGAGTTGGGTCGAAATACAAAGGTATGGGGACTTGTGTAGCTCAATTGCGGAAATTGTCATGCGGCCCTAAACTGGGAAATCAGTCATATTTCACTTGTTTATAACTTTTTTCCAGTAAAAGAAATATTTTCAAAATGGGTATCAAATTGAGTGCAATTATTTGATTCGTCTATGTATACAGGGATATTTCTTTTGCTCAGATAGTAAAAAGTACAGCTTTCACCATGTGCGCGGTATGTCGTCTGACAATTTACAGCGTCCGAATTCCAGTGTGCACAATAAGACTGCATTTGTAATTTTTCCTTTTTATCGAATCCACAGGATATTGGTGTCCAATTGTCGGGAATACCTTACCTTATCCATAATTACGAAAGTTTTTTCGACACCTTGAATAGAGTCGATTCGAAATTCAACGGTATGGGGACTTGTGTTAGCTCATTTGTGGAAATTGTCATGCGGCCCTAAACTGGAAAATCAGTCATATTTCACTTGTTTATAACTTTTTTCCAGTAAAAGTAATATTTTCAAAATGGGTATCAAATTGTGTGCAATTATTTGATATGTCTATGTTTTCAGGGATTTTTCATTTGCTCAGATAGTAAAAAGTACAGCTTTCACCATGTGCGCGGCATGACGTCTGACAATTTACAGCGTCCGAATTCCAGTGTGCACAATAAGACTGCATTTCTACTTTTTCCTTTTTATAGAATCCACAGAATATTGATGTGAAATTGTCGTGAATTTCTTGCCTTATCCATAATTACAAAAGTATGTTCGACACCTTGAATAGAGTCGAGGCAAAATTCAAATGTATGGGGACTAGTGTTAGCTCATTTGCGGAAATTGTCATGCGGACCTAAACTGGGTAATCAGTGATATTTCACTTGTTTATAACTTTTTTCCAGTAAAAGAAATATTTTCAAAATGGGTATCAAATTGTGTGAAATTATTTGATTTATCTATGTTTACTAGGATGTTTCATTTGGTCAGATAGTAAAAAGTACAGCTTTCACTATGTGCGCGGTATGTCGTCTGACAATTTACAGCGTCCGAATTCCAGTGTGCACAATAAGACTGCATTTGTAATTTTTCCTTTTTATAGAATCCACAAAATATTGGTGTCAAATTGTCGTGAATTTCTTGCCTTATCCATAATTACAAAAGTTTGTTCGACACCTTGAATAGAATCGAGGCAAAATTCAACGGTTTGGGGACTAGTGTTAGCTCATTTGTGGAAATTTTCATGCGGACCTAAACTGGGTAATCAGTCATAATTCACTTTTTTATAACTTTTTTCCAGTAAAAGAAATATTTTCAAAATCGATATCAAATTGTGTGCAATTATTTGATATGTCTATGTTTTCAGGGATTTTTCATTTGCTAAGATAGTAAAAAGTACAGATTTCACCATGTGCACGGCATGACGTCTGACAATTTACAGCGACCGAATTCCAGTGTGCACAATAAGAATGCATTTGTAATTTTTCCTTTTTATAGAATCCACAAAATATTGCTGTCCAATTGTCGAGAATTTCTTGCCTTATCCATAATTACAAAAGTTTTTTCGACACCTTGATTAGAGTTGGGTCGAAATACAACGGTATGGGGACTTGTGTTAGCTCATTTGCGGAAATTGTCATGCGGCCCTAAACTGGGAAATAAGTGATATTTCACTTGTTTATAATTTTTTTCCTGTAAAAGAAATATTTTCAAAATGGGTATCAAATTGTGTGCAATTATTTGATATGTCTATGTTTACAGGGATTTTTCATTTGCTCAGATAGTAAAAAGTACAGCTTTCACCATGTGCGCGGTATGTCGTCTGACAATTTACAGCGTCCGAATTCCAGTGTGCACAATAAGACTGCATTTGTAATTTTTCCTTTTTATCGAATCCACAATATATTGGTTTCCAATTGTCGGGAATTCCTTAACTTATCCATAATTACAAAAGTTTTTTCGACACCTTGAATAGAGTCGATTCGAAATTCAACGGTATGGGGACTTGTGTTAGCTCATTTGTGGAAATTGTCATGCGGCCCTAAACTGGGAAATCAGTCATATTTCACTTGTTTATAACTTTTTTCCAGTAAAAGAAATATTTTCAAAATGGGTATCAAATTGTGTGCAATTATTTGATTTGTCTATGTATACAGGGATTTTTCTTTTGCTTAGATAGTAAAAAGTACAGCTTCCACATATGTGCGCGGTATGTCGTTTGACAATTTACAGCGTCCGAATTCCAGTGTGCACAATAAGAATGCATTTCTACTTTTTCCTTTTTAGGGAATCCACAAAATATTGGTGTCAAATTGTCGGGAATTTCTTGACTTATCCATAATTACAAAAGTTTGTTCGACACCTTGAATAGAGTCGAGGCAAAATTCAACGGTATGGGGACTAGTGTTAGCTCATTTGCGGAAATTTTCATGCTGACCTAAACTGGGTAATCTGTCATAATTCACTTTTTTATAACTTTTTTCCAGTAAAAGAAATATTTTCAAAATGATTATAAAATTGTGTGCAATTATTTGATTTATCTATGTATACAGGGATTTTACTTTTGCTCAGATAGTAAAAAGTACAGCTTTCACCATGTGCGCGGTATGTCGTCTGACAATTTACAGCGTCCGAATTCCAGTGTGCACAATAAGACTGCATTTGTAATTTTTCCTTTTTATAGAATCCACAATATATTGGTGTCAAATTGTCGGGAATTTCTTGCCTTATCCATAATTACAAAAGTTTTTTCGACACCTTTATTAGAGTCGAGTCGAAATTCAACGGTATGGGGACTTGTGTTAGCTCATTTGCGGAAATTGTCATGCGGCCCTAAACTGGGAAATCAGTGATATTTTACTTCTTTATAACTTTTTTCCAGTAAAAGAAATATTTTCAAAATGGTTATCAAATTGTGTGAAATTATTTGATTTGTCTATGTTTACAGGGATTTTTCATTTGCTCAGATAGTAAAAAGTACAGCTTTCAACATGTGCGCGGTATGTCGTCTGACAATTTACAGCGTCCGAATTCCAGTGTGCACAATAAGACTGCATTTGTAATTCTTCCTTTTTATCGAATCCACAATATACTGGTGTCTAATTGTCGGGAATTCCTTACTTTATCCATAATTACAAAAGTTTTTTCGACACTTTGAATAGAGCCGAGGCAAAATTCAACGGTATGGGGACTAGTGTTAGCTCATTTGCGGAAATTTTCATGCAGACCTAAACTGGGTAATCAGTCATAATTGACTTTTTTATAACTTTTTTCCAGTAAAAGAAATATTTTCAAAATGGGTATCAAATTGTGTGCAATTATTTGATTTGTCTATGTATACAGGGATTTTTCTTTTGCTTAGATAGTAAAAAGTACAGCTTTCACCATGTGCGCGGTATGTAGTCTGAAAATTTACTGCGTCCGAATTCCAGTGTGCACAATAAGACTGCATTTGTAATTTTTCCTTTTTATCGAATCCACAATATATTGGTGTCCAATTGTCGGGAATTCCTTACCTTATCCATAATTACAAAAGTTTTTCCGACACCTTGAATAGAGTCGATTCGAAATACAACGGTATGGGGACTTGTGTTAGCTCATTTGTGGAAATTGTCATGCGGCCCTAAACTGGGAAATCAGTCATATTTCACTTGTTTATAACTTTTTTCCAGCAAAAGAAATATTTTCAAAATGGGTATCAAATTGTGTGCAATTATTTGGTTTGTCTATGTATACAGGGATTTTTCATTTGCTCAGATAGTAAAAAGTACAGCTTTCACCATGTGCGCGGTATGTCGTCTGACAATTTACAGCGTCCGAATTCCAGTGTGCACAATAAGACTGCATTTGTAATTTTTCCTTTTTATAGAATCCACAATATATTGGTGTCAAATTGTCGGGAATTTCTTGCCTTATCCATAATTACAAAAGTTTTTTCGACACCTTTATTAGAGTCGAGTCGAAATTCAACGGTATGGGGACTTGTGTTAGCTCAATTGCGGAAATTGTCATGCGGCCCTAAACTGGGAAATCAGTGATATTTTACTTGTTTATAACTTTTTTCCAGTAAAAGAAATATTTTCAAAATGGGTATCAAATTGTGTGAAATTATTTGATTTTTTCTATGTTTACAGGGATTTTTCATTTGCTCAGATAGTAAAAAGTACAGATTTCAACATGTGCGCGGTATGTCGTCTGACAATTTACAGCGTCCGAATTCCAGTGTGCACAATAAGACTGCATTTGTAATTCTTCCTTTTTATCGAATCCACAATATATTGGTGTCCAATTGTCGGGAATTCCAAACTTTATCCATAATTACAAAAGTTTTTTCGACACCTTGAATAGAGCCGAGGCAAAATTCAACGGTATGGGGACTAGTGTTAGCTCATTTGCGGAAATTTTCATGCAGACCTAAACTGGGTAATCAGTCATAATTGACTTTTTTATAACTTTTTTCCAGTAAAAAAATATTTTCAAAATGGGTATCAAATTGTGTGCAATTATTTGATTTGTCTATGTATACAGGGATTTTTCTTTTGCTTAGATAGTAAAAAGTACAGCTTTCACGATGTGCGCGGTATGTCGTCTGACAATTTACAGGGTGCGAATTCCAGTGTGCACAATATGACAGCATTTGTAATTTTTCCTTTTTATAGAATCCACAAAATATTGGTGTCAAATTGTCGTGAATTTCTTGCCTTATCCATAATTACAAAATTTTGTTCGACACCTTGAATAGAGTCGAGGCAAAATTCAACGGTATGGGGACTAGTGTTAGCTCATTTGCGGAAATTGTCATGCGGACCTAAACTGGGTAATCAGTCATAATTCACTTTTTTATAACTTTTTTCCAGTAAAAGAAATATTTTCAAAATCGGTATCAAATTGTGTGCAATTATTTGATATGTCTATGCTTTCAGGGATTTTTCATTTGCTAAGAAAGTAAAAAGTACAGATTTCACCATGTGCACGGCATGACGTCTGACAATTTACAGCGACCGAATTCCAGTGTGCACAATAAGAATGCATTTGTAATTTTTCCTTTTTATAGAATCCACAAAATATTGCTGTCCAATTGTCGAGAATTTCTTGCCTTATCCATAATTACAAAAGTTTTTTCGACACCTTGATTAGAGTTGGGTCGAAATACAAAGGTATGGGGACTTGTGTTAGCTCATTTGCGGAAATTGTCATGCGGCCCTAAACTGGGAAATCAGTGATATTTCACTTGTTTATAATTTTTTTCCAGTAAAAGAAATATTTTCAAAATGGGTATCAAATTGTGTGCAATTATTTGATATGTCTATGTTTACAGGGATTTTTCATTTGCTCAGATAGTAAAAAGTACAGCTTTCACCATGTGCGCGGTATGTCGTCTGACAATTTACAGCGTCCGAATTCCAGTGTGCACAATAAGACTGCATTTGTAATTTTTCCTTTTTATCGAATCCACAATATATTGGTGTCCAATTGTCGGGAATTCCTTAACTTATCCATAATTACAAAATTTTTTTCGACACCTTGAATAGAGTCGATTCGAAATTCAACGGTATGGGGACTTGTGTTAGCTCATTTGTGGAAATTGTCATGCGGCCCTAAACTGGGAAATCAGTGATATTTCACTTGTTTATAACTTTTTTCCAGTAAAAGAAATATTTTCAAAATGGGTATCAAATTGAGTGCAATTATTTGATTCGTCTATGTATACAGGGATATTTCTTTTGCTCAGATAGTAAAAAGTACAGCTTTCACCATGTGCGCGGTATGTCGTCTGACAATTTACAGCGTCCGAATTCCAGTGTGCACAATAAGACTGCATTTGTAATTTTTCCTTTTTATCGAATCCACAGGATATTGGTGTCCAATTGTCGGGAATTCCTTACCTTATCCATAATTACGAAAGTTTTTTCGACACCTTGAATAGAGTCGATTCGAAATTCAACGGTATGGGGACTTGTGTTAGCTCATTTGTGGAAATTGTCATGCGGCCCTAAACTGGAAAATCAGTCATATTTCACTTCTTTATAACTTTTTTCCAGTAAAAGTAATATTTTCAAAATGGGTATCAAATTGTGTGCAATTATTTGATATGTCTATGTTTTCAGGGATTTTTCATTTGCTCAGATAGTAAAAAGTACAGCTTTCACCATGTGCGCGGCATGACGTCTGACAATTTACAGCGTCCGAATTCCAGTGTGCACAATAAGACTGCATTTCTACTTTTTCCTTTTTATAGAATCCACAGAATATTGATGTGAAATTGTCGTGAATTTCTTGCCTTATCCATAATTACAAAAGTATGTTCGACACCTTGAATAGAGTCGAGGCAAAATTCAAAGGTATGGGGACTAGTGTTAGCTCATTTGCGGAAATTGTCATGCGGACCTAAACTGGGTAATCAGTGATATTTCACTTGTTTATAACTTTTTTCCAGTAAAAGAAATATTTTCAAAATGGGTATCAAATTGTGTGAAATTATTTGATTTATCTATGTTTACTAGGATGTTTCATTTGGTCAGATAGTAAAAAGTACAGCTTTCACTATGTGCGCGGTATGTCGTCTGACAATTTACAGCGTCCGAATTCCAGTGTGCACAATAAGACTGCATTTGTAATTTTTCCTTTTTATAGAATCCACAAAATATTGGTGTCAAATTGTCGTGAATTTCTTGCCTTATCCATAATTACAAAAGTTTGTTCGACACCTTGAATAGAGTCGAGGCAAAATTCAACGGTATGGGGACTAGTGTTAGCTCATTTGCGGAAATTTTCATGCGGACCTAAACTGGGTAATCAGTCATAATTCACTTTTTTATAACTTTTTTCCAGTAAAAGAAATATTTTCAAAATCGGTATCAAATTGTGTGCAATTATTTGATATGTCTATGTTTTCAGGGATTTTTCATTTGCTAAGATAGTAAAAAGTACAGATTTCACCATGTGCACGGCATGACGTCTGACAATTTACAGCGACCGAATTCCAGTGTGCACAATAAGAATGCATTTGTAATTTTTCCTTTTTATAGAATCCACAAAATATTGCTGTCCAATTGTCGAGAATTTCTTGCCTTATCCATAATTACAAAAGTTTTTTCGACACCTTGATTAGAGTTGGGTCGAAATACAAAGGTATGGGGACTTGTGTTAGCTCATTTGCGGAAATTGTCATGCGGCCCTAAACTGGGAAATCAGTGATATTTCACTTGTTTATAATTTTTTTCCAGTAAAAGAAATATTTTCAAAATGGGTATCAAATTGTGTGCAATTATTTGATATGTCTATGTTTACAGGGATTTTTCATTTGCTCAGATAGTAAAAAGTACAGCTTTCACCATGTGCGCGGTATGTCGTCTGACAATTTACAGCGTCCGAATTCCAGTGTGCACAATAAGACTGCATTTGTAATTTTTCCTTTTTATCGAATCCACAATATATTGGTGTCCAATTGTCGGGAATTCCTTAACTTATCCATAATTACAAAAGTTTTTTCGACACCTTGAATAGAGTCGATTCGAAATTCAACGGTATGGGGACTTGTGTTAGCTCATTTGTGGAAATTGTCATGCGGCCCTAAACTGGGAAATCAGTCATATTTCACTTGTTTATAACTTTTTTCCAGTAAAAGAAATATTTTCAAAATGGGTATCAAATTGAGTGCAATTATTTGATTCGTCTATGTATACAGGGATATTTCTTTTGCTCAGATAGTAAAAAGTACAGCTTTCACCATGTGCGCGGTATGTCGTCTGACAATTTACAGCGTCCGAATTCCAGTGTGCACAATAAGACTGCATTTGTAATTTTTCCTTTTTATCGAATCCACAGGATATTGGTGTCCAATTGTCGGGAATTCCTTACCTTATCCATAATTACGAAAGTTTTTTCGACACCTTGAATAGAGTCGAATCGAAATTCAACGGTATGGGGACTTGTGTTAGCTCATTTGTGGAAATTGTCATGCGGCCCTAAACTGGAAAATCAGTCATATTTCACTTGTTTATAACTTTTTTCCAGTAAAAGTAATATTTTCAAAATGGGTATCAAATTGTGTGCAATTATTTGATATGTCTATGTTTTCAGGGATTTTTCATTTGCTCAGATAGTAAAAAGTACAGCTTTCACCATGTGCGCGGCATGACGTCTGACAATTTACAGCGTCCGAATTCCAGTGTGCACAATAAGACTGCATTTCTACTTTTTCCTTTTTATAGAATCCACAGAATATTGATGTGAAATTGTCGTGAATTTCTTGCCTTATCCATAATTACAAAAGTATGTTCGACACCTTGAATAGAGTCGAGGCAAAATTCAAAGGTATGGGGACTAGTGTTAGCTCATTTGCGGAAATTGTCATGCGGACCTAAACTGGGTAATCAGTGATATTTCACTTGTTTATAACTTTTTTCCAGTAAAAGAAATATTTTCAAAATGGGTATCAAATTGTGTGGAAATTATTTGATTTATCTATGTTTACTAGGATGTTTCATTTGGTCAGATAGTAAAAAGTACAGCTTTCACTATGTGCGCGGTATGTCGTCTGACAATTTACAGCGTCCGAATTCCAGTGTGCACAATAAGACTGCATTTGTAATTTTTCCTTTTTATAGAATCCACAAAATATTGGTGTCAAATTGTCGTGAATTTCTTGCCTTATCCATAATTACAAAAGTTTGTTCGACACCTTGAATAGAGTCGAGGCAAAATTCAACGGTATGGGGACTAGTGTTAGCTCATTTGCGGAAATTTTCATGCGGACCTAAACTGGGTAATCAGTCATAATTCACTTTTTTATAACTTTTTTCCAGTAAAAGAAATATTTTCAAAATCGGTATCAAATTGTGTGCAATTATTTGATATGTCTATGTTTTCAGGGATTTTTCATTTGCTAAGATAGTAAAAAGTACAGATTTCACCATGTGCACGGCATGACGTCTGACAATTTACAGCGACCGAATTCCAGTGTGCACAATAAGAATGCATTTGTAATTTTTCCTTTTTATAGAATCCACAAAATATTGCTGTCCAATTGTCGAGAATTTCTTGCCTTATCCATAATTACAAAAGTTTTTTCGACACCTTGATTAGAGTTGGGTCGAAATACAAAGGTATGGGGACTTGTGTTAGCTCATTTGCGGAAATTGTCATGCGGCCCTAAACTGGGAAATCAGTGATATTTCACTTGTTTATAATTTTTTTCCAGTAAAAGAAATATTTTCAAAATGGGTATCAAATTGTGTGCAATTATTTGATATGTCTATGTTTACAGGGATTTTTCATTTGCTCAGATAGTAAAAAGTACAGCTTTCACCATGTGCGCGGTATGTCGTCTGACAATTTACAGCGTCCGAATTCCAGTGTGCACAATAAGACTGCATTTGTAATTTTTCCTTTTTATCGAATCCACAATATATTGGTGTCCAATTGTCGGGAATTCCTTAACTTATCCATAATTACAAAAGTTTTTTCGACACCTTGAATAGAGTCGATTCGAAATTCAACGGTATGGGGACTTGTGTTAGCTCATTTGTGGAAATTGTCATGCGGCCCTAAACTGGGAAATCAGTCATATTTCACTTGTTTATAACTTTTTTCCAGTAAAAGAAATATTTTCAAAATGGGTATCAAATTGAGTGCAATTATTTGATTCGTCTATGTATACAGGGATATTTCTTTTGCTCAGATAGTAAAAAGTACAGCTTTCACCATGTGCGCGGTATGTCGTCTGACAATTTACAGCGTCCGAATTCCAGTGTGCACAATAAGACTGCATTTGTAATTTTTCCTTTTTATCGAATCCACAGGATATTGGTGTCCAATTGTCGGGAATTCCTTACCTTATCCATAATTACGAAAGTTTTTTCGACACCTTGAATAGAGTCGATTCGAAATTCAACGGTATGGGGACTTGTGTTAGCTCATTTGTGGAAATTGTCATGCGGCCCTAAACTGGAAAATCAGTCATATTTCACTTGTTTATAACTTTTTTCCAGTAAAAGTAATATTTTCAAAATGGGTATCAAATTGTGTGCAATTATTTGATATGTCTATGTTTTCAGGGATTTTTCATTTGCTCAGATAGTAAAAAGTACAGCTTTCACCATGTGCGCGGCATGACGTCTGACAATTTACAGCGTCCGAATTCCAGTGTGCACAATAAGACTGCATTTCTACTTTTTCCTTTTTATAGAATCCACAGAATATTGATGTGAAATTGTCGTGAATTTCTTGCCTTATCCATAATTACAAAAGTATGTTCGACACCTTGAATAGAGTCGAGGCAAAATTCAAAGGTATGGGGACTAGTGTTAGCTCATTTGCGGAAATTGTCATGCGGACCTAAACTGGGTAATCAGTGATATTTCACTTGTTTATAACTTTTTTCCAGTAAAAGAAATATTTTCAAAATGGGTATCAAATTGTGTGGAAATTATTTGATTTATCTATGTTTACTAGGATGTTTCATTTGGTCAGATAGTAAAAAGTACAGCTTTCACTATGTGCGCGGTATGTCGTCTGACAATTTACAGCGTCCGAATTCCAGTGTGCACAATAAGACTGCATTTGTAATTTTTCCTTTTTATAGAATCCACAAAATATTGGTGTCAAATTGTCGTGAATTTCTTGCCTTATCCATAATTACAAAAGTTTGTTCGACACCTTGAATAGAGTCGAGGCAAAATTCAACGGTATGGGGACTAGTGTTAGCTCATTTGCGGAAATTTTCATGCGGACCTAAACTGGGTAATCAGTCATAATTCACTTTTTTATAACTTTTTTACAGTAAAAGCAATATTTTCAAAATCGGTATCAAATTGTGTGCAATTATTTGATATGTCTATGTTTTCAGGGATTTTTCATTTGCTAAGATAGTAAAAAGTACAGATTTCACCATGTGCACGGCATGACGTCTGACAATTTACAGCGACCGAATTCCAGTGTGCACAATAAGAATGCATTTGTAATTTTTCCTTTTTATAGAATCCACAAAATATTGCTGTCCAATTGTCGAGAATTTCTTGCCTTATCCATAATTACAAAAGTTTTTTCGACACCTTGATTAGAGTTGGGTCGAAATACAACGGTATGGGGACTTGTGTTAGCTCATTTGCGGAAATTGTCATGCGGCCCTAAACTGGGAAATAAGTGATATTTCACTTGTTTATAATTTTTTTCCTGTAAAAGAAATATTTTCAAAATGGGTATCAAATTGTGTGCAATTATTTGATATGTCTATGTTTACAGGGATTTTTCATTTGCTCAGATAGTAAAAAGTACAGCTTTCACCATGTGCGCGGTATGTCGTCTGACAATTTACAGCGTCCGAATTCCAGTGTGCACAATAAGACTGCATTTGTAATTTTTCCTTTTTATCGAATCCACAATATATTGGTTTCCAATTGTCGGGAATTCCTTAACTTATCCATAATTACAAAAGTTTTTTCGACACCTTGAATAGAGTCGATTCGAAATTCAACGGTATGGGGACTTGTGTTAGCTCATTTGTGGAAATTTTCATGCGGCCCTAAACTGGGAAATCAGTCATATTTCACTTGTTTATAACTTTTTTCCAGTAAAAGAAATATTTTCAAAATGGGTATCAAATTGTGTGCAATTATTTGATTTGTCTATGTATACAGGGATTTTTCTTTTGCTTAGATAGTAAAAAGTACAGCTTCCACCATATGCGCGGTATGTCGTTTGACAATTTACAGCGTCCGAATTCCAGTGTGCACAATAAGAATGCATTTCTACTTTTTCCTTTTTAGGGAATCCACAAAATATTGGTGTCAAATTGTCGGGAATTTCTTGCCTTATCCATAATTACAAAAGTTTGTTCGACACCTTGAATAGAGTCGAGGCAAAATTCAACGGTATGGGGACTAGTGTTAGCTCATTTGCGGAAATTTTCATGCTGACCTAAACTGGGTAATCTGTCATAATTCACTTTTTTATAACTTTTTTCCAGTAAAAGAAATATTTTCAAAATGGGTATCAAATTGTGTGCAATTATTTGATTTATCTATGTATACAGGGATTTTACTTTTGCTCAGATAGTAAAAAGTACAACTTTCACCATGTGCGCGGTATGTCGTCTGACAATTTACAGCGTCCGAATTCCAGTGTGCACAATAAGACTGCATTTGTAATTTTTCCTTTTTATAGAATCCACAATATATTGGTGTCAAATTGTCGGGAATTTCTTGCCTTATCCATAATTACAAAAGTTTTTTCGACACCTTTATTAGAGTCGAGTCGAAATTCAACGGTATGGGGACTTGTGTTAGCTCATTTGCGGAAATTGTCATGCGGCCCTAAACTGGGAAATCAGTGATATTTTACTTGTTTATAACTTTTTTCCAGTAAAAGAAATATTTTCAAAATGGGTATCAAATTGTGTGAAATTATTTGATTTGTCTATGTTTACAGGGATTTTTCATTTGCTCAGATAGTAAAAAGTACAGCTTTCAACATGTGCGCGGTATGTCGTCTGACAATTTACAGCGTCCGAATTCCAGTGTGCACAATAAGACTGCATTTGTAATTCTTCCTTTTTATCGAATCCACAATATATTGGTGTCTAATTGTCGGGAATTCCTTACTTTATCCATGATTACAAAAGTTTTTTCGACACCTTGAATAGAGCCGAGGCAAAATTCAACGGTATGGGAATAGTGTTAGCTCATTTGCGGAAATTTTCATGCAGACCTAAACTGGGTAATCAGTCATAATTGACTTTTTTATAACTTTTTTCCAGTAAAAGAAATATTTTCAAAATGGGTATCAAATTGTGTGCAATTATTTGATTTGTCTATGTATACAGGGATTTTTCTTTTGCTTAGATAGTAAAAAGTAGAGCTTTCACCATGTGCGCGGTATGTAGTCTGACAATTTACGGCGTCCGAATTCCAGTGTGCACAATAAGACTGCATTTGTAATTTTTTCTTTTTATCGAATCCACAATATATTGGTGTCCAATTGTCGGGAATTCCTTACCTTATACATAATTACAAAAGTTTTTCCGACACCTTGAATAGAGTCAATTCGAAATACAACGGTATGGGGACTTGTGTTAGCTCATTTGTGGAAATTGTCATGCGGCCCTAAACTGGGAAATCAGTCATATTTCACTTGTTTATAACTTTTTTCCAGTAAAAGAAATATTTTCAAAATGGGTATCAAATTGTGTGCAATTATTTGATTTGTCTATGTATACAGGGATTTTACTTTTGCTCAGATAGTAAAAAGTACAGCTTTCACCATGTGCGCGGTATGTCGTCTGACAATTTACAGCGTCCGAATTCCAGTGTGCACAATAAGACTGCATTTGTAATTTTTCCTTTTTATAGAATCCACAATATATTGGTGTCAAATTGTCGGGAATTTCTTGCCTTATCCATAATTACAAAAGTTTTTTCGACACCTTTATTAGAGTCGAGTCGAAATTCAACGGTATGGGGACTTGTGTTAGCTCATTTGCGGAAATTGTCATGCGGCCCTAAACTGGGAAATCAGTGATATTTTACTTGTTTATAACTTTTTTCCAGTAAAAGAAATATTTTCAAAATGGGTATCAAATTGTGTGAAATTATTTGATTTGTCTATGTTTACAGGGATTATTCATTTGCTCAGATAGTAAAAAGTACAGCTTTCAACATGTGCGCGGTATGTCGTCTGACAATTTACAGCGTCCGAATTCCAGTGTGCACAATAAGACTGCATTTGTAATTCTTCCTTTTTATCGAATCCACAATATATTGGTGTCCAATTGTCGGGAATTCCTTACTTTATCCATAATTACAAAAGTTTTTTCGACACCTTGAATAGAGCCGAGGCAAAATTCAACGGTATGGGGACTAGTGTTAGCTCATTTGCGGAAATTTTCATGCAGACCTAAACTGGGTAATCAGTCATAATTGACTTTATTATAACTTTTTTCCAATAAAAGAAATATTTTCAAAATGGGTATCAAATTGTGTGCAATTATTTGATTTGTCTATGTATACAGGGATTTTTCTTTTGCTTAGATAGTAAAAAGTACAGCTTTCACCATGTGCGCGGTATGTCGTCTGACAATTTACAGGGTGCGAATTCCAGTGTGCACAATATGACTGCATTTGTAATTTTTCCATTTTATAGCATCCACAAAATATTGGTGTCAAATTGTCGTGAATTTCTTGCCTTATCCATAATTACAAAATTTTGTTCGACACCTTGAATAGAGTCGAGGCAAAATTCAACGGTATGGGGACTAGTGTTAGCTCATTTGCGGAAATTGTCATGCGGCCCTAAACTGGGAAATCAGTGATATTTCACTTGTTTATAACTTTTTTCCAGTAAAAGAAATATTTTCAAAATGGGTATCAAATTGTGTGAAATTATTTGATTTGTCTATGTTTACAGGGATTTTTCATTTGCTCAGATAGTAAAAAGTACAGCTTTCACCATGTGCGCGTTATGTCGTCTGACAATTTACAGCGTCCGAATTCCAGTGTGCACAATAAGACTGCATTTGTAATTTTTCCTTTTTATCGAATCCACAAGATATTGGTGTCCAATTGTCGGGAATTCCTTACCTTATCCATAATTACGAAAGTTTTTTCGACACCTTGAATAGAGTCGATTCGAAATTCCACGGTATGGGGACGAGTGTTAGCTCATTTGTGGAAATTATCATGCGGCCCTAAACTGGGAAATCAGTCATATTTCACGTGTTTATAACTTTTTTCCAGTAAAAGAAATATTTTCAAAATGGGTATCAAATTGTGTTTAATTATTTGATATGTCTATGTTTACAGGGATTTTTTATTTGCTCAGATAGTAAAAAGTACAGCTTTCACTATGTGCGCGGTATGTCGTCTGACAATTTACAGCGTCCGAATTCCAGTGTGCACAATAAGACTGCATCTCTACTTTTTCATTTTTATAGAATCCACAAAATATTGGTGTCAAATTGTCGGGAATTTCTTGCCTTATCCATAATTACAAAAGTTTGTTCGACACCTTGAATAGAGTCGAGGCAAAATTCAACGGTATGGGGACAAGTGTTAACTCATTTGCGGAAATCGTCATGGGGCCCTAAACTGGGAAATCAGTGATATTTCACTTGTTTTATAACTTTTTTCCAGTAAAAGAAATATTTTCAAAATGGGTATCAAATTGTGTGAAATTATTTGATTTATCTATGTTTACAGTGATGTTTCATTTGGTCAGATAGTAAAAAGTACAGCTTTCACTATGTGCGCGGTATGTCGTCTGACAATTTACAGCGTCCGAATTCCAGTGTGCACAATAAGACTGCATTTGTAATTTTTCGTTTTTATAGAATCCACAAAATATTGGTGTCAAATTGTCGAGAATTTCTTGCTTTATCCATAATTGCAAAAGTTTGTTCGACACCTTGAATAGAGTCGAGGGAAAATTCAACGGTATGGGGACTAGAGTTAGCTCATTTGCGGAAATTTTCATGCGGCCCTAAACTGGGTAATCAGTCATAATTCACTTTTTTATAACTTTTTTTCAGTAAAAGAAATATTTTCAAAATGGGTATCAAATTGTGTGCAATTATTTGATTTGTCTATGTATACAGGGATTTTTCTTTTGCTCAGATAGTAAAATGTACAGCTTTCACCATGTGCGCGGTATGTCGTCTGACAATATACAGCGTCCGAATTCCAGTGTGCACAATAAGAATGCATTTGTAATTTTACCTTTTTATCGAATCCACAAAATATTGCGGTCGAATTGTCGGGAATTTCTTGCCTTATCCATAATTACAAATGTTTTTTCGACACCTTGATTAGAGTCGAGTCGAAATTCAACGGTATGGGAACTTGTGTTAGCTCATTTGCGGAAATTGTCATGCGGCACTAAACTGGGAAATCAGTGATATTTCACTTGTTTATAACTTTTTTCCAGTAAAAGAAATATTTTCAAAATGGGTATCAAATATTGTGAAATTATTTGATTTGTCTATGTTTACAGGGATTTTTCATTTGCTCAGATAGTAAAAAGTACAGCTTTCACCATGTGCGCGGCATGACGTCTGACAATTTACAGCGTCCGAATTCCAGTGTGCACAATAATACTGCATTTCTACTTTTTCCTTTTTATAGAATCCACAAAATATTGGTGTCAAATTGTTTAAAATTTCTTGCCTTATCCATAATTACAAAAGTTTGTTGGACACCTTGAATAGAGTCGAGGCAAAATTCAACGGTATGGGGACTAGAGTTAGCTCATTTGCGGAAATTTTCATGCGGACATAAACTGGGTAATCAGTCATAATTCACTTTCTTATAACTTTTTTCCAGTAAAAGAAATATTTTCAAAATGGGTATCAAATTGTGTGCAATTATTTGATTTGTCTATGTCTACAGGGATTTTTCTTTTGCTCAGATAGTAAAATGTACAGCTTTCACCATGTGCGCGGTATGTCGTCGGACAGTATACAGCGTCCGTATTCCAGTGTGCACAATAAGAATGCATTTGTAATTTTTCCTTTTAATAAAATCCACAAAATATTGCGGTCCAATTGTCGGCAATTTCTTGCCTTATCCATAATTACAAAAGTTTTTTCGATACCTTGATTAGAGTCGAGTCGAAATTCAACGGTATGGGGACTTGTGTTAGCTCATTTGCGGAAATTGTCATGCGGCCCTAAACTGGGAAATCAGTGATATTTCACATGTTTATAACTTTTTTCCAGTAAAAGAAATATTTTCAAAATGGGTACCAAATTGTGTGCAATTATTTGATTTGTCTATATTTACAAGGATTTTTCATTAGCTCAGATAGTAAAAAGTACAGCTTTCACCATGTGCGCGGTATGTCGTTTGACAATTTACACCGTCCGAATTCCAGTGTGCACAATATGAATGCATTTCTACTTTTTCCTTTTTAGAGAATCCACAAAATATTGGTGTCCAATTGTCGGGAATTTCTTGCCTTATCCATAATTACAAAAGTTTTTTCGACACGTTGAATAGAGTCGATGCGAAATTAAACGGTATGGGGACTTGTGTTAGCTCATTTGCGGAAATTGTCATGCGGCCCTAAACTGGGAAATCAGTGATATTTCACTTGTTTATAACTTTTTTCCAGTAAAAGAAATATTTTCAAAATGGTTATCAAATTGTGTGAAATTATTTGATTGGTCTATGCATACAGGGATTTTTCTTTTGCTCAGATAGTAAAAAGTACAGCTTTCACCATGTGCGCGGCATGACGTCTGACAATTTACAGCGTCCGTATTCCAGTGTGCACAATGAGACTGCATTTCTACATTTTCCTTTTTATAGAATCCACAAAATATTGGTGTCAAATTGTCGAGAATTTCTTGCCTTATCCATAATTACAAAAGTTTGTTGGACACCTTGAATAGAGTCGAGGCAAAATTCAACGGTATGTGGACTAGTGTTAGCTCATTTGCGGAAATTTTCATGCGGACCTAAACTGGGTAATCAGTCATAATTCACTTTTTTATAACTTTTTTCCAGTAAAAGAAATATTTTCAAAATGGGTGTCAAATTGTGTGCAATTATTTGATTTGTCTATGTATACAGGGATTTTTCTTTTGCTCAGATAGTAAAATGTACAGCTTTCACCATGTGCGCGGTATGTCGTCTGACAATATACAGCGTCCAAATTCCAGTGTGAACAATAAGAATGCATTTGTAATTTTTCCTTTTTGTAGAATCCACAAAATATTGCTGTCCAATTGTCGGGAATTTCTTGCCTTATCCATAATTACAAAGTTTGTTCGACACCTTGAATAGAGTCGATTCGAAATTCAACGGTATAGGGACTTGTGTTAGCTCATTTGTGGAAATAGTCATGCGGCCCTAAACTGGGAAATCAGTCATATTTCACTTGTTTATAACTTTTTTCCAGTAAAAGAAATATTTTCAAAATGGTTATCAAAATGTGTGCAATTATTTGATATGTCTATGTTTACAGGGATTATTTATTTGCTCAGATAGTAAAAAGTACAGGTTTCACCATGTGCGCGGCATAACGTCTGACAATTTACAGCGTCCGAATTCCAGTGTGCACAATAAGACTGCATTTCTACTTTTTCCTTTTTATAGAATCCACAAAATATTGGTGTCAAATTTTCGAGAATTTCTTGCCTTATACATAAATACAAAAGTTTTTTCGACACGTTGAATAGAGTCGAGGCGAAATTTAACGGTATGGGGACTTGTGTTAGCTCATTTGCGGAAATTGTCATGCGACCCTAAACTGGGAAATCAGTTTTATTTCACTTGTTTATAACTTTTTTCCAGTAAAAGAAATATTTTCAAAATGGGTATCAAATTGTGTGAAATTATGTGATTTATCTATGTTTGCAGGGTTGTTTCATTTGGTCAGATAGTAAAAAGTACAGCTGTCACTATGTGCGCGGTATGTCGTCTGACAATATACAGCGTCCGAATTCCAGTGTGCACAATAAGACTGCATTTGTAATTTTTCCTTTTTATAGAATCCACAAAATATTGGTGTCAAATTGTCGAGAATTTGTTGCTTCATCCATAATTACAAAAGTTTGTTCGACACCTTGAATAGAGTCGAGGCAAAATTCAACGATATGGGGTCTAGTGTTAGCTCATTTGCGGAAATTTTCATGCGGACCTAAACTGGGTAATCAGTCATAATTCACGTTTTTATAACTTTTTTCCAGTAAAAGAAATATTTTCAAAATGGGTATCAAATTGTGTGCAATTATTTGATTTGTCTATGTATACAGGCTTTTTTCTTTTGCTCAGATAGTAAAAAGTACAGCTTTCACGATGTGCGCGGTATGTCGTCTGACAATATACAGCGTCCGAATTCCAGTGTGCACAATAAGAATGCATTTGTAATTTTTCCTTTTTATAGAATCCACAAAATTATTGCGTTCCAATTGTCGGGAATTTCTTGCCTTATACATAATTACAAAAGTTTTTTAGACACCTTGAATAGAGTCGAGGCAAAATTCAACGGTATGGGGACTAGTGTTAACTCATTTGCGGAAATTTTCATGCGGACCTAAACTGGGTAATCAGTCATAATTCACTTTTTTATAACTTTTTTCCAGTGAAAGAAATATTTTCAAAATGGGTATCAAATTGTGTGCAATTATTTTTTCGTCTATGTATACAGGGATTTTTCTTTTGCTAAGATAGTAAAAAGTACAGCTTCCACCATGTGCGCGGTATGTCGTCTGACAATTTACAGCGTCCGAATTCCAGTGTGCACAATAAGACTGCATTTGTAATTTTTCCATTTATCGAATCCACAATATATTGGTGTCCAATTGTCGGGAATTCCTTACCTTATCCATAATTACGAAAGTTTTTTCGACACATTCAATAGAGTCGATTCGAAATTCAACGGTATGGGGACTCTTGTTAGCTCATTTGTGGAAAATGTCATGCGGCCCTAAACTGGGAAATCAGTCATATTTCACTTGTTTATAACTTTTTTCCAGTAAAAGAAATATTTTCAAAATGATATCAAATTGTGTGCAATTATCTGATATGTCTATGTTTACAGGGTTTTTTCTTTTGCTCAGATAGTAAAAAGTACAGCTTTCACCATGTGCGCGGTATGTCGTCTGACACTATACAGCGTCCGAATTCCAGTGTGCACAATATGACTGCATTTCTACTTTTTCCTTTTTACACAATCCACAGAATATTGGTGTCAAATTGTCGTGAATTTCTTGCCTTATCCATAATTACAAAAGTTTGTTCGACACCTTGAATAGAGTCGATTCGAAATTCAACGGTATGGGGACTTGTGTTAGCTCATTTGTGGAAATTGTCATGCGGCCCTAAACTGGGAAATCAGTCATATTTCACTTGTTTATAAATTTTTTCCAGTAAAAGAAATATTTTCAAAATGGATATCAAATTGTGTGCAATTATCTGATATGTCTATGTTTACAGGGATTTTTCATTTGCTCAGATAGTAAAACGTACAGCTTTCACCATGTGCGCGGCATGACGTCTGACAATTTACAGCGTCCGAATTCCAGTGTGCACAATAAGAATGCATTTGTAATTTTTCCTTTTTATACAATCCAGAAAATATTGCTGTCCAATTGTCGGGAATTTCTTGCCTTATCCATAATTACAAAAGTTTGTTCGACACCTTGAATAGAGTCGATTCGAAATTCAACGGTATGGGGACTTGTGTTAGCTCATTTGTGGAAATTGTCATGCGGCCCTAAACTGGGAAATCAGTGATATTTCACATGTTTATAACTTTTTTCCAGTAAAAGAAATATTTTCAAAATGGGTATCAAATTGTGTGCAATTATTTGATTTGTCTATGTTTACATGGATTTTTCATTTGCTCAGATAGTAAAAAGTACAGCTTTCACCATGTGCGCGGTATGTCGTTTGACAATTTACAGCGTCCGAATTCCAGTGTGAACAATAAGAATGCATTTGTAATTTTTCCTTTTTATAGAATCCACAAAATATTGCGGTCCAATTGTCGGATATTTCTTGCCTTATCCATAATTGCAAAAGTTTGTTCGACACCTTGAATAGAGTCGAGGCAAAATTCAACGGTATGGGGACTAGTGTTAGCTCATTTGCGGAAATTTTCCTGCGGACCTAAACTGGGTAATCAGTCATAATTCACTTTTTTATAACTTTTTTCCAGTAAAAGAAATATTTTCAAAATCGGTATCAAATTGTGTGAAATTATTTGATTCGTCTATGTATACAGGGATTTTTCTTTTGCTCAGATAGTATAAAGTACAGCTTACTCCATGTGCGCGGTATGTCGTCTGACAATTTACAGCGTCCGAATTCCAGTGTGCACAATAAGACCGCATTTGTAATTTTTCATTTTTATCGAATCCACAATATATTGGTTTCAAATTGTCGAAAATCTCTTGCCTTATCCATAATAACAAAAGTTTTTTCGACACCTTGATTAGAGTCGAGTCGAAATTCAACGGTATGGGGACTTGTGTTAGCTCATTTCCGGAAATTGTCATGCGGCCCTAAACTGGGAAATCAGTGATATTTCACTTGTTTATAACTTATTTCCAGTAAAAGAAATATTTTCAAAATGGGTATCAAATTGTGTGCAATTATTTGATTTATCTATGTTTACAGGGATGTTTCATTTGGTCAGATAGTAAAAAGTACAGCTTTCACCATGTGCGCGGTATGTCGTCTGACACTATACAGCGTCCGAATTCCAGTGTGCACAATATGACTGCATTTCTACTTTTTCCTTTTTATAGAATCCACAGAATATTGGTGTCAACTTGTCGTGAATTTCTTGCCTTATCCATAATTACAAAAGTTTGTTCGACACCTTGAATAGAGTCGATTCGAAATTCAACGGTATGGGGACTTGTGTTAGCTCATTTGTGGAAATTGTCATGCGGCCCTAAACTGGGAAATCAGTCATATTTCACTTGTTTATAACTTTTTTCCAGTAAAAGAAATATTTTCAAAATGGATATCAAATTGTGTGCAATTATCTGATATGTCTATGTTTACAGGGATTTTTCATTTGCTCAGATAGTAAAACGTACAGCTTTCACCATGTGCGCGGCATGACGTCTGACAATTTACAGCGTCCGAATTCCAGTGTGCACAATAAGAATGCATTTGTAATTTTTCCTTTTTATCGAATCCACAAAATATTGCGGTCCAATTGTCGGGAATTTCTTGCCTTATCCATAATTACAAATGTTTTTTCGACACCTTGATTAGAGTCGAGTCGAAATTCAACGGTATGGGGACTTGTGTTAGCTCATTTGCGGAAATTGTCATGCGGCCCTAAACTGGGAAATCAGTGATATTTCACTTGTTTATAACTTTTTTCCAGTAAAAGAAATATTTTCAAAATGGGTATCAAATTGTGTGAAATTATTTGATTTGTCTATTTTTACAGGGATTTTTCATTTGCTCAGATAGTAAAAAGTACTGCTTTCACCATGTGCGCGGCATGACGTCTGACAATTTACAGCGTCCGAATTCCAGTGTGCACAATAAGACTGCATTTCTACTTTTTCCTTTTTATAGAATCCACAATATATTGGTGTCAAATTGTCGAAAATTTCTTGCCTTGTCCATAATTACAAAAGTTTGTTGGACACCTTGAATAGAGTCGAGGCAAAATTCAACGGTATGGGGACTAGAGTTAGCTCATTTGCGGAAATTTTCATGCGGACATAAACTGGGTAATCAGTCATAATTCACTTTCTTATAACTTTTTTCCAGTAAAAGAAATATTTTCAAAATGGGTATCAAATTGTGTGCAATTATTTGATTTGTCTATGTATACAGGGATTTTTCTTTTGCACAGATAGTAAAAAGTACAGCTTTCACGATGTGCGCGGTATGTCGTCTGACAATTTACAGCGTCCGAATTCCAGTGTGCACAATAAGACCGCATTTGTAATTTTTCCTTTTTATCGAATCCACAATATATTGGTGTCAAATTGTCGAAAATCTCTTGCCTTATCCATAATAACAAAAGTTTTTTCGACACCTTGATTAGAGTCGAGTCGAAATTCAACGGTATGGGGACTTGAGTTAGCTCATTTCCGGAAATTGTCATGCGGCCCTAAACTGGGAAATCAGTGATATTTCACTTGTTTATAACTTTTTTCCAGTAAAAGAAATATTTTCAAAATGGGTATCAAATTGTGTGCAATTATTTGATTTATCTATGTTTACTGGGATGTTTCATTTGGTCAGATAGTAAAAAGTACAGCGTTCACTATGTGCGCGGTATGTCGTCTGACAATTTACAGCGTCCGAATTCCAGTGTGCACAATAAGAATGCATTTCTACTTTTTCCTTTTTAGAGAATCCACAAAATATTGGTGGCAAATTGTCGGAAATTTCTTGCCTTATCCATAATTACAATGTTTGTTCGACACCTTGAATAGAGTCGAGGCAAAATTCAACGGTATGGGGACTAGTGTTAGCTCATTTGCGGAAATTTCATGCGGACTTATACTGGGTAATCAGTCATAATTCACTTTTTTATAACTTTTTTCCAGTAAAAGAAATATTTTCAAAATGGGTATCAAATTGTGTGCAATTATTTGATTCGTCTATGTATACAGGGATTTTTCATTTGCTCAGATAGTAAAAAGTACAGCTTTCACCATGTGCGCGGTATGTCGTCTGACACTTTACAACGTCCGAATTCCAGTGTGCACAATAAGACTGCATTTGTAATTTTTCCTTTTTATAGAATCCACAAAATATTGCTGTCCAATTGTCGCGAATTTCTTGCCTTATCCATAATTACAAACGTTTTTTCGACACCTATATTAGAGTTGGGTCGAAATTCAACGGTATATGGACTTGTGTTAGCTCATTTGCGGAAATTGTAATGCGGCCCTAAACTGGGAATTCAGTGATATTTCACATGTTTATAAGTTTTCCAGTAAAAGAAATATTTTCAAAATGGGTATCAAATTGTGTGCAATTATTTGATTAGTCTATATATACAGGGATTTTTCTTTTGCTCAGATAGTAAAAATTACAGCTTTCACCATGTGCGGGGTATGTCGTCTGACAATATACAACGTCCGAATTCCAGTGTGAACAATAAGAATGCATTTGTAATTTTTCCTTTTTATAGAATCCACAAAATATTGCTGTCCAATTGTCGGGAATTTCTTGCCTTATCCATAATTGCAAAAGTTTTTTCGACACGTTGAATAGAGTCGAGGCGAAATTTAACGGTATGGGGACTTGTGTTAGCTCATTTGCGGAAATTGTCATGCGGCCCACAACTGGGAAATCAGTGATATTCACTTGTTTATAACTTTTTTCCAGTAAAAGAAATATTTTCAAAATGGGTATCAAATTGTGTGAAATTATTTGATTTGTCTATGTTTACAGGGATTTTTCATTTGCTCAGATTGTAAAATGTACAGCTTTCACAATGTGCGCCGTATGTCGTCTGACAATTAGCAGCGTCCGAATTCCAGTGTGCACAATAAGAATGCATTTGTAAATTTTCCTTTTTATAGAATCCACAAAATATTTCTGTCCAATTGTCGCGAATTTCTTGCCTTATCCATAATTACAAAAGTTTTTTCGACACGTTGAATAGAGTCGAGGCAAAATTCAACGGTATTGGGACTAGTGTTATCTCATTTGCGGAAATTTTTATGCGGACCTAAACTGGGTAATCAGTCATAATTCACTTTTTTATAATTTTTTTCCAGTAAAAGAAATATTTTCAAAATGGGTATCAAATTGTGTGAAACTATTTGATTTGTCTATGTTTACAGGGATTTTTCTTTTGCTCAAATAATAAAAAGTACACCTTTGACCATGTGCGCGGTATGTCGTCTGACAATATACAGCGTCCGAATTCCAGTGTGCACAATAAGAAAGCATTTGTAATGTTTCCTTTTTATAGAATCCACAAAATATTGCGGTCCAATTGTCGGGAATTCCTTGCCTTATCCATAATTACAAAAGTTTTTTCGACACCTTGATTAGAGTCGAGTCGAAATTCAACGGTATGGGGACTTGTGTTAGCTCATTTGTGGAAATTGTCATGCGTCCCTAAACTGGGAAATCAGTCATATTTCACTTGTTTATAACTTTTTTCCAGTAAAAGAAATATTTTCAAAATCGTTATCAAATTGTGTGCAATTATTTGATATGTCTATGTTTACAGGGATTTTTCATTTGCTCAGATAGTAAAAAGTACAGCTTTCACCATGTGCGCGGCATGACGTCTGACAATTTACACCGTCCGAATTCCAGTGTGCACAATAAGACTGCATTTGTAATTTTTCCTTTCATAGAATCCACAAAATATTGGTGTCAAATTGTCGGGAATTTCTTGCTTCATCCATAATTACAAAAGTTTGTTCGACAGCTTGAATAGAGTCGAGGCAAAATTCAACGGTATGGGGTCTAGTGTTAGCTCATTTGCGGAAATTTTCATGCGGACCTAAACTGGGTAATCAGTCATAATTCACGTTTTTATAACTTTTTTCCAGTAAAAGAAATATTTTCAAAATGGGTATCAAATTGTGTGCAATTATTTGATTTGTCTATGTGTACAGGGATCTTTGTTTTGCTCACATAGTAAAAAGTACAGCTTTCACGATGTGCGCGGTATGTCGTCTGACAATATACAGCGTCCGAATTCCAGTGTGCACAATAAGAATGCATTTGTAATTTTTCCTTTTTATAGAATCCACAAAATTATTGCGGTCCACTTGTCGGGAATTTCTTGCCTTATACATAATTACAAAAGTTTTTTAGACACCTTGATTAGAGTCGAGTCGAAATTCAACGGTATGGGGACTTGTGTTAGCTCATTTGCGGAAATTGTCATGCGGCCCTAAACTGGGAAATCAGTGCTATTTCACATGTTTATAACTTTTTTCCAGTAAAAGAAATATTTTCAAAATGGGTATCAAATTGTGTGCAATTATTTGATTTGTCTATGTTTACATGGATTTTTCATTTGCTCAGATAGTAAAAAGTAGAGCTTTCACCATGTGCGCGGTATGTCGTTTGACAATTTACAGCGTCCGAATTCCAGTGTGCACAATAAGAATGCATTTCTAGTTTTTCCGATTTAGAGAATCCACAAAATATTGGTGTCCAATTTTCGGGAATTTCTTGCTTCATCCATAATTACAAAAGTTTGTTCGACAGCTTGAATAGAGTCGAGGCAAAATTCAACGGTATGGGGTCTAGTGTTAGCTCATTTGCGGAAATTTTCATGCGGACCTAAACTGGGTAATCAGTCATAATTCACGTTTTTATAACTTTTTTCCAGTAAAAGAAATATTTTCAAAATGGGTATCAAATTGTGTGCAATTATTTGATTTGTCTATGTGTACAGGGATCTTTGTTTTGCTCACATAGTAAAAAGTACAGCTTTCACGATGTGCGCGGTATGTCGTCTGACAATATACAGCGTCCGAATTCCAGTGTGCACAATAAGAATGCATTTGTAATTTTTCCTTTTTATAGAATCCACAAAATTATTGCGGTCCACTTGTCGGGAATTTCTTGCCTTATACATAATTACAAAAGTTTTTTAGACACCTTGATTAGAGTCGAGTCGAAATTCAACGGTATGGGGACTTGTGTTAGCTCATTTGCGGAAATTGTCATGCGGCCCTAAACTGGGAAATCAGTGCTATTTCACATGTTTATAACTTTTTTCCAGTAAAAGAAATATTTTCAAAATGGGTATCAAATTGTGTGCAATTATTTGATTTGTCTATGTTTACATGGATTTTTCATTTGCTCAGATAGTAAAAAGTAGAGCTTTCACCATGTGCGCGGTATGTCGTTTGACAATTTACAGCGTCCGAATTCCAGTGTGCACAATAAGAATGCATTTCTAGTTTTTCCGATTTAGAGAATCCACAAAATATTGGTGTCCAATTTTCGGGAATTTCTTGCCTTATCCATAATTACAAAAGTTTGTTCGACACCTTGAATAGAGTCGAGGCAAAATTCAACGGTATGGGGACTAGTGTTAGCTCATTTGCGGAAATTTTCATGCGGACCTAAACTGGGTAATCAGTCATAATTCACTTTTTTATAACTTTTTTCCAGTGAAAGAAATATTTTCAAAATGGGTATCAAATTGTGTGCAATTATTTGATTCGTCTATGTATACAGGGATTTTTCTTTTGCTCAGATAGTAAAAAGTACAGCTTCCACCATGTGCGCGGTATGTCGTCTGACAATTTACAGCGTCCGAATTCCAGTGTGCACAATAAGACTGCATTTGTAATTTTTCCATTTAAAGAATCCACAATATATTGGTGTCCAATTGTCGGGAATTCCTTACCTTATCCATTATTACGAAAGTTTTTTCGACACCTTCAATAGAGTCTATTCGAAATTCAACGGTATGGGGACTTGTGTTAGCTCATTTGTGGAAATTGTCATGCGGCCCTAAACTGGGAAAACAGTCATATTTCACTTGTTTATAACTTTTTTCCAGTAAAAGAAATATTTTCAAAATGATATCAAATTGTGTGCAATTATCTGATATGTCTATGTTTACAGGGATTTTTCTTTTGCTCAGATAGTAAAAAGTACAGCTTTCACCATGTGCGCGGTATGTCTTTTGACAATTTACAGCGTCCGAATTCCAGTGTGCACAATAAGAATGCATTTCTACTTTATCCTTTTTAGAGAATCCACAAAATATTGGTGTCAAATTGTCGGAATTTCTTGCCTTATCCATAATTACAAAAGTTTTTTCGACACGTTGAATAGAGTCGAGGCGAAATTAAACGGTATGGGGACTTGTGTTAGCTCATTTTCGGAAATTGTCATGCGGCCCTAAACTGGGAAATCAGTGATATTTCACTTGTTTATAACTTTTTTCCAGTAAAAGAAATATTTTCAAAATGGGTATCAAATTTTGTGCAATTATTTGATTTGTCTATGTTTACATGGATTTTTCATTTGCTCAGATAGTAAAAAGTACAGCTTTCACCATGTGCGCGGTATGTCGTTTGACAATTTACAGCGTCCGAATTCCAGTGTGCACAATAAGAATGCATTTCTACTTTTTCCGATTTAGAGAATCCACAAAATATTGGTGTCCAATTGTCGGGAATTTCTTGCCTTATCCATAATTACAAAAGTTTGTTCGACACCTTGAATAGAGTCGAGGCGAAATTCAACGGTATGGGGACTAGTGTTAGCTCATTTGCGGAAATTTTCATGCGGCCCTAAACTGGGAAATCAGTGATATTTCACTTGTTTATAACATTTTTCCAGTAAAAGAAATATTTTCAAAATGGGTATCAAATTGTGTGCAATTATTTGATTTGTCTATGTATACAGGGATTTTTCTTTTGCTTAGATAGTAAAAAGTACAGCTTTCACCATGTGCGCGGTGTGTCGTCTGACAATTTACAGCGTCCGAATTCCAGTGTGCACAATAAGACCGCATTTGTAATTTTTCCTTTTTATCGAATCCACAATATATTGGTGTCAAATTGTCGGGAATTTCTTGCCTTATCCATAATTACAAAAGTTTTTTCGACACCTTGATTAGAGTCGAGTCGAAATTCAACGGTATGGGGACTTGTGTTAGCTCATTTGCGGAAATTGTCATGCGGCCCTAAACTGGGAAATCAGTGATATTTCACTTGTTTATAACATTTTTCCAGTAAAAGAAATATTTTCAAAATGGGTATCAAATTGTGTGCAATTATTTGATATGTCTATGTTTACAGGGATTTTTAATTTGCTCAGATAGTAAAAAGTACAGCTTTCATCATGTGCGCGGTATGTCGTCTGACAATTTACAGCGTCAAAATTCCAGTGTGCACAATAAGACTGCATTTCTAATTTTTCCTTTTTATCGAATCAACAATATATTGGTGTCGAATTGTCGAGAATTTCTTGCCTTATCCATAATATCAAAAGTTTTTTCGACACATTGATTAGAGTCGAGTCGAAATTCAACGGTATGGGGACTTGTGTTAGCTCATTTGCGGAAATTGTCATGCGGCCCTAAACTGGGAAATCAGTGATATTTCACTTGTTTATAACATTTTTCCAGTAAAAGAAATATTTTCAAAATGGGTATCAAATTGTGTGCAATTATTTGATTTGTCTATGTATACAGGGATTTTTCTTTTGCTTAGATAGTAAAAAGTACAGCTTTCACCATGTGCGCGGTGTGTCGTCTGACAATTTACAGCGTCGGAATTCCAGTGTGCACAATAAGACTGCATTTGTAATTTTTCCTTTTAATCGAATCCACAATATATTGGTGTCCAATTGTCGGGAATTCCTTACCTTATCCATAATTACAAAAGTTTTTTCGACACCTTGAATAGAGTCGAGGCAAAATTCAACGGTATGGGGACTAGTGTTAGCTCATTTGCGGAAATTTTCATGCGGACCTAAACTGGGTAATCAGTCATAATTCACTTTTTTATAACTTTTTTCCAGTAAAAGAAATATTTTCAAAATGGGTATCAAATTGTGTGCAATTATTTGATTTGTCTATGTATACAGGGATTTTTCTTTTGCTAAGATAGTAAAAAGTACAGGTTTCACCATGTGCGCGGTATGTCGTCTGACAATATACAGCGTCCAAATTCCAGTGTGCACAATAAGACTGCATTTCTACTTTTTCCTTTTTAGAGAATCCACAAAATATTGGTGTCAAATTGTCGGGAATTTCTTGCCTTATCCATAATTACAAAAGTTTTTTCGACACCTTGATTAGAGTCGAGTCGAAATTCAACGGTATGGGGACTTGTGTTAGGTCATTTGCGGAAATTGTCATGCGACCCTAAACTGGGAAATCAGTGATATTTCACATGTTTATAACTTTTTTCCAGTAAAAGAAATATTTTCAAAATGGGTATCAAATTGTGTGCAATTATTTGATTTGTATATGTTTACAGGGATTTTTCATTTGCTCAGATAGTAAAAAGTACAGCTTTCACTATGTGCGCGGTATGTCGTCTGACAATTTACAGCGTCAGAATTCCAGTGTGCACAATAAGACTGCATTTGTAATTTTTCCTTTTTATAGAATCCACAAAATATTGGTGTCAAATTGTCGAGAATTTCTTGCCTTATCCATAATTACAAAAGTTTGTTCGACACCTTGAATAGAGTCGAGGCAAAATTCAACGGTATGGGGACTAGTGCTAGCTCATTTGCGGAAATTTTCATGCGGACCTAAACTGGGTAATCAGTCATAATTCACGTTTTTATAACTTTTTTCCAGTAAAAGAAATATTTTCAAAATGGGTATCAAATTGTTTGCAATTATTTGATTTGTCTATGCATACAGGGATTTTTCTTTTGCTCAGATAGTAAAAAGTACAGCTTTCACCATGTGCGCGGTATGTCGTCTGACAATATCCAGCGTCCGAATTCCAGTGTGCACAATAAGAATGCATTTGTAATTTTTCCTTTTTATAGAATCCACAAAATTATTGCGGTCCACTTGTCGCGAATTTCTTGCCTTATACATAATTACAAAAGTTCTTTAGACACCTTGATTAGAGTCGAGTCGAAATTCAACGGTATGGGGACTTGTGTTAGCTCATTTGCGGAAATTGTCATGCGGCCCTAAACTCGGAAATCAGTGATACTTCACATGTTTATAACTTTTTTCCAGTAAAAGAAATATTTTCAAAATGGGTATCAAATTGTGTGCAATTATTTGATTTGTCTATGTTTACATGGATTTTTCATTTGCTCAGATAGTAAAAAGTACAGCTTTCACCATGTGCGCGGTATGTCGTTTGACAATTTACAGCGTCCGAATTCCAGTGTGCACAATAAGAATGCATTTATACTTTTTCCGATTTAGAGAATCCACAAAATATTGGTGTCCAATTGTCGGGAATTTCTTGCCTTATCCATAATTACAAAAGTTTGGTCGACACCTTGAATAGAGTCGAGGCAAAATTCAACGGTATGGGGACTAGTGTTAGCTCATTTGCGGAAATTTTCATGCGGACCTAAACTGGGTAATCAGTCATAATTCACTTGTTTATAACGTTTTTCCAGTAAAAGAAATATTTTCATATTGTCGGGAATTTCTTACCTTATCCATAATTACAAAAGTTTTTTCGACACCTTGAATAGAGTCGAGGCGAAATTGAACGGTATGGGGACTTGTGTTAGCTCATTTGCGGAAATTGTCATGCGGCCCTCTGTCTTCTTAATTCTTGTTCTTTTATTGTCTTCTCTCCTTTATAGTAGTTTTTCTCATATTCTCTAACATTCAGTAACCCCTTGCGTCCTAGTGGCTTTATTGCCTTTGATCTTCACAAATTTAAATACAATATCAATTGTTAATTTCTCTCTTCTTAATTCTTATTCTTTGTTCTCTCTTGTTAATTTTCCTCATTTTCCTTAATATTGGATTTTAAATTCGATTTTTGAAAATAAAAGTTTTCGTACTTTCTTTATTTTCATTTTCCCGAGATATAATCCCAGAAAAATAATCAACACAAGAAAACAATTAAAAAATATATTTATAATATTTTAAATGGGGCGTTTGATAGCAAACACAGATAGAGACACTGTATTACAAAAATATATAAAAAGAATCTTTCAAGGGGAATAACTTTTAAATTGATTTTTTACAGTTATACCCCTTGCATTCCAATCGAAGAAAAGGTCTTTGTATGGGGAATTTCCTGAGATTGTCATCTGAATTTCTCAACCAGCGCCATTTGTCTTCTTTTAGGTTTTCTTTTTCGATAACTTTTTTTTTTTGTTCTTATTTTGACAGCATAATTCATTTTTATTCGAATAACATAGGCTTAACTGACATTAAAAAAAATCTTTCTCAAATTCATCCATAATTTAAATGTTTCAAGAACTAAAAAATAAAAAAATACAACATTCTACCCCGCATTTCTCAGAAAAACCGCTGGAGGCGATTTTGTTGTTAAAAAAAAAAAACTATAATTAGAAACAGCAAACGAATTTTTGTCGCATTTTAAGACTCACACACGCAAAGATACATACAGGAATTATGTGTCAAAATTGCCACCAAAGAAACAAACTTTCTTTATGAGTGATTAGAAAAATTTACACAACAAACTTTTTCACTTAATATCTTTCACAGAAAAATCTTTTGTCTATGTTAAATTCGACCTTTCAATCCATGGCAGACGACTTTTTAAACATTGAATATTTCCGAAAGTGCAAAGAACTTTTTTTCTTAAATATACCTTTGCACAGATCATTACAAACAAAGAAATTATAAATTGTGCATATACAATTTAATCTGTTGTTTCAAAGATGTATTTTTTATTGTGATTGAATATCGTTACCATTTGGCCATTTCTTAAGTTATGTTTGTGGATATTGCATATTTTATTTGCAACACAATTTTAAATATTCACGCATCCTTCTTAGATCCAGTATAGATAGATAGATAGATAGATAGATAGATAGATAGATATTGGCTAATGAGATATCCCAGCATGCAACTGTAGGATTTGGGTTTTTTTTTTAATTCCAGGATGGTGCATTCCTAGTAGCTATTCCTATGGATTGGAACAAACAAACACAAAGAAAACATGAACGTGGAGATCTATGATTTTCTCCATTCTGAAGGGACATCTTTTTTCCTTTGAGTTTAATATTTAACCAGGTAGTAAGTTAAATTTTCATGATTAGTCATATAGCTGCCTGAATATCTCTAACAACAAACTTCAAGTTATTTCTGATTTTAGTCATAATATTTCTGGGAATTACCAAGAGATTTTTGTAAACTGAAAATTAAATTAATTTATCTGAATTTTTGAAACCTACAAATTCCTTAATATTGGCTTTTTAATTCGATTTTTAAAAATAAAAGTTTTCGTTCTTTCTTTATATTCATTTTCCCGAGATATAATCCTGGAAAATAATCAACACGAGAAAACAATTAAAAAATATATTTATGATATTTTAAATGGGCGTTTGATAGCAAACACAGATAGAGACAATGTATTACCAAAAAAGATAGATTAATAAATTCAAGGGGAATAACTTAAAAAATTACAATTTAGAGTTATTCCCCTTCCATTCCAATCAAAGAAAAGGTCTTTTTGTGGGGAATTTCCTTAGAATGTCATTTGAATTTCACAACCAGCGCCATTTGTCTTCTTTTAGTTTTTTTTGGATAAGTTCTTTTTTTTTGTTCTTATTTTAACAGCATAATTCATTTTTATTCGTATAAAAACCTTAAAGTTATTTATATGATTAAATTGTAAAATACTTATAAAATTCTAGCTGTATGCATTCCCAAGACAACAATGTTTTTCTTTCACACAAATATCTTTGTTGTTTATGAATTTAAAACAAAAGAACAGTCAGTGCATTATTTGTAATTCATCTCATATATATATATATATATATATATATATATATATATATATATATATATATATATATATATGTATATATAAATAAAAAGGAAAGAACAGTAAGATATAAAATCCGGTGTTCTTATAGATATTTTTATTTTTACACAATAGTGCTCTATGTAAATTTAAATTTACAGAGCATTAATATTATAAATTAATAGATTTAAAATATGGTTTTACCACTACACAGTGATGACCATGTTTCAGAAATGGAAGCTAAAGCCCCTGAATTTAATTTTGTTATTAAACCAAAGACATTAGTTCCATTTCCTCATCAAGCGAATTTTGGAGTAACTTACTTTTTAAAATTTACGGTTGTTAACGGCACAGGAAAGATTCATAGTTTGAGGGTTTCCAAGGTTACCGATAAATCCATTCATCTAGACAAGGGGTGGTAGAGGGTTCAATTTTTAATTTTCGTTGTCTCAGTTAATAGTTACATTTGAAATCGGGGTTATGTTTAGGGATGGGTAGGGATGTATCTTTTAACAAATTCTGACATCCGCTAAATTCATGTCATCTGGGTTTATTTCTAACGGCAAAAATTCTTATGGTATTATTTCTATTTGTATATTTAAAGATTTTGAGGGACTGTTTAGGTTAGAATATGTTTTATCCACCTTTCTAAAAAGTTATTTTTAATATTTAATATACTATACTCCTAGTTAAAAACCAAGTAAATGTATTAGGATTACTTACAGTATTTAAAATTATTTATTCTTATCGAGTATAAGTAAATATTATTTTATTTTATTTTATTTTATGTAAACTTTATGACAATGACGGCAAAGGTGGTTAAATTATTTCACTAATTCAATAAACTTTTATTTATAAATTTAGTATTATAAATGTATATATGTATGTATAAAGGACATTTAATGTTCAATATTATATTCTAACTTATTAATTTCATATGACTTTCGGTGTTCACTTGTATTCTTTTCAGTGTTTGAATTGCTTTGAGAGAGGTGTTATGGTTAGAGTACGTTTTATTTAATTACAATTTTAAAAGATATTTAGGTTAGAATCTGTTTTATTTAATTTCAATTTTAAAACATTTTTAAAAATTCTACTTTCAAATTTAACTTTTTAATTTTAATCGGCTATATTTCTTTATAAACCAAGTAAATGTAATATAATTATCTACATTATTTAAAATTATTTATACCCATCAAATATGAGTATGCATAATAATCAGGTAATTTTTTTTTTTTTTTTTTTTTTTTTTTTTATAGATTATTTAAAGATTATTTAAAGAAAACTTTTGGCAATGACGACATAAAATAGCTATTTCATTTCTCTGATTCAGTAAATTTTTATTTTTTATAAACTTAGTAATATATAGTTTCTCATGTATGCATAAAGGACATGGGTCATTTAATGACCTACATATTCTAGCCCTTCTTATTAACTTCCATTTCACTGTAGGTGTTTTATTGGATTCTTTTAGGTGCCAAAAGTACTTCGAAAGAGATGTTTGACTTTTATACTTATTTATCCTAAACGAGGATTGATGTTGGTTGAACCTCTTTTTGAACTCATGGCTAGTGCAACCTATATAAATTTTTATGTTTTCAGGGTTTTCAACAGAAGATATATTACATTGGTATACTACTGATTCTATGCAACATTTATTTTGTAAAGGACAGTTTTGAGGGTTTCTACAATTACATAATTTTTGTTCACCCTCATTAGTTGTTGTTTGTATTTTTCCCTTGTCTACAATTTTTTGGTTCTGGTATAAGTGTTTATTTAAGATATTAGTATTATGTTTCTTAATTATCTTTTCTAGGTTATCAGTACAGCTATAACTTAATTTTAGTGTATTTCTATTGAAAATAGTACTAAGTTTACTTCCACCGGGAAAATGCTTGAGTATTAATTCAAGGAATTTTTGTCCCAATTTGTTTTTTACCATTTGGTTGTATGGGGGTGTATACCAAATTATTTTCCTGCTTCTGTTTTTCCTATGTTTACCGTTTTCATTTTTAATATAAGTTAGTTTTAGGTTTTTGTAGCCACTATCTTTTAGAGCTTTATTATAGAAATTAATATGTCCGTCGAAAATCTTGTCATTTGCTGAATTTGTACTAATTCTTTTTCGGATAGATAAAGGTATATGTTTAATTATAGATGAGGGGTGATTTGATTTAGGGTGTATATATACAGGATTCGTATTGAGTTTTTTATAAGGTGTGTATGTATTGTTCTTTAAATCTAATGTTATATCAAGGAAGTTAACTTTTTTAATTTTAGTGCTAACGGTAATTTTTAAACCCATGCTTTTAAATTATATATATATGAAGTGACATCATTTATATTTTTAGATTGTAAGAAATTATTTGTGGGGGAGATAATGGTTTAGTGATACAAGTCTTACTAATTAACCTATAGCTAGGGGGAGAAGAGTTGGACTCATAGTTATTTACGCATAAGTGAATATAATGTCCCCAACGAGAAATAGAACTCACTTCACAAGTCACATGATGTCACTTCATAAATCACATGATGTCACTTCACAAGTCACATGATGTCATTTCATAAATCACCTGATGTCACTTCATAAATCACATGATATCACTTCACAAGTCCCATGATGTCACTTCATAAATCATATGTTGTCACTTCATAAATCACATGATGTCACTTCACAAGTCACATGATGTCACTTCACAAGTCACATGATGCCATTTCATAAATCACATGATGTCACTTCATAAATCACATGATGTCACTTCACAAGTCAGATGATGTCACTTCATACGGTCATGGTTATTCAGTTTGTTTACTGCAGTCAAACAGAGCAGTTGCATTTTTAGCCTGGGCCAAGTAGCCAGAACTGTGTCTAAATCTGTCTCCTCCAGCAAATGCTCAGTCAGTTATGTGCCATGCATGATACACACTTAGGCAATCATGTATCTTTTGATACATGACTGACAAGGCAGATTTTTTCCCTCGCAGTAGGTTGCCATTTCTTTCTGCAGTAGGCCAGTTGCCATCAAAAGCTAGAGAACCTGGTCTGTTCTGCTATTTACCCATAGTTAGTAGGATTTGGTCAGTCAGTCAGTGCATTATTTGTAATTCATCTCATATATATATCTATATATCTATATCTATCTATCTATCTATCTATCTATATATATATATATATATATATATACACACACACACACACACACACACACACACACACACACATACAAAGTCAGTTTTTTCCTATCCATCCAGATCTGTTAAAGTTTCATTTATAAATTCGGCCCAATAACAGATTAACAATAACTAACAAGAAAAGATTTAATACAAAATAAAATAACCACAACGTAAAACCTGAAGCAAGAATTTACTCTATAGCCAGTAATGGTTGCCACCAGTAATATATAGAAGAAACCTCTAGAAATTTGAATAAAAGATTATATGAACACAAAACTGATCACTTATAATACAATACACTGAATGCGTCACTCACCATGAGTGTGAACATAGCATATTACCTGCATAAAATGTGACAGCCCCCAAATATTCAAGTTAAAATGTAGTTTTGGGTCTATATTTACCATACAAGACAATGCCCCACGAATAGTATTTCAAAATGTATTGTATTAAATTTATTAAATTCAGAAAGCATATAGTTTCCTTTCACTCCAATTCTAATGAAATATCAGATGGTAGAGTAGATATTGCCAGGAAACTATCACAAGCTACAATACCCCATGAGTGCGTGAATGTGTTTCCAGTAGCCTATTACATTAGCGTGAATGAGTTTTCCCCACTATCCACCCATTCATTCCACTGTTCTCAAATGCAATCTTTTAATGGCTCGTTGAGACACATATCCAATTCTGTTTTTCTTCAGCATCATCGAGAAAAGGAGGCAAAGCTTACAGTTTAAAATCCCTCCTGCTAACAACTTACCATAAACCACAGGATTTAAGGTTCATATTTTATACCTTGAGTATAAGTATTTTTTACTTTTTAATTGTCCAATATATTTTTTCCATTTTTTTAATTGTCAAATATACATTGTTTCCTTTTTTAAGTGTCAAATATATATTCTTTATATTTTTTAATTGTCTAATATACATTGCTCACTTTTTTTATTGTCTAATATACATTTTTTAGTTTTGTTATTTGTCTAATATACATTTTTACTTTTTTGATTGTCAAATATACATTTTTTACTTTTTTTAATTGTTTAATTGTTTTATTGTGTAATATAAATTTTTTGCATTTTTAATTGTCTAATATATTTTTTTTACTTTTTTTAACTGTCTAAAATACATTTTATACTTTTGTAATATGTCTCCTTCCTTAGTAATTCTGTTGAAGAAATCCTCGAGCGTCTGGGAGATATGAGCTTGTAGTCGATGTTTTATCCAACGATTGTACTGGATTCTCTCTCGGACAAGGGCATGTCCTGCTTTCTCTGCGACCCGACAAGCTCTCCTTGAATTGATGGGAAGTCGAAAATACATTTTTTTACTTTTTTTAACTGTCTTATATATATTTTTACTTTTTTAATTGACTGATATACATTCTTTATATTTAATTGTCTAATACACATTTTTTAATTTTTTAATAATTTAATATACTTTTTTTATTTTTTAATTGTCTAATATACATTTATTACTTTTTTTAATTGTCTAATATATATTTTTTACATTTACTTTGACTAATATACATTTTTTATATTTTTAATTGTCTAATATTAATTTTTTACATTTCTTAATTGTCTAATATACATTTTGTAATTTTTTTAATTGTCTAATATACATTTTTTTACTTTTTTAATTTTTTTAAGGAATCAGCACGTATGCTAGGCCACAAAAATCTCCTGAGTTGGCCAAG
Organism: Acanthosepion esculentum; assembly: GCA_964036315.1. NCBI lineage: Eukaryota > Metazoa > Mollusca > Cephalopoda > Sepiida > Sepiidae > Acanthosepion > Acanthosepion esculentum. Next base: position 73,122,381 of record OZ038509.1, on the reverse strand, counting down.
CATAGAAATAAATACAATATGGGAACCAGTAATAAGGAGTGCCAGAGAAAAGCAATGATAACAACAAAAAAAACAAAAAAAGTTGCAATATGAGATCTGGTAAAAACATGCAATGATAACAGCAAAATTGCAATATGAGTACTGGTAAAAAATGCTTGCTGAAAAATTAGGTTTATAATACTCAGAAATTAATACCCAGATATACTCAAGTATACACAGTGGATAAAGGTGTTGGTTAGATCCAGTGACAGACCCAAAGAGTGTGAGTTCAATACCTGGTTAAGGCAGTGGAGAACTTTCAGAGGGAAAATTAGCAGAAGATAACATCAAACATGGCTCGTGGAACTAGAACATTCTACCCCAGAAATAAAGGGTTCGAAGAAGGCCAGAGCATACAACGTCCGAAACGTTGCTAAACGTTACGACAAAAATGGGGACAAAGATGAGGACAATAGTCAGACTAATGTAAACAATGTATATTTGACAATTAAAAATTGTACATTGGACAATTAAAAAAGTAAAAAATGTATAGAAGGGTGGGAGTTAAAATTGTTGGTTCGAGTACATCCAGAGTATGAAGGTGTCATCTCACATGGCCAGAGTATAGAGATTCTAATGCCATTTCTTCGCCATGTGTACAGAAAGGCAAACAAACTTGGTGAACAAACTCGGACATATAAAGGAGAATGAGCCTGCGATTTCAAAGTTTTCTTGTATACTCTGATTTGTCACTATGATGATCTTTCAATTTATTTAATTTTTGCTCTTGGCATCAAATTAGTAATTCTGTTGAAGAAATCCTCGATGTTTTATCAAACCGTTGTACATGTCCCGCTTTCTCCTACGAGCTCTCCTGAAGGGATGAGTAGGTAGGAATGTCAGACTGTTCGATATTCTCAATTTCTCTCCATATATTTTTGGTATATCGGGTCCGTCTGTCTATATTTCTGAGATGAGGTATTATGTACAGTATTTACATTATTCGGACTATTGTCGCCATATTTGTCACAACGTTTCGGCCATTGTACGCTCCGGCCTTTATTTCGATCACCTGAAAATTTTCCCTCTGAAAGTTCTCTGGATCTTACCAACGCCTTTATCCACTGTGCTATGTGTCCTGGAAGACATCTGTGTATGAATTTCTGAGTATTATGAACCTAATTTTTTCAGCAACAATTTTTTTACCAGTACTCATATTGCAATTTTCCTGTTATCATAACATGTTTTTACCAGATCTCATATTGCAACTTTTGTTTTTTTTGTTTTTTTTTTGTTATCATTGCTTTTCTCTGGCATGTTGTGACAAATATGTCCACAAAGATGAGGACAATAGTCCTACTAATGTAAATACTACACATAATAACTCATCTAAGAAATATAGACATACATTTTTTACTTACTTAATTGTCTAGTATACATTTTTTCTTTTTTTAATTGTCTAATATACATTTTTTCTTTTTTAAATTAAATTGTCTAATTTACATTTTTTTTACTTTTTTTAATTGTCTAATATACATCTTTTAAATTTTAATTGACTATTATACGTTTTTTACATTTTTAATTGTCGAATACACATTTTTTACTTTTTTAATTGTCTAATATACATTTTTTACTTTTGTTAATTGTCTAATATACATTTTTTACAATTTTAATTGTCTAATATACATGGTATAATTTTTTAATAGTGAAATATACATTTTTTACTTTTTTAATTGTGTAATATACATTTTTGCATTTTTAATTGTCTAATATAATTTTTTTTGCATTTTTATTTGTCTATTATACATTTATTACTTTTTTAATAGACTAATACGTTTTTACTTTTTTAATTGTTTAATATACATTTTTTACACTTTTAATTGTCTACTATACATTTTTACTTTTTTAATTGTCCAATATACATTTTTAAATTGTCAAATATACATATTTTGCTATTTTGAGTGTCAAATATACATTGTTTACATTTTTTAATTGTCTAATACATATTTTTTACTTATTTTTATTGTCTAATATACATTTTTACTTTTTTAATTGTCAAATATACATTTTTTACTTTTTTTAATTGTCTAGTATATATTTTTTACATTTTTAATTGTTTAATATACATTTTTTACTTTTTTTAATTTTTTAATATACATTTTTTACTTTTTTAATTGTGTAATATACATTTTTTGCATTTTAAATTGAATAATATAATTTTTTCACATTTTTAATTGTCTAAAAATCATTTTATACTTTATTAATAGACTAATATACATTTTTTACTTTTTAATTCTCTAATATACTTTTTTTATTTTTTTTATTGTCTAATATGCATCTTTTACATTTTTAATTGTCTAATATATATTCTCACTTTTTTTTAAATTGTCCAATGTACATTTTTTACTTTCTCTATTCTCAAATATACATTTTAGCTTTTTTATTTGTCAAATATATATTGTTTACATTTTTTATTGACTAATATACATCTTTTACATTTTTAATTGACTAATATACATTTTTGACTTTTTTAATTGACTAATACATATTCTTTACTTTTTAATTGTCTAATATACATTTTTTAATTTTTAATTGTCAAATATACATGGTTTATTTTTTAATTGTCTGATATACTTTTCTTACTTTTTTAATTATATAATATACATTTTTTACTTTTTAATTGTCTAATATACATTTTTTACTTTTGTAATTGTCTAATATACATTTTTTACTTTTTTAATGGACTAATATATATTTTTTACTTTTTAATTGTCTAATATACACATGTTACTTTTAATTCTCTAATATATATTTTTTACATTTTTAATTGTTTAATATGCATTTTTTATTTTTTTATTTTCTAAAATATATTTTTTACATTTTTTAATTGTCTAATACATATTTATTTACTTTATTAATTGTCTAATATACATTTTTTTACATTTTGAATTGTCTAACATATATTTTTTACATTTTACAATTGTCTAATATACATTTTTAACTTTTTTTAATTGTCTAATATATATTTTTTTATGTTTTTAATTCTCAAATATACATTTTTTACTTTTTTTAATTGTCTTACATTCATTTTTTACTTTTTTTAATTGTCTATTATACATTATTACTTTTTTTAATTGTCTAATATACATTTTTTACTTTTTTAATTGTCTAATATACATTTTTTACTTTTTTAATTGTCTAATATACATTTTTACTTTTTTCAATTGTCTAGTTTACTTTTTTTACTTTTTTAAATTGTATAATGTACATTTTTTACTTTTTTGAATTCTCTAATATACATTTGTTTACTTTTTTTAATTGTCTAACGTACATTTTAAAGTTTTAATTGTCTAATATACATTTTTAATTGCCTAATATATATATTTTAATTTTTTTAATTGTCTAATAATCATTTATTCATTTTTAATTGTCTGATATACATTTTTACTTTTTTTAATTGTCCAATGTGCATGTTTTTACTTTTTAATTGTCAAATATGCTTTTTTCTTTTTTTTATTGGTGAAATATACATTATTTACTTTTTTTAATTGTCTAATATACATATTTAATTTTATTAATTATCTAATATACATTTTTACTTCTTTTAATTGTTTAATATACATTTTTTATTTTTTTAATTGTGTTATATGCATTTTTTACTTTCTTTAAGTGTCTAATATACATTTTTACTTTTTTTAATTGTCCAATGTACATTTTTACATTTTTAATTGTCAAATATAGATTTTTGCCTTTTTAATTGTCAAATATACATAGTTTACTTTTTAATTGTCTAATATACATTTTTTACTTTTTTTTAATTGTCTAAGATACATTTTTTACTTTTTTAATTGTCTAGTGTACAGTTTTTACTTTTTTCAATTGTCTAATATATATTTTTTACTTTTTTTAATTGTTTAATATACATTTTTTATTTTTTTATTTTCGAAATTACATTTGTTACATTTTTTAATTGTGTAATATACATTTTTTACTTTTTTAATTGTCTTATATACATTTTTACTTTTTTAAATTGTCTAATTTACATTTTTTACTTTTTTAAATTGTCTAATATACATTTTTTTACATTTTAATTGTCCAATGTGCACGTTTTTACTTTTTAATTGTCAAATATACATTTTTTCTATTTTTAATTGTCTAATATACATATTTAATTTTATTAATTATCTAATATACATTTTTACTTCTTTTAATTGTTTAATATACATTTTTTATTTTTTAATTGTGTTATATGCATTTTTTACTTTCTTTAAGTGTCTAATATACATTTTTACTTTTTTTAATTGTCCAATGTACATTTTTACTTTTTTAATTGTCAAATATAGATTTTTGCCTTTTTAATTGTCAAATATACATAGTTTACTTTTTAATTGTCTAATATATATTTTTTACTTTTTCAATTGTCTAATATACATTTTTTACTTTTTTTAATTGTCTAAGATACATTTTTTACTTTTTTAATTGTCTAATGTACATTTTTTACTTTTTTCAATTGTCTAATATATATTTTTTACTTTTTTTAATTGTTTAATATACCTTTTTTTATTTTTTTATTTTCTAAATTACATTTGTTACATTTTTTAAATTGTCTAATATACATTTTTTACTTTTTTTAATTGTCTAATATACATTTTTACTTTTTTTAATTGTCCAATGTGCATGTTTTTACTTTTTAACTGTCAAATATACATTTTTTTCTGTTTTTATTTGTCAAATATACATTATTTACTTTTTTAATTGTCTAATATACATTTTTTATTTTTTTTTTTGTTTAATATACATTTTTTATTTTTTTAATTGTGTTATATGCATTTTTTACTTTTTTAATTGCTTAATCTACTGTTTTTACTTTTTTATTTATCTAATATACATTTTTTACTTTTTTAATTGTCTAATATACATTTTTTACTTTTTTAATTGTCTAATATACATTTTTTAATTTTTAATTAATATACATTTTTTTACTTTTTTTAAGTGTCTAATATACATTTTTTACTTTTGTTAATTGTCTAATATACATTTTTTTACTTTTTTAATTTTCTAATATACATTTTTTTACTTTTTTATTTGTCTAATATCCATTTTTTACTTTTTTAATTCTCTAATATACATGTTCTTACTTTTTTAATTGTCTAATAATAATTTTTTTACTTTTTTTAATTGTCTAATATACATTTTTTCCATTTTAATTGTCTAATATACATTTTTTTTACTTTTTGAATTGTCTAACATATATTTTTTACATTTTTCGATTGTCTAATATACATTTTTTACTTTTTTTAATTGTCTAATATATATTTTTTTATATTTTCAATTCTCTAATATATATTTTTTACTTTTTTTAATTGTCTTACATTCATTTTTTACTTTTTTAATTGTCTATTATACATTATTAGTTTTTTTAATTGTCTAATATACATCTTTTACTTTTTTAATTGTCTAACATACATTTTTTATTTTTTTAATTGTCTAATATACATTTTTTACTTTTTTAATTGTCTAATATACATTTTTACTTTTTTCAATTGTCTAATTTACTTTTTTTACTTTTTTAAATTGTATAATATACATTTTTTACTTTTTTGAATTGTCTAATATACGTTTGTTTACTTTTTTTAATTGTCTAACGTACATTTTAAAGTTTTAATTGTCTAATATACATTTTTTAATTGCCTAATATATATATTTTAATTTTTTTAATTGTCTAATAATCATTTATTCATTTTTAATTGTCTGATATACATTTTTACTTTTTTTAATTGTCCAATGTGCATGTTTTTACATTTTAATTGTCAAATATGCATTTTTCTTTTTTTTATTGGTGAAATATACATTATTTACTTTTTTTAATTGTCTAATATACATATTTAATTTTATTAATTATCTAATATACATTTTTACTTCTTTTAATTGTTTAATATACATTTTTTATTTTTTTAATTGTGTTATATGCATTTTTTACTTTCTTTAAGTGTCTAATATACATTTTTACTTTTTTTAATTGTCCAATGTACATTTTTACTTTTTTAATTGTCAAATATAGATTTTTGCCTTTTTAATTGTCAAATATACATAGTTTACTTTTTAATTGTCTAATATATATTTTTACTTTTTCAATTGTCTAATATACATTTTTTACTTTTTTTAATTGTCTAAGATACATTTTTTACTTTTTTAAATGTCTAATGTACATTTTTTACTTTTTTCAATTGTCTAATATATATTTTTTACTTTTTTTAATTGTTTAATATACATTTTTTATTTTTTTATTTTCTAAATTACATTTGTTTTATTTTTTACTTTTTTAATTGTCTAATATACATTTTTACTTTTTTAAATTGTCTAATTTACATTTTTTACTTTTTTAAATTGTCTAATATACATTTTTTACTTTTTTTAATTGTCTAATATACATTTTTACTTTTTTTAATTGTCCAATGTGCATGTTTTTACTTTTTAATAAAATATTTTTTACTTTTTTTAATTGTTTAATTTACATTTTTTATTTTTTTATTCGCTAAATTACATTTGTTACATTTTTTAATTGTCTAATATACATTTTTTACTTTTTTAATTGTCTAATATACATTCTTTACTTTTGTTAATTGTCTAATATACATTTTTTTACTTTTTTAATTTTCTAATATACATTTTTTTACTTTTTTATTTGTCTAATATCCATTTTTTACTTTTTAATTGTCTAATATACATGTTTTTACTTTTTTAATTGTCTAATATTCATTTTTTACTTTTTTTAATTGTCTAATATACTTTTTTCCATTTTAATTGTCTAATATACATTTTTTTTACTTTTTTTAATTGTCTAATGTACATTTTTCTACTTTATTTAATTGTCCAATATACATTTTTTAATTTTTAATTGTCTAATATACATTTTTTACTTTTTTTAATTGTCTGAAATACACTTTTTAATTTTTCTATTTGTCTCATATACATTTTTAACTTTTTTAATTGTCTAATATACATTGTTTACTTATACGGTCTCCCTAAGATTCACAAAGACGGTATTCCGCTCAGGCCGATTGTTACTTGCCAAGGCTCTGTGTGCCACCCTGAGTCGCTTCCTTGTAGGTATAATTGACCCATTGATCGGAAAGTCTCCTTCATATGTCCGAAACTCTGCCCACTTCGTGGAAATAATCAAAGATGCTCCCATCCAATCCAACCAGATGGTGAGCTTGGACGTGGTGAGTTTGTTCACCAAGGTACCCACGGAGGAGGCACTCTCAGTAGTCAGAGACAGATTGACCTCTGACTCTTCCCTAGAAGAACGGACCAGTATTCAAATAGATAATCTGATGGAGATGTTGACTTTCTGTACACAAACAACATACTTCGGAATGGGATCACACATATATCAACAGGATGAGGGCTTAGCAATGGGCTCGCCATTATCAACAGCAATGGCGAATATATACATGGAATTCTTTGAAGAAATGGCATTAGAATCTATATCTCTAAAGCCAACTTAATGGTTAAGGTACGTAGATGACACCTTCATACTATGGCCACACCAGGAAGATGTCCAGGTTCTACTGGACCATGTGAACTCAATAAGACCATTCGATACAGTTCACAATGGAGAAAGAGAGTAACAACACACTCCCATTCCTGGATGTACTAATATCTCGAACAGAGCATGGGTTCAAGACATCCGTATACCATAAACCGACATTCACCGGACAGTACCTCAATTTCAACTCCCACCATCCATACAGCGTAAAGAAAGGGATCGTCCGTTGCTTACAACACTGAGCAAAAGTCATAAGTGGCGACCCAGAGACGTTAGATAAGGAATTGGTCAGTATAAGTAGTACCCTACAACGTAACAACTACACTGGGTACATGGCAGCAGCCCCCAAAAACTGGGATAGGCGGGTACAGGAGGAGGAGGAGGAGGAGGAGGACAACAACACTCAGAAAACAGTCTGTCTGCCTTATGTGAAGGGGTTATCAGAGAAAATACAAAGGATCTGCGGTCCATATAACATCAGGAAACCTTCAAAAGCGTGACAACACTTCGCAGATATCTCTCTCAAGTGAGACCCCCCCTAGAGGAGAACATGACTAAAGACTGTGTGTACGCTATCCCGTGCAGCTGTGGAAAGGAATATAAAGGAGAGACAAGCCGCCCCCTCAAAGTAAGGCTTCAAGAACACCAGAAAGCTGTAACGTGAGGGGAAGTAGAAAAATCAGGCGTGGCTGACCACATATGGAGAGAGAAGGGAGATAACCGTCCCCTGTGGGATCATGTTGAGATCATAGACAGGGAACACCATTGGAAAATTCGTAAACTTAAGGAATCAGCACATATGCTAGGCCACAAAAATCTCCTGAGCCGACCAAGCATAGAAATAAATACAATATGGGAACCAATAATAAGGAGTGCCAGAGAGAAGCAATGATAACAAAGTTGCAATATGAGCTCTGGTAAAAACATGTAATGATAACAGCAAAATTGCAATATGAGCACTGGTAAAAAATGAGGCTGAAAACATTAAGTTTATAATACCCAAAAATTCACACTCAGATGTCCTCAAGAACACATGGTACAGTGGATAAAGGTGTTGGTTAGATCCAGTGACAGACCCAAAGAGTGTGAGTTCAATAACCAGTTAAGGCGGTGGAGAAATTTCAGAGGGAAAATTCGCAGGAGATAACTGATAAGTGACATCCATCAAAACATGGCACGTGGAACTAGAACAGTCTACCCTAGTGATCGAAATTCCAACGGCTGAAACTTTGTGACAAATATGGCGACAAAGATGAGGAAAATAGTCCGACTAATGTAGATAGATATTTTCTAATGAGATATCCCAGCATGCATCAGTAGGATTTGGGGTTTTTTTTTAATTCAGGGATGGTGCATTCCTAGTAGCTATTCCTATGATTTGGAACAAACAAACACAAAGAAAAAATGAACGTGGAGATCCATGATTTTCTCCATTCTGAAGGGACATCTTTTTTCCTTCGAGTTTAATATTTAACCAGGTAGTAAGTTAAATTTTCATGATTAGTCATATAGCTGCCTGAATATCTCTAACGGCTAACTACAAGTTATTTCTGGTTTTAGTCATAATATTTCTGAGAATTACAAAGAGTTTTTTTGTAAACTGAAAATAAAATTAAATTAATTTATCTGAATTTTTGAAACCTACAAATTCCTTAATATTGGCTTTTTAATTCGATTTTTAAAAATAAAAGTTTTCGTTCTTTCTTTATTTTCATTTTCCTGAGATATAATCCTGGAAAATAATCAACACGAGAAAACAATTAAAAACTATATTTATAATATTTTAAATGGGGCGTTTGATAGCAAACACAAATAGAGACAGTGTGTTACAAAAACAAAAAAATAAATCCAAGGGGAATAACTTAAAAAATAGCAATTTAGAGTTATTCCCCTTGCATCCCGATCAAAGAAAAGGTCTTTTTTGTTGGGGATTTCCTTAGAATGTCATTTGAATTTCACAACCAGCACCATTTGTCTCCGTTTAGGTTTTTTTTTTGGATAAGTTCTTTTTTTTGTTCTTATTTTGACAGTATAATTCATTTTTATTCGTATAAAAACCTTTAAGTTATTTATATGAGTAAAATATAAAATACTTATAAAATTCTTGCTGTATGCATTCTCAAGACAACAATGTTTTTTTTCACACAAATATCTTTGTTTTTTATGAATTTAAAACAACAGAACGGTCAGTTCATTAGTTGTAATTCATCTCATATATATATATATATATATATATATATATCTGTATATATATATATATATATATATATATACACACACACACACACACACACACACACACACACACACACACATACAAACTCAGTTTTTTCCTATCCATCCAGATCTGATAAAGTTTCATTTATAAATTCGGCCAAATAACAGATTAACAATAACTAACAAGAAAAGATTTAATACAAAATAAAATAAACACAACGTAAAACCTGAAGCAAGAATTTACTCTATAGCCAGTAATGGTTGCCACCAGGAATATATAGGAGAAACCTCTAGAAATTTGAATAAAAGATTATTTTTATGAACACAAAACTGATCACTTATAATACAATACACTGAATGCGTCACTCACCATGAGTGTGAACATAGCATATTACCTGCATAAAATGTGACAGCCCCCAAATATTCAAGTTAAAATGTAGTTTTGGGTCTATATTTACCATACAAGACAATGCCCCACGAATAGTATTTCAAAATGTATTGTATTAAATTTATTAAATTCAGAAAGCATATAGTTTCCTTTCACTCCAATTCTAATGAAATATCAGATGGTAGAGTAGATATTGCCAGGAAACTATCACAAGCTACAATACCCCATGAGTGCATGAATGTGTTTCCAGTAGCCTATTACTTTAGCCTGAATGAGTTTTCCCTGCTATCCACCCATTTATTCCACTGTTCTCAAATGCAATCTTTTAATGGCTTGTTAAGACACATATCCAATTGTGTTTTTCTTCAAGCATCATCGAGAAAAGGAGGCAAAGCATACAGTTTAAAATCCCTCCTGCTAACAACTTACCATAAACCACAGGATTTAAGGTTCATATTTTATACCTTGAGTATAAGACAAACCTCTATTTGGGAGGGGTTAAGTTTAAAGATTGCTTTGTACGCCAGAATATCAGTTGAAAGAATTCAACGAACTACTACGTATTTTCTCTACAGCCAATAATTTCTGACGGGGTCTAAACCCAATGCAATTTTAAAATGTCCGAGGTATTCGTTCAATAACGTTAGTTACGTAACTACAATATCCCATGAGTGGATGAATGTGTTTCCAGTAGCCTATTACATTAGCCTGAATGACTTTCCCCCGCTAACCACCCACTCATTCCACTGTTCTCAAATGCAATTTTTTAATGGCTTGTTGAGACACATATCCAATTGTTTTTGTTCAACATCATTAAAAAAAGGAGACAAGGCAAGGGTCAGCCTACTATCAAAAATCTCCCATATTAAAAACTTACCATAAACCACACGATTTAAGGTCCATGTTTTATACCTGAAGATGGTCCCTCTATTTTGCGGGTAGGATTAAGGTTAAAAGTTGGCTTGTACACTGCCATATATGGTAATTTTGATTTAAAAAATGCTGCTTTTATTAAAATGATGAGGTGAAAATGTATAGAAAGTATACTGATTGCTAAATCATCCACGATAATTTGTATCCGGGCTCTTACATTTCACCTTTCTTGGTAGATATCTGTTGTCAGTGTGGGATATTTATTGATTCATTCATTTTCTACGGCTTATCAACACATTTCAAGTTATTAAAAGTCAGAAAACATTTTTAGATTGTAACATTTTTTTCTTTTTTTGAGACAATTCTTACTGATTAACCCATAGATGGAAGAGAAGAGGTGGATTCAAACCTAATCATAATCTGATAAACAAGACATTATTATGTGGATATGAAGTAGGTGATCAATTCTATATTACAATCAATATACAAATTGATCTCTCACTTTCTGACCACGGTAGTTTCTATACATTTCTATTCCAGAGAATGTAAATAAATCTAAAAGACATGCCTGTGTAGCTAATCAGTATTTCATTGATGGATTGATTTGTTTTCTACGGCTTATCAACCCTTAGGAGGTTATTTAAAGACAGAAATTATAATGTGGACATAAAATGGGATACCAATTCTATATTACAATCCATATACAAATTGATCCCTCACTTTCTGACCACGGTAGTTTCTATACATTTCTATTCCAGAGAATGTAAATAAATCTAAAAGACATGCCTGGGTAGCTAATTAGTATTTCATTGATTGATTCATTTTCTACAGCTTATCAACCCTTTGCACGTTATTTAAAGCCAGAAAATATTTTTAGATTGTAAGAAATTATTTGGGGGGAGATGGAATGGTTTAGTGATACAAGTCTTACTACTTAATCTATAGCTGGGTGAGAAGAGTTGGACTCATAGTTATTTACGCATATGTGAATATAATGTTCCCAACGAGAAATAGAACTCACTTCACAAGTCACATGATGTCGCTTCATAAATCACATGATGTCACTTCACAAGTCACATGCTGTCACTTCATACGGTCATGGTCATTCAGTTTGTTTACTGCAGTCAAGCTGAGCAGTTGCATTTTCAGCCTGGGCCAAGTAGCCTGGCCCAAGTAGCCAGAACTGAGTCTAAATCTGTCTCCTCCAGCAAATGCTCAGTCAGTTATGTGCCATGTGTGATACACACTTAGGCCATCATGTATCTTTTGATACATGACTGACAAGGCAGATTTTTTCCCTCGCAGTAGGTTGCCATTTCTTTCTGCAGTAGGCCAGTTGCCATCGAACGCTAGACAGCCTGGTCTGTCCTGCTATATACCCATAGTTGGGGGGAGAAGAAAAAGATTAATAACTTTCCCAAAGGTATTAGCACGTGAGTGAATGTAATGGATTTGACTGGAATTCAAACACAGCTCTCCAGGACTACTTATCATGAATGGATCCGTCCATTCAAGATAATAAGGAGGGTAACAGGCTCTTACTACAACAGTGCCAATATCACTTATTGCATTGTGATCATTTAGGTGATCATGACTAGCGAGGCAGGTTTTTTCCCCATAGTTGGTTGCCATTTCATTCTGCGGTAGGTCAGTTGCCATTCAAGGCTATAGAACCCAGTTTGTCCTGCTATTTACCCATAACTGGGGGAGGGGGAGAACAAGAAGATTCATACCTTCCCCAAGGGTATTAGCACGTAAATGAATGTAATGGATTCAAATGGAATTCAAACTCGGATCTCTAATACCTCAATCTGAGCCACTATCCATGACTCCAGCAAATGTGACAGTTTACAAATTCATGGTGCCGTTTCCTATTGGGAAAACCCAAAACTCGCTGTTTTCGCTTCATGGAATAGGTCCTTGTCAGGGATATAGTAGATGAAACCAGACCATTTTAATCTGGAGTACTAAACATGGCTTCTCCAGAAACACAGAAGAATTTCCATATTATATGTAAGACCCATCCTTTTTTATTCTCCTTAGACTCTGCTATGCTGTGTAGATATATATTTTTTTCTCTGCGTGAAACACATGTATGTATAGTTTTGTGTATGTCTTAGTGGTATAAAATTCTCTCTGATAACAAAGCAAGTCATTCCTTTTCCTTTCAGCCATTTCCTTCCGTCCATAAATTACAGTGTTATTATATCACAGATATAATAATGCCTGTGATGGGAGAATAAATCTTTCTTGTATAGCTCTCTCCTATTATAAAGCATTTCTAGAAGATAAGACAAGTTGTACAAAATTTGCCCATTTTGTCATTCAACTACATAATTCTCGATTATACAACAGATTTTTTTTTAAATCAATTCACCCCAAGCATGGAAATAATACCACTAATACACCAGGGGCTACTTGGTGTGAAAGCAAACAAAAAAAACTTTAGAAGGAACAGGAAGCCTAATCCTAAACAGGGATCAATGGATAAACTTCTACTCCTGTTCAAAAAGCCTTGAAGGAGTGTAAACTGGATGATAGGTGAACATATCTACTCCTATTGTAGAAAAAAAAAGAAAAAATTTCAGGATTTAGGCAAAGATGTTAGAAGTATAAAGTTGAAATAAACTTTAGAAGGAACCGGAAACCCAATCCTAAACAGGAAACAAGGAATAAACCTCTACACCTGTTTAAAAGAACTGGGAGGAGGAGTGTGAACTGAACGATATTTATCAAAGAATTTTCCATTATAATATAGATAAGAACACACAAAAATTCTTACATTGGTGAAACCATTTTTTTAACAATGAAAAATTTAGAAAACACCAAAGTAAATGTTAAAATAAAATTTTTATCCCCTATTAGAAAAAACCTTTTTAAAAAAAACAATTTAATCTAAAGTTAAATGAAAACTCAAGAAAAATGTAACCTCATCTGGTTTGATGCTACTGCCATGTATTTAGAGATGTTTGATAAAACCCAAAGAATTCACAATGTTATTGTTCCTAACCTGGCATCTTGGCTTCAGCTCCTTTCCCATCACCATAATGTAGCTGCCCTGTGCCTTTTCTATAAATGGAAATTGTTTGGATGAATTTTCTTCTATGGTAATAAGAATGGTAAATAAGAATGTGTTGTTTAGGTGTAAAGAAGATTGTGGCTAGCTAAGTTTAGATACAAGACAGGTGAAGACCAGCTTTGCCAGCCCTCCTTTGGGCCTTGTGCCAGTTTCTGTATAACAACAGAAATAAATACCATCACTTTCCTCTATGGAACCTAGACTAAGAATACAAACGCACGACTAGATTGGCAGTTAGGTCTCATCATTTTACAGTTGAAATGGTTAGATGTAACTGTAAGTTCTATGTTAACAGTTTCTTTTATCATACTTCTTGCTTATGGAAGTCTCTTCTGGCATCTTGCTTTCCAGTCAGTTTTGATCTTCAAAAATTTTAAAGCAATGTCAATTGTAATCTTCTGTCTTCTTAATTCTTGTTCTTTTATTGTCTTATCTCCTTAATAGTAGTTTTTCACATATTCTCTAACACTCAGTAACTCCTAGCGTCCTAGTTGCTTTATTGCATTTGATCTTCAAAAATTTAAATGCAATATCAATTGTTATCTTCTGTCTTCTTAATTCTTGTACCTTTATTGTCTTCTCTCCTTAATAGTAGTTTTTCTCATATTCTCTAACATTCAGTAACCCCTTGCGTCCTAGTGGCTTTATTGCCTTTGATCTTCAAAAATTTAAATACAATATCAATTGTTATCCTCTGTCTTCTTAATTCTTGTTCTTTGTTCTCTCTCCTTAATTTTCCTCATTTTCCTTAATATTGGATTTTTAATTCGATTTTTGAAAATAAAAGTTTTTGTTCTTTCTTTATTTTCATTTTCCCGAGATATAATACTGGAAAATAAACAACACAAGAAAACAATTAAAAAATATATATATAATATTTTAAATGGGACGTTTGATAGCAAACACACATAGAGACAGTGTATTACAAAAAAAATATAAATAAATAATTCAAGGGGAATAACTTTAAATTTGATTCTTTAGAGTTATTCCCCTTGCATTCCAATCAAAGAAAAGGTCTTTTTTGTGGACAATTTCTTTAGAATGTCATTTGAATTTCACAACCAGCGCCATTTGTCTTCTTTTAGGTTTTTTTTTTGGATAAGTTCTTTTTTTTGTTCTTATTTTGACAGCATGATTCATTTTTATTCGAATAAAATAGGCTCAACTGACATTAAAAAAAATCTTTCTCAAATTCATCCATAATTTAAATGTTTCAAGAACTAAAAAATAAAAAAAATTCATTCTTCCACGCATTTCTCAGAAAAATTTGCAACAAGCTACCAAACCGCTGGAGCCGATTTTGTCGTTAAAATTCTATAAATAGAAAGAGCAAACGAATTTTCTTCGCATTTTTAGACTCACACACTCAAAGATACACACGGGAATTATGTGTCAAAATTGCCGCCAAAGAAACAAACTTTCTTTATGAGAGATTAGAAAAATTTACGCAGCAAACTCTTTCACTTAATATCTTTGACAAAAAAATCTTTTGTCTAAGTTAAATTCAACCTCTCAATCAATGGCAGATGACTTTTTAAACATTGAACATTTCCGAAACAGCAAAGAATATACCTTTGCACAGATCATTACAAACAAAGAAATTGTAAATTGTGTATATAAAATTTAATCTGTTGATTCAAACATGTATTTTTTGTTGTGATTGAATATCGTTACCATTTGGCCATTACTTAATTTATGTTAGTGGATATTGCATATTTTATTTGCAACACAATTTTAAATATTCATGCAACCTTTTTAGATCCACTACAGATAGATAGATAATTAGATAGATAGCTAGATAGCTAGCTAGCTAGATAGATAGATAGATAGATAGATAGATATTGGCTAATGAGATATCCCAGCATGCATCTGTAGGATTTGTTTTTTTTTTAATTCAGGGATGGTGCATTCCTAGTAGCTATTCCTATGATTTGGAACAAAGAAATACAAAGAAAAAATGAACGCGGAGATCCATGATTTTCTCCATTCTGAAGGGACATCTTTTTTCCTTTGAGTTTAATATTTAACCAGGTAGTAAGTTAAATTTTCATGATTAGTCATATAGCTGCCTGAATATCTCTAACAACAAACTTCAAGTTATTTCTGGTTTTAGTCATAATATTTCTGGGAATTACAAAGAGATTTTTGTAAACTGAAAATAAAATTAAATTAATTTATCTGAATTTTTGAAACCTACAAATTCCTTAATATTGGCTTTTTAATTCGATTTTTAAAAATAAAAGTTTTCGTTTTTTCTTTATTTTCATTTTCCTGAGATATAATCCTGGAAAATAATCAACACGAGAAAACAATTAAAAACTATATTTATAATATTTTAATTTGGGGCGTTTGATAGCAAACACAGATAGAGACAGTGTATTACAAAAAAAAATTAATAAATAAATCCAAGGGGAATAACTTGAAAAATAGCAATTTAGAGTTATTCCCCTTGCATCCCGATCAAAGAAAAGGTCTTTTTTGTTGGGGATTTCCTTAGAATGTCATTTGAATTTCACAACCAGCACCATTTGTCTCCGTTTAGGGTTTTTTTTTTGGATAAGTTCTTTTTTTTGTTCTTATTTTGACAACATAATTCATTTTTATTCGTATAAAAACCTTAAAGTTATTTATATGAGTAAAATATAAAATACTTATAAAATTCTTGCTGTATGCATTCTCAAGACAACAATGTTTTTTTTCACACAAATATCTTTGTTTTTTATGAATTTAAAACAACAGAACGGTCAGTTCATTAGTTGTAATTCATCTGATATATATATATATATATATCTATATATATATCTATATATATATATATATACACACACACACACACACACACACACACACACACACACACAGACACACATACAAACTCAGTTTTTTCCTATCCATCCAGATCTGGTAAAGTTTCATTTATAAATTCGGCCCAATAACAGATTAACAATAACTAACAAGAAGAGATTTAATACAAAATAAAATAACCACAACGTAACAAAATTTTATATATAGATAGGTAAACATTGCCAAAGGAGTCAAAAGTGTATATGGTAGCTAATATCAGGGTCAAAGAAATAACCATTTTTTGTTTTTGCATGCATGATGGTTAAAAAATTGCTGAAATAAACCAATTGGAAATAAATTTAACGCTCCTATTGCCACACAAGGCGCCTGTGCCTCTCATGGTGTGTCGTGCATTACATCTGACATGCATGTGCAACTGTTACATGACAGACAAATCATAGTGCAAGGGAAGAAACAAAAAAGAAAAAAAAATCAAAGACAGTGTAGTGTCAGTTTTTAGCATTTAATAAATTTCCTTTATCGAAATAAAAGGCAATAAAAAATTTCTTACATAAAAATTCCAAATGCTAACTCTCTATCCCTTGTAGCTCTCAACAAGTTCCTTCCCTCTGCTTCCTTCCCCAGACCACATTCTCTCATCCACTTGCTTATATCTGCCAGGTATGCCACGCGTAGTTTTCCTTTGTCCCTCTTTCCCTCTATTTGACCTGTGAGTATCAGATTCTCCAGGCCCTCCTTCCTCATTATGTGTCCTTTTTATGTGCCATGTCATTTCAGGATGTATGCGATCATGGCTCTCCACACCCCTCCATACCTTGCAGCTCTCAGCAAGTTCCTTCCCTCTGCTTCCTCCCCCAGACCACATTCTGTCATCCACTTGCTTATATCTGCCAGGTATGCCACACGTTGTTTTCCTTTGTCCCTCTTTCCCTCTATTTGACCTGTGAGTATCAGATTCTCCAGGCCCTCCTTCCTCATTATTATCGTCCCAGAAACTTGAGCTGCCTAAGGGTTCAAATAGTCAAGGAACTAATCCATGTGTTCATAAATTTAATTTTATTTCCCAAAATAAAACAGCCTTTCATAATTTCTAATTGTCACTCAACTAAAAATATAGATGGCATTATGCTAAGATTCAAATACCCATGGGGTATCAATGAATGTATTAAGAAATTTGATTTCACCAACTAATCTTATATAGCAATTTCTAATAGTAACTCAGAGATGGCACTATTAAAACGTACAAATATCCAAACTAGTATTAAATTTAATCTACCAAAATAAAGCACACATACATATATATATATATATATGAAGTGTTTGGAATTCATGCCAAAAGCACTAATGCGGACATTTCAGAGTGTTTGGGTATCAATTTGAGAATAGAGCAGATGATTTAGACAGTGTTGGATGAGTCTAATTGTGATTTACGAAGGTATTTGGAGTGATCACTAGTGATGGCAACATTATGCCTCCATTATTCATCTTGCCACAGTGTCTCAAACTCAAAATAGAGGCCTACATCACCCCTTACATCTGCCCATCTAACACCCCAGACTGCAACTCCCTTGATTATTACGTCGGGTGCAGTTGAGCAAGAGACCAACAAAACTCCTTGTAACACCAAAGATGAACTGAAGGCAAGGATTATGGCAGCATTCACCAACTTAAACAAGGAGGCTGTCCAGAAGAGTTGCAGGAAATTCCAAAGTCATCTGGAGGCTGTGGTTGAAGCCAATGGTGATTTTATCAAATAAATTTATTCTCTAGTATTTCAAGATATTTTTGTGTAATTTTTAGTAAATATATCTGTTAAAATGAGATGCCAGTGTTATTTTCAGTTTTGCATCATTTAGACAATTTAACCATTGCACTCTGTATATAAACCGTTGGAAAAGGTATGATTCCAACTCTTCTCCCCAGCTATGGGTTAAATAGTAGAACAGACTGTATTCTATATCCACGAGTAGCAATCACTCTAGGAGAAGGAAAACTCTGAATTCAAAACTGTATGTAGCCCTGGTGATGCATGTACTATGCAACTAAGGAAAGGATCATTTGCATTGACTCGATGACCACAACTATTCACTTGGGTTCTGTAGCCTTGGGTGGCAACCAGTCTAGGAGAAGGAAAACTCTGAATTCAAAACTGTATGTAGGCCTGGTGACGCATGTACAATGCAGCTGAGGAAAGGATCATTCACATTGACTCGATGACCACAACTATTCACTTGGGTTCTGTAGCCTTGGGTGCCAACCAGTCTAGGAGAAGGAAAACTCTGAATTCAAAACTGTATGTAGGCCTGGTGACGCATGTACAATGCAGCTGAGGAAAGGATCATTCACATTGACTCGATGACCACAACTATTCACTTGGGTTCTGTAGCCTTGGGTGCCAACCAGTCTAGGAGAAGGAAAACTCTGAATTCAAAACTGTATGTAGCCCTGGTGATGCATGTACTATGCAACTAAGGAAAGGATCATTTGCATTGACTCGATGACCACAACTATTCACTTGGGTTCTGTAGCCTTGGGTGGCAACCAGTCTAGGAGAAGGAAAACTCTGAATTCAAAACTGTATGTAGGCCTGGTGACGCATGTACAATGCAGCTGAGGAAAGGATCATTCACATTGACTCGATGACCACAACTATTCACTTGGGTTCTGTAGCCTTGGGTGCCAACCAGTCTAGGAGAAGGAAAACTCTGAATTCAAAACTGTATGTAGCCCTGGTGAAGCATGTACTATGCAACTAAGGAAAGGATCGTTTGCATTGACTCGATGTTCCCAACTACGGTCGACTCCTCCTTTTAGCAATTTCTAATAGTAACTCTACCAGAAACAGAGATGGCATTATGTAAAACGTACAAATATCCAAGGTAGGAGTGACTGCGTTAAAAAATGTTATTTAACAAAACAAACATTTTTAACGTTCCTTAAGAAGACTAAATTTTAAATTTGAAACACACGACACAAACCCCAAAAAGAAATTACTCCCCCAACCCAACTCGACCTTTCAAGACAATTTCTTACCTTCCCTTCCACCACTAAATTTGACTCGAATTCCTTTGTCAAGATATTTTGACAAATCTAAAATGGTTTCTTTCCTCTTCCATTCTTTATTTTTGTCTCCTGCAGCCTGCAAAAAATAAATAAGGAGATGAGACTCATTTTCTTTGAATGAACTCAGATGTTTGAAATCATGTAAAGCCATGACAGAACAAAGATATTTTATGGATCCAAATCATCATCTATTCAATATTTGTTTTTGTTTTTTTTCAATACACTTAAACCATGCACCACCACAGACTTTATAAAAATCATCACCTTTTAAATATTTTAAATACCTTTTTTGAAGCTAACTTTTGGTCTTATTTGAAAGATAATAGCATAAAGCTAAAAAAATTAACTTCCATATGTAAATAAAGATATTTACACTATTCGGGCTGCTGTCCTCATTTTTATTGCTATATTTATGTTTTGGCCATTGTATGCTCCAGCCTTCTTCAGGTAAGTGGAATTTTGAACTGAACCCCTTATTTCGGCCACCAGGATAAATTGTTCTACGTCCACTTGCCATGCCTCTTCCGGATGTCTCAGTATCAGCTATCTCCCTTTAGTAACTCAACTCTCCGAGTTTTGTTCAACTCTGCTGTAGCCAGGTATTGAACTCACAATTCTTTGGGTCAAGTCATTGGATTCAACCAATGCTTTTATCCTCAAGGACACATGGCCGAGCGGATAAAAGTATTGGTTGGATCTAGTGACTTTACCCAAAGAGTTGTGAGTTCAATACCTGGCTACAGCAGAGGTGAACAAAACTTGGAGTGTTGAGGTAAAGGGAGATAACTAAGACTGAGACATCCAGAAAAGGCATGGCACATGGAACAACAACAATCTACCTGGTGGACAAAATAAAGGGTTCAGTTCAAAAGGCCAATCACCTGAAGAAGGCCAGAGCATGCAATGGCTGAAACATTGTAATTATGGCAATAAAGATGAGGACAACGGTCCAAATGGTGCAAATAATTACAATACCTCATCTCAGAAATATAGACAGATCCTGAAGATCGCTGGAGTGTACAACAGCCAAAACGTTGTGAATATGGCAACAAAGATGAGGGCAACAGTCCAAATAGGGTAAATAGTTACAATACCTCATTTCAGAAATATAGACAGATAAATGAAGCTTTTAGGCATTTTTAAAACATTGGCACATTCACATGTCACTCATCGAACTGCCATTATAGACAATGAATGTAAGCAAGAAATTTAAAAATCTCTTAAAAATCCAATATTTGTTCTAGAGGTACATTTAAAAAAATTAGTAAATTTAAAGATTAATTAACTGGATTTTGTAAAAGTAAGGCTTACTTTTTGCTTAAAACATAATAGAAAAACATTTATTTATGCATGGTAGCCTCTTATGTCATAGGTCAACAACAGTAATTTTCTACTGTAATCTCTGACTTAAATCATCCCTATCAACTGATAGGGAAAAGTAGTCAAAGGTGGTAACTCAGAATTATTTCCTTTTTGAACATCCATACAAAAAATACATTTATACATGTTATTAAGTGATATTATCACTAAATTAAAACTCTATACATCCACTAAATTCATGATACCTAAGGTTTCAAATGAATTTTAAAAAATGAAACAGCTTTCTTGAAGCTTTCATTTTAGCTTGAATTGAAAGCTAAAAGATTCTCTGTATTAAAAAAATCTTCCAAAAATAAAATATACTTTTCTGAAATTTTATTTTAGGAATATTAGCTGATTTAAAGTATAATTAATTTGATTTGAAACAAATATTATTTACTTTAAGTATAAAATAACAAATAATTGTCCACCAGGTAGATTGTTGTTGTACTTTAAGTATAAAATAACACAGAAATGCATTTTTAAACCAAACAGTAGCTGTGTTTTTAACCAACTGTAGCCATGTTTACATTTTTGACCGGTTTATTGTTGTTCTACAGAGACTTTATCTGTAAAACATAATTTAAGAAAACAAGTGAGAAGCTTTTTTATATAATTTTTAAGTACTCAGTAATCTTAAAAATGCTTGAAAATATTCTCCATAATCTAACCTTAGGAATTTTGACTTAAAAACTTATTTTAAAAATCTTAGTGTTCGTTGACTGGAATTAAGCTTTATTATTTATGATTAGTAAAAACAGTTTTCACTTAATATAATCTAAAGGCTGATATTAATACAGAATTTTAAAAGATTTAAAACTTCTGATTATAATATTTAAAAATGAAAACAATTCTTGTAAAAATTCATTTCAAAAATCTTTTCTCAAGACAATAGTGTCCTTAATATATCTTATTTATAAAACCAATTAAAAGCTTCCCTAATTAAATAATGTCATAGTTTCATGAAAAAAAGTGACTCACTTATTTCCTGCAACTAGTAATCAATAGAAACATAACCAAACTGCTTTAAATAAAGAATAATAAAGGTATAATTTATTTATAATAGGTAATATAGTTTGAAATATTTAATAATCTATGGGTCCTCCTTTATTTTGAATAACCTTTTCAAACCTTTTTGACATTGACTTGATAAGCTTCTGGCAAATCTCATCTCCAAGCATTGAATTCCATTCGGATATGAAATTCACAATCAAATCCTCTTTGTTGCTCAACTGTTTTCTCAAGAGACTGTACTTTATAATGCTCCATAAGTTTTCTATGGGGTTGAGGTCAGGAGATTGGGGCGGCCATGTCATAACACTCACCTGCTTCTCATCAAAGTATTTCTTCATCAATTTTGATTTGTGACAGGGATCATTATCCTGCATAAAAATGAGCTTGGTGGGGTCGATATGCACCCTTTCAGCAGAAGGGAGCAGACAAGACTCTAAAATTCTCTTGTACTGCTCGCTCCTGAGGGTCTTTTCAATAGGTTTTAAGAAACCAGTTCCATGAAAAGAAAAGCATCCCCCAGAACATTATACTGAATGGATGCTTGACAGTACTTACTGCTAAATTCAAAGAGCTTTCAAAGCTTTTTCTTGGGATTTTAGATTGCTTATCCTTTGAATTTAGGTCAACTTTCGTTTCATCAAAGACAACAACATTTATTAAAAAAAATCAGGTGAGTCACTTTTATCAAACAGCACTGTATGTATGTGCATATATATATATATATATATATATATATATATATATATAGAGGCAACAGTCTGTTTCATGCTAGTGCAATCGTCAGGCAACGATGCCTGACGATTGCACTAGCATGAAACAGTTAAGCTTTTTATTTAATTTTTCTTTTGTTCGAACAAGAGCTTTCTTTTCTGGACAAAGAATGTGTAAAAACTGTCCAAATGTTTTATAGTTCTGAGCAGTAATTTTGACTTATTTTTGAGGATAAGGTTAGCTGTCTTAAATTTTTTATAGTAGATAATTCATTTAATTTTTTTTTTTATTTGGGTAAAAGAAATAAAATTAAAAAATTGAATTAATTATCTACTATAGAAAATTTAAGACAGCTAATCAACACACCAGCTAAGTCAAAATTACAATAAACGAACATTATTCAAATGACCCTTAAGGTACCGTATTCCAGATCAAACCGAATTCATAAATAATTACATCGGTCACACCACTACATGCCTTTTCAGATGCCTTACGTTACACCTATATGACCACAGCTCCATTAGAACTCATTTAAACACACACAAACTTACCAGACTCCATCCGAAACATACTAGTAGAAAATACAAACATAATAACCTCACCCACATATAAAAAAAGATGAAAAATAATGGAAGCCTTAATAATAAAAAAGTAAAAGTCAACTCTTAAATAATATTAACTATAAACTAGGCCACAATGTGCTAACCACGTTCAGAAAATAAAACAGCTATATAACACACTAAAAACATACACATAATGCACACAGTCAATTAAACTGAAAAAATAAAAGCATCCTTGATAATGGCTAAAAGTATAGCCAAAAGCGCTCAGAACTATAGAACATTTAGTTTCTACACACGATATCCCAAAAGAAAGCTCTTGTTCGAACACAAGGAAAATTAAACGAAAAGATTAACTGTAGTACCTTGTCTGTCGTTTTTAATGAAACACACATATATATATATCTATATATGTAATTTCTGATCTTTACCCCCTCCTTCCTCAATATTAAGTATTGTAACAAAAAGAAAAAAAATATAAAACTCTCCCTTCCCTCTCTAAACTCGATCCTAAACTCGATCCTGTCTCTCACACTATTCTTCATCACCCTCTATGTCACCTTTTATGAGCTTAATACTGCCCCTCAAAAGTGTAAATTTTAAATTCATTTTTCGTTTCACCTTTTGAAAATAAAATTCTCTAAATTATAAAAAATGGAGCCTTAAAGTCGTCTGTTTTTCTTTAAATTATTCGTTCTGACTTAACATTGAGCTCTCAGTATTTCATCCTCCTTGGGATATTATCCATAAGGATTACCAATATTTTTGTTACTTATATATATATATATATATATATATATATATATATATATATATATGCACTTACAGGACTTATTAATTATGCTTACCCAATGTTATTTATCAATGCTGAAAAATTAACTTCCATCTTCCATTTTTTTACTTGGTAGTCGACATCAGAACTTATAATACTAAGTAATTACTTAATATGAATTCTTTCCCAATTTTCTTTCTTTCTTTCGCTCTTTTCTTTTTTTTTACATGTTAATAGGAGTAGTTAAGCTCATCATCCGATCCGCAGTCCTTCCATGTCCATTGATTGAACACAAGTAGAGGTTCATCCCTTGTTCCCTGTTCAACATATGGTTTACCAGTTCTTTTTATTTATTTATTTCTCTTACCAAGGCCTCAATGATTTAAATGTCTTAACTCTTTGGTGATTAGACTAACCAGTGGCTGTGACATTCCATTATGAGAGTACCAGGTTGGCAGCTGCTTCCAACTGGTCATTAGGAGCCCAAACTCTTTGGCAGTGCTGAGAGAGGCTGCTCCAATCAACAGTTGCATAAATATCAGAGTATCTGTAGTGCCATGTTGCACATGGGTAGGGGTCCCTGCGTGTATTTCCGGTGAGCAACCCTGAGGCCACATTATGCTCTGCTCTCAGCTACATACTGATTGGTTCGTATTGCCATTGACAACAACAGGTCGTGACAATTATGGTGGTCTTTTTCCTCCCTCTCCTTAAAACATAACTGAAAAGAAATAAAACTAAATCAGCTAACAAAAAAAAAAGTAGCCACCATCTTTCTCTCTTCGAAATTCGAAGTATCTGTTCCAACTTCAGCAGCATTGAATCCTTCCTTCTGGAATGGTCGTCAGATATCTTTACCCTTTGTGAAGCCAACTTGAATTCTTCCATTGTAACCAATAAATCCTTGGTTGCAGGTATCTTCCCATTATCCAAAAAGATTCCAACATTCACATGCATGGCTTTGGTGTTCACATCCAGGATAATCTGCCGATGACCAGAGAATTGTATCTCAAGATTGCTGACTACTCTTTCGTGTGCTTCCATCTTTTGTTACTAAACTCTGTTAGCTATCTCTTTTTCCGTTATCGCTCCACCTCTTCGGATGCCTGCAGTATATTAGACCCAACAGCTGACAGTATAGAAAAGGCACTTTCTCTCCATCCATCTGTGAAACATTCTAAAACGTACTGACATTGCTGCTATACAAACATTAAATTTTTCTATTGCTTAATCTCTCATTCAAATCATGGACTTCCCTACTCGTTTCCCTAGCCAAACCAAGCAACATGCTTCTCTATTGGATCGATTTCTTACCTTATCTTAAGTACTGATATCTTCCTTCCAAGCATCCATTAAACAGCGACCCCTATCCATAAGACCTCTTTCTGTTACCAGCACACTGATTGGGACTCATTCTGAGATTTTCTGTGTGACGCCCTTTGAACTGACATCTTTAACCTCACAATAGAAAACTGTGCCACTAAGGTTTCTTCCTGGGTCAAAACTGGCATGGACGCTTTCATCCTGCAATCTTCTCCATGGCTCACACCAGCATTCTTGACTGCCAGAACACACAGGAACCATTATTTCCAGCTATACCAGCAGCACAGCTCTCATTGTAACATTCCTATCTGCTCCCGCTCCAAATCTTCTGTAACCCCCTTGCCTTGATCGACCCACTGTCTTTCTCTTTCTCCACATCCTCCCCTTTACCACACCTATCTGCTCTTCCTCCAACCCTTCGTTAACCCCTTGCATGATACTGGCCTCCAGCCATGCTTGGGATGATACGCTGAAAAAAAAAATATCCTGGGTAAGATGATAGACTATGTCCAGCAGTAAGCCATCTGTAACTTGTAAAAATTTAAATGCAATGTCAATTGCTATCTACCGCCATCCTGATTATTCTTTCCTCTTCCAGCTCTTTATTAATGTTTCTGTTCTTAATTCTTCCACACCCAGTAACCCCTTGTGTCTTAGTGGCTTGACTGCCTTGCTTGTGGAACTCCCTTCTGGCTCCATGCGTTCCAGCCAACTTTAATCTTCAAATATTTAAATGCAATGTCAATCGCTACCTACTGTCCTCCTGATTAATATTTCCTCTTCCCGCTCATTATTAATGTTTCTGTTCCTAATTCTTCCACACCCAGTAACCCCTTGTGTCTTAGTGGCTTTACTGCCTTACTTGTGGAACTCTCTTCTGTCTCCATGCTTTCCAGCCAACTTTAATCTTCAAATATTTAAATGCAATGTCAATAGCTACCTACTGTCCTCCTGATTAATCTTTCCTCTTCCCGCTCATTATTAATGTTTCTGTTCCTAATTCTTCCACACCGAGTAACCCCTATTGTCTTAGTGGCTTTACTGCCTTGCTTGTGGAACACCCTTCCGGCTCCATGCTTTCCAGCCAACTTTAATCCTCAAATATTTAAATGCAATATCAATTACTATCTGCTGTCCTCCTGATTACTCTTACTACTTCCTGCTCATTATTAATGTTGCTGTTCCTAATTCTTCCACTCCCAGTAACCCCTTGTGTCTTAGTGTCTTTAGTGCCTTGCTTGAGGAACTCCCCTCCGGCTCCATGCTTTCCAGCCAACTTTAATCTTCAAATATTTAAATGCAATGTCAATCACTACCTACTGTCCTCCTGATTAATCTTTCCTCTTCTCGCACATTATTAATGTTTCTGTTCATAATTCTTCCACACCCAATAACCCCTTGTGTCTTAGTGGCTTTACTGCCTTACTTGTGGAACTGTCTACTGGCTCCATGCTTTCCAGCCAACTTAAATCTTCAAATATTTAAATGCAATGTCAATCGCTACCTACTGTCCTCCTGATTAATCTTTCCTCTTCCCGCTCATTATTAATGTTTCTGTTCCTAATTCTTCCACACCCAGTAACCCCTTGTGTCTTAGTGTCTTTACTGCCTTGCTTGTGGAACTCCCTTCCGGCTCCATGCTTTCCAGCCAACGTTAATCTTCAAATATTTAAATGCAATATCAATTACTATCTGCTGTCCTCGTGATTAATCTTTCCTCATCCCACTCATTATTAATGTTTCTGTTCCTAATTCTTCCACACCCAGTAACACCTTGTGTCTTAGTGGCTTTACTGCCTTGTTTGTGGAACTCCCTTCCGGCACCATGCTTTCCAGCCAACTTTAATCTTCAAATATTTAAATGCATTGTCAACCGCTACCTACTGTCCTCCTGACTAATCTTTCCTCTTCCCGCTCATTATTAATGTTTCTGTTCCTAATTCTTCCACACCGAGTAACCCCTTGTGTCTTAGTGGCTTTACTGCCTTGCTTGTGGAACTCCCTTCCGGCTCCATGCTTTCCAGCCAACATTAATCCTCAAATATTTAAATGCAATATCAATTACTATCTGCTGTCCTCCTGATTACTCTTTCTACTTCCTGCTCATTATTAATGTTTCTGTTCCTAATTCTTCCACACCCAGTAACCCCTTGTGTCTTAGTGGCTTGACTACCTGGATTGTGGAACTCCCTTCCGGCTCCATGCTTTCCAGCCAACTTTAATCTTCAAATATTTAAATGCAATATCAATTACTATCTGCAGTCCTCCTGATTACTCTTACTACTTCCTGCTCATTATTAATGTTTCTGTTCCTAATTCTTTCACACCCAGTAACCCCATGTGTCTTAGTGGCTTTACTGCCTTACTTGTGGAACTCTCTTCTGGCTCCATACTTTCCAGCCAACGTTAATCCTCAAATATTTAAATGCAATGTCAATCGCTACCTACTGTCCTCCTGATTACTCTTTCCTCTTCCTGCTCATTATTAATGTTTCTGTTCCTAATTCTGCCACACCCAGTAACCCCTTGTGTCTTAGTGGCTTTACTGCCTTACTTGTGGAACTCTCTTCTGGCTCCATGATTTCCAGCCAACTTTAATCTTCAAATATTTAAATGCAATGTCAATCGCTACCTACTGTCCTCCTGATTAATCTTTCCTCTTCCCGCTCATTATTAATGTTTCTGTTCCTAATTCTTCCACACCCAGTAACCCCTTGTGTCTTAGTGGCTTTACTGCCTTGCTTGTGGAACTCCTTTCCGGCCCCATGCTTTCCAGCCAACTTTAAACTTCAAATATTTAAATGCAATATCAATTACTATCTGCTGTCCTCCTGATTAATCTTTCCTATTCCTGCTCATTATTAATGTTTCTGTTCCTAATTCTTCCACACCCAGTAACTCCTTGTGTCTTAGTGTCTTTACTGCCTTGCTTGTGGAACTCCCTTCCGGCTCCATGCTTTCCAGCCAACTTTAATCTTCAAATATTTAAATGCATTGTCAACCGCTACCTACTGTCCTCCTGACTAATCTTTCCTCTTCCCGCTCATTATTAATGTTTCTGTTCCTAATTCTTCCACACACAGTAACCCCTTGTGTCTTAGTGTCTTTACTGCCTGGCTTGTGGAACTCCCTTCCGGCTCCATGCTTTCCAGCCAACTTTAATCTTCAAATATTTAAATGCAATGTCAATCGCTACCTACTGTCCTCCTGATTAATCTTTCCTCTTCCCGCTCATTATTAATGTTTCTGTTCCTAATTCTTCCACACCCAGTAACCCCTTGTGTCTTAGCGTCTTTACTGCCTTGCTTGAGGAACTCCCCTCCGGCTCCATGCTTTCCAGCCAACTTTAATCTTCAAATATTTAAATGCAATGTCAATCGCTACCTACTGTCCTGCTGATTAATCTTTCCTCTTCCCACTCATTATTAATGTTTCTGTTTCTAATTCTTCCACACCCAGTAACCCCTTGTGTCTTACAGGCTTCACTGCCGTATTTGTGGAACTCCCTTCTGGCTCCATGCTTTCCAGTCAATTTTAATCTTCAAATATTTAAATGCAATGTCAATCGCTACCTACTGTCCTCCTGATTAATCTTTCCTCTTCCCGCTCATTATTAATGTTTCTGTTCCTAATTCTTCCACACCCAGTAACCCCTTGTGTCTTAGTGGCTTTACTGCCTTGCTTGTGGAACTCCCATCTGGCTCCATGCTTTCCAGCCAACTTTAATCTTCAAATATTTAAATGCAATGTCAATTGCTACCTACTGTCCTCCTGATTAATCTTTCCTCTTCCCACTCATTATTAATGTTTCTGTTCCTAATTCTGCCACACCCAGTAACCCCTTGTGTCTTAGTGTCTTTACTGCCTGGCTTGTGGAACTCCCTTCCGGCTCCATGCTTTCCAGCCAACTTTAATCTTCAAATATTTAAATGCAATGTCAATCGCTACCTACTGTCATCCTGATTAATCTTTCCTCTTCCCGCTCATTATTAATGTTTCTGTTCATAATTCTTCCACACCCAGTAACCCCTTGTGTCTTAGTGTTTTTACTGCCTGGCTTGTGGAACTCCCTTCTGGCTCCATGCTTTCCAGCCAACTTTAATCTTCAAATATTTAAATGCAATGTCAATCGCTACCTACTGTCCTCCTGATTAATCTTTCCTCTTCCCGCTCATTATTAATGTTTCTGTTCCTAATTCTTCCACACCCAGTAAACCCTTGTGTCTTAGTGTCTTTACTGCCTTGCTTGAGGAACTCCCCTCCGGCTCCATGCTTTGCAGCAAGCTTTAATCTTCAAATATTTAAATGCAATGTCAATCGCCACCTACTGTCCTCCTGATTAATCTTTCCTCTTCCCGCTCATTATTAATGTTTCTGTTCCTAATTCTTCCACACCTAGTAACCCCTTGTGTCTTAGTGTCTTTACTGCCTTGCTTGTGGAACTCCCTTCCGGCTCCATGCTTTCCAGCCAACTTTAATCTTCAAATATTTAAATGCAATATCAATTACTATCTGCTGTCCTCCTGATTAATCTTTCCTCTTCCCACTCATTATTAATGTTTCTGTTCCTAATTCTTCCACACCCAGTAACCCCTTGTGTCTTAGTGGCTTGACTACCTGGATTGTGGAACTCCCTTCCGGCTCCATGCTTTCCAGCCAACTTTAATCTTCAAATATTTAAATGCAATATCAATTACTATCTGCAGTCCTCCTGATTACTCTTACTACTTCCTGCTCATTATTAATGTTTCTGTTCCTAATTCTTTCACACCCAGTAACCCCATGTGTCTTAGTGGCTTTACTGCCTTACTTGTGGAACTCTCTTCTGGCTCCATACTTTCCAGCCAACGTTAATCCTCAAATATTTAAATGCAATGTCAATCGCTACCTACTGTCCTCCTGATTACTCTTTCCTCTTCCTGCTCATTATTAATGTTTCTGTTCCTAATTCTGCCACACCCAGTAACCCCTTGTGTCTTAGTGGCTTTACTGCCTTACTTGTGGAACTCTCTTCTGGCTCCATGATTTCCAGCCAACTTTAATCTTCAAATATTTAAATGCAATGTCAATCGCTACCTACTGTCCTCCTGATTAATCTTTCCTCTTCCCGCTCATTATTAATGTTTCTGTTCCTAATTCTTCCACACCCAGTAACCCCTTGTGTCTTAGTGGCTTTACTGCCTTGCTTGTGGAACTCCTTTCCGGCCCCATGCTTTCCAGCCAACTTTAAACTTCAAATATTTAAATGCAATATCAATTACTATCTGCTGTCCTCCTGATTAATCTTTCCTATTCCTGCTCATTATTAATGTTTCTGTTCCTAATTCTTCCACACCCAGTAACTCCTTGTGTCTTAGTGTCTTTACTGCCTTGCTTGTGGAACTCCCTTCCGGCTCCATGCTTTCCAGCCAACTTTAATCTTCAAATATTTAAATGCATTGTCAACCGCTACCTACTGTCCTCCTGACTAATCTTTCCTCTTCCCGCTCATTATTAATGTTTCTGTTCCTAATTCTTCCACACACAGTAACCCCTTGTGTCTTAGTGTCTTTACTGCCTTGCTTGTGGAACTCCCTTCCGGCTCCATGCTTTCCAGCCAACTTTAATCTTCAAATATTTAAATGCAATATCAATTACTATCTGCTGTCCTCCTGATTAATCTTTCCTCTTCCCACTCATTATTAATGTTTCTGTTCCTAATTCTTCCACACCCAGTAACCCCTTTTGACTTAGTGGCTTTACTGCCTTGCTTGTGGAACTCCCTTCCGGCTCCATGCTTTCCAGCCAACTTTAAACTTCAAATATTTAAATGCAATATCAATTACTATCTGCTGTCTTCCTGATTACTCTTTCTACTTCCTGCTCATTATTAATGTTTCTGTTCATAATTCTTTCACACCCAGTAACCCCTTGTGTCTTAGTGGCTTTACTGCCTTACTTGTGGAACTCTCTTCTGGCTCCATGCTTTCCAGCCAACTTTAATCTTCAAATATTTAAATGCAATGTCAATCGCTACCTACTGTCCTCCTGATTAATCTTTCCTCTTCCCGCTCATTATTAATGTTTCTGTTCCTAATTCTTCCACACCCAGTAACCCCTTGTGTCTTAGTGGCTTTACTGCCTTGCTTGTGGAACTCTCTTCCGGTTCCATGCTTTCCAGCCAACTTTAATCTTCAAATATTTAAATGCAATGTCAATCGCTACCTACTGTCCTCCTGATTAATCTTTCCTCTTCCCGCTCATTATTAATGTTTCTGTTCCTAATTCTTCCACACCCAGTAACCCCTTGTGTCTTAGTGTCTTTACTGCCTTGCTTGTGGAACTCCCTTCCGGCTCCATGCTTTCCAGCCAACGTTAATCTTCAAATATTTAAATGCAATATCAATTACTATCTGCTGTCCTCGTGATTAATCTTTCCTCATCCCACTCATTATTAATGTTTCTGTTCCTAATTCTTCCACACCCAGTAACACCTTGTGTCTTAGTGGCTTTACTGCCTTGTTTGTGGAACTCCCTTCCGGCACCATGCTTTCCAGCCAACTTTAATCTTCAAATATTTAAATGCATTGTCAACCGCTACCTACTGTCCTCCTGACTAATCTTTCCTCTTCCCGCTCATTATTAATGTTTCTGTTCCTAATTCTTCCACACCGAGTAACCCCTTGTGTCTTAGTGGCTTTACTGCCTTGCTTGTGGAACTCCCTTCCGGCTCCATGCTTTCCAGCCAACATTAATCCTCAAATATTTAAATGCAATATCAATTACTATCTGCTGTCCTCCTGATTACTCTTTCTACTTCCTGCTCATTATTAATGTTTCTGTTCCTAATTCTTCCACACCCAGTAACCCCTTGTGTCTTAGTGGCTTGACTACCTGGATTGTGGAACTCCCTTCCGGCTCCATGCTTTCCAGCCAACTTTAATCTTCAAATATTTAAATGCAATATCAATTACTATCTGCAGTCCTCCTGATTACTCTTACTACTTCCTGCTCATTATTAATGTTTCTGTTCCTAATTCTTTCACACCCAGTAACCCCATGTGTCTTAGTGGCTTTACTGCCTTACTTGTGGAACTCTCTTCTGGCTCCATACTTTCCAGCCAACGTTAATCCTCAAATATTTAAATGCAATGTCAATCGCTACCTACTGTCCTCCTGATTACTCTTTCCTCTTCCTGCTCATTATTAATGTTTCTGTTCCTAATTCTGCCACACCCAGTAACCCCTTGTGTCTTAGTGGCTTTACTGCCTTACTTGTGGAACTCTCTTCTGGCTCCATGATTTCCAGCCAACTTTAATCTTCAAATATTTAAATGCAATGTCAATCGCTACCTACTGTCCTCCTGATTAATCTTTCCTCTTCCCGCTCATTATTAATGTTTCTGTTCCTAATTCTTCCACACCCAGTAACCCCTTGTGTCTTAGTGGCTTTACTGCCTTGCTTGTGGAACTCCTTTCCGGCCCCATGCTTTCCAGCCAACTTTAAACTTCAAATATTTAAATGCAATATCAATTACTATCTGCTGTCCTCCTGATTAATCTTTCCTATTCCTGCTCATTATTAATGTTTCTGTTCCTAATTCTTCCACACCCAGTAACTCCTTGTGTCTTAGTGTCTTTACTGCCTTGCTTGTGGAACTCCCTTCCGGCTCCATGCTTTCCAGCCAACTTTAATCTTCAAATATTTAAATGCATTGTCAACCGCTACCTACTGTCCTCCTGACTAATCTTTCCTCTTCCCGCTCATTATTAATGTTTCTGTTCCTAATTCTTCCACACACAGTAACCCCTTGTGTCTTAGTGTCTTTACTGCCTGGCTTGTGGAACTCCCTTCCGGCTCCATGCTTTCCAGCCAACTTTAATCTTCAAATATTTAAATGCAATGTCAATCGCTACCTACTGTCCTCCTGATTAATCTTTCCTCTTCCCGCTCATTATTAATGTTTCTGTTCCTAATTCTTCCACACCCAGTAACCCCTTGTGTCTTAGCGTCTTTACTGCCTTGCTTGAGGAACTCCCCTCCGGCTCCATGCTTTCCAGCCAACTTTAATCTTCAAATATTTAAATGCAATGTCAATCGCTACCTACTGTCCTGCTGATTAATCTTTCCTCTTCCCACTCATTATTAATGTTTCTGTTTCTAATTCTTCCACACCCAGTAACCCCTTGTGTCTTACAGGCTTCACTGCCGTATTTGTGGAACTCCCTTCTGGCTCCATGCTTTCCAGTCAATTTTAATCTTCAAATATTTAAATGCAATGTCAATCGCTACCTACTGTCCTCCTGATTAATCTTTCCTCTTCCCGCTCATTATTAATGTTTCTGTTCCTAATTCTTCCACACCCAGTAACCCCTTGTGTCTTAGTGGCTTTACTGCCTTGCTTGTGGAACTCCCATCTGGCTCCATGCTTTCCAGCCAACTTTAATCTTCAAATATTTAAATGCAATGTCAATTGCTACCTACTGTCCTCCTGATTAATCTTTCCTCTTCCCACTCATTATTAATGTTTCTGTTCCTAATTCTGCCACACCCAGTAACCCCTTGTGTCTTAGTGTCTTTACTGCCTGGCTTGTGGAACTCCCTTCCGGCTCCATGCTTTCCAGCCAACTTTAATCTTCAAATATTTAAATGCAATGTCAATCGCTACCTACTGTCATCCTGATTAATCTTTCCTCTTCCCGCTCATTATTAATGTTTCTGTTCATAATTCTTCCACACCCAGTAACCCCTTGTGTCTTAGTGTTTTTACTGCCTGGCTTGTGGAACTCCCTTCTGGCTCCATGCTTTCCAGCCAACTTTAATCTTCAAATATTTAAATGCAATGTCAATCGCTACCTACTGTCCTCCTGATTAATCTTTCCTCTTCCCGCTCATTATTAATGTTTCTGTTCCTAATTCTTCCACACCCAGTAAACCCTTGTGTCTTAGTGTCTTTACTGCCTTGCTTGAGGAACTCCCCTCCGGCTCCATGCTTTGCAGCAAGCTTTAATCTTCAAATATTTAAATGCAATGTCAATCGCCACCTACTGTCCTCCTGATTAATCTTTCCTCTTCCCGCTCATTATTAATGTTTCTGTTCCTAATTCTTCCACACCTAGTAACCCCTTGTGTCTTAGTGTCTTTACTGCCTTGCTTGTGGAACTCCCTTCCGGCTCCATGCTTTCCAGCCAACTTTAATCTTCAAATATTTAAATGCAATATCAATTACTATCTGCTGTCCTCCTGATTAATCTTTCCTCTTCCCACTCATTATTAATGTTTCTGTTCCTAATTCTTCCACACCCAGTAACCCCTTGTGTCTTAGTGGCTTGACTACCTGGATTGTGGAACTCCCTTCCGGCTCCATGCTTTCCAGCCAACTTTAATCTTCAAATATTTAAATGCAATATCAATTACTATCTGCAGTCCTCCTGATTACTCTTACTACTTCCTGCTCATTATTAATGTTTCTGTTCCTAATTCTTTCACACCCAGTAACCCCATGTGTCTTAGTGGCTTTACTGCCTTACTTGTGGAACTCTCTTCTGGCTCCATACTTTCCAGCCAACGTTAATCCTCAAATATTTAAATGCAATGTCAATCGCTACCTACTGTCCTCCTGATTACTCTTTCCTCTTCCTGCTCATTATTAATGTTTCTGTTCCTAATTCTGCCACACCCAGTAACCCCTTGTGTCTTAGTGGCTTTACTGCCTTACTTGTGGAACTCTCTTCTGGCTCCATGATTTCCAGCCAACTTTAATCTTCAAATATTTAAATGCAATGTCAATCGCTACCTACTGTCCTCCTGATTAATCTTTCCTCTTCCCGCTCATTATTAATGTTTCTGTTCCTAATTCTTCCACACCCAGTAACCCCTTGTGTCTTAGTGGCTTTACTGCCTTGCTTGTGGAACTCCTTTCCGGCCCCATGCTTTCCAGCCAACTTTAAACTTCAAATATTTAAATGCAATATCAATTACTATCTGCTGTCCTCCTGATTAATCTTTCCTATTCCTGCTCATTATTAATGTTTCTGTTCCTAATTCTTCCACACCCAGTAACTCCTTGTGTCTTAGTGTCTTTACTGCCTTGCTTGTGGAACTCCCTTCCGGCTCCATGCTTTCCAGCCAACTTTAATCTTCAAATATTTAAATGCATTGTCAACCGCTACCTACTGTCCTCCTGACTAATCTTTCCTCTTCCCGCTCATTATTAATGTTTCTGTTCCTAATTCTTCCACACACAGTAACCCCTTGTGTCTTAGTGTCTTTACTGCCTTGCTTGTGGAACTCCCTTCCGGCTCCATGCTTTCCAGCCAACTTTAATCTTCAAATATTTAAATGCAATATCAATTACTATCTGCTGTCCTCCTGATTAATCTTTCCTCTTCCCACTCATTATTAATGTTTCTGTTCCTAATTCTTCCACACCCAGTAACCCCTTTTGACTTAGTGGCTTTACTGCCTTGCTTGTGGAACTCCCTTCCGGCTCCATGCTTTCCAGCCAACTTTAAACTTCAAATATTTAAATGCAATATCAATGACTATCTGCTGTCTTCCTGATTACTCTTTCTACTTCCTGCTCATTATTAATGTTTCTGTTCATAATTCTTTCACACCCAGTAACCCCTTGTGTCTTAGTGGCTTTACTGCCTTACTTGTGGAACTCTCTTCTGGCTCCATGCTTTCCAGCCAACTTTAATCTTCAAATATTTAAATGCAATGTCAATCGCTACCTACTGTCCTCCTGATTAATCTTTCCTCTTCCCGCTCATTATTAATGTTTCTGTTCCTAATTCTTCCACACCCAGTAACCCCTTGTGTCTTAGTGGCTTTACTGCCTTGCTTGTGGAACTCTCTTCCGGTTCCATGCTTTCCAGCCAACTTTAATCTTCAAATATTTAAATGCAATGTCAATCGCTACCTACTGTCCTCCTGATTAATCTTTGCTCTTCCCACTCATTATTAATGTTTCTGTTCCTAATTCATCCACACCCAGTAACCTCTTGTGTCTTATTGGCTTTACTGCCTTGCTTGTGGAACTCCCTTTCGGCTCCATCCTTTATAACCAACTTTAATCTTCAAATATTTAAATGCTATGTTAATCGCTATCTACTGTCCTCCTAATTAATTTATTTAAAATGTTGACAGATCTAATGCTGTTCTATGAGGACTTTATCTGTAAGATATAATTGAAGAAAATGACACCAGAACCTTTCTTATATAATTTTCAAGTACTCAATAATCTTAAAAATTTAGGAAAATATTCTCTGTAATGTAATGCTGCAGATACTTTGGGTTTAAATTTGCTATCGTTATCGCTCTTGTTTTCTGATAATGGTGTCCATATCTGCAAATTCCGCATGTTTATACACATACAAAAACAAAAATAAATTTATAATTCTTTTAAAAATATTGGTGTTTGATGATTTGTACTGAGCTATTCCATTTATGATTAGTAAATATACTTTTTACTTAGAATATCTAAAAGGCTGAAATTAATACAGAATTAAACTTCATAAATTATTCTAAAAAAAGAAATTAAAGCAATTCTTGTAACAATTCATTATTCATCAAAAAAAATTTTGCTTAAGACAATATTGTCCTTAATATATCTTACTTATCAAAGCAATTAAAATTTTTTTTTATTAACTAATGTCTTAGTTTTATCGCATTTTTTATTTTTCAATTCATAACAGATCAGGAGTGGCCAGAATTTTAATTTCTCCAAATTTCTTAAAATTAAGGGGTGGGGTAACAGATGTAAAAATATATATATTTTTTACAAAGATTTTATAAAAATATTTTTAAAAATTTCATTCATTTGTGAATAAGTCCTGAAAATTTCCTTAAATCCAACAATTATTGGATTTTTGCAAGAATTTCCAAAATAATGTGTTTTTCACTGCAAAAAAGACGCTAAAATTTCCTCTTTGCAAGAAAAACAAAATTTTTTTAATCAAAATTTATGCTACAAAAGATTTTAAAAATTAATAAAATAATGAAAAAATACTTTCGTCTTTCCTTTCAATAACATAAACTAAACATTTTGGCAATAAAACTTTCTTTTAAATGCTTTTCAATTAAGAAGATTTATAAATTTAATATTTCATTATTCTGATAATTTTGTGTATGGGTCGACCATATCTACAAAGATTGGCACGTTTATACACATATAAAAAATTCAAAATTTTTTAAAAAATATTAATATTTGATGATTTGTGCAGTCCAGTTTGTAATAAAATTTACTATTATTAATTATTAATTTATTGGCTTTCGTGGGGGGCGGGGGGCAATTTTTACTAAGTAAATTGACCTACCCCCCCACATACACACACCCCTAAGAAAGCCAAAACAAACTCATATGACGTTAGAAAAATTTAAAAACAAAAATATTCGTAATTTAGAATGTTTAATAATTAATATCGATAATAATGATAGATGAAAAAAAACTCCAGATAACGAATTTCAATTTTTATTTTTTTTTTTACCGGATACAAATATATTTGTTTTGGCTTCCGTAGATGGCGGGGGGGGGGGCTATTTATAGCGCAAATTAAGCCCGCCATTATCAATAACATTTCATCCCCCCCTTTTAATATTCGTAAATGTGTAAAAACTAAAGTAAAAAGGAATTGAAAAAAATATTATTTCTGTTGAGAGCTGATCATAATCGTTATATACAAAGAACTCTACCCTTGCGTTATTTAGTCATCTCTTCATATTTAATATTTAGGTCCCTAACAATCCTAAAGATCTGCGACATGTAGGGGGTCAGAGGTATTTTTGAATTATAACTGCTGTTGGTCCACTACTGACGTAAATGTGGCTTTAAACAACTCAAAAAGAAAGAAAAAAAACGTAAAAATTAAAACAAAGTTACTAAATATAATAAATATTTAGTTACTATCTTTTTTTGTACTATTCAAGAACTAGTTCAGTTACATTTATTTAAAAAAATATATTAATTATTTAAACGTCGGTTAAAACCCAATTAAAAAAGAAAAAAGAAAAGGAAAGAAGATTAAACAGAATAAAAAATCAAAATCATTGTAAATTATAACAAATAACTTATTCCAGCAGCAAAGAAAGGGTCTGAGGGTCTGCTACAGAATCTCTACACTCTGATATGAGTCCAGAAAAATAAAATAACAATCGTACATTTTTAAATAATTTAGTTTGTTTTTTTGTAGTTGTTGTTACTGCTTATTTACTTGCTGCGTAGAAATTAAATTCTCTTTTCTTTTTCATGGGTGATTTCTCTTATTTTGGTTTTGGTGAATAAATATTTTCGGTCTTATAAAAAGAGACGTCTTTTTTTTTTACCAAACATCTGTTTGAAATTAAAAACTTACTTTTCTGTTTTGTTTGAGTCCTTTTTTCACAACCGTCTCTATCATTTTCAAGAACATCCAGTCAATTTGGGGAATGTTAATTTCAAATTTAAACACCCATGTATCATGTAAGTGGTGACAGCATGTGTACAAGTGTTTCGCAGAGTTTGACAACACTAGAAACCGAGTACACAAATATTTCATTTTCTACGCACCGTGTCCCTTCATGACGTGGTTGAACATGACCGATAACTTGGACAGCTTTTTACCAAGAACCACTACTTTGTGGAACAGACTCCTGAGAGGGTAATTCCTTTAAATCAAGATTTAACTGTTACTTTTCTTACATATCCTCATGAACTGCACTTCTTACCTCCTTGTCTAATGTGAATCAACCTCAGTAACACTTAACTTTGGCTTTGGGTTTTGCAATAGGTTTTTTTTTGTTTTTTTTTTTAATAATATCACCCCAAGCAAGGCCGGAGGCCACTATCACGCAAAGGGTTAAAGAAGGGTTGGAGTAATAGGGGAACAATTAGTAAAATAATTATTTTAATTATCTAAGGAATGGTGATTGGCAGTGCACCACCACACATATGAAGTGTGATCTATCTATTTCTTGAAACAACTCAGCCATAACTATGAACAGGGCTATAATAACTGCAACATGTTAGTCATGGCAAACTTCACATTGTCTAATATACATTTTTTTACTTTTTAATTGTTTGATTGTTACATTTTTTTAATTGTCTAATATACATTTTGAACTTTCTTAATAACCCCTTGTCTAATTTCGCGGATTTTGACGTCATTACGTGGTTTTGCTTTTTTTTGGTGGGGGGGGTCCAAATCTGTGAATTTGTTTTTCTCATGCTAAGTTTCGAAAAAACGCGATATAAAATTCAGTATTTTCTTCATCCTGAATATGCTAAAATTCTTCAACTTTTTAAGAAAAAATCTCAAGTTGATATTAAAAATTGTCACAAGAAAACATTGTTGACTTTTTTTAAAGATGGAATGAATGATTATGACGCATCTCTAATTTCTATTTAATTTAGTCTCACCCCCTTCAGGCTGTAGCCAAAATTGTACATTGTTTTTATGTCATGGGTAGGATCCCTATAAATATGCGGTATTGTGGTATCTGTTGGATCGAATGGTGATGGATGAATTCTTGTGGTGATATAGTAAATTGTAATGAATGAATGGGTCCCGAATCAGATTAACTAGGTTTAGGATATTCAATATTGACTGGCCTAACCCGACTTCCATTTCGGTCTTGTGCCAAAATTGTAATTATATTACAATAAAAAATTATTGTATTTATTTTCAATTTTTCTAGTTGAATTGTTCACCTCTATTGCATATGATCCATTAATTTATATAATTGGGTTACAATAAAATTTGTATTTTATATGAATATTACTTTATGAAAGCTGAGAATAGTAGAGTGAGGGCGTATCATTATATTTGGAGGGTGGGGGCTATCATAGATTCGGGGAAGCACTAGATTCTTACACCGGCTCTGTGAAAGACCAATTTCTCAGAAAAATGATATATCATTTCATGAATGAGAACGTTTAGATTCTGACACCAGCACTGAAACTAAAAAAAGAATAAACATATATAAAATATATTACATAAAAATATATTTTTCAAAAAAATGTAGAACCTAAATATAGCTTGGTAAAAAGATCCGGCCTTCTTCAAGTGGTTGGAACATCGAACTGAATCCTTTATTTCGCTCACGTTTAATGTATGCCAGTTTTCAGTTTATCTCCTGTTAATTTCCCTCTCCAAGTTCTCCACTGCATTAACCAGGTATTGAACTCACACTCTTTGGGTCCTGTCATCGGATGTAACTAATGACTTTATCCCCTGTGCCATGTGCCATTCAGGACATCTGTATATGAATTTCTGGGACTTTTAAACCTATGTCTTCAGCAACCGTTTTTACCAGTGCTCATATTGCAATTTTTGCTGTTATTATTGCGTGTTATTTACCAGAGCTCATATTGCAATTTTCGTTGTTATTATTGTTGCTTTTCTCTGACACTCCTTAATATTGGTTCCCATATTCATTTCTATGCTTGGTCGACTCAGGAGATTTTTGTGGCCTTGGGAACTAGAACAGTCTACCCTAGTGAGCGAAATAAAGGGTTCAGTTCGACATTCCAACCATCTGAAGAAGGCCAGAGCGTACAACGGCCCAAACATTGTAATAAATATGTCAACAAAGATAAGGACGATAGTCCGAATAATGTAAATAGTGTACATGATGCCTCATGTCAGAAATATAGACAGATATTGGAATTCTTTGTCGAAAGAAACAGGTGGTATATTCCGATGTTAATTATGTTCGTTCCTTAGTTCTTACGGTGAAATCACGCTGAAGATAACGGTTCTCGCTTGATTACCAAAGTTAAGATATTTCGAGCCCGGTCAGTACTTAAATGGGGAATCTGCTTTGTAATATCGGGTACTTTAAGTAACCTTCTACAATCCGAAATAATCCACAAAGGGTTGATAAGTCGTGTTACCGGATTGCTGGTATATTTGGGTATATATTTAGTCACTATGATGCACGTGACCGAGTGGTTAGAACATTAGAACTCAGATCAGTTGGCGATCCCAGGGTGCGGCACCTTTGGAAAGTGCCTGAAAAACTATACCACGGGTTGACTCAAGCCTTGTGAGTGAAAGTGGGTAAACAGAACCCTTGAATAGCTGTACTAGCACGAAGCCACACGTCATTGTACAAGATGGTTTGAGCGTGCTGGCCTTGTTCAGATTGTTGATCACGCTAGATAACACGCTCTTTACTAGAAACTGTAGCTAAGGTCTGCTCGGCATAGTTGCAGTATAAACCACAGTGGTTGTTGATCAAACACAAATGCGCCTGAGCAAGCGTCTGCAATAGGGATTGGCTAGCCGCCCTAGTAGATTGGGTATCCTTGAATACGAGTGGCCAGCTATACATACATGATGTTGTAGTAATCAACACTTTGGAGAGTAAATATTTTGGGGCTCCTGTAAAATTTTTCCCGCAAACAATATTGGCGGACTCAAATGTGAGTCCAGGTAAAAAATAAGTACACAAAATAGCAAAAAAAGACAATACATCCATTAACAGAAGAATTACATGTGACGAAATGAAAAAAAAATTCAATTTTTTTCATTTCGTCACATGTAATTCTTTTGTGTGTGTGTGTGTGTGTGTGTGTAACAAGCGTGTGTGTGAAAGTATGAAAGTCATGAGAGAAAACCATGCAAATGAATGTGCCTCTGTTGGGGATATTTTTTCCCACGTGCGACACCATTTTATAACAAGTTGTGAAAAAAGAAAAAATAGATTAGGGAGATAAAGGTAATCTTTTTTTTATAGGTTTTAGGAGCGTTCCATCAAGGCGTTGGGATAATCCGCAAGATTCCCGCCAGACGGGGAGAATTTTATTCTGTCCATAAAGTTCGCACATGTTTGTGCTGCCTACCGTAGGCTGAAAAGAAAAGAGTTTTTCAATGAACTCCTCACAGTGGGAGATTTTTGAGAAAATTCAATATGTACCCACCTTTTCAATATATATTTAGGCTGTGTACCTTTAAAAAATCTTCATAATAGACCACCATTTTTTTTTTTCAGAATTTGTTGTGGGGTCAATCACATCATGCCAGCAGGGATAGCCTCGTGTTCACAGGAATAAAAACATACACAGAAATAACACTAAAAGCAAGTTAAATTGCATATTAAAATCATACAATTTATTTTTTGCATACATGCATGTGTATTTTAGTTACATGTGTTTTAATCATCTATGTGATAAAAGGAAGAAGTCACTTCGTATTATAACAAGCAATGTCCCGAGGAGAGATGGACGGTTTCACTTTCCAACGGTCGTTAACGAAGAGCCTGAATTCAACGTCTTTTCGCGAGAAGTCAGTTTTCAGGCAGGAAAACTTTCTGTTTTATTCAGGGAGACATTTTACTATTTTGATTTATTTAATTTAAACAAAATTTTAATGTCACGTGTTTATTTTATTTTATTCAAAATTATAGTTTTTTTATTATTATTATTATTTTATTTTTATTTATTAAACATAATAATGTCCCTAAACCGTAATGGATGAGATGCATTTTAATGCTTAAAAAATGAAAGAAAAAAAATGAATATTAGATGATTAAAAAGGTAAAAAAATGTATATTAGACAATTTAAAAAAGTAAAAAATGTATATTAGACAATTAAAAAAGTGAAAAATGTATATTAGACAATTAAAAAAAAGTAAAAAATGTATATTAGACAATTAACAAGAGTAAAAAATGTACATTAGACAATTAAAAAAAGTAAAAATTGTATATTAGACAATTAAAAAAAGTAAAAATGTATATTAGACAATTAAAAAAAGTAAAAAAATGTATATTAGACAATTAAAAAAGTAAAAAAATGTATATTAGAAAATTAAAAAGTAAAAAACTGTATATTAGACAATTAACAAAAGTAAAAAATGTATATTAGACACTTAAAAAAAGTAAAAAATGTATATTAATTAAAAATCAAAAAATGTACATTGGACAATTAA
The DNA here is from genome assembly GCA_964036315.1 of Acanthosepion esculentum. Lineage (NCBI taxonomy): Eukaryota > Metazoa > Mollusca > Cephalopoda > Sepiida > Sepiidae > Acanthosepion > Acanthosepion esculentum. The sequence goes on along the minus strand of OZ038509.1, from coordinate 73,078,796 downwards.
AAAAGTAAAAAATGTATATTAGATAAATAAAAAAGTAAAAACAGTAGATTAAGCAATTAAAAAAGTAAAAAATGCATATAACACAATAAAAAAATAAAAAATGTATATTAAACAATTAAAAAAAGTAAAAAATGAATATTAGACAATTAAAAAAGTAAATAATGTAAAAAGTAAAAACATGCACATTAGACAATTTAAAAAAGTAAAAAATGTAAATTAGACAATTTAAAAAAGTAAAAATGTATATTAGACAATTAAAAAAGTAAAAAATGTATATTAGACAATTAAAAAATGTAACAAATGTAATTTAGAAAATAAAAAAATAAAAAATGTATATTAAACAATTAAAAAAAGTAAAAAAATATATATTAGACAATTGAAAAAAGTCAAAAATGTACATTAGACAATTAAAAAAGTAAAAAATGTATATTAGACAATTGGAAAGTCAAAAATATATATTAGACAATTAAAAAGTAAACTATGTATATTTGACAATTAAAAAAGCAAAAAATGTATATTTGACAATTAAAAAGGCAAAAATCAATATTTGACAATTAAAAAAGTAAAAATGTACATTGGACAATTAAAAAAAGTAAAAATGTATATTAGACACTTAAAGAAAGTAAAAAATGCATATAACCCAATTAAAAAAATAAAAAATGTATATTAAACAATTAAAAGAAGTAAAAATGTATATTAGATAATTAATAAAATTAAATATGTATTTCAGACAATTAAAAAAGTAAATAATGTATATTTCACCAATAAAAAAAAGAAAAATGCATAGTTGACAATTAAAAAGTAAAAACATGCACATTGGACAATTAAAAAAAGTAAAAATGTATATTAGACAATTAAAAATGAATAAATGTTTATTAGACAATTAAAAAAATTAAAATATATATATTAGGCAATTAAAAAATGTATATTAGTCAATTAAAACTTTAAAATGTACGTTAGACAATTACAAAAAGTAAACAAATGTATATTAGACAATTCAAAAAAATAAAAAATGTATATTATACAATTTCAAAAAGTAAAAAAAGTAAATTAGACAATTGAAAAAAGTAAAAATGTATATTAGACAATTAAAAAAGTAAAAAATGTATATTAGACAATTAAAAAAGTGAAAAATGTATATTAGACAATTAAAAAAGTAAAAAATGTATATTAGACAATTAAAAAAATAAAAAATGTATGTTAGACAATTAAAAAAGTAAAAGATATATATTAGACAATTCAAAAAAGTAATAATGTATAATAGACAATTAAAAAAAGTAAAAAATGAATGTTAGACAATTAAAAAAAGTAAAAAATGTATATTAGAGAATTAAAAATATAAAAAAATATATATTAGACAATTAAAAAAAGTAAAAAATGTGTATTAGACAATTGAAAAATGTAAAAAATATATGTTAGACAATTCAAAAAGTAAAAAAATGTATATTAGACAATTAAAAATGTAAATAAATATGTATTAGACAATTAAAAAATGTAAAAAATATATTTTAGAAAATAAAAAAATAAAAAATGCATATTAAACAATTAAAAAAAGTAAAAAATATATATTAGAGAATTAAAAAATGTAAAAAATGTATATAAGACAATTAAAAAAGTAACACGTGTATATTAGACAATTAAAAAGTAAAAAATATATATTAGTCCATTAAAAAAGTAAAAAATGTATATTAGACAATTAAAAACGTAAAAAATGTATATTAGACAATTAAAAAGTAAAAAATGTATATTATATAATTAAAAAAGTAAGAAAAGTATATTAGACAATTAAAAAATAAACCATGTATATTTGACAATTAAAAATTAAAAAATGTATATTAGATAATTAAAAAGTAAAGAATATGTATTAGTCAATTAAAAAATTAAAAAATGTATATTAGACAATTAAAAATGTAAAAGATGTATATTAGTCAATAAAAAATGTAAACAATGTATATTTGACAATTAAAAAAGCTAAAATGTATATTTGAGAATAAAGAAAGTAAAAAATGTACATTGGACAATTTTAAAAAAAGTGAAAATGTATATTAGACAATTAAAAATGTAAAAGATGCATATTATACGATAAAAAAATTAAAAAAAGTATATTAGAGAATTAAAAAGTAATAAATGTAATGAATGTCTATTAATAATGTATAAAATGATTTTTAGACAATTAAAAAATGTAAAAAAATTATATTAGTCAATTTAAAATGCAAAAAATGTATATTACACAATTAAAAAAGTAAAAAATGTATATTAAAAAATTAAAAAAGTAAAAAATGTATATTAAACAATTAAAAATGTAAAAAATTTACTAGACAATTAAAAAAAGTAAAAAATGTATATTTGACAATTAAAAAAGTAAAAATGTATATTAGACAATAAAAATAAGTAAAAAATATGTATTAGACAATTAAAAAATGTAAACAATGTATATTTGACACTCAAAATAGCAAAATATGTATATTTGACAATTTAAAAATGTAAAAATGTATATTGGACAATTAAAAAAGTAAAAATGTATAGTAGACAATTAAAAATGTAAAAAATGTATATTAAACAATTAAAAAAGTAAAAATGTATTAGTCTATTAAAAAAGTAATAAATGTATAATAGACAATTAAAAATGTAAAAAAAATTATATTAGACAATTAAAAATGCAAAAATGTATATTACACAATTAAAAAAGTAAAAAATGTATATTTCACTATTAAAAAATTAAACCATGTATATTATACGATTAAAAATGTAAAAAATATATATTAGACAATTAACAAAAGTAAAAAATGTATATTAGACAATTAAAAAAGTAAAAAATGTGTATTCGACAATTAAAAAATGTAAAAAATGTATAATAGTCAATTAAAATTAAAAAGATGTATATTAGACAATTAAAAAAAGTAAAAAAATGTAAATTAGATAACTTAATTTAAAAAAGAAAAAATGTATTTTAGACAATTAAAAAAAGAAAAAAATGTATATTAGACAATTAAGTAAGTAAAAAATGTATGTCTATATTTCTTAGATGAGTTATTATGTATAGTATTTACATTAGTAGGACTATTGTCCTCATCTTTGTCACCATATTTGTCACAACATACCAGAGAAAAGCAATGATAACAAAAAAACCCCAAAAAAAACAAAAGTTGCAATATGAGATCTGGTAAAAACATGCAATGATAACAGCAAAATTGCAATATGAGTACTGGTAAAAAAATTGTTCCTGAATACTCAGAAATTCATACAGAGATATCTTCCAGGACACATGTCACAGTGGATAAAGGCGTTGGTAAGATCCAGTGACAGTCCCAAAGAGTGTGAGTTCAATACCTGGTTAAGGCAATGGAGAACTTTCAGAGGGAAAATTATCAGGAGATCAGTGGTGATCGAAATAAAGGCCGGAGCGTACAATGGCCGAAACGTTGTGACTTATATAGTCCAAATAATGTAAATACTGTACATAATACCTCATCTCAGAAATATAGACAGACGGACCCGATATACCAAAAATATATCAAACATGTGAGATGACACCTTCATACTCTGGATGTACTCGAACCAACATTCACCAGACAGTACCTCAATTTTAACTCCCACCCTAATATACATTTTTTACTTTTTTAATTGTCTAATGTACAATTTTTAATTTTTAATTGTCAAATATACATTGTTTACATTTTTACATTAGTCTGACTATTGACCTCATCTTTGTCCCCATTTTTGTCACAACGTTTCGGCCGTTGTACGCTCTGGCCTTCTTCGAACCCTTTATTTCGATCACTGGGGTAGAATGTTCTAGTTCCATGTGCCATGTTTGATGTTATCTTCTAATTTCTTCTGAAAGTTCTCCACTGCCTTAACCAGGTATTGAATATTAAAAATATAAAAAATGTATATTAGTCAAAGTAAATGTAAAAAATATATATTAGACAATTAAAAAAGTAATAAATGTATATTAGACAATTAAAAAATAAAAAAAGTATATTAAATTATTAAAAAATTTAAAAAAAGTATATTAGACAATTAAATGTAAAGAATGTATATCAGTCAATTAAAAAAGTAAAAATATATATTAGACTGTTAAAAAAAGTAAAAAAATGTATTTTCGACTTCCCATCAATTCAAGGAGAGCTTGTCGGGTCGCAGAGAAAGCAGGACATGCCCTTGTCTGAGAGAGAATCCAGTACAATCGTTGAATAAAACATCGACTACAAGCTCATATCTCCCAGACGCTCGAGGATTTCTTCAACAGAATTACTAAGGAAGGAGACCTATTACAAAAGTATAAAATGTATTTTAGACAATTAAAAAAAATAAAAAAATTATATTAGTCAATTAAAAATGCAAAAAATTTATATTACACAATAAAACAATTAAACAATTAAAAAAAGTAAAAAATGTATATTTGACAATCAAAAAAGTAAAAATGTATATTAGACAAATAACAAAACTAAAAATGTATATTAGACAATAAAATAGTGAGCAATGTATATTAGACAATTAAAAAATATAAAGAATATATATTTGACACTTAAAAAAGAAACAATGTATATTTGACAATTAAAAAAATGGAAAAAGTATGTTGGACAATTAAAAAGTAAAAAATACTTATACTCAAGGTATAAAATATGAACCTTAAATCCTGTGGTTTATGGTAAGTTGTTAGCAGGAGGGATTTTAAACTGTATGCTTTGCCTCCTTTTCTCGATGATGCTGAAGAAAAACACAATTGGATATGTGTCTCAACGAGCCATTAAAAGATTGCATATGAGAACAGTGGAATGAATGGGAGGATAGCAGGGAAAACTCATTCACGCTAATGTAATAGGCTACTGGAAACACATTCATGCACTCATGGGGTATTGTAGCTTGTGATAGTTTCCTGGCAATATCTACTCTACCCTCTGATATTTCATTAGAATTGGAGTGAAAGGAAACTATATGCTTTCTGAATTTAATAAATTTAATACAATACATTTTGAAATACTATTCGTGGGGCATTGTCTTGTATGGTAAATATAGCCCCAAAACTACATTTTAACTTGAATATTTGGGGGCTGTCACATTTTATGCAGGTAATATGCTATGTTCACACTCATGGTGAGTGACGCATTCAGTGTATTGTATTATAAGTGATCAGTTTTGTGTTCATAAAAATAATCTTTTATTCAAATTTCTAGAGGTTTCTCCTCTATATTCCTGGTGGCAACAATTACCGGCTATAGAGTAAATTCTTGCTTCAGGTTTTACGTTGTGGTTATTTTATTTTGTATTAAATCTTTTCTTGTTAGTTATTGTTAATCTGTTATTGGGACGAATTTATAAATGAAACTTTATCATAGATCTGGATGGATAGGAAAAAACTGACTTTGTATGTGTGTGTGTGTGTTTGTGTGTGTGTGTGTGCGTGTGTGTGTATATATATATATATATATATATATATATATATATATAGATATAGATATATAGATATATATATGAGATGAATTACAAATAATGCACTGACTGACTGACCAAATCCTACTAACTATGGGTAAATAGCAGGACAGACCAGGTTCTCTAGCTTTTGATGTTACTTGTGAAGTGACATCATGTGATTTATGAAGTGACATCATGTGACTTGTGAAGTGAGTTCTATTTCTCGTTGGGGACATTATATTCACTTATGCATAAATAACTATGAGTCCAACTCTTCTCCCCCTAGCTATAGGTTAATTAGTAAGACTTGTATCACTAAACCATTATCTCCCCCAAAAATAATTTCTTACAATCTAAAAATATAAATGATGTCACTTCATATATATATATATATATATATATATATATATATATATATATATATATATGTATATATGTATATATATATATATATATATATATATGAGATGAATTACAAATAATGCACTGACTGTTCTTTAAATTCATAAACAACAAAGATATTTACGTGAAAGGAAAACATTGTTGTCTTGAGAATGCATACAGCTAGAATTTTATAAGTAGTTTATATTTTAATCATATAAATAACTTTAAGGTTTTTATACGAATAAAAATGAATTATGCTGTTAAAATAAGAACAAAAAAAAAGAACTTATCCAAAAAAAACTAAAAGTAGACAAATGGCGCTGGTTGTGAAATTCAAATGACATTCTAAGCAAATTCCCCACAAAAAGACCTTTTCTTTGATTGGAATGAAAGGGGAATAACTCTAAATTGTCATTTTTTAAGTTATTCCCCTTGAATTTATTTATCTATCTTTTTTTGGTAATACATTGTCTCTATCTGTGTTTGCTATCAAACGCCCCATTTAAAATATCATATGTATATGCACAATTTAAAATTTCTTTGTTTGTAATGATCTGTGCAAAGGTATATTTAAGAAAAAAAGTTCTTTGCACTTTCGGAAATGTTCAATGTTTAAAAAGTCGTCTGCCATTGATTGAAAGGTCGAATTTAACTTAGACAAAAGATTTTTCTGTGAAAGATATTAAGTGAAAAAGTTTGTTGTGTAAATTTTTTTAAATCTCTCATAAAGAAAGTTTGTTTCTTTGGTGGCAATTTTGACACATAATTCCTGTGTGTATCTTTGCGTGTGTGAGTCTTAAAATGCGACGAAAATTCGTTTGCTGTTTCTATTTATAGTTTGTTTTTTAACAACAAAATCGGCTCCAGCGGTTTTTCTGAGAAATGCGTGGTAGAATGTTGTATTTTTTTATTTTTTAGTTCTTGAAACATTTAAATTATGGATGAATTTGAGAAAGATTTTTTTTAATGTCAGTTAAGCCTATGTTATTCGAATAAAAATGAATTATGCTGTCAAAATAAGAACAAAAAAAAGAAGTTATCGAAAAAGAAAACCTAAAAGAAGACAAATGGCGCTGGTTGAGAAATTCAGATGACAATCTCAGGAAATTCCCCAGACAAAGACCTTTTCTTCGATTGGAATGCAAGGGGAATAACTTTAAACTGTCAATTTTAAAGTTATTCCCCTTGAAAGAATCTATTTATATTTTTTTTGTAATACAGTGTCTCTATCTGTGTTTGCTATCAAACGCCCCATTTAAAATATTATAAATATATTTTTTAATTGTTTTCTTGTGTTGATTATTTTCCGGGATTATATCTCGGGAAAATGAAAATAAAGAAAGTACGAAAACTTTTATTTTCAAAAATCGAATTAAAAATCCAATATTAAGGAAAATGAGGAAAATTAAGGAGAGAGAACAAAGAATAAGAATTAAGAAGACAGAAGATAACAATTGATATTGTATTTAAATTTTTGAAGATCAAAGGCAATAAAACCACTAGGACGCAAGGGGTTACTGAATGTTAGAGAATATGAGAAAAACTACTATTAAGGAGAGAAGACAATAAAAGAACAAGAATTAAGAAGACAGAAGATAACAATTGACATTGCATTTAAATTTTTGAAGATCAAAACTGACTGGGAAGCAAGAAGCCAGAAGTGATTTCTACAAGCAAGAAGTGTGATAGAAGAAACTGTTAACATAGAACTTACAGTTACATCTAACCATTTCAACTGTAAAATGATGAGACCTAACTGCCAATCTAGTACTGCGTTTCTATTCATAGTCTAGGTTCCATAGAGCAAAGTGATGGTATTTATTTCTGTTGTTATACAGAAACTGGCACAAGGCCCAAAGGAGGGCTGTGCAAAGCTGGTCTTCACCTGTCTTGTATCTAAACTTAGCTAGCCTCAATCTTCTTTACACCTAAACAACACATTCTTATTTACCATTCTTATTACCATAGAAGAAAATTCATCCAAACAATTACCATTTATAGAAAAGGCACAGGGCAGCTACATTACGGCGATGGGAAAGGAGCTGAAGCCAAGATGCCAGGTCAGGAACAATAACATTGTGAATTCTTTGGGTTTTATCAAACATCTCTAAATACATAGCAGTAGCATCAAACCAGATGAGGTAGCAATATCCATTGCTTTTAAATTTTTCTTGAATTTTCATTTAACTTTTTGATTAAATTTTTTTTTTGGAAAAAAGTAAAAAATATTTATTAGACAATTAAAAAAAGGAAAAAATGTATATTAGACAATTAACGTGGTAAAAATGTGCATTAGACAATTAAAAAAGTAAAAAATGTATACTAGACAATTGAAAAAATAAAAAAATATATGTAAGACAATTAAAAAAAGTTCAAAAGTATATTAGACAATGAAAAACTAAAAAATGTATATTTGACAATGAAAAAAAGCAAAAAATATATATTAGACAATTAAAAAAGTAAAAAATGTATATTAGACAATTAAAAAATGTAAATAAATATATATTAGACAATTAAAAATTAAAAATATACATTAGACAATTAAAAAAAGTAAAAAATGCATATTAGATAATTATAAAATGTAATATATATATATTAGACAATTAAAAAAAGGAAAAATGTATATTAGACAATTAAAAAAAGAAAAAAATATATATTTGATAATTAAAAGAGTAAAAATGTATATTAGACAATTACAAAATGCCAAAAATGTATATTAGACAATTAAAAAGTAAAAATGTATATTAAACAATTAAAAAAGAGGAAAAATGTATATTAGACAATTAAAAAAACTGAAAAATGTATATTAGACATAAAAAAAAATGTATATTGGACAATTAAAAAAGTAAAAAATGTATATTCCCCTATTACTCCAACCCTTCTTTAACCCCTTGCGTGATAGTGGCCTCCGGCCTTGCTTGGGGTGATATTATTAAAAAAAAAAACAAAAAAAAACCTATTGCAAAACCCAAAGCCAAAGTTAAGTGTTACTGAGGTTGATTCACGTTAGACAAGGAGGTAAGAAGTGCAGTTCATGAGGATATGTAAGAAAAGTAACAGTTAAATCTTGATTTAAAGGAATTACCCTCTCAGGAGTCTGTTCCACAAAGTAGTGGTTCTTGGTAAAAAGCTGTCCAAGTTATCGGTCATGTTCAACCACGTCCTGAAGGGACACGGTGCGTAGAAAATGAAATATTTGTGTACTCGGTTTCTAGTGTTGTCAAACTCTGCGAAACACTTGTACACATGCTGTCACCACTTACATGATACATGGGTGTTTAAATTTGAAATTAATATTCCCCAAATTGACTGGATGTTCTTGAAAATGACTGAGACGGTTGTAAAAAAAGGACTCAAACAAAACAGAAAAGTAAGTTTTTAATTTCAAACAAATGTTTGGTAAAAAAAAAGTCGCCTCTTTTTATAAGACCGAAAATATTTATTCACCAAAACCAAAATAAGAGAAATCACCCATGAAAAAGAAAAGAGAAAACTATATGCTTTCTGAATTTAATAAATTTAATACAATACATTTTGAAATACTATTCGTGGGGCATTGTCTTGTATGGTAAATATAGCCCCAAAACTACATTTTAACTTGAATAATTGGGGGCTGTCACATTTTATGCAGGTAATATGTTATGTTCACACTCATGGTGAGTGACGCATTGATTGTATTGTATTATAAGAGATCCGTTTTGTGTTCATATAATATTTTATTCAAATTTCTAGTGGTTACTCCTATATATTCCTTGTGGCAATCATTACCTGCTATAGAGTAAATTCTCCCTTCAGGTTTTACGTTGTGGTATATCTGTGTTTGCTATCAAACGCCCCATTTAAAATATTATAAATATATTTTTTAATTGTTTTCTTGTGTTGATTATTTTCCGGGATTATATCTCGGGAAAATAATAATTAAGAAAGAACGAAAACTTTTATTTTTAAAAATCGAATTAAAAAGCCAATATTAAGGAATTTGTAGGTTTCAAAAATTCAGATAAATTAATTTTATTTTCAGTTTACAAAAATCTCTTTGTAATTCCCAGAAATATTATGACTAAAACCAGAAATAACTTGAAGTTAGTCGTTAGAGATATTCAGGCAGCTATATGACTAATCATGAAAACTTAACTTACTACCTGGTTAAATATTAAACTCAAAGGAAAAAAGACGTCCCTTCAGCATGGAGAAAATCATGGATCTCCATGTTCATTTTTTCTTTGTGTTTGTTTGTTCCAATCCATAAGAATAGCTACTAGGAATGCACCATGCCTGAATTAAAAAAAAAAATCAAATCCTACAGATGCATGCTGGGATATCTCATTAGCATCTATCTATCTATCTATCTATCTATCTATACTGGATCTAAGAAGGATGCGTGAATATTTAAAATTGTGCTGCAAATAAAATATGCAATATCCACAAACATAAATTATAAGAAATGGCCAAATAGTAACGATATTTAATCACGACAAAAAATCCATGTTTGAAACAACAGATTAAATTTTATATACACAATTTACAATTTTTTTGTTTGTAATGATCTATGCAAAGGTATAGAGAAAAAGTTCTTTGCTGTTTGAGAAATGTTCAATGTTTAAAAAGTCGTCTGCCTTTGATTGAAAGGTTGAATTTAACTTGGACAGCTCATTAGCAAATATCTATCTATCTATCTATCTATCTATCTATCTATCTATCTCTCTACAGGGTGTGATAGGTAAATTACTGAAAAAAATTTAGTTTATAATAGCCAAAAATTCATACTCAGATGTCCTCAAGGACATATGGCACAGTGGATAAAGGCGTTGGTTAGATCCAGTGACAGACCCAAAGAGTGTGAGTTCAATAACCGGTTCAGGCAGTGGAGAACTTTCAGAGGGAAAATTAGCAAGTAACTGACATCCATCAAACATGGTTCGTGGAACTAGAACAGTCTACCCCAATGATCGAAATAAAGGGTTCGGTTTGAAATTCCAACCACCTGAAGAAGGCTGGAGCGTACAACGGCCGAAACGTTGTGACAAATATGGCGACAAAGGTGAGGACAATAGTCCGACTAATGTAAATACTGTACATAATACCTCATCTCAGAAATATAGACAGACTCTAAAAAATGTATATTAGACAATTAAAAAAAGTAAAATAATGTATATTACACAAATTAAAAAAGTAAAAAATGTATATTTGACAAGTAAAAGATAATTAAAAAAAGTAAAAATATATATTAGACAATTAAAAAAGGTAAAAAAGTATATATTAGACAATTAAAAAAAGTAAAAATGTATATTAGACAAATTAAAAAATAGAAAATGTATATTAGACAATTAAAAAAGTAAAACATGTATATTACGCTATTAATAAAAGTAAAATAATGTATATTAGACAACTAAAAAACGTAAAAAATGTATATTAGACAATTGAAAAAAGTAAAAATTTTATATTAGACATTTAAAAAAGTAAAAAATGTAAATTATACAATTAAAAAAATGAAAAAATATGTATTAGAAAATTAAAAAAAGGAAAAAATGTATATTAGACAATTACAAAGTAAAAAATGTGTATTAGACAATTAAAAAATAAAAAATGTATATTAGACAATTAAAAAAGTAAAAAATATATTCGAGAATGGAAAAAGTAAAAAATGTATATTAGACAATTAAAAAAAAGTAAAAAATGTATATTAAACAATTAAAATATACAAATGTATATTGGACAATTAAAAAAGTAAAAATTCATATTGGACAATTAAAAAAAGTAAAAAATGTATATTAGACAATTGAAAAAGTAAAAAATGTATATTAGACAATTGAAAAAGGTAAAACATGTATATTACACAATTACAAAAAGTAAAAATGTATATTAGACTATTAAAATGTAAAAATGTATATGAGGCAATAAAAAAAGTAAAAAATGTATATTAGACGATTAAAAGAAAGTAAAAAATATATATTGGACTATTAAAATAGTAAAAAATATATTTTAGACAATTAAAAAAGTAAACAATGTATATTAGACAATTGAAAAAGGCAAAAAATGTATATTACAAAAATTACAAAAAGTAAAAATGTATATTATACAAGTAAAAAAAGTAAAAGATGTATATTAGACAATAAAAAAAATTAAAAATGTTTATTAGACAATTAAAAAATGTAAAAAAATGTATATTAGGCAATTAAAAAAGTAAAAATACATATTACATAATTACAAAACGTAAAAATATATATTAGACAATTAAAAAAAGTAAAAGAATGCATATTAGACGATTAAAAAAGTAGAAATATATATTAAACAATTAAAAAAGTAAAAGAATATATATTAGCAAATTAAAAAAAGTAAAAATATATATTAGACTATTAAAAAAAGTAAAAAATGTTTATTAGACAATTGAAAAAAGTAAAAATGTATATTAGACATTAAAAAAGTAAAAATTGTATATTAGACAATTAAAATGCAAAAAAATATATTAGACAATTAAAAAAGGAAAAAATATATAGTAGACAATTAAAAAAAGGAAAAATGTATCTTAGACAATTAAAAAATGTAAAAATTGTATATTAGACAATTAAAAAAGTAAAAAATGTATATTAGACAATTGAAAAAATAAAACCATGTATATTAGACAATTAAAAAAAGTAAAAAATATTTATTAGACAATTAAAAAAGTAAAAAATGTATATTGGGCAATTAAAAAAGTAAAAAATATATATTAGACAATTACAAAATGTGAAAATATATATCAGATAATTAAAAAAAAGTAAAAAATGTATTTTAGACAATTAAAAAAAAGTAAAAAGTATTATATAACAATTAAAAAAGTAAAAATGTATATTGGACAATAAAAAAAGTAAAAAATATACATTAGACAATTAAAAGAAAGTAAAAAATGTATATTGGACAATTAAAAAAGACAAAAAAGTATATTAGATAATTAAAGAAGTAAAAAATGTATAATAGCCAAATAAAAAAGGCAAATATATATTACAGAATTAAAAAAAGCCAAAAATATACATTAGACAATTAAAAAAAGCAAAAGATGTATGTTAGAATATTAAAAATGTCAAAAATGTATATTAGACAATTAAAAAAGTAAAAAATGTATATTAGACAATTGAAAAAATAAAACCATGTATATTAGACAATTAAAAAAAGTAAAAATAGATATCAGACAATTAAAAAAAAGTTAAAAATATATATTAGATAATTAAAAAAGTAAAAAATATATTAGACAATTAAAAAAAGTAATAAATGTATATTGGACAATTAAAAAAAGTAAAAAATATATATTAGACAATTGAAAAAGTAAAAAATGTATATTAGACAAGTAACTAAAGTAAGAAAACGTATACTAAACAATTTCAAAAGTAAAAAATATATATTAGACAATTAAATAAAGTAAAAAATGTATATTAGAAAATTAAAAAAAGAAAGAATGTATAAGAGACAATTAAAAAAAGTAAAAAAAATGTGTATTAGACAAATAAAAGTAAACGTAATGTATATTTAAACAATTAAAATTAAATAATGTATATTAGACAATTAAAAAAAGTAAAAAATATATATTAGTTAAAAAAAAAGCTAAAAAGTTATATATAAGACAATTAAAAAAGTAAAAATGTATATTAGAAAATTAGAAAATTAAAAAAATTATATCAGACAAAGAAATTAAATAAAATTCAAAAAATGTATATTGGACAATTAAAAAAAGGAAAAAATGTATATTAAACAATGAAAAAAGTTAAAAATGTATATTAGACAAGTAAAAACGTAAAGAATGTATATTACACAATTAAAAAAATTAAAAAATATATAATAGACAATTAAAAAAGTAAAAATGTATATTAGAAAAATTAAAAAACAAAAAAATGTATATTAGGTAAAAAATTAAAAAATGTATATTAGACAATAAAAAAGGTAAAAATATATATTAGACTATTGAAAAATTTTAAAAATGTATATTAGACAATTAAAAAAGTAAAAACATTGTTTAGACAATTAATAATAGTAAAACATGTATATTAGGCGATTAAAAAAGGAAAAATGTATATTAGACAATTAAAATGAAAAAATTTTTTCAGACAATGACAAAAAGTAAAAAATATATACTAGAAAATGAAAAAATTAAAAAATGTATATTAGACAATTAAAAAAAGTAAAAAATATATATTAGACAAATTAAAAACGTAAAATAAGTATATACAACAATTAAAAAAAGTAAAAAATATATATTACACAAAGAAAAAAGGTAAAAATGTATATGAGACAATGAAAAATGTAAAAAATGTATATTAGACAATTAAAAAAAGTAAAAAAATATATATTAGGCAATTAATAAAAGTAAAAATCAGACAATTAAAAAAATAAAAAATATATATTAGAAAATTAAAAAAAGTAAAAAAATGTAAAATAGACTATTAAAATGAAAATGTATTATGAAAAACTAAAAATGTATAATTGAAAAAATGTATAACTGAAAAAGAATGAATGTATAATTGACAATGAAAATTAGACAATTAAAAAAAGTAAAAAATATTCAGTAGACAATTAAAAAAAGTAAAAAAATGGATAGTAGACAATTAAAATAGTAATAAATATATATTAGACAATTAAAAATGTTAAAAATTATATTAGTCAATTAAAAAATAAAAAATGTATATTAGACAATGAAAATATGTAAAAAATGTTTATTAGTCAATAAAAAAGTTAAAAATGGATAATAAACAATTAAAAGGTAAAAAATGTATATTAGACAATTTTTATCGAATCCACAAAATATTGGTGTCCAATTGTCGGTAATTTCTTGCCTTATCCATAATTAACTAAGTTTATTCTACACCTTGATTAAAGTCGACTAGTGTTAGCTCATTTGCGGAATATTTTCAAGCGGCCCTAAACTGAGAAATCAGTAATAATTCACTTTTCTATAACTTTTTTCCAGTGAAAGAAATATTTTCAAAATGGGTATCAAATTGTGTGCAATTATTTGATTTGTCTATGTTTACAGGGATTTTTCATTTCGTCAGATAGTAAAAAGTACAGGATTTACCATGTGCGCGGTATGTCGTCTGACAATTTACAGCGTCCGAATTCCAGTGTGCACAATAAGACTGCATTTCTAATTTTAACATTTCATCGAATCCACAAAATATTGGTGTCCAGTTGTCGGGAATTTCTTGCCTTATCCATAATTACAAAAGTTTTTTCTACACCTTGACTAGAGTCGAGGCGAAATTCAACGATATGGGGATTTGTGTTAGCTCATTCGCGGAAATTGTCATGCGACCCTGAAATGGGAAATCAGTCATATTTCACTTGTTTGTAACTTTTTTCCAGTAAAAGAAATATTTTCCAAATGGGTATCAAATTTTGTGCAATTACTTGATTTTTCTGTGTTTACAGGGATTATTCATTTGGTCACATAGTAAAAAGTACAGCATTCACCATGTGCGCGGTATGTCGTCTGACAATTTACAGCGTCCGAATTCCATTATGCACAATAAGACTGCATTTTTAATTTCTGCTTTTTATCGAAACCACAAAATATTCGTGTCCAATTGTCGGGAATTTCTTGCCTTATCCATAATTGCAAAAGTTTTTCCTACACATTCATTAGAGTAGAGGCGAAATTCAACGATATGGGGAATTGTTTTAGCTCATTTGCGCAAATATACATGCGGCCCTAAATTGGGAAATCAGTCGTAATTCACTTGTTTATAACTTTTTTCCAGTAAAAATTTTTTTTTCACAATATGTATCAAATTGTGTGCAATTATGTGATTTGTCTATGTTTATACGAATATTTCATTTGGTCAGATAGTAAAAAGTACAGCTTTCACCATGTGCGCGGTATGTCGTCTGACAATTTACACCGGCCGAATTCCAGTGTGCACAATAAGACTACATTTCTAATTATTCGTTTTCATCGAATCCACAAAATGTTGGTGTCCAATTGTCGTAAATTTCTTGCCTTATCCATAATTACAAGATATTTAACTTACTTATAATTTTTTTCAAGTAAAAGAAATATTTTCAAAATGGGTATAAAATTGTGTGCAATTATTTGATTTGTCAACGTTTAAAGGGATTTTTCATTTGGTCAGATAGTAAAAAGTACAGCTCTCACCATGTGCGCGGTATGTCGTCTGACAATTTACATCATCCGAATTCCAGTGTGCACAATAAGACTGCATTTCTAATTTTTCCTTTTTATCGAATCCACAAAATATTGGTGTCCAATTGTCCGGAATTTCTTGCCTTATCCATAATTACAAAACTTTTTCCTACACCTTGACTAGAGTCAAGGCGAAATTCAACGATATGGTGACTTGTGTTAACTCATTTGCGTAAATTGTCATGCGGCCCTCTACTGGGAAATCCGTCATATTTCATTTGCTCATAACTTTTTTACAGTAAAAGAAATATTTTCAAAATGGATATCAAATTGTGTGCATTTATTTGATTTTTCTATGTTTACAAAGATTTCTCATTTGCTCAGATAGTTAAAATTACAGCTTTCACCATGTGGGCGGTATGTCGTCTGACAATTTACAGCGTCCGAATTCCAGTGTTCACGATACGACTGCATTTCTAATTTTTCCTTTTTATCGAATCCACAAAATATTGGTTTCCAATTGTCGGGAATTTCTTGCCTTATCCATAATTACAAAAGTGTTTTCGACACCTTCATTAGAGTCGAGGCGAAATTCAACGGTATGGGGACTTGTGTTAGCACATTTGCGGATAATTTTCAAGCGTCCCTAAACTGGGAAATCAGTCATATTTCACTTGTTTATAACTTTGTTCCAGTAAAAGAAACATTTTCAAAATGGGTTTTAAATTGTGTGCAATTATTTGGTTTGTCTATGTTTACAGGGATTTTTCATTTGGTCAGATAGTAAAATGTACAGCTTTCACCATGTGCGCGGTATGTCGTCTGACAATTTACAGCGTCTGAATTCCACTGTGCACAATAAGAGTGCATTTGTAATTTTTCCTTTTTATAGAATCCACAAAATATTGCTGTCAAATTGTTGGGAATTTCTTGCCTTATCCATAATTACAAAAGTTTGTTCGACACCTTGAATAGAGTCGAGGCAAAATTCAACGGTATGGGAGTAGTGTAGCTCATTTGCGGAAGTTTTCATGCGGACCAAAACTGGGTAATCAGTCATAATTCACGTTTTTATAAGTTTTTTCCAGTAAAAGAAATATTTTCAAAATGGGTATCAAATTGTGTGAAATTATTTGATTTGTCTATGTTTACATGGATTTTTCATTTGCTCAGATAGTAAAAAGTACAGCTTTCACCATGTGCGCGGTATGTCGTCTGACAATTTACAGCGACCGAATTCCAGTGTGCACAATAAGACTGCATTTGTAATTTTTCCTTTTTATCGAATCCACAATATATTGGTGTCCAATTGTCGGGAATTCCTTACCTTATCCATAATTACGAAAGTTTTTTCGACACCTTGAATAGAGTCGATTCGAAATTCAACGGTATGGGGACTAGTGTTAGCTCATTTGCGGAAATTTTCATGCGGACCTAAACTGGGTAATCAGTCATAATTCACTTTTTTATAAATTTTTTCCAGTAAAAGAAATATTTTTAAAATGGGTATCAAATTGTGTGCAATTATTTGATTCGTCTATGTATACAGGGTTTTTTCTTTTGCTCAGATAGTAAAAAGTACAGCTTACACCATGTGCGCGGTATGTCGTCTGACAATTTACAGCGTCCGAATTCCAGTGTGCACAATAAGACTGCATTTGTAATTTTTCCTTTTTATCGAATCCACAATATATTGGTGTCCAATTGTCGGGAATTCCTTACCTTATCCATAATTACGAAAGTTTTTTCGACACCTTGAATAGAGTCGATTCGAAATTCAACGGTATGGGGACTTGTGTTAGCTCATTTGTGGAAATTGTCATGCGGCCCTAACCTGGGAAATCAGTCATATTTCACTTGTTTATAACTTTTTTCCAGTAAAAGAAATATTTTCAAAATGGGTATCAAATTGTGTGCAATTATTTGATATGTCTATGTTTACAGGGATTTTTCATTTGCTCAGATAGTAAAAAGTACAGCTTTCACCATGTGCGCGGCATGACGTCTGACAATTTACAGCGTCCGAATTCCAGTGTGCACAATAAGACTGCATTTCTACTTTTTCCTTTTTATAGAATCCACAAAATATTGGTGTCAAACTGTCGTGAATTCCTTGCCTTATCCATAATTACAAAAGTTTGTTCGACACCTTGAATAGAGTCGAGGCAAAATTCAAAGGAATGGGGACTAGTGTTAGCTCATTTGCGGAAATATTCATGCGGACCTAAACTGGGTAATCAGTCATAATTCACTTTTTTAAAACTTTTTTCCAGTAAAAGAAACATTTTCAAAATGGGTATCAAATTGTGTGCAATTATTTGATTTGTATATGTTTACAGGGATTTTTCATTTGCTCAGATAGTAAAAAGTACAGCTTTTACCATGTGCGCGGTATGTCGTTTGACAATTTACAGCGTCCGAATTCCAGTGTGCACAATAAGAATGCATTTCTACTTTTTCCTTTTTATCGAATCCACAAAATATTGGTGTCAAATTGTCGGGATTTTCTTGCCTTATCCATAATTACAAAAGTTTTTTCGACACGCTGAATAGAGTTCAGGCGAAATTTAACGGTATGGGGACTTGCGTTAGCTCATTTGCGGAAATTGTCATGCGGCCCTAAACTGGGAAATCAGTGATATTTCACTTGTTTATAACTTTTTTCCAGTAAAAGAAATATTTTCAAAATGGGTATCAAATTGTGTGAAATTATTTGATTTATCTATGTTTACTAAGATGTTTCATTTGGTCAGATAGTAAAAAGTACAACTTTCACTATGTGCGCGGTATGTCGTCTGACAATTTACAGCGTCCGAATTCCAGTGTGCACAATAAGACTGCATTTGTAAATTTTCCTTTTTATCGAATCCACAATATATTGGTGTCCAATTGTCGGGAATTCCTTACCTTATCCATAATTACGAAAGTTTTTTCGACACCTTGAATAGAGTCGATTCGAAATTCAACGGTATGGGGACTTGTGTTAGCTCATTTGTAGAAATTGTCATGTGGCCCTAAACTGGGAAATCAGTCATATTTCACTTGTTCATAACTTTTTTCCAGTAAAAGAAATATTTTCAAAATGGGTATCAAATTGTGTGCAATTATTTGATATGTCTATGTTTACAGGGATTTTTCATTTGCTCAGATAGTAAAAAGTACAGCTTTCACCATGTGCGCGGCATGACGTCTGACAATTTACAGCGTCCGAATTCCAGTGTGCACAATAAGACTGCATTTCTACTTTTTCCTTTTTATAGAATCCACAAAATATTGCTGTCAAACTGTCGTGAATTTCTTGCCTTATCCATAATTACAAAAGTTTTTTCGACACCTTGAATAGAGTCGAGGCAAAATTCAAAGGAATGGGGACTATTGTTTGCTCATTTGCGGAAATTTTTATGCAGACCTAAACTGGGTATTCAGTCATAATTCACTTTTTTATAACTTTTTTCCAGTAAAAGAAACATTTTCAAAATGGGTATCAAATTGTGTGCAATTATTTGATTTGTCTATGTATACAGGGACTTTTCTTTTGCTCAGATAGTAAAATGTACAGCTTTCACCATGTGCGCGGTATGTCGTCTGACAATATACAGCGTCCGAATTCCAGTGTGCACAATAAGAATGCATTTGTAATTTTTCCTTTTTATAGAATCCACAAAATATTGCTGTCCAATTGTCGGGAATTTCTTGCTGTATCCATAATTACAAAAGTTTTTTCGACACGTTGAATAGAGTCGAGGCGAAATTTAACGGTATGGGGACTTGTGTTAGCTCATTTGCGGAAATTGTCATGCGGCCCTAAACTGGGAAATCAGTGATAATTGACTTGTTTATAACTATTTTCCAGTAAAAGAAATATTTTCAAAATGGGTATCAAATTGTGTGAAATTATTTGATTTATCTATGTTTACAGGGATGTTTCATTTGGTCAGATAGTAAAAAGTACAGCTTTCACTATGTGCACGATATGTCGTCTGACAATTTACAGCGTCAGAATTCCAGTGTGCACAATAAGGCTGCGTTTGTAATTTTTCCTTTTTATAGAATCCACAAAATATTGGTGTCAAATTGTCACTAATTTCTTGCCTTATCCATAATTACAAAAGTTTGTTCGACACCTTGAATAGAGTCGAGGCAAAATTCAACGGTATGGGGACTAGTGTTAGCTCATTTGCGGAAATTTTCATGCGGACCTAAACTGGGTAATCAGTCATAATTCACGTTTTTATAACTTTTTTCCAGTAAAAGAAATATTTTCAAAATGGGTATAAAATTGTTTGCAATTATTTGATTTGTCTATGTATACAGGGATTTTTCTTTTGCTCAGATAGTAAAAAGTACAGCTTTCCCCATGTGCGTGGTATGTCGTCTGACAATTTACAGCGTCCGAATTCCAGTGTGCGCAATAAGACTGCATTTGTAATTTTTCCTTTTTAACGAATCCACAATATATTGGTGTCAAATTGTCGGGAATTTCTTGCCTTATCCATAATTACAAAAGTTTTTTCGACACATTGAATAGAGTCGAGTCGAAATTCAACGGTATGGGGACTTGTGTTAGCTCATTTGCGGAAATTGTCATGCGGCCCTAAACTGGGAACTCAGTGATATTTCACTTGTTTATTACTTTTTTCCAGTAAAAGAAATATTTTCAAAATGGGTATCAAATTGTGTGAAATTATTTGATTTGTCTATGTATACAGGGATTTTTCATTTGCTCAGATAGTAAAAAGTACAGCTTTCATCATGTTCGCGGTATGTCGTCTGACAATTTAGAGTGTCCGAATTCCAGTGTGCACAATTAGACTGCATTTGTAATTTTTCCTTTTTATCGAATCCACAATATATTGGTGTCCAATTGTCGGGAATTCCTTACCTGATACATAATTACGAAAGTTTTTTCGACAACTTGAATAGAGTCGATTCGAAATTCAACGGTATGGGGACTTGTGTTAGCTCATTTGTGGAAATTTTCATGCGGACCTAAACTGGGTAATCAGTCATAATTAAATTTAATTACTTTTTTCCAGTAAAAGAAATATTTTCAAAATGTGTATCAAATTGTGTGCAATTATTTGATTTGTCTATGTATACAGGTATTTTTCTTTTGCTCAGATAGTAAAAAGTACAGCTTTCAACGCTGCGTGGTATGTCGTCTGACAATTTACAGCGTCCGAATTCCAGTGTGCACAATAAGACTGCATCTGTAATTTTGCCTTTTTATCGAATCCACAATATATTGGTGTCAAATTGTCGCGAATTTCTTGCCTTATCCATAATTACAAAAGTTTTTTCGACACCTTGATTAGAGTCGAGTCGATATTCAACGGTATGGGGACTTGTGTTAGCTCATTTGCGGAAATTGTCATGCGGCCCTAAACTGGGAAATCAGTGATATTTCACTTGTTTATAACTTTTTTCCAGTAAAAGAAATATTTTCAAAATGGGTATCAAATTGTGTGCAATTATTTGACATGTCTATGTTTACAGGGATTTTTCATTTGCTCAGATAGTAAAAAGTACAGCTTTCACCATGTTCGCGGCATGACGTCTGACAATTTACAGCGTCCGAATTCCAGTGTGCACAATAAGAATGCATTTCTACTGTTTCCTTTATAGAGAATCCACAAAATATTGGTGTCAAATTGTCGCGAATTTCTTGCCTTATCCATAATTACAAAAGTTTTTTCGACACCTTGAATAGAGTCGATACGAAATTCAACGGTATGGGGACTTGTGTTAGCTCATTTGCGGAAATTATCATGCGGCCCTAAACTGGGAAATCAGTCATATTTCAATTGTTTATAACTTTTTTCCAGTAAAAGAAATATTTTAAAAATGGGTATCAAATTGTGTGCAATTATTTGATATGTCTATGTTTACAGGGATTTTTCATTTGGTCAGATAGTAAAAAGTACAGCTTTCACTATGTGCGCGGTATGTCGTCTGACAATTTACAGCCTCCGAATTCCAGTGTGCACAATAAGACCGAATTTGTAATTTTTCCTTTTTACCGAATCCACAATATATTGGTGTCAAATTGTCGGGAATTAATTGCCTTATCCATAATTACAAAAGTTTTTTCGACACCTTAAATAGAGTCGATACGAAATTCAACGGTATGGGGACTTGTGTTAGCTCATTTGCGGAAATTATCATGCGGCCCTAAACTGTGAAATCAGTCATATTTCAATTGTTTATAACTTTTTTCCAGTAAAAGAAATATTTTCAAAATGGGTATCAAATTCTGTGCAATTATTTGATCTGTCTATGTATACAGGGATTTTTCTTTTGCTCAGATAGTAAAATGTACAGCTTTCACCATGTGCGCGGTATGTCGTCTGACAATATACAGCGTCCGAATTCCAGTGTGAACAATAAGAATGCATTTGTAATTTTTCCTTTTTATAGAATACACAAAATATTACTGTCCAATTGTCGGGAATTTCTTGCCTTATCCATAATTACAAAAGTTTGTTCGACACCTTGAATAGAGTCGAGGCAAAATTCAATGGTATGTGGTGTAGTGTTAGCTCATTTGCGGAAATTTTCATGCGGACCTAAACTGGGTAATCAGTCATAATTCACTTTTTTATAACTTTTTTCCAGTAAAAGAAATATTTTCAAAATGGGTATCAAATTGTGTGCAATTATTTGATTTGTCTATGTATACAGGGATTTTTCTTTTGCTCAGATAGTAAAAAGTACAGATTTCACCATGTGCGCGGTATGTCGTCTGACAATATACAGCGTCCGAATTCCAGTGTGCACAATAAGACTGCATTTGTAATTTTTCCTTTTTATCGAATCCACAATATATTGGTGTCAAATTGTCGCGAATTTCTTGCCTTGTCCATAATTACAAAAGTTTTTTCGACACCTTGATTAGAGTCGAGTCGAAATTCAACGGTATGGGGACTTGTGTTAGCTCATTTGCGGAAATTGTCATGCGGCCCAAAAGTGGGAAATCAGTGATATTTCACTTGTTTATAACTTTTTTCCAGTAAAAGAAATATTTTCAAAATGGGTATCAAATTGTGTGCAATTATTTGATTTGTCTATGTATACAGGGATTTTTCTTTTGCTCAGATAGTAAAAAGTACAGCTTTCACCATGTGCGCGGTATGTCGTCTGACAATTTACAGCGTCCAAATTCCAGTGTGCTCAATAAGACTGCATTTCTACTTTTTCATTTTTATAGAATCCACAAAATATTGGTTTCAAATTGTGGGGAATTTCAATGCCTTATCCATAATTACAAAATTTGTTCGACACCTTGAATAGAGTGGAGGCAAAATTCAACGGTATGGGGCCTAGTCTTAGATCATTTGCGGAAATTTTCATGCGGACCTAAACTGGGTAATCTGTCATAATTCACATTTTTATAACTTTATTCCAGTAAAAGAAATATTTTCAAAATGGGTATCAAATTGTGTGCAATTATTTGATTTGTCTATGTATACAGGGTTTTTACTTTTGCTCAGATAGTAAAAAGTACAGCTTTCACCATGTGCGCGGTATGTCGTCTGACAATTTACAGCGTCCGAATTCCAGTGTGCACAATAAGACTGCATTTGTAATTTTTCCTTTTTATCGAATCCACAATATATTGGTGTCAAATTGTCGGGAATTTCTTGCCTTATCCATAATTACAAAAGTTTTTTCGACACCTTGAATAGAGTCGATTCGAAATTCAACGGTATGGGGACTTGTGTTAGCTCATTTGTGGAAATTGTCATGCGGCCCTAAACTGGGAAATCAGTCATATTTCACTTGTTTATAACTTTTTTCCAGTAAAAGAAATATTTTCAAAATGGGTATCAAATTGTGTGCAATTATTTGATATGTCTATGTTTACAGGGATTTTTCATTTGCTCAGATAGTAAAAAGTACAGCTTTCACCATGTGCGCGGTATGTCGTCTGACAATTTAGAGCGTCCGAATTCCAGTGTGCACAATAAGACTGCATTTGTAATTTTTCCTTTTTATCGAATCCACAATATATTGGTGTCCAATTGTCGGGAATTCCTTACCTTATCCATAATTACAAAAGTTTTTTCGACACCTTGAATAGAGCCGAGGCAAAATTCAACGGTATGGGCACTAGTGTTAGCTCATTTGCGGAAATTTTCATGCGGACCTAAACTGGGTAATCAGTCATAATTGACTTTTTTATAACTTTTTTCCAGTAAAAGAAATATTTTCAAAATGGGTATCAAATTGTGTGCAATTATTTGATTTGTCTATGTATGCAGGGATTTTTCATTTGCTCAGATAGTAAAAAGTACAGCTTTCACCATGTGCGCGGTATGTCGTCTGACAATTTACAGCGTCCGAATTCCAGTGTGCACAATAAGACCGCATTTGTAATTTTTCCTTTTTATCGAATCCACAATATATTGGTGTCAAATTGTCGAGAATTTCTTGCCTTATCCATAATTACAAAAGTTTTTTCGACAACTTGATTAGAGTCGAGTCGAAATTCAACGGTATGGGGACTTGTGTTAGCTCATTTGCGGAAATTGTCATGCGGCCCTAAACTGGGAAATCAGTCATATTTCACTTGTTTATAACTTTTTTCCAGTAAAAGAAATATTTTCAAAATGAGTATCAAATTGTGTGAAATTATTTGATTTGTCTATGTTTACAGGGATTTTTCAATTGCTCAGATAGTTAAAAGTACAGCTTTCACCATGTGCGCGGTATGTCCTCTGACAATTTACAGCGTCCGAATTCCAGTGTGCACAATAAGACTGCATTTGTAATTTTTCATTTTTATCGAATCCACAATATATTGGTGTCCAATTGTCGGGAATTCCTTACCTTATCCATGATTACAAAATATTTTTCGACACCTTGAATAGAGTCGATTCGAAATTCAACGGTATGGGGACATGTGATAGCTCATTTGCGGAAATTGTCATGCGGCCCTAAACTGGGAAATCAGTGAGATTTCACTTGTTTATAACTTTTTTCCAGTAAAAGAAATATTTTCAAAATGGGTATCAAATTGTGTGAAATTATTTGATTTGTCTATGTTTACAGGGATTTTTCATTTGCTCAGATAATAAAAAGTACAGCTTTCACCATGTGCGCGGTATGTCGTCTGACAATTTACAGCGTCCGAATTCCAGTTTGCACAATAAGACTGCATTTGTAATTTTTCCATTTATCGAATCCACAATATATTGGTGTCCAATTGTCGGGAATTCCTTACCTTATCCATAATTACGAAAGTTTTTTCGACACTTTGAATAGAGTCGATTCGAAATTCAACGGTATGGGGACTAGTGTTAGCTCATTTGCGGAAATTTTCATGCGGACCTAAACTGGGTAATCAGTCATAATTCACTTTTTTATAACTTTTTTCGAGTAAAAGAAATATTTTCAAAATGGGTATCAAATTGTGTGCAATTATTTGATTTGTCTATGTATACAGGGATTTTTCTTTTGCTCAGATAGTAAAAAGTACAGCTTTCACCATGTGCGCGGTATGTCGTCTGACAATTTACAGCGTCCGAATTCCAGTTTGCACAATAAGACTGCATTTGTAATTTTTCCATTTATCGAATCCACAATATATTGGTGTCCAATTGTCGGGAATTCCTTACCTTATCCATAATTACGAAAGTTTTTTCGACACTTTGAATAGAGTCGATTCGAAATTCAACGGTATGGGGACTTGTGTTAGCTCATTTGTGGAAATTGTCATGCGGCCCTAAACTGGGAAATCAGTCATATTTCACTTGTTTATAACTCTTTTCCAGTAAAAGAAATATTTTCAAAATGGGTATCAAATTGTGTGAAATTATTTGATTTATCTATGTTTACAGGTATGTTTCATTTGGTCAGATAGTAAAAAGTACAGCTTTACTATGTGCGCGGTATGTCGTCTGACAATTTACAGCGTCCGAATTCCAGTGTGCACAATAAGACTGCATTTGTAATTTTTCATTTTTATAGAATCCACAAAATATTGCTGTCAAATTGTCGAGAATGTCTTGCCTTATCCATAATTACAAAAGTTTTTTCGACACGTTGAATAGAGTCGAGGCGAAATTTAACGGTATGGGGACTTTTGTTAGCTCATTTGCGGAAATTGTCATGCGGCCCTAAACTGGGAAATCAGTCATATTTCATTTGTTTATAACTTTTTTCCAGTAAAAGAAATATTTTCAAAATGGGTATCAAATTGTGTGCAATTATTTGATTTGTCTAGGTATACAGGGATTTTTCTTTTGCTCAGATAGTAAAAAGTACAGCTTTCACCATGTGCGCGTTATGTCGTCTGACAATTTACAGCGTCCGAATTCCAGTGTGCACAATTAAACCGCATTTGTAATTTTTCCTTTTTATCGAATCCACAATATATTGGTGTCCAATTGTCGGGAATTCCTTACCTTATCCATAATTACAAAAGTTTTTTCGACACATTGAATAGAGTTGAGGCGAAATTCAACGGTATGGGGACTTGTGTTAGCTCATTTGTGGAAATTGTCATGCGGCCCTAAACTGGGAAATCAGTCATATTTCACTTGTTTATAACTGTTTTCCAGTAAAAGAAATATTTTCAAAATGGGTATCAAATTGTGTGAAATTATTTGATTTATCTATGTTTACAGGTATGTTTCATTTGGTCAGATAGTAAAAAGTACAGCTTTACTATGTGCGCGGTATGTCGTCTGACAATTTACAGCGTCCGAATTCCAGTGTGCACAATAAGACTGCATTTGTAATTTTTCCTTTTTATAGAATCCACAAAATATTGCTGTCAAATTGTCGAGAATTTCTTGCCTTATCCATAATTACAAAAGTTTTTTCGACACGTTGAATAGAGTCGAGGCGAAATTTAACGGTATGGGGACTTGTGTTAGCTCATTTGCGGAAATTGTAATGCGGCCCTAAACTGGGAAATCAGTGATATTTCACTTGTTTATAACTTTTTTCCAGTAAAAGAAAAATTTTCAAAATGGGTATCAAATTGTGTGAAATTATTTGATTTATCTATGTTTACAGGGATGTTTCATTTGGTCAGATAGTAAAAAGTACAGCTTTCACTATGTGCGCGGTATGTCGTCTGACAATTTACAGCGTCCGAATTCCAGTGTTCACAATAAGACTGCATTTGTAATTTTTCCTTTTTATAGAATCCCCAAAATATTGGTGTCAAATTGTCGAGAATTTCGTGCCTTATCCATAATTACAAAAGTTTGTTCGACACCTTGAATAGAGTCGAGGCAAAATTCAACGGTATGGGGACTAGTGTTAGCTCATTTGCGGAAATTTGCATGCGGACCTAAACTGGGTAAACAGTCATAATTCACGTTTTTATATCTTTTTTCCAGTAAAAGAAATATTTTCAAAATGGGTATCAAATTGTGTGCAATTATTTGATATGTCTATGTTTACAGGGATTTTTCCTTTGCTCTGATAGTAAAAAGTACAGCTTTCACCATGTTGCGGCATGACGTCTGACAATTTATAGCGTCCGAATTCCAGTGTGCACAATAAGAATGCATTTCTACTTTTTCCTTTTTAGAGAATCCACAAAATATTGCTGTCAAATTGTCGTGAATTTCTTGCCTTATCCATAATTACAAAAGTTTTTTCGACACGTTGAATAGAGTCGAGGCGAAATTTAACGGTATGGGGACGTGTGTTAGCTCATTTGCGGAAATTGTCATGCGGCCCTAAACTGGGAAATCAGTGATATTTCACTTATTTATAAATTTTTTCCAGTAAAAGAAATATTTTCAAAATGAGTATCAAATTGTGTGAAATTATTTTATTTGTCTATGTTTACAGGGATTTTTCATTTGCTCAGATAGTAAAAAGTACAGCTTTCACCATGTGCGCGTTATGTCGTCTGACAATTGACAGCCTCCGAATTCCAGTGTGCACAATAAGACTGCATTTGTAATTTTTCATTTTTATCGAATCCACAATATATTGGTGTCCAATTGTCGGGAATTCCTCACCTTATCCATGATTACAAAAGTTTTTTCGACACCTTGAATAGAGTCGATTCGAAATTCAACGGTATGGGGACGTGTGTTAGCTCATTTGCGGAAATTGTCATGCGGCCCTAAACTGGGAAATCAGTGATATTTCACTTGTTTATAACTTTTTTCCAGTAAAAGAAATATTTTCAAAATGGGTATCAAATTGTGTGAAATTATTTGATTTGTCTATGTTTAGAGGGATTTTTCATTTGCTCAGATAGTAAAAAGTACAGCTTTCACCATGTGCGCGGTATGTCGTCTGACAATTTACAGCGTCCGAATTCCAGTTTGCACAATAAGACTGCATTTGTAGTTTTTCCATTTATCGAATCCACAATATATTGGTGTCCAATTGTCGGGAATTCCTTACCTTATCCATAATTACGAAAGTTTTTTCGACACCTTGAATAGAGTCGATTCGAAATTCAACGGTATGGGGACTTGTGTTAGCTCATTTGTGGAAATTGTCATGCGGCCCTAAACTGGGAAATCAGTCATATTTCATTTGTTTATAACTTTTTTCCTGTAAAAGAAATATTTTCAAAATGGGTATCAAATTGTGTGCAATTATTTGATATGTCTATGTTTACAGGGATTTTTCATTTGCTCAGATAGTAAAAAGTACAGGTTTCACCATGTGCGCGGCATGACGTCTGACAATTTACATCGTCCGAATTCCAGTGTGCACAATAAGACTGCATTTCTACTTTTTCCTTTTTATAGAATCCACAAAATATTGGTCTCAAATTGTCGGGTATGTCTTGCCTTATCCATAATTACAAAAGTTTGTTCGACACCTTGAATAGAGTCGAGGCAAAATTCAAAGGTTTTGGGACTAGTGTTAGCTCATTTGCGGAAATTTTCATGCGGACCTAAACTGGGTAATCAGTCATAATTCACTTTTTTATAACTTTTTTCCAGTAAAAGAAATATTTTGAAAATGGGTATCAAATTGTGTGCAATTATTTGATTTGTCTATGTATACAGGGATTTTTCTTTTGCTCAGATAGTAAAATGTACAGCTTTCACCATGTGCGCGGTATGTCGTCTGACAATATACAGCGTCCGAATTCCAGTGTGCACAATAAGACTACATTTGTAATTTTTCCTTTTTATAGAATCCACAAAATATTGCGGTCCAATTGTCGGAAATTTCTTGCCTTATCCATAATTACAAAAGTTTTTTCGACACCTTGATTAGAGTCGAGTCGAAATTCAACGGTATGGGGACTTGTGTTAGCTCATTTGCGGAAATTGTCATGCGGCCCTAAACTGGGAAATCAGTGATATTTCACTTGTTTATAACTTTTTTCCAGTAAAAGAAATATTTTCAAAATGGGTATTAAATTGTTTGCAATTATATGATTTGTATATGTACACAGGGATTTTTCTTTTGCTCAGATAGTAAAAAGTACAGCTTTCACTATGTGCGCGGTATGTCGTCTGACAATATACAGCGTCCGAATTCCAGTGTGCACAATAAGAATGCATTTGTAATTTTTCATTTTTATAGAATCCACAAAATATTGGTGGTCAATTGTCGGAAATTTCTTTCCTTATCCATAATTACAAAAGTTTTTTCGACACTTTGATTAGAGTCGGGTCGAAATTCAACGGTATGGGGACTTGTGTTAGCTCATTTGCGGAAATTGTCATGCGGCCCTAAACTGGGAAATCATTTTTATTTCACATGTTTATAAATTTTTTCGAGTAAAAGAAATATTTTCAAAATGGTTATCAAATTGTGTGCAATTATTTGATTTGTCTATGTTTACAGGGATTTTTCGTTTATTCAGATAGTAAAAAGTACAGCTTTCACCATGTGCGTGTTATGTCGTCTGACAATTTACAGCGTCCGAATTCCAGTGTGCACAATGAGACTGCATTTGTAATTTTTCCTTTTTATAGAATCCACAAAATATTGCTGTCCAATTGTCGGGAATTTATTGCCTTATCCATAATTACAAAAGTGTGTTCGACACCTTGAATAGAGTGGAGGCAAAATTCAACGGTATTGTGACTAGTGTTAGCTCATTTGCGGAAATTTTCATGCGGACCTAAACTGGGTAATCAGTCATAATTCACGTTTTTATAACTTTTTTCCAGTAAAAGAAATATTTTCAAAATGGGTATCAAATTGTTTGCAATTATTTGATTTGTCTATGTATACAGGGATTTTTCTTTTGCTCAGATAGTAAAAAGTACAGCTTCCACGATGTGTGCGTTATGTCGTCTGAAAATATACAGCGTCCGAATTCCAGTGTGGACAATAAGAATGCATTTGTAATTTTTCCTTTTTATAGAATCCACAAAATATTGCTGTCCAATTGTCGAGAATTTCTTGCTTTATCCATAATTACAAAAGTTTTTTCGACACCCTGATTAGAGTCGGGTTAAATTCAACGGTATGGGGACTGATGTTAGCTCATTTGCGGAAATTGTCATGCGGCCCTAAACTGGGAAATCAGTGATATTTCACATGTTTATACCTTTTTTCCAGTAAAAGAAATATTTTCAAAATGGGTATCAAATTGTGTGCAATTATTTGATTTGTCTATGTTTACAGGAATTTTTCATTTGATCAGATAGTAAAAAGTACAGCTTTCACGATACTCGCGGTATGTCGTCTGGCAATATACAGCGTCCGAATTCCAGTGTGCACAATAAAACTGCATCTGTAATTTTACCCTTTTTATCAAATCCACAATATATTGGTGTCCAATTGTCGGGAATTTCTTGCCTTATCCATAATTACAAAAGTTTTTTCGACACCTTGATTAGAGTCGAGTCAATATTCAACGGTATGGGGACTTGTCTTAGCTCATTTGCGGAAATTGTCATGCGGCCCTAAACTGGGAAATCAGTCATATTTCACTTGTTTATAACTTTTTTCCACTAAAAAAAAAATACTTTCAAAATGGGTAACAAATTGTGTGCAATTATTTGATATGTCTATGTTTACAGGGATTTTTCATTTGCTCAGATAGTAAAAAGTACAGCTTTCACCATGTGCGCGGCATGACGTCTGACAATTTACAGCGACCGAATTCCAGTGTGCACAATAAGACTGCATTTCTACTTTTTCCTTTTTATAGAATCCACAAAATATTTGTGTCAAATTGTCGTGAATTTCTTGCCTTATCTATAATTACAAAAGTTTGTTCGACACCTTGAATAGAGTCGAGGCAAAATTCAACGGTATGGGGACTAGTGTTAGCTCATTTGCGGAAATTTTCATGCGGACCTAAACTGGGTAATCAGTCATAATTCACTTTTTTATAACTTTTTTCCAGTAAAAGAAATATTTTTAAAATGGGTATCAAATTGTGTGCAATTATTTGATTTGTCTATGTATACAGGGATTTTTCTTTTGCTCAGATAGTAAAAAGTACAGCTTTCACCATGTGCGCGGTATGTCGTCTGACAATTTACAGCGTCCGAATTCCAGTGTGCACAATAAGACTACATTTGTAATTTTTCCTTTTTATCGAATCCACAATATATTGGTGTCAAATTGTCGAGAATTTCTTGCCTTATCCATAATTACAAAAGTTTTTTCGACACCTTGATTAGAGTCGAGTCGAAATTCAACGGTATGGGGACTAGTGTTAGCTCATTTGCGGAAATTTTCATGCGGACCTAAACTGGGTAATCAGTCATAATTCACGTTTTTATAACTTTTTTCCAGTAAAAGAAATATTTTCAAAATGGGTATCAAATTGTTTGCAATTATTTGATTTGTCTATGTATACAGGGATTTTTCTTTTGCTCAGATAGTAAAAAGTACAGCTTTCACGATGTGCGCGTTATGTCGTCTGAAAATATACAGCGTCCGAATTCCAGTGTGCACAATCAGAATGCATTTGTAATTTTTCCTTTTTATAGAATCCACAAAATATTGCTGTCCAATTGTCGAGAATTTCTTGCTTTATCTATAATTACAAAAGTTTTTTCGACACCCTGATTAGAGTCGGGTCAAATTCAACGGTATGGGGACTTATGTTAGCTCATTTGCGGAAATTGTCATGCGGCCCTAAACTGGGAAATCAGTGATATTTCACATGTTTATAACTTTTTTCCAGTAAAAGAAATATTTTCAAAATGGGTATCAAATTGTGTGCAATTATTTGATTTGTCTATGTATACAGGGATTTTTCTTTTGCTCAGATAGTAAAAAGTACAGCTTTCACCATGTGCGCGGTATGTCGTCTGACAATTTACAGCGTCCTAATTCCAGTGTGCACAATAAGAATGCATTTGTAATTTTTCCTTTTTATAGAATCCACAAAATATTGCTGTCCAATTGTCGAGAATTTCTTGCTTTATCCATAATTACAAAAGTTTTTTCGACACCCTGATTAGAGTCGGGTTAAATTCAACGGTATGGGGACTTATGTTAGCTCATTTGCGGAAATTGTCATGCGGCCCTAAACTGGGAAATCAGTGATATTTAACATGTTTATAACTTTTTTCCAGTAAAAGAAATATTTTCAAAATGGGTATCAAATTGTGTGCAATTATTTGATTTGTCTATGTATAGAGGGATTTTTCTTTTGCTCAAATAGTAAAAAGTAGAGCTTTTAACATGTGCGCGTTATGTCGTCTGACAATTTACAGCGTCCGAATTCCAGTGTGCACAATAAAACCGCATTTGTAATTTTTCCTTTTTATCGAATCCACAATATATTGGTGTCCAATTGTCGGGAATTCCTTACCTTATCCATAATTACAAAAGTTTTTTCGACACCTTGAATAGAGTCGAGGCAAAATTCAACGGTATGGGGACTAGTGTTAGCTCATTTGCGGAAATTTTCATGCGGACCTAAACTGGGTAAACCGTCATAATTCACGTTTTTATAACTTTTTTCCAGTAAAAGAAATATTTTCAAAATGGGTATCAAATTGTGTGCAATTATTTGATATGTCTATGTTTACAGGGATTTTTCCTTTGCTCAGATAGTAAAAAGTACAGCTTTCACCATGTGCGCGGCATGACATCTGACAATTTATAGCGTCCGAATTCCAGTGTGCACAATATGAATGCATTTCTACTTTTTCCTTTTAAGAGAATCCACAAAATATTGGTGTCAAATTGTCGTGAATTTCTTGCCTTATACATAATTACAAAAGTTTTTTCGACACGTTGAATAGAGTCGAGGCGAAATTTAACGGTATGGGGACTTGTGTTAGCTCATTTGCGGAAATTGTCATGCGGCCCTAAACTGGGAAATCAGTGATATTTCACTTGTTTATAACTTTTTTCCAGTAAAAGAAATATTTTCAAAATGGGTATCAAATTGTGTGAAATTATTTGATTTATCTATGTTTACAGGGATGTTTCATTTGGTCAGATAGTAAAAAGTACAGCTTTCACCATGTGCGCGGCATGTCGTCTGACAATTTACAGCGTCCGAATTCCAGTGTGCACAATAAGACTGCATTTGTAATTTTTCCTTTTTATAGTATCCCCAAAATATTGGTGTCAAATTGTCGAAAATTTCTAGCCTTATCCATAATTACAAAAGTTTGTTCGACACCTTGAATAGAGTCGAGGCAAAATTCAACGGTATGGGGAGTAGTGTTAGCTCATTTGCGGAAATTTTCATGCGGACCTAAACTGGGTAATCAGTCATAATTCACTTGTTTATAACTTTTTTCCAGTAAAAGAAATATTTTCAAAATGGGTATCAAATTGTGTGAAATTATTTGATTTGTCTATGTTTACAGGGATTTTTCATTTGCTCAGATAGTAAAAAGTACAGCTTTCACCATGTGCGCGGCATGACGTCTGACATCTTACATCGTCCGAATTCCAGTGTGCACCATATGACTGCATTTGTAATTTTTCCTTTTTATCGAATCCACAATATATTGGTGTCCAATTGTCGGGAATTCCTTACCTTATCCATAATTACAAAAGTTTTTTCGACATCTGGAATAGAGTCGATTCGAAATTCAACGGTATGGGGACTTGTGTTAGCTCATTTGTGGAAATTGTCATGCGGCCCTAAACTGGGAAATCAGTCATATTTCACTTGTTTATAACTTTTTTCCAGTAAAAGAAATATTTTCAAAATGGGTATCAAATTGTGTGCAATTATTTGATTTGTCTATGTGTACAGGGATTTTTCTTTTGCTCAGATAGTAAAAAGTACAGCTTTCACCATGTGCGCGGTATGTCGTCTGACAATATACAGCGTCCGAATTCCAGTGTGAACAATAAGAACGCATTTGTAATTTTTCCTTTTTATAGAATCCACAAAATATTGCTGTCCAATTGTCGGGAATTTCTTGCCTTATCTATAATTACAAAAGTTTGTTCGACACCTTGAATAGAGTCGAGGCAAAATTCAACGGTATGGGGAGTAGTGTTAGCTCATTTGCGGAAATTTTCATGCGGACCTAAACTGGTTAATCAGTCATAATTCACTTGTTTATAACTTTTTTCCAGTAAAAGAAATATTTTCAAAATGGGTATCAAATTGTGTGAAATTATTAGATTTGTCTATGTTTACAGGGATTTTTCATTTGCTTAGATAGTAAAAAGTACAGCTTTCACCATGTGCGCGGTATGTCGTCTGAAAATTTACAGCGTCCGAATTCCAGTGTGCACAATAAGACTGCATTTGTAATTTTTCCTTTTTATCGAATCCACACTATATTGGTGTCCAATTGTCGGGAATTCCTTACCTTATCCATAATTACAAAAGTTTTTTCGACACCTTGAATAGAGTCGATTCGAAATTCAACGGTATGGGGATTTGTGTTAGCTCATTTGTGGAAATTGTCATGCGGCCCTAAACTGGGAAATCAGTCATATTTCACTTGTTTATAACTTTTTTCCAGTAAAAGAAATATTTTCAAAATGGGTATCAAATTGTGTGCAATTATTTGATTTGTCTATGTTTACAGGGATTTTTAATTTGCTCATATAGTAAAAAGTACAGCTTTCACCATGTGCGCGGTATGTCGTCTGACAATTTACAGCGTCCGAATTCCAGTGTGCACAATAAGACTGCATTTGTAATTTTCCTTTTTATCGAATCCACAATATATTGGTGTCCAATTGTCGGGAATTCCTTAACTTATCCATAATTACAAAAGTTTGTTCGACACCTTGAATAGAGTCGAGGCAAAATTCAACGGTATGGGGACTAGTGTTAGCTCATTTGCAGAAATTTTCATGCGGACCTAAACTGGGTAATCAGTCATAATTCACTTGTTTATAACTTTTTTCCAGTAAAAGAAATATTTTCAAAATGGGTATCAAATTGTGTGAAATTATTTGATTTGTCTATTTTTACAGGGATTTTTCATTTGCTTAGATAGTAAAAAGTACAGCTTTCACCATGTGCGCGGTATGTCGTCTGACAATTTACAGCGTCCGAATTCCAGTGTGCACAATAAGACTGCATTTGTAATTTTTCCTTTTTATCGAATCCACACTATATTGGTGGCCAATTGTCGGGAATTCCTTACCTTATCCATAATTACAAAAGTTTTTTCGACACATTGAATAGAGTCGATTCGAAATTCAACGGTATGGGGACTTGTGTTAGCTCATTTGTGGAAATTGTCATGCGGCCCTAAACTGGGAAATCAGTCATATTTCACTTGTTTATAACTTTTTTCCAGTAAAAGAAATATTTTCAAAATGGGTATCAAATTGTGTGCAATTATTTGATTTGTCTATGTTTACAGGGATTTTTAATTTGCTCATATAGTAAAAAGTACAGCTTTCACCATGTGCGCGGTATGTCGTCTGACAATTTACAGCGTCCGAATTCCAGTGTGCACAATAAGACTTCATTTGTAATTTTCCTTTTTATCGAATCCACAATATATTGGTGTCCAATTGTCGGGAATTCCTTAACTTATCCATAATTACAAAAGTTTTTTCGACACCTTGAATAGAGTCGATTCGAAATTCAACGGTATGGGGACTTGTGTTTGCTCATTTGTGGAAATTGTCATGCGGCCCTAAACTGGGAAATCAGTGATATTTCACATGTTTATAAATTTTTTCCAGTAAAAGAAATATTTTCAAAATGGGTATCAAATTGTGTGCAATTATTTGATTTGTCTATGTATACAGGGATTTTTCTTTTGCTCAGATAGTAAAAAGTACAGCTTTCACCATGTGCGCGGTCTGTCGTCTGACAATATGCAGCGTCCGAATTCCAGTGTGAACAATAAGAACGCATTTGTAATTTTTCTCTTTATAGAATCCACAAAATATTGCTGTCCAATTGTCGGGAATTTCTTGCCTTATCCATAATTACAAAAGTTTGTTCGACACCTTGAATAGAGTCGAGGCAAAATTCAACGGTATGGGGACTAGTGTTAGCTCATTTGCAGAAATTTTCATGCGGACCTAAACTGGGTAATCAGTCATAATTCACTTGTTTATAACTTTTTTCCAGTAAAAGAAATATTTTCAAAATGGGTATCAAATTTTGTGAAATTATTTGATTTGTCTATTTTTACAGGGATTTTTCATTTGCTTAGATAGTAAAAAGTACAGCTTTCACCATGTGCGCGGTATGTCGTCTGACAATTTACAGCGTCCGAATTCCAGTGTGCACAATAAGACCGCATTTGTAATTTTTCCTTTTCATAGAATCCACAAAATATTGCTGTCCAATTGTCGGGAATTTCTTGCCTTATCCATAATTACAAAAGTTTTTACGACACATTGAATAGAGTCGAGGCAAAATTCAACGGTATGGGGAGTAGTGCTAGCTCATTTGCGGAAATTTTCATGCGGACCTAAACTGGGTAATCAGTCATAATTCACTTTTTTATAACTTTTTTCCAGTAAAAGAAATATTTTCAAAATGGCTATCAAATTGGGTGCTATTATTTGATATGTCTATGTTTACAGGGATTTTTCATTTGCTCAGATAGTAAAAAGTACATCTTTCACCATGTGCGCGGCATGACGTCTGACAATTTACAGCGTCCGAATTCCAGTGTGCACAATAAGACTGCATTTTTACTTTTTCCTTTTTATAGAATCCACAAAATATTGGTGTCAAATTGTCGCGAATTTCTTGCCTTATCCATAATTACAAAAGTTTTTACGACACGTTGAATAGAGTCGAGGCGAAATTTAACGGTATGGGGACTTGTGTTAGCTCATTTGCGGAAATTGTCATGCGGCCCTAAACTGGGAAATCAGTGATATTTCACTTGTTTATAACTTTTTTCCAGTAAAAGAAATATTTTCAAAATGGGTATCAAATTGTGTGAAATTATTTGATTTATCTATGTATACAAGGATGTTTCATTTGGTCAGATAGTAAAAAGTACAGCTTTCACTATGTGCGCGGTATGTCGTCTGACAATTTACAGCGTCCGAATTCCAGTGTGCACAATAGGACTGCATATGTAATTTTTCCTTTTTATAGAATCCACAAAATATTGGTGTAAAATTTTCGGGAATTTCTTGCCTTATCCATAATTACACAAGTTTGTTCGACACCTTGAATAGATTCGAGGCAAAATTCAACGGTATGGGGACTAGTGTTAGCTCATTTGCGGCAATTTTCATGCGCACCTAAACTGGGTAATCAGTCATAATTCACGTTTTTATAACTTTTTTCCAGTAAAAGAAATATTTTCAAAATGGGTATCAAATTGTGTGAAATTATTTGATTTGTCTATGTTTACAGGGATTTTTCATTTGCTCAGATAGTAAAAAGTACAGCTTTCACCATGTGCGCGGTATGTCGTCTGACAATTTACAGCGTCCGAATTCCAGTGTGCACAATAAGACTGCATTTGTAATTTTTCCTTTTTATCGAATCCACAATATATTTGTGTCCAATTGTCGGGAATTCCTTACCTTATCCATAATTACAAAAGTTTTTTCGACACCTTGAATAGAGTCGAGGCAAAATTCAACGGTATGGGGACTAGTGTTAGCTCATTTGCGGAAATTTTCATGCGGACCTAAACTGGGTAATCAGTCATAATTCACTTTTTTATAACTTTTTTCCAGTGCAAGAAATATTTTCAAAATGGGTATCAAATTGTGTGCAATTATTTGATTTGTCTATGTATACAGGGATTTTTCTTTTGCTCAGATAGTAAAAAGTACAGCTTTCACCATGTGCGCGGTATGTCGTCTGACAATCTACACCGTCCGAATTCCAGTGTGCACAATAAGACTGCATTTGTAATTTTTCCGTTTTATCGAATCCACAATATATTGGTGTCAAATTGTCGCGAATTTCTTGCCTTATCCATAATTACAAATGTTTTTTCGACACCTTGATTAGAGTCATGTCGAAATTCAACGGTATGGGGACTTGTGTTAGCTCATTTGCGGAAATTGTCATGCGGCCCTAAACTGGGAAATCAGTGATATTTCACTTGTTTATAAATTTTTCCAGTAAAAGAAATATTTTCAAAATGGGTATCAAATTGTGTGCAATTATTTGATTTGTCTATGTATACACGGATTTTTCTTTTGCTCAGATAGTAAAAAGTACAGCTTTCACCATGTGCGCGGTATGTCGTCTGACAATTTACAACGTCCAAATTCCAGTGTGCACAATAAGACTGCATTTGTAATTTTTCCTTTTTATCGAATCCACAATATATTGGTGTCAAATTGTCGGGAATTCCTTACCTTATCCATAATTACAAAAGTTTTTTCGACACCTTGAATAGATTCGAGGCAAAATTCAACGGTATGGGGACTAGTGTTAGCTCATTTGCGGAAATTTTCATGCGGACCTAAACTGAGTAATCAGTCATAATTCACTTTTTTATAACTTTTTTCCAGTAAAAGAAATATTTTCAAAATAGGTATGAGATTGTGTGCAATTATTTGATTTGTCTATGTATACAGGGATTTTTCTTTTGCTCAGATAGTAAAAAGTACAGCTTTCACCAAGTGCGCGTTATGTCGTCTGACAATATACAGCGTCCGAATTCCAGTGTGCACAATAAGACTGCATTTGTAATTTTTCCTTTTTATCGAATCCACAATATATTGGTGTCAAATTGTCGAGAATTTCTTGCCTTATCCATAATTACAAAAGTTTTTTCGACACCTTGATTAGAGTCGAGTCGAAATTCAACGGTATGGGGACTTGTGTTAGCTCATTTGCGGAAATATTCATGCGGCCCAAAAGTGCAAAAACAGTGATATTTCACGTGTTTATAACTTTTTTCCAGTAAAAGAAATATATTCAAAATGGGTATCAAATTGTGTGCAATTATTTGATATGTCTATGTTTTCAGGGATTTTTCATTTGCTCAGATAGTAAAAAGTACAGCTTTCACCATGTGCGCGGCATGACGTCTGACAATTTACAGCGACCGAATTCCAGTGTGCACAATAAGACTGCATTTCTACTTTTTCATTTTTATAGAATCCACAAAATATTGGTGTCAAATTGTCGGGAATTTCTTGCCTTATCCATAATTACAAAAGTTTGTTCGACACCTTGAATAGAGTCGAGGCAAAATTCAACGGTATGGGGACTAGTGTTAGCTCATTTGCGGAAATTGTCATGCGGCCCAAAAGTGGGAAATCAGTGATATTTCACGTGTTTATAACTTTTTTCCAGTAAAAGAAATATTTTCAAAATGGGTATCAAATTGTGTGCAATTATTAGATTTGTCTATGTATAAAGGGATTTTTCTTTTGCTCAGATAGTAAAATGTACAGCTTTCACGATGTGCGCGGTATGTCGTTTGACAATTTACAGCGTCCGAATTCCAGTGTGCACAATAAGAATGCCTTTCTACTTTTTTCTTTTTAGAGAATCCACAAAATATTGGTGTCAAATTGTCGGGAATTTCTTGCTTTATCCATAATTACAAAAGTTTTTTCGACACGTTGAATAGAGTCGAGGCGAAATTTAACGGTATGGGGACTTGTGTTAGCTCATTTGCGGAAATTGTCATGCGGCCCTAAACTGGGAAATCAGTGATATTTCACTTGTTTATAACTATTTTCCAGTAAAAGAAATATTTTAAAAATGGGTATCAAATTGTGTGCAATTATTTGATATGTCTATGTTTTCAGGGATTTTCGTTTGCTCAGATAGTAAAAAGTACAGCTTTCACCATGTGCGCGGCATGACGACCGACAATTTACAGCGACCGAATTCCAGTGTGCACAATAAGACTGCATTTCTACTTTTTCATTTTTATAGAATCCTCAAAATATTGGTGTCAAATTGTCGGGAATTTCTTGCCTTATCCATAATTACAAAAGTTTGTCCGACACCTTGAATAGAGTAGAGGCAAAATTTAACGGTATGGGGACTAGTGTTAGCTCATTTGCGGAAATTTTCATGCGGACCTAAACTGGGTAATCTGTCATAATTCACTTTTTTATTACTTTTCCAGTAAAAGAAATATTTTCAAAATGGGTATCAAATTGTGTGCAATTATTTGATTAGCCTATGTATACAGGGATTTTTCTTTTGCTCAGATAGTAAAAAGTACAGCTTTCACCATGTGCGCGGTATGTCGTCTGACAATATACAGCGTCCGAATTCCATTGTGCACAATAAGAATGCATTTGTAATTTTTCCTTTTTATAGAATCCACAAAATATTGCGGTCCAATTGTCGGGAATTTCTTGCCTTATCCATAATTACAAAAGTTTTTTCGAGACCTTGATTAGAGTCGAGTCGAAATTCAACGGTATGGGGACTTGTGTTAGCTCATTTGCGGAAATTGTCATGCGTCCCAAAAGTGGGAAATCAGTGATATTTCACTTGTTTATAAATTTTTTCCAGTAAAAGAAATATTTTCAAAATGGGTATCAAATTTTGTGCAATTATTTGGTTTGTCTATGTATACAGGGATTTTTCTTTTGCTCAGATAGTAAAAAGTACAGCTTTCACCATGTGCGCGGTATGTCGTCTGACAATTTACAGCGTCCGAATTCCAGTGTGCACAATAAGACTGCATTTGTAATTTTTCTTTTTATCGAATCCACAATATATTGGTGTCCAATTGTCGGGAATTCCTTACCTTATCCATAATTACAAAAGTTTTTTCGACACCTTGAATAGAGTCGAGGCAAAATTCAACGGTATGGGGACTAGTGTTAGCTCATTTGCGGAAATTTTCATGCGGACCAAAACTGGTTAGTCATAATTCACTTTTTTATAACTTTTTTCCAGTGAAAGAAATATTTTCAAAATGGGTATCAAATTGTGTGCAATTATTTGATTTGTCTATGTATAAAGGGATTTTTCTTTTGCTCAGATAGTAAAATGTACAGCTTTCACCATGTGCGCGGTATGTCGTCTGACAATATACAGCGTCCGAATTCCAGTGTGCACAATAAGAATGCATTTGTAATTTTTCCTTTTTAGAGAATCCACAAAATATTGCGGTCCAATTGTCGGAAATTTCTTGCCTTATCCATAATTACAAATGTTTTTTCGACACCTTGATTAGAGTCGAGTCGAAATTCAACGGTATGGGGACTTGTGTTAGCTCATTTGCGGAAATTGTCATCCGGCCCTAAACTGGGAAATCAGTGATATTTCACATGTTTATAAATTTTTCCAGTAAAAGAAATATTTTAAAAATGGGTATCAAATTGTGTGCAATTATTTGATTTGTATATGTTTACAGGGATTTTTCATTTGCTCAGATAGTAAAAAGTTCAGCTTTCACCATGTGCGCGGCATGACGTCTGACAATTTACAGCGTCCGAATTCCAGTGTGCACAATAAGTCTGCATTTCTACTTTTTCCTTTTTAGCGAATCCACAAAATATTGGTGTCAAATTGTCGGGAATTCCTTACCTTATCCATAATTACAAAAGTTTTTTCGACACCTTGAATAGAGTCGAGGCAAAATTCAACGGTATGGGGACTAGTGTTAGCTCATTTGCGGAAATTTTCATGCGGACCTAAACTGGGTAATCAGTTATAATTCACTTTTTTATAACTTTTTTCCAGTAAAAGAAATATTTTCAAAATGGGTATCAAATAATGTGCAATTATTTGATATGTCTATGTATAAAGGGATTTTTCTTTTGCTCAGATAGTAAAATGTACAGCTTTCACCATGTGCGCGGTATGTCGTATGACAATATACAGCGTCCGAATTCCAGTGTGCACAATAAGAATGCATTTGTAATTTTTCCTTTTTATAGAATCCAC
Source organism: Acanthosepion esculentum (assembly GCA_964036315.1). Taxonomy (NCBI): domain Eukaryota; kingdom Metazoa; phylum Mollusca; class Cephalopoda; order Sepiida; family Sepiidae; genus Acanthosepion; species Acanthosepion esculentum. Next base: position 73,036,728 of record OZ038509.1, on the reverse strand, counting down.
AAAATATTGCGTTCCAATTGTCGGGAATTTCTGGCCTTATCCATAATTACAAATGTTTTTTCGACACCTTGATCAGAGTCGAGTCGAAATTCAACGGTATGGGGACTAGTGTTAGCTCATTTGCGGAAATTGTCATGCGGCCCAAAAGTGGGAAATCAGTGATATTTCACTTGTTTATAACTTTTTTCCAGTAAAAGAAATATTTTCAAAATGGGTATCAAATTGTGTGCAATTATTTGATTTGTCTATGTATACAGGGATTTTTCTTTTGCTCAGATAGTAAAAAGTACAGCTTTCACCATGTGCGCGGTATGTCGTCTGACAATTGACAGCGTCCGAATTCCAGGTTGCACAATAAGACTGCATTTGTAATTTTTCCTTTTTATCGAATCCAAAATATATTGGTGTCAGATTGTCGGGAATTTCTTGCCTTATCCATAATTACAAAAGTTTTTTCGACACCTTGATTAGAGTCGGGTCGAAATTCAACGGTATGGGGACTAGTGTTAGCTCATTTGCGGAAATTTTCATGCGGACCTAAACTGGGTAATCAGTCATAATTCACTTTTTTATAACTTTTTTCCAGTAAAAGAAATATTTTCAAAATGGGTATCAAATTGTGTGCAATTATTTGATTTGTCTATGTATACAGGGATTTTTCTTTTGCTCAGATAGTAAAAAGTACAGCTTTCACCATATGCGCGGTATGTCGTCTGACAATTTACAGCGTCCGAATTCCAGTGTGCACAATAAGACTGCATTTGTAATTTTTCCTTTTTATCGAATCCACAATATATTTGTGTCCAATTGTCGGGAATTCCTTACCTTATTCATAATTACAAAAGTTTTTTCGACACCTTGAATAGAGTCGAGGCAAAATTCAACGGTATGGGGACTAGTGTTAGCTCATTTGCGGATATTTTCATGCGGACCTAAACTGGGTAATCAGTCATAATTGACTTTTTTATAACTTTTTTCCAGTAAAAGAAATATTTTCAAAATGGGTATCAAATTGTGTGCAATTATTTGATTTGTCTATGTATAAAGGGATTTATCTTTTGCTCAGATAGTAAAATGTACAGCTTTCACCATATGCGCGGTATGTCGTCTGACAATATACAGCGTCCGAATTCCAGTGTGCACAATAAGAATGCATTTGTAATTTTTCCTTTTTAGAGAATCCACAAAATATTGCGGTCCAATTGTCGGAAATTTCTTGCCTTATCCATAATTACAAATGTTTTTTCGACACCTTGATTAGAGTCGAGTCGAAATTCAACGGTATGGGGACTTGTGTTAGCTCATTTGCGGAAATTGTCATGCGGCCCTAAACTGGGAAATCAGTGATATTTCACATGTTTATAAATTTTTAAAGTAAAAGAAATATTTTCAAAATGGGTATCAAATTGTGTGCAATTATTTGATTTGTATATGTTTACAGGGATTTTTCATTTGCTCAGATAGTAAAAAGTTCAGCTTTTACCATGTGCGCGGCATGACGTCTGATAATTTACAGCGTCGGAATTCCAGTGTGCACAATAAGTCTGCATTTCTAGTTTTTCCTTTTTAGAGAATCCACAAAATATTAGTGTCAAATTGTCGAGAATTTCTTGCCTTATCCATAATTACAAAAGTTTTTTCGACACCTTGATTAGAGTCGAGTCGAAATTCAACGGTATAGGGACTTGTGTTAGCTCATTTGCGGAAATTGTCATGCGGCCCAAAAGTGGGAAATCAGTGATATTTCACTTGTTTATAACTTTTTTCCAGTAAAAGAAATATTTTCAAAATGGGTATCAAATTGTGTGAAATTATTTGATATGTCTATGTTTTCAAAGATTTTTCATTTGCTCAGATAGTAAAAAGTACAGCTTTCACGATGTGCGCGGCATGACGTCTGACAATTTACAGCGACCGAATTCCAGTGTGCACAATAAGACTGCATTTGTAATTTTTCCTTTTTATTGAATCCACAAAATATTGCTGTCCAATTGTCGGGAATTTCTTGCCTTATCCATAATTACAAAAGATTGTCCGACACCTTGAATGGAATCGAGGCAAATTTCAACGGTATTGGGTCTAGTGTTAGCTCATTTGCGGAAATTGTCATGCGGCCCAAAAGTGGGAAATCAGTGATATTTCACTTGTTTATAACTTTTTTCCAGTAAAAGATATATTTTCAAAATGGGTATCAAATTGTGTGAAATTATTTGATTTGTCTATGTTTACAGGGATTTTTCATTTGCTCAGATAGTATAAAGTACAGCTTTCACCATGTGCGCGGCATGACGTCTGACAATTTACAGCGTCCGAATTCCAGTGTGCACAATAAGACTGCATTTCTACTTTTTCCTTTTTATAGAATCCACAAAATATTGGTGTCAAATTGTCGAAAATTTCTTGCCTTATCCATAATTACAAAAGTTTGTTCGACACCCTGAATAGAGTCGAGGCAAAATTCAACGGTATGGGGACTAGTGTTAGCACATTTGCGGAAATTTTCATGCGGACCTAAAATGGGTAATCAGTCATAATTCACTTTTTTTTAACTTTTTTCCAGTGAAAGAAATATTTTCAAAATGGGTATCAAATTGTGTGCAATTATCTGATTTGTCTATGTATACAGGGATTTTTTTTTTGCTCAGATAGTAAAAAGTACAGCTTTCACCATGTGCGCGGTATGTCGTCTGACAATATACAGCGTCCGAATTCCAGTGTGAACAATAAGAATGCATTTGTAATTTTTCCTTTTTATAGAATCCACAAAATATTGCTGTCCAATTGTCGGGAATTTCTTGCCTTATCCATAATTACAAAAGTTTGTTCGACACCTTGAATAGAGTCGAGGCAAAATTCAACGGTATGGGGAGTAGTGCTAGCTCATTTGCGGAAAATTTCATGCGGACCTAAACTGGGTAATCAGTCATAATTCACTTTTTTATAACTTTTTTCCAGTAAAAGAAATATTTTCAAAATGGGTATCAAATAGTGTGCAATTATTTGATTCGTCTATGTATACAGGGATTTTTCTTTTGCTCAGATAGTAAAAAGTACAGTTTTCACCATGTGCGCGGTATGTCGTCTGACAATTTACAGCGTCCGAATTCCAGTGTGCACAATAAGACTGCATTTGTAATTTTTCCTTTTTATCGAATCCACAATATATTGGTGTCCAATTGTCGGGAATTCCTTACCTTATCCATAATTACAAAAGTTTTTTCGACACCTTGAATAGAGTCGATTCGAAATTCAACGGTATGGGGACTTGTGTTAGCTCATTTGTGGAAATTGTCATGCGGCCCTAAACTGGGAAATCATTCATATTTCACTTGTTTATAACTTTTTTCCAGTGAAAGAAATATTTTCAAAATGGGTATCAAATTGTGTGCAATTATTTGATATGTCTATGTTTACAGGTATTTTTCATTTGCTCAGATAGTAAAAAGTACAGCTTTCACCATGTGCGCGGCATGACGTCTGACAATTTACAGCGTCCGAATTCCAGTGTGCACAATAAGACTGCATTTCTACTTTTTCCTTTTTATAGAATCCACAAAATATTGGTGTCAAATTGTCGTGAATTTCTTGCCTTATCCATAATTACAAAAGTTTTTTCGACACGTTGAATAGAGTCGAGGCGAAATTAAACGGTATGGGGACTTGTGTTAGCTCATTTGCGGAAATTGTCATGCGGCCCTAAACTGGGAAATCAGTGACATTTCACATGATTATAACTTTTTTCCAGTAAAAGAAATATTTTCAAAATGGGTATCAAATTGTGTGAAATTATTTGATTTATCTGTGTTTGAAGGGATGTTTCATTTGGTCAGATAGTAAAAAGTACAGCTTTCACTATGTGCGCGGTATGTCGTCTGACAATTTACAGCGTCCGAATTCCAGTGTGCACAATAAGACTGCATTTGTAATTTTTCCTTTTTATAGAATCCACAAAATATTGGTGTCAAATTGTCGATGATTTCTTGCCTTATCCATAATTACAAAAGTTTGTTCGACACCTTGAATAGAGTCAAGGCAAAATTCAACGGTATAGTGTCTAGTGTTAGCTCATTTGCGGAAATTTTCATGCGGACCTAAACTGGGAAATCAGTGATATTTCACATGTTTATAACTTTTTTCCAGTAAAAGAAATATTTTCAAAATGGGTATAAATTGTGTGCAATTATTTTATTTGTCTATGTATACAAGGATTGTTCTTTCGCTCAGATAGTAAAAAGTACAGCTTTCACCATGTGCGCGGTATGTCGTCTGACAATTTACAGCGTCCGAATTCCAGTGTGCACAATAAGACTGCATTTGTAATTTTTCCTTTTTATCGAATCCACAATATATTGGTGTCCAATTGTCGGGAATTCCTTACCTTATCCATAATTACAAAAGTTTTTTCGACACTTTGAATAGAGTCGAGGCAAAATTCAAAGGTATGGGGACTAGTGTTAGCTAGTTTGCGGAAATTTTCATGCGGACCTAAACTGGGTAATCAGTCATAATTCACTTTTTTATAACTTTTTTCCAGTAAAAGAAATATTTTCAAAATGGGTATCAAATTTTGTGCAATTATTTGATTCGTCTATGTATACAGGGATTTTTCTTTTGCTCAGATAGTAAAAAGTACAGCTTTCACCATGTGCGCGGTATGTCGTCTGACAATATACAGCGTCCGAATTCCAGTGTGCACAATAAGACTGCATTTGTAATTTTTCCTTTTTATCGAATCCACAATATATTGGTGTCCAATTGTCGGGTATTTCTTACCTTATCCATAATTGCAAAAGTTTTTTCGACACCTTGAATAGAGTCGATTCGAAATTCAACGGTATGGGGACTTGTGTTAGCTCATTTGTGGAAATTGTCATGCGGCCCTAAACTGGGAAATCAGTCATATTTCACTTGTTTATAACTTTTTTCCAGTAAAAGAAATATTTTCAAAATGGGTATCAAATTGTGTGCAATTATTTCATTTGTCTATGTTTACAGGGATTTTTCATTTGCTCAGATAGTAAAAAGTACAGCTTTCACCATGTGCGCGGCATGACGTCTGACAATTTACAGCGTCCGAATTCCAGTGTGCACAACAAGACTGCATTTCGACTTTTGCCTTTTTATAGAATCCACAAAATATTGGTGTCAAATTGTCGCGAATTTCTTGCCTTATCCATAATTACAAAAGTTTTTTCGACACCTTGATTAGAGTCGAGTCGAAATTCAACGGTCTGGGGACTTGTGTTAGCTCATTTGCGGAAATTGTCATGCGGCCCTAAACTGGGAAATCAGTGATATTTCACTTGTTTATAACTTTTTTCCAGTAAAAGAAATATTTTCAAAATGGGTATCAAATTGTGTGAAATTATTTGATTTGTCTGTATTTACAGGGATTTTTCATTTGCTCAGATAGTAAAAAGTACAGCTTTCACCATGTGCACGGTATGTCGTCTGACAATTTACAGCGTCCGAATTCCAGTGTGCACAATATGACTGCATTTGTAATTTTTCCTTTTTAACGAATCCACAATATATTGGTTTCAAATAGTCGGGAATTTCTTGCCTTATCCATAATTACAAAAGTTTTTTCGACACCTTGAATAGTGTCGAGTCGAAATTCAACGGTATGGGGACTTGTGTTAGCTCGTTTGCGGAAATTGTCATGCGGCCCTAAACTGGGAACTCAGTGATATTTCACTTGTTTATTACTTTTTTCCAGTAAAAGAAATATTTTCAAAATGGGTATCAAATTGTGTGAAATTATTTGATTTGTCTATGTAAACAGGGATTTTTCATTTGCTCAGATAGTAAAAAGCACAGCTTTCATCATGTTCGCGGTATGTCGTCTGACAATTTAGAGTGTCCGAATTACAGTGTGCACAATAAGGCTGCATTTGTAATTTTTCCTTTTTATCGAATCCACAATATATTGGTGTCCAATTGTCGGGAATTCCTTACCTGATACATAATTACGAAAGTTTTTTCGACAACTTGAATAGAGTCGATTCGAAATTCAACGGTATGGGGACTTGTGTTAGCTCATTTGTGGAAATTTTCATGCGGACCTAAACTGGGTAATCAGTCATAATTCAATTTTATAACTTTTTTCCAGTAAAAGAAATATTTTCAAAATGGGTATCAAATTGGGTGCAATTATATGACATGTCTATGTTTACAGGGATTTTTCATTTTCTCAGATAGTAAAAAGTACATCTTTCACCATGTTCGCGGCATGACGTCTGACAATTTACAGCGTCCGAATTCCAGTGTGCACAATAAGATTGCATTTCTACTGTTTCCTTTATAGAAAATCCACAAAATATTGGTGTCAAATTGTCGCGAATTTCTTGCCTTATCTATAATTACAAAAGTTATTTCGACACGTTGAATAGAATCGAGGCGAAATTTAACGGTATGGGGACTTGTGTTAGCTCATTTGCGGAAATTGTCATGCGGCCCTAAACTGGGAAATCAGTGATATTTCACTTGTTTATAACTTTTTTCCAGTAAAAGAAATATTTTCAAAATGGGTATCAAATTGTGTGCAATTATTTGATTTGTCTATGTATACAGGGATTTTCCTTTTGCTCAGATAGTAAAAAGTACAGCTTTCACCATGTGCGCGGTATGTCGTCTGACAATATACAGCGTCCAAATTCCAGTGTGCTCAATAAGACTGCATTTCTACTTTTTCATTTTTATAGAATCCACAAAATATTGGTTTCAAATTGTCGGGAATTTCAATGCCTTATCCATAATTACAAAATTTGTTCGACACCTTGAGTAGAGTCGAGGCAAAATTCAACGGTATGGGGACTAGTGTTAGCTCATTTGCGGAAATTTTCATGCGGACCTAAACTGGGTAATCTGTCATAATTCACATTTTTATAACTTTTTTCCAGTAAAAGAAATATTTTCAAAATGGGTATCAAATTGTGTGCAATTATTTGATTTGTCTATGTATACAGGGTTTTTACTTTTGCTCAGATAGTAAAAAGTACAGCTTTCACCATGTGCGCGGTATGTCGTCTGACAATTTACAGCGTCCGAATTCCAGTGTGCACAATAAGACTGCATTTGTAATGTTTCCTTTTTATCGAATCCACAATATATTGGTGTCAAATTGTCGTGAATTTCTTGCCTTATCGATAATTACAAAAGTTTGTTCGACACCTTGAATAGAGTCGAGGCAAAATTCAACGGTATTGGGACTAGTGTTAGCACATTTGCTGAAATTGTCATGCGGCCCTAAACTGGGAAATCAGTGATATTTCACTTGTTTATAACTTTTTTCCAGTAAAAGAAATATTTTCAAAATGGGTATCAAATTGTGTGAAATTATTTGATTTGTCTATGTTTACAGGGATTTTTCATTTGCTCAGATAGTAAAAAGTACAGCTTTCACCATGTGCGCGGTATGTCGTCTGACAATTTACAGCGTCCGAATTCCAGTGTGCACAATAAGACTGCATTTGTAATTTTTCCTTTTTATCGAATCCACAATATATTGGTGTCCAATTGTCGGGAATTCCTTACCTTATCCATAATTACGAAAGTTTTTTCGACACCTTGAATAGAGTCGATTCGAAATTCAACGGTAGGGGGACTAGTGTTAGCTCATTTGCGGAAATTTTCATGCGGACCTAAACTGGGTAATCAGTCATAATTCACTTTTTTATAACTTTTTTTCAGTAAAAGAAATATTTTCAAAATGGGTATCAAATTGTGTGCAATTATTTGATTTGTATATGTTTACAGGGATGTTTCATTTTGTCAGATAGTAAAAAGTACAGCTTTCACTATGTGCGCGGTATGTCGTCTGACAATTTACAGCGTCAGAATTCCAGTGTGCACAATAAGACTGCATTTGTAATTTTTCCTTTTTATAGAATCCACAAAATATTGGTGTCAAATTGTCGGGAATTTCTTGCCTTATCCATAATTACAAAAGTTTGTCCGACACCTTGAATAGAGTCGAGGCAAAATTCAACGGTATGGGGACTTGTGTTAGCTCATTTGCGGAAATTTTCATGCGGACCTAAACTGGGTAATCAGTCATAATTCACTTTTTTATAACTTTTTTCCAGTAAAAGAAATATTTTCAAAATCGGTATCAAATTGTATGCAATTATTTGATATGTCTATGTTTTCAGGGATTTTTCATTTGCTCAGATAGTAAAAAGTACAGCTTTCACCATGTGCGCGGCATGACGTCTGACAATTTACAACGACCGAATTCCAGTGTGCACAATAAGACTGCATTTTTACTTTTTCATTTTTATAGAATCCACAAAATATTGGTGTCAAATTGTCGGGAATTTCTTGCCTTATCCATAATTACAAAAGTTTGTTCGACACCTTGAATAGAGTCGAGGCAAAATTCAACGGTATGGGGACTAGAGTTAGCTCATTTGCGGAAATTGTCATGCGGCCATAAACTGGGAAATCAGTGATATTTCACTTGTTTTATAACTTTTTTCCAGTAAAAGAAATATTTTCAAAATGGGTATCAAATTTTGTGAAATTATTTGATTTATCTATGTTTACAGTGATGTTTCATTTGGTCAGATAGTAAAAAGTACAGATTTCACTATGTGCGCGGTATGTCGTCTGACAATTTACAGCGTCCGAATTCCAGTGTGCACAATAAGACTGCATTTGTAATTTTTCCTTTTCATAGAATACACAAAATATTGGTCTCAAATTGTCGGGAATGTCTTGCCTTATCCGTAATTACAAAAGTTTGTTTGACACGTTGAATAGAGTCGAGGCAATATTCAAAGGTATTGGGACTAGTGTTAGCTCATTTGCGGAAATTTTCATGCGGACCTAAACTGGGTAATCAGCCATAATTCACTTTTTTATAACTTTTTTCCAGTAAAAGAAATATTTTCAAATTGGGTATCAAATTGTGTGCAATTATTTGATTTGTCTATGTATACAGGGATTTTTCTTTTGCTCAGATAGTAAAAAGTACAGCTTTCACCATGTGCGCGTTATGTCGTCTGACAATTTACAGCGTCCGAATTCCAGTGTGCACAATAAAACCGCATTTGTAATTTTTCCTTTTTATAGAATCCACAAAATATTGCTTTCAAATTGTCGCGAATTTCTTGCCTTATCCATAATTACAAAAGTTTTTTCGACACGTTGAATAGAGTCGAGGCGAAATTTAACGGTATGGGGACTTTTGTTAGCTCATTTGCGGAAATTGTCAGGCGGCCCTAAACTGGGAAATCATAGATATTTCACTTGTTTATAACTTTTTTCCAGTAAAAGAAATATTTTCAAAATGGGTATCAAATTGTGTGAAATTATTTGATTTATCTATGTTTACAGGGATGTTTCATTTGGTCAGATAGTAAAAAGTACAGCTTTCACTATGTGCGCGGTATGTCGTCTGACAATTTACAGCGTCCGAATTCCAGTGTTCACAATAAGACTGCATTTGTAATTTTTCCTTTTTATAGAATCCACAAAATATTGGTGTCAAATTCTCGAGAATTTCGTGCCTTATCCATAATTACAAAAGTTTGTTCGACACCTTGAATAGAGTCGAGGCAATATTCAACGGTATGGGGACTAGTGTTAGCTCATTTGCGGAAATTTTCATGCGGACCTAAACTGGGTAAACAGTCATAATTCACGTTTTTATATCTTTTTTCCAGTAAAAGAAATATTTTCAAAATGGGTATCAAATTGTGTGCAATTATTTGATATGTCTATGTTTACAGGGATTTTTCCTTTGCTCTGATAGTAAAAAGTACAGCTTTCACCATGTTGCGGCATGACGTCTGACAATTTATAGCTTTCGAATTCCAGTGTGCACAATAAGAATGCATTTCTACTTTTTCCTTTTTAGAGAATCCACAAAATATTGTTGTCAAATTGTCGTGAATTTCTTGCCTTATCCATAATTACAAAAGTTTTTTCGACACGTTGAATAGAGTCGAGGCGAAATTTAACGGTATGGGGACGTGTGTTAGCTCATTTGCGGAAATTGTCATGCGGCCCTAAACTGGGAAATCAGTGATATTTCACTTGTTTATAAATTTTATCCAGTAAAAGAAATATTTTCAAAATATGTATCAAATTGTTTGAAATTATTTGATTTGTCTATGTTTACAGGGATTTTTCATTTGCTCAGATAGTAAAAAGTACAGCTTTCACCATGTGCGCGGCATGACGTCTGACAATTTACAGCGTCCGAATTCCAGTGTGCACAATAAGACTGCATTTCTACTTTTTCCTTTTTATAGAATCCACAAAATATTGGTCTCAAATTGTCGGGAATGTCTTGCCTTATCCATAATTACAAAAGTTTGTTCGACACCTTGAATAGAGTCGAGGCAAAATTCAAAGGTATTGGGACTAGTGTTAACTCATTTGCGGAAATTTTCATGCGGACCTAAACTGGGTAATCAGTCATAATTCACTTTTTTATAACTTTTTTCCAGTAAAAGAAATATTTTCAAAATGGGTATCAAATTGTGTGCAATTATTTGATTTGTCTATGTATACAGGGATTTTTCTTTTGCTCAGATAGTAAAATGTACAGCTTTCACTATGTGCTCAGTATGTCGTCTGACAATATACAGCGTCCGAATTCCAGTGTGCACAATAAGAATGCATTTGTAATTTTTCATTTTTATAGAATCCACAAAATATTGGTGGCCCATTGTCGGGAATTTCTTGCCTTATCCATAATTACAAAAGTTTTTTCGACACTTTGATTAGAGTCGGGTCGAAATTCAACGGTATGGGGACTTGTGTTAGCTGATTTGCGGAAAATGTCATGCGGCCCTAAACTGGGAAATCATTTTTAATTCACATGTTTATAACTTTTTTCCAGTAAAAGAAATATTTGCAAAATGGGTATCAAATTGTGTGCAATTATTTGATTTGTCTATGTTTACAGGGATTTTTCATTTATTCAGATAGTAAAATGTACAGCTTTCACCATGTGCGTGTTATGTCGTCTGACAATTTACAGCGTCCGAATTCCAGTGTGCACAATAAGACTGCATTTGTAATTTTTCCTTTTTATAGAATCCACAAAATATTGGTGTCCAATTGTCGGGAATTTCTTGCCTTATCCATAATTACAAAAGTTTGTTCGACACCTTGAATAGAGTCGAGGCAAAATTCAACGGTATGGGGAGTAGTGTTAGCTCATTTGCGGAAATTTTCATGCGGACCTAAACTGGGTAATCAGTCATAATTCACTTGTTTATAAATTTTTTCCAGTAAAAGAAATATTTTCAAAATGGGTATCAATTTGTGTGTAATTATTTGATATGTCTATGTTTACAGGGATTTTTCATTTGCACAGATAGTGAAAAGTACAGCTTTCACCATGTGGGCGGTATGACGTCTGACAATTTACAGCGACCGAATTCCAGTGTGCACAATAAGACTGCATTTCTACTTTTTTCTTTTTATAGAATCCACAAAATATTGGTGTCAAATTGTCGTGAATTTCTTGCCTTATCCATAATTACAGAAGATTTTTCGACACGTTGAATAGAGTCGAGGCAAAATTCAACGGTATGGGGACTTGTGTTAGCTCATTTGCGGAAATTTTCATGCGGACCTAAACTGGGCAATCAGTCATAATTCACTTTTTTATAACTTTTTTCCAGTAAAAGAAATATTTTCAAAATCGGTATCAAATTGTATGCAATTATTTGATATGTCTATGTTTTCAGGGATTTTTCATTTGCTCAGATAGTAAAAAGTACAGCTTTCACCATGTGCGCGGCATGACGTCTGACAATTTACAACGACCGAATTCCAGTGTGCACAATAAGACTGCATTTTTACTTTTTCATTTTTATAGAATCCACAAAATATTGGTGTCAAATTGTCGGGAATTTCTTGCCTTATCCATAATTACAAAAGTTTGTTCGACACCTTGAATAGAGTCGAGGCAAAATTCAACGGTATGGGGACTAGAGTTAGCTCATTTGCGGAAATTGTCATGCGGCCATAAACTGGGAAATCAGTGATATTTCACTTGTTTTATAACTTTTTTCCAGTAAAAGAAATATTTTCAAAATGGGTATCAAATTTTGTGAAATTATTTGATTTATCTATGTTTACAGTGATGTTTCATTTGGTCAGATAGTAAAAAGTACAGATTTCACTATGTGCGCGGTATGTCGTCTGACAATTTACAGCGTCCGAATTCCAGTGTGCACAATAAGACTGCATTTGTAATTTTTCCTTTTCATAGAATACACAAAATATTGGTCTCAAATTGTCGGGAATGTCTTGCCTTATCCGTAATTACAAAAGTTTGTTTGACACGTTGAATAGAGTCGAGGCAATATTCAAAGGTATTGGGACTAGTGTTAGCTCATTTGCGGAAATTTTCATGCGGACCTAAACTGGGTAATCAGTCATAATTCACTTTTTTATAACTTTTTTCCAGTAAAAGAAATATTTTCAAATTGGGTATCAAATTGTGTGCAATTATTTGATTTGTCTATGTATACAGGGATTTTTCTTTTGCTCAGATAGTAAAAAGTACAGCTTTCACCATGTGCGCGTTATGTCGTCTGACAATTTACAGCGTCCGAATTCCAGTGTGCACAATAAAACCGCATTTGTAATTTTTCCTTTTTATAGAATCCACAAAATATTGCTGTCAAATTGTCGCGAATTTCTTGCCTTATCCATAATTACAAAAGTTTTTTCGACACGTTGAATAGAGTCGAGGCGAAATTTAACGGTATGGGGACTTTTGTTAGCTCATTTGCGGAAATTGTCAGGCGGCCCTAAACTGGGAAATCATAGATATTTCACTTGTTTATAACTTTTTTCCAGTAAAAGAAATATTTTCAAAATGGGTATCAAATTGTGTGAAATTATTTGATTTATCTATGTTTACAGGGATGTTTCATTTGGTCAGATAGTAAAAAGTACAGCTTTCACTATGTGCGCGGTATGTCGTCTGACAATTTACAGCGTCCGAATTCCAGTGTTCACAATAAGACTGCATTTGTAATTTTTCCTTTTTATAGAATCCACAAAATATTGGTGTCAAATTCTCGAGAATTTCGTGCCTTATCCATAATTACAAAAGTTTGTTCGACACCTTGAATAGAGTCGAGGCAATATTCAACGGTATGGGGACTAGTGTTAGCTCATTTGCGGAAATTTTCATGCGGACCTAAACTGGGTAAACAGTCATAATTCACGTTTTTATATCTTTTTTCCAGTAAAAGAAATATTTTCAAAATGGGTATCAAATTGTGTGCAATTATTTGATATGTCTATGTTTACAGGGATTTTTCCTTTGCTCTGATAGTAAAAAGTACAGCTTTCACCATGTTGCGGCATGACGTCTGACAATTTATAGCTTTCGAATTCCAGTGTGCACAATAAGAATGCATTTCTACTTTTTCCTTTTTAGAGAATCCACAAAATATTGTTGTCAAATTGTCGTGAATTTCTTGCCTTATCCATAATTACAAAAGTTTTTTCGACACGTTGAATAGAGTCGAGGCGAAATTTAACGGTATGGGGACGTGTGTTAGCTCATTTGCGGAAATTGTCATGCGGCCCTAAACTGGGAAATCAGTGATATTTCACTTGTTTATAAATTTTATCCAGTAAAAGAAATATTTTCAAAATATGTATCAAATTGTGTGAAATTATTTGATTTGTCTATGTTTACAGGGATTTTTCATTTGCTCAGATAGTAAAAAGTACAGCTTTCACCATGTGCGCGGCATGACGTCTGACAATTTACAGCGTCCGAATTCCAGTGTGCACAATAAGACTGCATTTCTACTTTTTCCTTTTTATAGAATCCACAAAATATTGGTCTCAAATTGTCGGGAATGTCTTGCCTTATCCATAATTACAAAAGTTTGTTCGACACCTTGAATAGAGTCGAGGCAAAATTCAAAGGTATTGGGACTAGTGTTAGCTCATTTGCGGAAATTTTCATGCGGACCTAAACTGGGTAATCAGTCATAATTCACTTTTTTATAACTTTTTTCCAGTAAAAGAAATATTTTCAAAATGGGTATCAAATTGTGTGCAATTATTTGATTTGTCTATGTATACAGGGATTTTTCTTTTGCTCAGATAGTAAAATGTACAGCTTTCACTATGTGCTCAGTATGTCGTCTGACAATATACAGCGTCCGAATTCCAGTGTGCACAATAAGAATGCATTTGTAATTTTTCATTTTTATAGAATCCACAAAATATTGGTGGCCCATTGTCGGGAATTTCTTGCCTTATCCATAATTACAAAAGTTTTTTCGACACTTTGATTAGAGTCGGGTCGAAATTCAACGGTATGGGGACTTGTGTTAGCTCATTTGCGGAAAATGTCATGCGGCCCTAAACTGGGAAATCATTTTTAATTCACATGTTTATAACTTTTTTCCAGTAAAAGAAATATTTGCAAAATGGGTATCAAATTGTGTGCAATTATTTGATTTGTCTATGTTTACAGGGATTTTTCATTTATTCAGATAGTAAAATGTACAGCTTTCACCATGTGCGTGTTATGTCGTCTGACAATTTACAGCGTCCGAATTCCAGTGTGCACAATAAGACTGCATTTGTAATTTTTCCTTTTTATAGAATCCACAAAATATTGCTGTCCAATTGTCGGGAATTTCTTGCCTTATCCATAATTACAAAAGTTTGTTCGACACCTTGAATAGAGTCGAGGCAAAATTCAACGGTATGGGGAGTAGTGTTAGCTCATTTGCGGAAATTTTCATGCGGACCTAAACTGGGTAATCAGTCATAATTCACTTGTTTATAAATTTTTTCCAGTAAAAGAAATATTTTCAAAATGGGTATCAATTTGTGTGTAATTATTTGATATGTCTATGTTTACAGGGATTTTTCATTTGCACAGATAGTGAAAAGTACAGCTTTCACCATGTGGGCGGTATGACGTCTGACAATTTACAGCGACCGAATTCCAGTGTGCACAATAAGACTGCATTTCTACTTTTTTCTTTTTATAGAATCCACAAAATATTGGTGTCAAATTGTCGTGAATTTCTTGCCTTATCCATAATTACAGAAGATTTTTCGACACGTTGAATAGAGTCGAGGCGAAATTTAACGGTATGGGGACTTGTGTTAGCTCATTTGCGGAAATTGTCATGCGGCCCTAAACTGGTAAATCAGTGATATTTCACTTGTTTATAACTTTTTTCCAGTAAAAGAAATATTTTCAAAATGGGTATCAAATTGTGTGCAATCATTTGATTTATCTATGTTTACAGGGATGTTTCAATTGGTCAGATAGTAAAAAGTACAGCTTTATATATGTTCGCGGTATGTCGTCTGACAATTTACAGCGTCCGAATTCCAGTGTGCACAATAAGACTGCATTTGTAATTTTTCCTTTTTATAGAATCCACAAAATATTGGTGTCAAATTGTCGAAATTTCTTGCCTTATCCATAATTACAAAAGTTTGTTCGACAACTTGAATAGAGTCGAGGCAAAATTCAACGGTATGGGGACTAGTGTTAGCTCATTTCTGGAAATTGTCATGCGGCCCTAAAATGGGAAATCAGTCATATTTCACTTGTTTATAAATTTTTTCCAGTAAAAGAAATATTTTCAAAATGGGTATCAATTTGTGTGGAATTATTTGATATGTCTATGTTTACAGGGATTTTTCATTTGCACAGATAGTGAAAAGTACAGCTTTCACCATGTGGGCGGCATGACGTCTGACAATTTACAGCGACCGAATTCCAGTGTGCACAATAAGACTGCATTTCTACTTTTTCCTTTTTATAGAATCCACAAAATATTGGTGTCAAATTGTCGTGAATTTCTTGCCTTATCCATAATTACAGAAGATTTTTCGACACGTTGAATAGAGTCGAGGCGAAATTTAACGGTATGGGGACTTGTGTTAGCTCATTTGCGGAAATTGTCATGCGGCCCTAAACTGGGAAATCAGTGATATTTCACTTGTTTATAACTTTTTTCCAGTAAAAGAAATATTTTCAAAATGGGTATCAAATTGTGTGAAATTATTTGATTTATCTATGTTTACAGGGATGTTTCATTTGGTGAGATAGTAAAAAGTACAGCTTTCACTATGTGCGCGGTATGTCGTCTGACAATTTAAAGCATCAGAATTCCAGTGTGCACAATAAGACTGCATTTGTTATTTTTACATTTTATAGAATCCACAAAATATTGGTGTCAAATTCTCGTGACTTTCTTGCCTTATCCATAATTACAAAAGTTTGTTCGACACCTTGAATAGAGTCGAGGCAAAATTCAACGGTATGGGGACTAGTGTTAGCTCATTTGCGGAAATTTTCATACGGACCAAAACTGGGTAATGAGTCATAATTCACGTTTTTATAACTTTTTTCCAGTAAAAGAAATATTTTCAAAATGGGTATCAAATTGTGTGCAATTATTTGATTTGTCTATGTATACAGGGATTTTTCTTTTGCTCAGATAGTAAAAAGTACAGCTTTCACCATGTGCGCGGTATGTCGTCTGACAATTTACAGCGTCCGAATTCCAGTGTGCACAATAAAACTGCATTTGTAATTTTACCCTTTTTATAGAATCCACAAAACATTTGTGTCAAATTGTCGTGAATTTCTTGCCTTATCTATAATTACAAAAGTTTGTTCGACACCTTGAATAGAGTCGAGGCAAAATTCAACGGTATGGGGTTTAGTGTTAGCTCATTTGCGGAAATTTTCATTCGGACCTAAACTGGGTAATCAGTCATAATTCACTTTTTTATAACTTTTTTCCAGTAAAAGAAATATTTTTAAAATGGGTATCAAATTGTGTGCAATTATTTGATTTGTCTATGTATACAGGGATTTTTCTTTTGCTCAGATAGTAAAAAGTACAGCTTTCACCATGTGAGCGGTATGTCGTCTGAAAATTTACAGCGTCCGAATTCCAGTGTGCACAATAAGACTGCATTTGTAATTTTTCCTTTTTATCGAATCCACAATATATTGGTGTCAAATTGTCGGGAATTTCTTGCCTTATCCATAAGTACAAACGTTTTTTCGACACCTTGATTAGAGTCGAGTCGAAATTCAACGGTATGGGGACTTGTGTTAGCTCATTTGCGGAAATTGTCATGCGGCCCTAAACTGGGAAATCAGTGATATTTCACTTGTTTATAACTTTTTTCCAGTAAAAGAAATATTTTCAAAATGGGTATCAAATTGTGTGAAATTATTTGATTTATCTATGTTTACAGGGATGTTTCATTTGGTCAGATAGTAAAAAGTACAGCTTTCACTATGTGCGCGGTATGTCGTCTGACAATTTAAAGCGTCAGAATTCCAGTGTGCACAATAAGACTGCATTTGTTATTTTTACATTTTATAGAATCCACAAAATATTGGTGTCAAATTCTCGTGACTTTCTTGCCTTATCCATAATTACAAAAGTTTGTTCGACACCTTGAATAGAGTAGAGGCAAAATTCAACGGTATGGGGACTAGTGTTAGCTCATTTGCGGAAATTTTCATACGGACCTAAACTGAGTAATGTGTCATAATTCACGTTTTTATAACTTTTTTCCAGTAAAAGAAATATTTTCAAAATGGGTATCAAATTGTGTGCAATTATTTGATTTGTCTATGTATACAGGGATTTTTCTTTTGCTCAGATAGTAAAAAGTACAGCTTTCACCATGTGCGCGGTATGTCGTCTGACAATTTACAGCGTCCGAATTCCAGTGTGCACAATAAAACTGCATTTCTACTTTTTTCTTTTTATAGAATCCACAAAATATTGGTGTGAAATTGTCGTGAATTTCTTGCCTTATCCATAATTACAAATGTTTGTTCGACACCTTGAATAGAGACGAGGCAAAATTCAACGGTATAGGGACTAGTGTTAGCTAATTTGCGGAAATTTTCATGCGGACCTAAACTGGGTAATCAGTCATAATTCACGTTTTTATAACTTTTTCCCAGTAAAAGAAATATTTTGAAAATGGGTATCAAATTGTGTGCAATTATTTGATTTGTCTATGTATACAGGGATTTTTCTTTTGCTCAGATAGTAAAAAGTACAGCTTTCACCATGTGCGCGGTATGTCTTCTGACAATATACAGCGTCCGAATTCCAGTGTGAACAATAAGAATGCATTTGTAATTTTTCCTTTTTATAGAATCCACAAAATATTGCTGTCCTATTGTCGGGAATTTCTTGCCTTATCCATAATTACAAAAGTTTGTTCGACACCTTGAATAGAGTCGAGGCGAAATTCAACGGTATGGGGACTTGTATTAGCTCATTTGCTGAAATTGTCATGCGGACCTAAACTGGGTAATCAGTCATAATTCACTTTTTTATAACTTTTTTCCAGTAAAAGAAATATTTTCAAAATGGGTATCAAATTGTGTGCAATTATTTGATTTGTCTACGTTTACAGGGATTTTTCATTTGGTCAGATAGTAAAAAGTACAGCTTTCACCATGTGCGCGTTATGTTGTCTGACAATTTACAGCGTCCGAATTCCAGTGCGCACAATAAGACTGCATTTGTGATTTTTCCTTTTTATCGAATCCACAATATATTGGTGTTAAATTGTCGAGAATTTCTTGCCTTATCCATAATTATAAAAGTTATTTCGACACCTTGAATAGAGTCGAGGCGAAATTCAACGGTATGGGGACTTGTGTTAGCTCATTTGTGGAAATTTTCATGCGGCCCTAAACTGGGAAATCAGTCATATTTCACTTGTTTATAACTTTTTTCCAGTAAAAGAAATATTTTCAAAATGGGTATCAAATTGTGTGCAATTATTTGATATGTCTATGTTTCAAGGGATTTTTCTTTTGCTCAGATAGTAAAATGTACAGCTTTCACCATGTGCGCGGTATGTCGTCTGACAATATACAGCGTCCGAATTCCAGTGTGCACAATAAGAATGCATTTGTAATTTTTCCTTTTTTTAGAATCCACAAAATATTGCGGTCCAATTGTCGGGAATTTCTTGCCTTATCCATAATTACAAAAGTTTTTTCGACACCTTGAATAGAGTCGAGGCAAAATTCAACGGTATGGGGTTTAGTGTTAGCTCATTTGCGGAAATTTTCATTCGGACCTAAACTGGGTAATCAGTCATAATTCACTTTTTTATAACTTTTTTCCAGTAAAAGAAATATTTTTAAAATGGGTATCAAATTGTGTGCAATTATTTGATTTGTCTATGTATACAGGGATTTTTCTTTTGCTCAGATAGTAAAAAGTACAGCTTTCACCATGTGAGCGGTATGTCGTCTGAAAATTTACAGCGTCCGAATTCCAGTGTGCACAATAAGACTGCATTTGTAATTTTTCCTTTTTATCGAATCCACAATATATTGGTGTCAAATTGTCGGGAATTTCTTGCCTTATCCATAAGTACAAACGTTTTTTCGACACCTTGATTAGAGTCGAGTCGAAATTCAACGGTATGGGGACTTGTGTTAGCTCATTTGCGGAAATTGTCATGCGGCCCTAAACTGGGAAATCAGTGATATTTCACTTGTTTATAACTTTTTTCCAGTAAAAGAAATATTTTCAAAATGGGTATCAAATTGTGTGAAATTATTTGATTTATCTATGTTTACAGGGATGTTTCATTTGGTCAGATAGTAAAAAGTACAGCTTTCACTATGTGCGCGGTATGTCGTCTGACAATTTAAAGCGTCAGAATTCCAGTGTGCACAATAAGACTGCATTTGTTATTTTTACATTTTATAGAATCCACAAAATATTGGTGTCAAATTCTCGTGACTTTCTTGCCTTATCCATAATTACAAAAGTTTGTTCGACACCTTGAATAGAGTAGAGGCAAAATTCAACGGTATGGGGACTAGTGTTAGCTCATTTGCGGAAATTTTCATACGGACCTAAACTGAGTAATGTGTCATAATTCACGTTTTTATAACTTTTTTCCAGTAAAAGAAATATTTTCAAAATGGGTATCAAATTGTGTGCAATTATTTGATTTGTCTATGTATACAGGGATTTTTCTTTTGCTCAGATAGTAAAAAGTACAGCTTTCACCATGTGCGCGGTATGTCGTCTGACAATTTACAGCGTCCGAATTCCAGTGTGCACAATAAAACTGCATTTCTACTTTTTTCTTTTTATAGAATCCACAAAATATTGGTGTGAAATTGTCGTGAATTTCTTGCCTTATCCATAATTACAAATGTTTGTTCGACACCTTGAATAGAGACGAGGCAAAATTCAACGGTATAGGGACTAGTGTTAGCTAATTTGCGGAAATTTTCATGCGGACCTAAACTGGGTAATCAGTCATAATTCACGTTTTTATAACTTTTTCCCAGTAAAAGAAATATTTTGAAAATGGGTATCAAATTGTGTGCAATTATTTGATTTGTCTATGTATACAGGGATTTTTCTTTTGCTCAGATAGTAAAAAGTACAGCTTTCACCATGTGCGCGGTATGTCTTCTGACAATATACAGCGTCCGAATTCCAGTGTGAACAATAAGAATGCATTTGTAATTTTTCCTTTTTATAGAATCCACAAAATATTGCTGTCCTATTGTCGGGAATTTCTTGCCTTATCCATAATTACAAAAGTTTGTTCGACACCTTGAATAGAGTCGAGGCGAAATTCAACGGTATGGGGACTTGTATTAGCTCATTTGCTGAAATTGTCATGCGGACCTAAACTGGGTAATCAGTCATAATTCACTTTTTTATAACTTTTTTCCAGTAAAAGAAATATTTTCAAAATGGGTATCAAATTGTGTGCAATTATTTGATTTGTCTACGTTTACAGGGATTTTTCATTTGGTCAGATAGTAAAAAGTACAGCTTTCACCATGTGCGCGTTATGTTGTCTGACAATTTACAGCGTCCGAATTCCAGTGCGCACAATAAGACTGCATTTGTGATTTTTCCTTTTTATCGAATCCACAATATATTGGTGTTAAATTGTCGAGAATTTCTTGCCTTATCCATAATTATAAAAGTTATTTCGACACCTTGAATAGAGTCGAGGCGAAATTCAACGGTATGGGGACTTGTGTTAGCTCATTTGTGGAAATTTTCATGCGGCCCTAAACTGGGAAATCAGTCATATTTCACTTGTTTATAACTTTTTTCCAGTAAAAGAAATATTTTCAAAATGGGTATCAAATTGTGTGCAATTATTTGATATGTCTATGTTTCAAGGGATTTTTCTTTTGCTCAGATAGTAAAATGTACAGCTTTCACCATGTGCGCGGTATGTCGTCTGACAATATACAGCGTCCGAATTCCAGTGTGCACAATAAGAATGCATTTGTAATTTTTCCTTTTTTTAGAATCCACAAAATATTGCGGTCCAATTGTCGGGAATTTCTTGCCTTATCCATAATTACAAAAGTTTTTTCGACACCTTGATTAGAGTCGAGTCGAAATTCAATGGGATGGGGACTTGTGTTAGCTCATTTGCGGAAATTGTCATGCGGCCCTAAACTGGGAAATAAGTGATAATTCACTTTTTTATAACTTTTTTCCAGTAAAAGAAATATTTTCAAAATGGGTATCAAATTGTGTGAAATTATTTGATTTATCTATGTTTACAGGGATGTTTCATTTGGTCAGATAGTAAAAAGTACAGCTTTCACTATGTGCGCGGTATGTCGTCTGACAATTTACAGCGTCCGAATTCCAGTGTGCACAATAAGACTGCATTTGTAACTTTTCCTTTTTATAGAATCCACAAAATATTGGTGTCAAATTGTCGTGAATTTCTTGCCTTATCCATAATTACAAAAGTTTGTTCGACACCTTGAATAGAGTCGAGGCAAATTCAACGGTATGGGGACTAGTGTTAGCTCATTTGCGGAAATTTTTATGCGGACCTAAATTGGGTAATCAGTCATAATTCACTTTTTTATAACTTTTTTCCAGTAAAAGAAATATTTTCAAAATGGGTATCAAATTGTGTGCAATTATCTGATTTGTCTATGTATACAGGGATTTTTCTTTTGCTCAGATAGTAAAAAGTACAGCTTTCACCATGTGCGCGGCATGACGTCTGACAATTTACAGCGTCCGAATTCCAGTGTGCAAAATAAGACTGCATTTCTACTTTTTCCTTTTTATCGAATCCACAAAATATTGGTGTCAAATTGTCGGGAATTTCTTGCCTTATCCATAATTACAAAAGTTTGTTCGACACCTTGAATAGAGTCGAGGCAAAATTCAACGGTATGGGGACTAGTGTTAGCTCATTTGCGGAAATTTTCATGCGGACCTAAACTGGGTAATCAGTCATAATTCACTTTTTTATAACTTTTTTCCAGTAAAAGAAATATTTTCAAAATGGGTATCAAATTGTGTGCAATTATTTGATTTGTCTATGTATACAGGGATTTTTCATTTTCTCAGATAGTAAAAAGTACATATTTCACCATGTGCGCGGTATGTCGTCTGACAATTTACAGCGTCCGAATTCCAGTGTGCACTATAAGACTGCATTTGTAATTTTTCCTTTTTATCGAATCCACAATATATTGGTGTCCAATTGTAGGGAATTCCTTACCTTATCCATAATTACGAAAGTTTTTTCGACACCTTGAATAGAGTCGA
Source organism: Acanthosepion esculentum (assembly GCA_964036315.1). NCBI lineage: Eukaryota > Metazoa > Mollusca > Cephalopoda > Sepiida > Sepiidae > Acanthosepion > Acanthosepion esculentum. The sequence goes on along the minus strand of OZ038509.1, from coordinate 73,014,136 downwards.
TTCGAAATTCAACGGTATGGGGACTTGTGTTAGCTCATTTGTGGAAATTGTCATGCGGCCCTAAACTGGGAAATCAGTCATATTTCACTTGTTTATAACTTCTTTCCAGTAAAAGAAATATTTTCAAAATGGGTATCAAATTGTGTGCAATTATTTGATATGTCTATGATTACAGGGATTTTTCATTTGGTCAGATAGTAAAAAGTACAGCTTTCACCATGTGCGTGGCATGACGTCTGACAATATACAGCGTCCGAATTCCAGTGTGCACAATAAGACTGCATTTCTACTTTTTCCTTTTTAGAGAATCCACAAAATATTGGTGTCAAATTGTCGAAAATTTCTTGCCTTATCCATAATTACAAAAGATTGTTCGACACCTTGAATAGAGTTGAGGCAAAATTCAAAGGTATGGGGACTAGTGTTATCTCATTTGCGGAAATCTTCATGCGGACCTAAACTGGGTAATCAGTCATAATTCACTTTTTTATAACTTTTTTCCAGTAAAAGAAATATTTTCAAAATGGGTATCAAATTGTGTGCAATTATTTGATTTGTCTATGTATACAGGGATTTTTCTTTTGCTCAGATAGGAAAATGTACAGCTTTCACCATGTGCGCGGTATGTCGTCTGACAATATACAGCGTCCGAATTCCAGTGTGCACAATAAGACTGCATTTCTACTTTTTCCTTCTTATAAAATCCACAAAATATTGGTGTCAAATTGTCGTGAATTTCTTGCCTTATCCATAATTACAAAAGTTTTTTCGACACCTTGATTAGAGTCGAGTCAAAATTCAACAGTATGGGGACTTCTGTTAGCTCATTTGCGGAAATTGTCATGCGGCCCTAAACTGGGAAATCAGTGATATTTCACATGTTTATAACTTTTTTCCAGTAAAAGAAATATTTTCAAAATGGGTATCAAATGGTGTGCAATTATTTGATTTGTATATGTTTACAGGGATTTTTCATTTGGTCAGATAGTAAAAAGTACAGCTTTCACCATGTGCGCGGTATGTCGTTTGACAATTTACTGAGTCCGAATTCCAGTGTGCACAATAAGAATGCATTTGTAATTTTTCCTTTTTATCGAATCCACAAGATATTGGTGTCCAATTGTCGGGAATTCCTTACCTTATCCATAATTACGAAAGTTTTTTCGACACCGTGAATAGAGTCGATTCGAAATTCAACGGTATGGGGACTATTGTTAGCTCATTTGTGGAAATTGTCATGCGGCCCTAAACTGGGAAATCAGTCATATTTCACGTGTTTATAACTTTTTTCCAGTAAAAGAAATATTTTCAAAATGGGTATCAAATTGTGTGCAATTATTTGATATGTCTATGTTTACAGGGATTTTTTATTTGCTCAGATAGTAAAAAGTACAGCTTTCACCATGTGCGCGGCATGACGTCTGACAATTTACAGCGACCGAATTCCAGTGTGCACAATAAGACTGCATTTCTACTTTTTCATTTTTATAGAATCCACAAAATATTGGGGTCAAATTGTCGTGAATTTCTTGCCTTATACATAATTACAAAAGTTTGTTCGACACCTAGAATAGAGTCGAGGCAAAATTCAACGGTATGGGGACAAGTGTTAGCTCATTTGCGGAAATCGTCATGCGGCCCTAAACTGGGAAATCAGTGATATTTCACTTGTTTTATAACTTTTTTCCAGTAAAAGAAATATTTTCAAAATGGGTATCAAATTGTGTGAAATTATTTGATTTATCTATGTTTACAGTGATGTTTCATTTGGTCAGATAGTAAAAAGTACAGCTTTCACTATGTGCGCGGTATGTCGTCTGAAAATTTACAGCGTCCGAATTCCAGTGTGCACAATAAGACTGCATTTGTAATTTTTCCTTTTTATCGAATCCACAATATATTGGTGTCAAATTGTCGGGAATTTCTTGCCTTATCCATAATTACAAACGTTTTTTCGACACCTTGATTAGAGTCGAGTCGAAATTCAACGGTATGGGGACTTGTGTTAGCTCATTTGCGGAAATTGTCATGCGGCCCTAAACTGGGAAATCAGTGATATTTCACTTGTTTATAACTTTTTTCCAGTAAAAGAAATATTTTCAAAATGGGTATCAAATTGTGTGAAATTATTTGATTTATCTATGTTTACAGGGATGTTTCATTTGGTCAGATAGTAAAAAGTACAGCTTTCACTATGTGCGCGGTATGTCGTCTGACAATTTAAAGCGTCAGAATTCCAGTGTGCACAATAAGACTGCATTTGTTATTTTTACATTTTATAGAATCCACAAAATATTGGTGTCAAATTCTCGTGACTTTCTTGCCTTATCCATAATTACAAAAGTTTGTTCGACACCTTGAATAGAGTAGAGGCAAAATTCAACGGTATGGGGACTAGTGTTAGCTCATTTGCGGAAATTTTCATACGGACCTAAACTGAGTAATGTGTCATAATTCACGTTTTTATAACTTTTTTCCAGTAAAAGAAATATTTTCAAAATGGGTATCAAATTGTGTGCAATTATTTGATTTGTCTATGTATACAGGGATTTTTCTTTTGCTCAGATAGTAAAAAGTACAGCTTTCACCATGTGCGCGGTATGTCGTCTGACAATTTACAGCGTCCGAATTCCAGTGTGCACAATAAAACTGCATTTCTACTTTTTTCTTTTTATAGAATCCACAAAATATTGGTGTGAAATTGTCGTGAATTTCTTGCCTTATCCATAATTACAAATGTTTGTTCGACACCTTGAATAGAGACGAGGCAAAATTCAACGGTATAGGGACTAGTGTTAGCTAATTTGCGGAAATTTTCATGCGGACCTAAACTGGGTAATCAGTCATAATTCACGTTTTTATAACTTTTTCCCAGTAAAAGAAATATTTTGAAAATGGGTATCAAATTGTGTGCAATTATTTGATTTGTCTATGTATACAGGGATTTTTCTTTTGCTCAGATAGTAAAAAGTACAGCTTTCACCATGTGCGCGGTATGTCTTCTGACAATATACAGCGTCCGAATTCCAGTGTGAACAATAAGAATGCATTTGTAATTTTTCCTTTTTATAGAATCCACAAAATATTGCTGTCCTATTGTCGGGAATTTCTTGCCTTATCCATAATTACAAAAGTTTGTTCGACACCTTGAATAGAGTCGAGGCGAAATTCAACGGTATGGGGACTTGTATTAGCTCATTTGCTGAAATTGTCATGCGGACCTAAACTGGGTAATCAGTCATAATTCACTTTTTTATAACTTTTTTCCAGTAAAAGAAATATTTTCAAAATGGGTATCAAATTGTGTGCAATTATTTGATTTGTCTACGTTTACAGGGATTTTTCATTTGGTCAGATAGTAAAAAGTACAGCTTTCACCATGTGCGCGTTATGTTGTCTGACAATTTACAGCGTCCGAATTCCAGTGCGCACAATAAGACTGCATTTGTGATTTTTCCTTTTTATCGAATCCACAATATATTGGTGTTAAATTGTCGAGAATTTCTTGCCTTATCCATAATTATAAAAGTTATTTCGACACCTTGAATAGAGTCGAGGCGAAATTCAACGGTATGGGGACTTGTGTTAGCTCATTTGTGGAAATTTTCATGCGGCCCTAAACTGGGAAATCAGTCATATTTCACTTGTTTATAACTTTTTTCCAGTAAAAGAAATATTTTCAAAATGGGTATCAAATTGTGTGCAATTATTTGATATGTCTATGTTTCAAGGGATTTTTCTTTTGCTCAGATAGTAAAATGTACAGCTTTCACCATGTGCGCGGTATGTCGTCTGACAATATACAGCGTCCGAATTCCAGTGTGCACAATAAGAATGCATTTGTAATTTTTCCTTTTTTTAGAATCCACAAAATATTGCGGTCCAATTGTCGGGAATTTCTTGCCTTATCCATAATTACAAAAGTTTTTTCGACACCTTGATTAGAGTCGAGTCGAAATTCAATGGGATGGGGACTTGTGTTAGCTCATTTGCGGAAATTGTCATGCGGCCCTAAACTGGGAAATAAGTGATAATTCACTTTTTTATAACTTTTTTCCAGTAAAAGAAATATTTTCAAAATGGGTATCAAATTGTGTGAAATTATTTGATTTATCTATGTTTACAGGGATGTTTCATTTGGTCAGATAGTAAAAAGTACAGCTTTCACTATGTGCGCGGTATGTCGTCTGACAATTTACAGCGTCCGAATTCCAGTGTGCACAATAAGACTGCATTTGTAACTTTTCCTTTTTATAGAATCCACAAAATATTGGTGTCAAATTGTCGTGAATTTCTTGCCTTATCCATAATTACAAAAGTTTGTTCGACACCTTGAATAGAGTCGAGGCAAATTCAACGGTATGGGGACTAGTGTTAGCTCATTTGCGGAAATTTTTATGCGGACCTAAATTGGGTAATCAGTCATAATTCACTTTTTTATAACTTTTTTCCAGTAAAAGAAATATTTTCAAAATGGGTATCAAATTGTGTGCAATTATCTGATTTGTCTATGTATACAGGGATTTTTCTTTTGCTCAGATAGTAAAAAGTACAGCTTTCACCATGTGCGCGGCATGACGTCTGACAATTTACAGCGTCCGAATTCCAGTGTGCAAAATAAGACTGCATTTCTACTTTTTCCTTTTTATCGAATCCACAAAATATTGGTGTCAAATTGTCGGGAATTTCTTGCCTTATCCATAATTACAAAAGTTTGTTCGACACCTTGAATAGAGTCGAGGCAAAATTCAACGGTATGGGGACTAGTGTTAGCTCATTTGCGGAAATTTTCATGCGGACCTAAACTGGGTAATCAGTCATAATTCACTTTTTTATAACTTTTTTCCAGTAAAAGAAATATTTTCAAAATGGGTATCAAATTGTGTGCAATTATTTGATTTGTCTATGTATACAGGGATTTTTCATTTTCTCAGATAGTAAAAAGTACATATTTCACCATGTGCGCGGTATGTCGTCTGACAATTTACAGCGTCCGAATTCCAGTGTGCACTATAAGACTGCATTTGTAATTTTTCCTTTTTATCGAATCCACAATATATTGGTGTCCAATTGTAGGGAATTCCTTACCTTATCCATAATTACGAAAGTTTTTTCGACACCTTGAATAGAGTCGATTCGAAATTCAACGGTATGGGGACTTGTGTTAGCTCATTTGTGGAAATTGTCATGCGGCCCTAAACTGGGAAATCAGTCATATTTCACTTGTTTATAACTTCTTTCCAGTAAAAGAAATATTTTCAAAATGGGTATCAAATTGTGTGCAATTATTTGATATGTCTATGATTACAGGGATTTTTCATTTGGTCAGATAGTAAAAAGTACAGCTTTCACCATGTGCGTGGCATGACGTCTGACAATATACAGCGTCCGAATTCCAGTGTGCACAATAAGACTGCATTTCTACTTTTTCCTTTTTAGAGAATCCACAAAATATTGGTGTCAAATTGTCGAAAATTTCTTGCCTTATCCATAATTACAAAAGATTGTTCGACACCTTGAATAGAGTTGAGGCAAAATTCAAAGGTATGGGGACTAGTGTTATCTCATTTGCGGAAATCTTCATGCGGACCTAAACTGGGTAATCAGTCATAATTCACTTTTTTATAACTTTTTTCCAGTAAAAGAAATATTTTCAAAATGGGTATCAAATTGTGTGCAATTATTTGATTTGTCTATGTATACAGGGATTTTTCTTTTGCTCAGATAGGAAAATGTACAGCTTTCACCATGTGCGCGGTATGTCGTCTGACAATATACAGCGTCCGAATTCCAGTGTGCACAATAAGACTGCATTTCTACTTTTTCCTTCTTATAAAATCCACAAAATATTGGTGTCAAATTGTCGTGAATTTCTTGCCTTATCCATAATTACAAAAGTTTTTTCGACACCTTGATTAGAGTCGAGTCAAAATTCAACAGTATGGGGACTTCTGTTAGCTCATTTGCGGAAATTGTCATGCGGCCCTAAACTGGGAAATCAGTGATATTTCACATGTTTATAACTTTTTTCCAGTAAAAGAAATATTTTCAAAATGGGTATCAAATGGTGTGCAATTATTTGATTTGTATATGTTTACAGGGATTTTTCATTTGGTCAGATAGTAAAAAGTACAGCTTTCACCATGTGCGCGGTATGTCGTTTGACAATTTACTGAGTCCGAATTCCAGTGTGCACAATAAGAATGCATTTGTAATTTTTCCTTTTTATCGAATCCACAAGATATTGGTGTCCAATTGTCGGGAATTCCTTACCTTATCCATAATTACGAAAGTTTTTTCGACACCGTGAATAGAGTCGATTCGAAATTCAACGGTATGGGGACTATTGTTAGCTCATTTGTGGAAATTGTCATGCGGCCCTAAACTGGGAAATCAGTCATATTTCACGTGTTTATAACTTTTTTCCAGTAAAAGAAATATTTTCAAAATGGGTATCAAATTGTGTGCAATTATTTGATATGTCTATGTTTACAGGGATTTTTTATTTGCTCAGATAGTAAAAAGTACAGCTTTCACCATGTGCGCGGCATGACGTCTGACAATTTACAGCGACCGAATTCCAGTGTGCACAATAAGACTGCATTTCTACTTTTTCATTTTTATAGAATCCACAAAATATTGGGGTCAAATTGTCGTGAATTTCTTGCCTTATACATAATTACAAAAGTTTGTTCGACACCTAGAATAGAGTCGAGGCAAAATTCAACGGTATGGGGACAAGTGTTAGCTCATTTGCGGAAATCGTCATGCGGCCCTAAACTGGGAAATCAGTGATATTTCACTTGTTTTATAACTTTTTTCCAGTAAAAGAAATATTTTCAAAATGGGTATCAAATTGTGTGAAATTATTTGATTTATCTATGTTTACAGTGATGTTTCATTTGGTCAGATAGTAAAAAGTACAGCTTTCACTATGTGCGCGGTATGTCGTCTGAAAATTTACAGCGTCCGAATTCCAGTGTGCACAATAAGACTGCATTTGTAATTTTTCCTTTTTATAGAATCCACAAAATATTGGTGTCAAATTGTCGAGAATTTCTTGCCTTATCCATAATTGCAAAAGTTTTTTCGACACCTTGAATAGAGTCGAGGCAAAATTCAACGTTATGGGGACTATTGTTAGCTCATTTGCGGAAATTTTCATGCGGACCTAAACTGGGTAATCAGACATAATTCACGTTTTTATAACTTTTTTCCAGTAAAAGAAATATTTTCAAAATGGGTATCAAATTGTGTGCAATTATTTGATTTGTCTATGTATACAGGGATTTTTCTTTTGCTCAGATAGTGAAAAGTACAGCTTTCACGATGTGCGCAGTATGTCGTCTGACAATATACAGCGTCCGAATTCCAGAGTGCACAATAAGACTGCATTTGTAATTTTTCCTTTTTATCGAATCCACAATATATTGGTGTCAAATTGTCGGGAATTTCTTGCCTTATCCATAATTACAAAAGTTTTTCGACACCTTGATTAGAGTCGAGTCGAAATTCAACGGTATGTGAACTTGTGTTAGCTCATTTGCGGAAATTGTCATGCGGCCCTAAACTGGGAAATCAGTCATATTTCACTTGTTTATAACTTTTTTCCAGTAAAAGAAATATTTTCAAAATGGGTATCAAATTGTGTGCAATTATTTGATTTGTCTATGTATACAGGGATTTTTCTTTTGCTTAGATAGTAAAAAGTACAGCTTTCACCATGTGCGCGGTATGTCGTCTGACAATTTACAGCGTCCGAATTCCAGTGTGCACAATAAGACTGCATTTGTAATTTTTCCTTTTTATAGAATCCACAATATATTGGTGTCCAATTGTCGGGAATTCCTTACCTTATCCATAATTACAAAAGTTTTTCCGACACCTTGAATAGAGTCGATTCGAAATACAACGGTATGGGGACTTGTGTTAGCTCATTTGTGGAAATTATCATGCGGCCCTAAACTGGGAAATCAGTCATATTTCACTTGTTTATAACTTTTTTCCAGTAAAAGAAATATTTTCAAAACGGGTATCAAATTGTGTGCAATTATTTGATATGTCTATGTTTACAGGGATTTTTCATTTGTTCAGATAGTAAAAAGTACAGCTTTCACCATGTGCGCGGCAAGACGTCTGACAATTTACAGCGACCGAATTCCAGTGTGCACAATAAGACTGTATTTCTACTTTTTCCTTTTTATAGAATCCACAAAATATTGGTGTCAAATTGTCGTGAATTTCTTGCCTTATCTATAATTACAAAAGTTTGTTCGACACCTTGAATAGAGTCGAGGCAGAATTCAACGGTATGGGGACTAGTGTTAGCTCATTTGCGGAAATTGTCATGCGGCCCTAAACTGGGAAATCAGTGATATTTCACTTGTTTATAACTTTTTTCCAGTAAAAGAAATATTTTCAAAATGGGTATCAAATTGTGTGAAATTATTTGATTTGTCTATGTTTACAGGGATTTTTCATTTGCTCAGATAGTAAAAAGTACAGCTTTCACCATGTGCGCGTTATGTCGTCTGACAATTTACAGCGTCCGAATTCCAGTGTGCACAATAAGACTGCATTTGTAATTTTTCCTTATTATCGAATCAACAAGATATTGGTGTCCAATTGTCGGGAATTTTTTACCTTATCCATAATTACGAAAGTTTTTTCGACACCTTGAATAGAGTCGATTCGAAATTCAACGGTGTGGGGACTTGTGTTACATAATTTGTGGAATTTGTCATGCGGCCCTAAACTGGGAAATCAGTCATATTTCACTTGTTTATAACTTTTTTCCAGTAAAAGAAATATTTTCAAAATGGGTATCAAATTGTGTGAAATTATTTGATTTGTCTATGTTTACAGGGATTTTTCATTTGCTCAGATAGTAAAAAGTACAGCTTTCACCATGTGCGCGGTATATCGTCTGACAATTTACAGCGTCCGAATTCCAGTGTGAACAATATGACTGCATTTGTAATTTTTCCTTTTTATCGAATCAACAAGATATTGGTGTCCAATTGTCGGGAATTCCTTACCTTATCCATAATTACGAAAGTTTTTTTGACGCCTTGAATAGAGTCGATTCGAAATTCAACGGTATGGGGACTTGTGTTAGCTCATTTGTGGAAATTGTCATGCGGCCCTAAACTGGGAAATCAGTCATATTTCACGTGTTTATAAATTTTCCAGTAAAAGGAATATTTTCAAAATGGGTATCAAATTGTGTGCAATTATTTGATATGTCTATATTTACAGGGATTTTTTATTTGCTCAGATAGTAAAAAGTACAGCTTTCACCATGTGCGCGTCATGACGTCTGACAATTTACTGCGTCCGAATTCCAGTGTGCACAATAAGACTGCATTTCTACTTTTTCCTTTTTATAGAATCCACAGAATATTGATGTCAAATTGTCGTGAATTTCTTGCCTTATCCATAATTACAAAAGTTTGTTCGACACCTTGAATAGAGTCGAGGCAAAATTCAAAGGTATGGGGACGAGTGTTAGCACATTTGCGGAAATTGTCATGCGGACCTAAACTGGGTAATCAGTGATATTTCACTTGTTTATAACTTTTTTCCAGTAAAAGAAATATTTTCAAAACGGGTATCAAATTGTGTGCAATTATTTGATATGTCTATGTTTACAGGGATTTTTCATTTGTTCAGATAGTAAAAAGTACAGCTTTCACCATGTGCGCGGCATGACGTCTGACAATTTACAGCGACCGAATTCCAGTGTGCACAATAAGACTGCATTTCTACTTTTTCCTTTTTATAGAATCCACAAAATATTGGTGTCAAATTGTCGTGAATTTCTTGCCTTATCCATAATTACAAAAGTTTGTTCGACACCTTGAATAGAGTCGAGGCAAAATTCAACGGTATGGGGACTAGTGTTAGCTCATTTGCGGAAATTGTCATGCGGCCCTAAACTGGGAAATCAGTGATATTTCACTTGTTTATAACTTTTTTTCCAGTAAAAGAAATATTTTCAAAATGGTATCAAATTGTGTGAAATTATTTGATTTGTCTATGTTTACAGGGATTTTTCATTTGCTCAGATAGTAAAAAGTACAGCTTTCACCATGTGCGCGTTATTTCGTCTGACAATTTACAGCGTCCGAATTCCAGTGTGCACAATAAGACTGCATTTGTAATTTTTCCTTTTTATCGAATCCACAAGATATTGGTGTCCAATTGTCGGGAATTCCTTACCTTATCCATAATTACGAAAGTTTTTTCGACACCTTGAATAGAGTCGATTCGAAATTCAACGGTGTGGGGACTTGTGTTACATCATTTGTGGAATTTGTCATGCGGCCCTAAACTGGGAAATCAGTCATATTTCACTTGTTTATAACTTTTTTCCAGTAAAAGAAATATTTTCAAAATGGGTATCAAATTGTGTGAAATTATTTGATTTGTCTATGTTTACAGGGATTTTTCATTTGCTCAGATAGTAAAAAGTACAGCTTTCACCATGTGCGCGGTATATCGTCTGACAATTTACAGCGTCCGAATTCCAGTGTGAACAATATGACTGCATTTGTAATTTTTCCTTTTTATCGAATCAACAAGATATTGGTGTCCAATCTTCGGGAATTCCTTACCTTATCCATAATTACAAAAGTTTGTTCGACACCTTGAATAGAGTCGAGGCAAAATTCAACGGTATGGGGACTATTGTTAGCTCATTTGCGGAAATTTTCATGCGGACCTAAACTGGGTAATCAGACATAATTCACGTTTTTATAACTTTTTTCCAGTAAAAGAAATATTTTCAAAATGGGTATCAAATTGTGTGCAATTATTTGATTTGTCTATGTATACAGGGATTTTTCTTTTGCTCAGATAGTGAAAAGTACAGCTTTCACGATGTGCGCAGTATGTCGTCTGACAATATACAGCGTCCGAATTCCAGTGTGCACAATATGAATGCATTTGTAATTTTTCCTTTTTATAGAATCCACAAAATATTGCTGTCCAATTGTCGGGAATTTCTTGCCTTATCCATAATTACAAAAGTTTTTTCGACACCTTGATTAGAGTCGGGTCGAAATTCAACGGTATGGGGACTTGTGTTAGCTCATTTGCGGAAATTGTCATGCGGCCCTAAACTGGGAAATCAGTGATATTTGACTTGTTTATAATTTTTTTCCAGTAAAAGAAATATTTTCAAAATGGGTATCAAATTGTGTGAAATTATGTGATTTATCTATGTTTGCAGGGTTGTTTCATTTGGTCAGATAGTAAAAAGTACAGCTTTCACTATGTGCGCGGTATGTCGTCTGACAATTTACAGCGTCCGTATTCCAGTGTGCACAATAAGACTGCATTTGTAATTTTTCTTTTTTATAGAATCCACAAAATATTGGTGTCAAATTGTCGGGAGTTTCTTGCTTCATCCATAATTACAAAAGTTTGTTCGACACCTTGAATAGAGTCGAGGCAAAATTCAACGGTATGGGGTCTAGTGTTAGCTCATTTGCGGAAATTTTCATGCGGACCTAAACTGGGTAATCAGTCATAATTCACGTTTTTATAACTTTTTTCCAGTAAAAGAAATATTTTCAAAATGGGTATCAAATTGTGTGCAATTATTTGATTTGTCTATGTATACAGGGATTTTTGTTTTCCTCAGATAGTAAAAAGTACAGCTTTCACGATGTGCGCGGTATGTCGTCTGACAATATACAGCGTCCGAATTCCAGTGTGCACCATATGACTGCATTTGTAATTTTTCATTTTTATAGAATCCACAAAATTATTGCGGTCCACTTGTCGGGAATTTCTTGCCTTATACATAATTACAAAAGTTTTTTAGACACCTTGATTAGAGTCGAGTCGAAATTCAACGGTATGGGGACTTGTGTTAGCTCATTTGCGGAAATTGTCATGCGGCCCTAAACTGGGAAATCAGTGATATTTCACTTTTTTATAACTTTTTTCCAGTGAAAGAAATATTTTCAAAATGGGTATCAAATTGTGTGCAATTATTTGATTCGTCTATGTATACAGGGAGATTTCTTTTGCTCAGATAGTAAAAAGTACAGCTTCCACCATGTGCGCGGTATGTCGTCTGACAATTTACAGCGTCCGAATTCCAGTGTGCACAATAAGACTGCATTTGTAATTTTTCCATTTATCGAATCCACAATATATTGGTGTCCAATTGTCGGGAATTCCTTACCTTATCCATAATTACGAAATTTATCGACACCTTCAATAGAGTCTATTCGAAATTCAACGGTATGGGGACTTGTGTTAGCTCATTTGTGGAAATTGTCATGCGGCCCTAAACTGGGAAATCAGTCATACTTCACTTGTTTATAACTTTTTTCCAGTAAAAGAAATATTTTCAAAATGGATATCAAATTGTGTGCAATTATCTGATATGTCTATGTTTACAGGGATTTTTCATTTGCTCAGATAGTAGAACGTACAGCTTTCACCATGTGCGCGGCATGACGTCTGACAATTTACAGCGTCCGAATTCCAGTGTGCACAATAAGAATGCATTTGTAATTTTTCCTTTTTATACAATCCACAAAATATTGCTGTCCAATTGTCGGGAATTTCTTGCCTTTTCCATAATTACAAAAGTTTCTTCGACACCTTGAATAGAGTCGAGGCAAAATTCAAAGGTATGGGGACTAGTGTTAGCTCATTTGCGGACATTTTCATGCGGACCTAAACTTGGTAATCAGTCATAATTCACTTTTTTATAACTTTTTTTCAGTAAAAGAAATATTTTCAAAATGGGTATCAAATTGTGTGCAATTATTTGATTTGTCTATATATAAAGGGTATTTTCTTTTGCTCAGATAGTAAAATGTACAGCTTTCACCATGTGCGCGGTATGTCGTCTGACAATATACAGCGTCCGAATTCCAGTATGAACAATAAGAATGCATTTGTAATTTTTCCTTTTTGTAGAATCCACAAAATATTGCTGTCCAATTGTTGGGAATTTCTTGCCTTATCCATAATTACAAAGTTTGGTCGACACCTTGAAAAGAGTCGATTCGAAATTCAACGGTATAGGGACTTGTGTTAGCTCATTTGTGGAAATTGTCATGCGGCCCTAAACTGGGAAATCAGTCATATTTCACTTGTTTATAACTTTTTTCCAGTAAAAGAAATATTTTCAAAATGGTTATCAAATTGTGTGCAATTATTTGATATGTCTATGTTTACAGGGATTTTTCATTTGCTCAGATAGTAAAAAGTACAGCTTTCACCATGTGCGCGGTATGTCGTTTGACAATTTACAGCGTCCGAATTCCAGTGTGCACAATAAGAATGCATTTCTACTTTTTCCGATTTAGAGAATCCACAAAATATTGGTGTCCAATTGTCGGGAATTTCTTGCCTTATCCATAATTACAAAACTTTGTTCGACACCTTGAATAGAGTCGAGGCAAAATTCAACGGTATGGGGACTAGTGTTATATCATTTGCGGAAATTTTCATGCGGACCTAAACTGGGTAATCAGTCATAATTCACTTTTTTATAACTTTTTTCCAGTGAAAGAAATATTTTCAAAATGGGTATCAAATTGTGTGCAATTATTTGATTCGTCTATGTATACTGGGATTTTCTTTTGCTCAGATAGTAAAAAGTACAGCTTCCACCATGTGCGCGGTATGTCGTCTGACAATTTACAGCGTCCGAATTCCAGTGTGCACAATAAGACTGCATTTGTAATTTTTCCATTTATCGAATCCACAATATATTGGTGTCCAATTGTCGGGAATTCCTTACCTTATCCATAATTACGAAAGTTTTTTCGACACCTTCAATAGAGTCTATTCGAAATTCAACGGTATGGGGACTTGTGTTAGCTCATTTGTGGAAATTGTCATGCGGCCCTAAACTGGGAAATCAGTCATACTACACTTGTTTATAACTTTTTTCCAGTAAAAGAAATATTTTCAAAATGGATATCAAATTGTGTGCAATTATCTGATATGTCTATGTTTACAGGGATTTTTCATTTGCTCAGATAGTAAAACGTACAGCTTTCACCATGTGCGCGGCATGACGTCTGACAATTTACAGCGTCCGAATTCCAGTGTGCACAATAAGAATGCATTTGTAATTTTTCCTTTTTATACAATCCACAAAATATTGCTGTCCAATTGTCGGGAATTTCTTGCCTTATCCATAATTACAAAAGTTTTCTCGACACCTTGATAAGAGTCGAGTCGAAATTCAACGGTATGGGGACTTGTGTTAGCTCATTTGCGGAAATTGTCATGCGGCCCTAAACTGGGAAATCAGTGATATTTCACTTGTTTATAACTTTTTTCCAGTAAAAGAAATATTTTCAAAATGGGTATCAAATTGTGTGAAATTATTTGATTTGTCTATTTTTACAGGGATTTTTCATTTGCTCAGATAGTAAAAAGTACAGCTTTCACCATGTGCGCGGCATGACGTCTGACAATTTACAGCGTCCGTATTCCAGTGTGCACAATAAGACTGCATTTCTACTTTTTCCTTTTTATAGAATCCACAAAATATTGGTGTCAAATTGTCGAAAATTTCTTGCCTTATCCATAATTACAAAAGTTTGTTGGACACCTTGAATAGAGTCGAGGCAAAATTCAACGGTATGGGGACTAGAGTTAGCTCATTTGCGGAAATTTTCATGCGGACATAAACTGGGTAATCAGTCATAATTCACTTTCTTATAACTTTTTTCCAGTAAAAGAAATATTTTCAAAATGGGTATCTAATTGTGTGCAATTATTTGATTTGTCTATGTCTACAGGGATTTTTCTTTTGCTCAGATAGTAAAATGTACAGCTTTCACCATGTGCGCGGTATGTCGTCTGACAGTATACAGCGTCCGAATTCCAGTGTGCACAATAAGAATGCATTTGTAATTTTTCCTTTTTAAAGAATCCACAAAATATTGCGGTCCAATAGTCGGGAATTTCGTGCCTTATCCATAATTACAAAAGTTTTTTCGATACCTTGATTAGAGTCGAGTCGAAATTCAACGGTATGGGGACTTGTGTTAGCTCATTTGCGGAAATTGTCATGCGGCCCTAAACTGGGAAATCAGTGATATTTCACATATTTATAACTTTTTTCCAGTAAAAGAAATATTTTCAAAATGGGTACCAAATTGTGTGCAATTATTTGATTTGTCTATATTTACATGGATTTTTCATTTGCTCAGATAGTAAAAAGTACAGCTTTCACCATGTGCGCGGTATGTCTTTTGACAATTTACAGCGTCCGAATTCCAGTGTGCACAATAAGAATGCATTTCTACTTTTTCCTTTTTAGAGAATCCACAAAATATTGGTGTCAAATTGTCGGGAATTTCTTGCCTTATCCATAATTACAAAAGTTTTTTCGACACGTTGAATAGAGTCGAGGCGAAATTAAACGGTATGGGGACTTGTGTTAGCTCATTTGCGGAAATTGTCATGCGGCCCTAAACTGGGAAATCAGTGATATTTCACTTGTTTATAAATTTTTTCCAGTAAAAGAAATATTTTCAAAATGGGTATCAAATTGTGTGAAATTATTTGATTTGTCTATGTATACAGGGATTTTTCATTTGCTCAGATAGTAAAAAGTACAGCTTTCACCATGTGCGCGGTATGTCGTTTGACAATTTACAGCGTCCGAATTCCAGTGTGCACAATAAGAATGCATTTCTACTTTTTCCGATTTAGAGAATCCACAAAATATTGGTGTCCAATTGTCGGGAATTTCTTGCCTTATCCATAATTACAAAACTTTGTTCGACACCTTGAATAGAGTCGAGGGAAAATTCAACGGTATGGGGACTAGTGTTATAACATTTGCGGAAATTTTCATGCGGACCTAAACTGGGTAATCAGTCATAATTCACTTTTTTATAACTTTTTTCCAGTGAAAGAAATATTTTCAAAATGGGTATCAAATTGTGTGCAATTATTTGATTCGTCTATGTATACTGGGATTTTCTTTTGCTCAGATAGTAAAAAGTACAGCTTCCACCATGTGCGCGGTATGTCGTCTGACAATTTACAGCGTCCGAATTCCAGTGTGCACAATAAGACTGCATTTGTAATTTTTCCATTTATCGAATCCACAATATATTGGTGTCCAATTGTCGGGAATTCCTTACCTTATCCATAATTACGAAAGTTTTTTCGACACCTTCAATAGAGTCTATTCGAAATTCAACGGTATGGGGACTTGTGTTAACTCATTTGTGGAAATTGTCATGCGGCCCTAAACTGGGAAATCAGTCATACTACACTTGTTTATAACTTTTTTCCAGTAAAAGAAATATTTTCAAAATGGATATCAAATTGTGTGCAATTATCTGATATGTCTATGTTTACAGGGATTTTTCATTTGCTCAGATAGTAAAACGTACAGCTTTCACCATGTGCGCGGCATGACGTCTGACAATTTACAGCGTCCGAATTCCAGTGTGCACAATAAGAATGCATTTGTAATTTTTCCTTTTTATACAATCCACAAAATATTGCTGTCCAATTGTCGGGAATTTCTTGCCTTATCCATAATTACAAAAGTTTTCTCGACACCTTGATAAGAGTCGAGTCGAAATTCAACGGTATGGGGACTTGTGTTAGCTCATTTGCGGAAATTGTCATGCGGCCCTAAACTGGGAAATCAGTGATATTTCACTTGTTTATAACTTTTTTCCAGTAAAAGAAATATTTTCAAAATGGGTATCAAATTGTGTGAAATTATTTGATTTGTCTATTTTTACAGGGATTTTTCATTTGCTCAGATAGTAAAAAGTACAGCTTTCACCATGTGCGCGGCATGACGTCTGACAATTTACAGCGTCCGTATTCCAGTGTGCACAATAAGACTGCATTTCTACTTTTTCCTTTTTATAGAATCCACAAAATATTGGTGTCAAATTGTCGAAAATTTCTTGCCTTATCCATAATTACAAAAGTTTGTTGGACACCTTGAATAGAGTCGAGGCAAAATTCAACGGTATGGGGACTAGAGTTAGCTCATTTGCGGAAATTTTCATGCGGACATAAACTGGGTAATCAGTCATAATTCACTTTCTTATAACTTTTTTCCAGTAAAAGAAATATTTTCAAAATGGGTATCTAATTGTGTGCAATTATTTGATTTGTCTATGTCTACAGGGATTTTTCTTTTGCTCAGATAGTAAAATGTACAGCTTTCACCATGTGCGCGGTATGTCGTCTGACAGTATACAGCGTCCGAATTCCAGTGTGCACAATAAGAATGCATTTGTAATTTTTCCTTTTTAAAGAATCCACAAAATATTGCGGTCCAATAGTCGGGAATTTCGTGCCTTATCCATAATTACAAAAGTTTTTTCGATACCTTGATTAGAGTCGAGTCGAAATTCAACGGTATGGGGACTTGTGTTAGCTCATTTGCGGAAATTGTCATGCGGCCCTAAACTGGGAAATCAGTGATATTTCACATATTTATAACTTTTTTCCAGTAAAAGAAATATTTTCAAAATGGGTACCAAATTGTGTGCAATTATTTGATTTGTCTATATTTACATGGATTTTTCATTTGCTCAGATAGTAAAAAGTACAGCTTTCACCATGTGCGCGGTATGTCTTTTGACAATTTACAGCGTCCGAATTCCAGTGTGCACAATAAGAATGCATTTCTACTTTTTCCTTTTTAGAGAATCCACAAAATATTGGTGTCAAATTGTCGAGAATTTCTTGCCTTATCCATAATTACAAAAGTTTTTTCGACACGTTGAATAGAGTCGAGGCGAAATTAAACGGTATGGGGACTTGTGTTAGCTCATTTGCGGAAATTGTCATGCGGCCCTAAACTGGGAAATCAGTGATATTTCACTTGTTTATAAATTTTTTCCAGTAAAAGAAATATTTTCAAAATGGGTATCAAATTGTGTGAAATTATTTGATTTGTCTATGTATACAGGGATTTTTCATTTGCTCAGATAGTAAAAAGTACAGCTTTCACCATGTGCGCGGTATGTCGTTTGACAATTTACAGCGTCCGAATTCCAGTGTGCACAATAAGAATGCATTTCTACTTTTTCCGATTTAGAGAATCCACAAAATATTGGTGTCCAATTGTCGGGAATTTCTTGCCTTATCCATAATTACAAAACTTTGTTCGACACCTTGAATAGAGTCGAGGGAAAATTCAACGGTATGGGGACTAGTGTTATAACATTTGCGGAAATTTTCATGCGGACCTAAACTGGGTAATCAGTCATAATTCACTTTTTTATAACTTTTTTCCAGTGAAAGAAATATTTTCAAAATGGGTATCAAATTGTGTGCAATTATTTGATTCGTCTATGTATACTGGGATTTTCTTTTGCTCAGATAGTAAAAAGTACAGCTTCCACCATGTGCGCGGTATGTCGTCTGACAATTTACAGCGTCCGAATTCCAGTGTGCACAATAAGACTGCATTTGTAATTTTTCCATTTATCGAATCCACAATATATTGGTGTCCAATTGTCGGGAATTCCTTACCTTATCCATAATTACGAAAGTTTTTTCGACACCTTCAATAGAGTCTATTCGAAATTCAACGGTATGGGGACTTGTGTTAGCTCATTTGTGGAAATTGTCATGCGGCCCTAAACTGGGAAATCAGTCATACTACACTTGTTTATAACTTTTTTCCAGTAAAAGAAATATTTTCAAAATGGATATCAAATTGTGTGCAATTATCTGATATGTCTATGTTTACAGGGATTTTTCATTTGCTCAGATAGTAAAACGTACAGCTTTCACCATGTGCGCGGCATGACGTCTGACAATTTACAGCGTCCGAATTCCAGTGTGCACAATAAGAATGCATTTGTAATTTTTCCTTTTTATACAATCCACAAAATATTGCTGTCCAATTGTCGGGAATTTCTTGCCTTATCCATAATTACAAAAGTTTTCTCGACACCTTGATAAGAGTCGAGTCGAAATTCAACGGTATGGGGACTTGTGTTAGCTCATTTGCGGAAATTGTCATGCGGCCCTAAACTGGGAAATCAGTGATATTTCACTTGTTTATAACTTTTTTCCAGTAAAAGAAATATTTTCAAAATGGGTATCAAATTGTGTGAAATTATTTGATTTGTCTATTTTTACAGGGATTTTTCATTTGCTCAGATAGTAAAAAGTACAGCTTTCACCATGTGCGCGGCATGACGTCTGACAATTTACAGCGTCCGTATTCCAGTGTGCACAATAAGACTGCATTTCTACTTTTTCCTTTTTATAGAATCCACAAAATATTGGTGTCAAATTGTCGAAAATTTCTTGCCTTATCCATAATTACAAAAGTTTGTTGGACACCTTGAATAGAGTCGAGGCAAAATTCAACGGTATGGGGACTAGAGTTAGCTCATTTGCGGAAATTTTCATGCGGACATAAACTGGGTAATCAGTCATAATTCACTTTCTTATAACTTTTTTCCAGTAAAAGAAATATTTTCAAAATGGGTATCTAATTGTGTGCAATTATTTGATTTGTCTATGTCTACAGGGATTTTTCTTTTGCTCAGATAGTAAAATGTACAGCTTTCACCATGTGCGCGGTATGTCGTCTGACAGTATACAGCGTCCGAATTCCAGTGTGCACAATAAGAATGCATTTGTAATTTTTCCTTTTTAAAGAATCCACAAAATATTGCGGTCCAATTGTCGGGAATTTCTTGCCTTATCCATAATTACAAAAGTTTGTTCGACACCTTGATTAGAGTGAGTCGAAATTCAACGGTATGTGGACTTGTGTTAGCTCATTTGCGGAAATTGTCATACGGCCCTAAACTGGGAAATCAGTGATATTTCACATGTTTATAACTTTTTTGCAGTAAAAGAAATATTTTCAAAATGGGTATCAAATTGTGTGAAATTATTTGATTTGTCTATGTTTACAGGGATTTTTCATTTGCTCAGATAGTAAAAAGTACAG
Source organism: Acanthosepion esculentum (assembly GCA_964036315.1). Lineage (NCBI taxonomy): Eukaryota > Metazoa > Mollusca > Cephalopoda > Sepiida > Sepiidae > Acanthosepion > Acanthosepion esculentum. The sequence continues at coordinate 72,994,188 of OZ038509.1, read as the reverse complement.
CTTTCAACATGTGCGCGGTATGTCGTTTGACAATTTACAGCGTCCGAATTCCAGTGTGCCCAATAAGAATGCATTTCTACTTTTTCCTTTTTATAGAATCCACAAAATATTGGTGTCAAATTGTCGAGAATTTCTTGCCTTATCCATAATTACAAAATTTTTTTCGACAAGTTGAATAGAGTCGAGGCAAATTTCAACGTTATGGGGACTAGTGTTAGCTCATTTGCGGAAATTTTCATGCGGACCTAAACTGGGTAATCAGTCATAATTCACTTTTTTATAAATTTTTTCCAGTAAAAGAAATATTTTCAAAATGGGTATCAAATTGTGTGAAATTATTTGATTTGTCTATGTATACAGGGATTTTTCTTTTGCTCAGATAGTAAAATGTACAGCTTTCACCATGTGCGCGGTATGTCGTCTGACAATATACAGCGTCCGAATTCCAGTGTGCACAATAAGAATGCATTTGTAATTTTTCCTTTTTATAGAATCCACAAAATATTGCGGTCCAATTGTCGGGAATTTCTTGCCTTATCCATAATTACAAAAGTTTGTTCGATACCTTGATTAGAGTCGAGTCGAAATTCAACGGTATGGGGACTTGTGTTAGCTCATTTGCGGAAATTTTCATGCGGACCTAAACTGGGTAATCAGTCATAATTCAATTTTATAACTTTTTTCCAGTAAAAGAAATATTTTCAAAATGGGTATCAAATTGTGTGCAATTATTTGATTTGTCTATGTATACAGGGATTTTTCTTTTGCTCAGATAGTAAAAAGTACAGCTTTCACCATGTGCGCGGTATGTCGTCTGACAATTTACAGCGTCCGAATTCCAGTGTGCACAATAAGACTGCATTTGTAATTTTGCCTTTTTATCGAATCCACAATATATTGGTGTCAAATTGTCGGAAATTGCTTGCCTTATCCATAATTACAAATGTTTTTTCGACACCTTGATTAGAGTCGAGTCGAAATTTAACCGTATGTGGACTTGTGTTAGCTCATTTGCGGAAATTCTCATGCGGCCCTAAACTGGGAAATCAGTGATATTTCACTTGTTTATAACTTTTTTCCAGTAAAAGAAATATTTTCAAAATGGTTATAAAATTGTGTGAAATTATTTGATTTGTCTATGTTTACAGGGATTTTTCATTTGTTCAGATAGTAAAAAGTACAGCTTTCACCATGTGCACGGTATGTCGTCTGACAATTTACAGCGTCCGAATTCCAGTGTGCACAATAAGACTGCATTTGTAATTTTTCCTTTTTATCGAATCCACAATATATTGGTGTCCAATTGTCGGGAATTCCTTACCTTATCCATAATTACGAAAGTTTTATCGACACCTTGAATAGAGTCGATTCGAAATTCAACGGTATGGGGACTTGTGTTAGCTCATTTGTGTAAATTGTCATGCGGCCCTAAACTGGGAAATTAGTCATATTTCACTTGTTTATAACTTTTTTCCAGTAAAAGAAATATTTTCAAAATGGGTATCAAATTGTGTGCAATTATTTGATATGTCTATGTTTACAGGGATTTTTTATTTGCTCAGATAGTAAAAAGTACAGCTTTCACCATGTGCGCGGCATGACGTCTGACAATTTACAGCGTCCGAATTCCAGTGTGCACAATAAGACTGCATTTCTACTTTTTCCTTTTTATAGAATCCACAAAATATTGGTATCAAATTGTCGAGAATTTCTTGCCTTATCCATAATTAAAAAAGTTTGTTCGACTCCTTAAATAGAGTCGAGGCAAAATTCAAAGGTATGGGGACTAGTGTTCGCTCATTTGCGGAAATTTTCATGCGGACATAAACTGGGTAATCAGTGATAATTCACTTTTTTATAACTTTTTTCCAGTAAAAGAAATATTTTCAAAATGGGTATCAAATTGTGTGCAATTATTTGATTTGTCTATGTTTACATGGATTTTTCATTTGCTCAGATAGTAAAAAGTAAAGCTTTCACCATGTGCGCGGTATGGCGTTTGACAATTTCAGCGTCCGAATTCCAGTGTGCACAATAAGAATGCATTTCTACTTTTTCCGTTTTAGAGAATCCACAAAATATTGGTGTCAAATTGTCGCGAATTTCTTGCCTTATCCATAATTTCAAAAGTTTTTTCGACACGTTAAATAGAGTCGAGGCGAAATTTAACGGTATGGGGACTTGTGTTAGCTCATTTGCGGAAATTGTAATGCGGCCCTAAACTGGGAAATCAGTCATAATTCACTTTTTTATAACTTTTTTCCAGTAAAAGAAATATTTTCAAAATGGGTATCAAATTGTGTGCAATTATTTGCTTTGTCTATGTTTACAGGGATTTTTAATTTGCTCAGATAGTAAAAAGTACAGCTTTCACCATGTGCGCGTTATGTCGTCTGACAATTTACAGCGTACGAATTCCAGTGTGCACAATAAGACCCTATTTGTAATGTTTCCTTTTTATCGAATCCACAATATATTGGTTTCAAATTGTCGAGAATTTCTTGCCTTATCCATAATTACAAAAGTTTTTTCGACACCTTGATTAGAGTCGAGTCGAAATTCAACGGTATGGGGACTTGTGTTAGCTCATTTGCGGAAATTGTCATGCGGCCCTAAACTGGGAAATCAGTGATATTTCACTTGTTTATATCTTTTTTCCAGTAAAAGAAATATTTTCATAATCGTTATCAAATTGTGTGAAATTATTTGATATTTCTATGTTTACAGGGATGTTTCATTTGGTCAGATAGTAAAATGTACAGCTTTCACTATGTTCGCGGTATGTCGTCTGACAATTTCCAGCGTCCGAATTCGAGTGTGCACAATAAGACTGCATTTGTAATTTTTCCTTTTTATAGAATCCACAAAATATTGCTGTCCAATTGTCGGGAATTTCTTGCCTTATCCATAATTACAAAAGTTTGTTCGACACATTTAATAGAGTCGAGGCAAAATTCAACGGTATGGGGACTAGTGTTAGCTCATTTGCGGAAATTTTCATGCGGACCTAAACTGGGTAATCAGTCATAATTCACTTTTTTATAACTTTTGTCCAGTAAAAGAAATATTTTCAAAATGGGTATCAAATTGTGTGCAATTATTTTATTTGTCTATGTATATAGGGATTTGTCTTTTGCTCAGATAGTAAGAAGTACAGCTTTCACCATGTGCGCGGTATGTCGTCTGACAATCTACAGCGTCCGAATTCCAGTGTGCACAATAAGATTGCATTTGTAATTTTTTCCATTTTGTCGAATCCACAATATATTGGTGTCAAATTGTCGAGAATTTCTTGCCTTATCCATAATTACAAAAGTTTTTTCGACACCTTCAATGGAGTCGATTCGAAATACAACGGCATGGGGACTTGTGTTAGCTCATTTGTGGAAATTGTCATGCGGCCCTAAACTGGGAAATCAGTCATATTTCACTTGTTTATAACTTTTTTCAGTGTAAAAGAAATATTTTCAAGATGGGTATCAAATTGTGTGCAATTATTTGATATGTCTATGTTTACAGGGATTTTCATTTGCTCAGATAGTAAAAAGTACAGCTTTCACCATGTGCGCGGCATGACGTCTGACAATTTACAGCGACCGAATTCCAGTTTGCACAATAAAACTGCATTTCTACTTTTTCCTTTTTATAGAATCCACAAAATATTGGTGTCAAATTGTCGCGAATTTCTTGCCTTATCCATAATTACAAAAGTTTTTTCGACACCTTGAATAGAGTCGAGGCAAAATTCAACGGTATGGGGACTAGAGATTAGTTCATTTGCGGAAATTTTCATGCGGACCTAAACTGGGTAATCAGTCATAATTCACTTTTTTATAACTTTTGTCCAGTAAAAGAAATATTTTTAAAATGGGTATCAAATTGTGTGCAATTATTTGATTTGTCTATGTTTACAGGGATTTTTCATTTGCTCAGATAGTAAAAAGTACAGCTTTCACCATGTGCGCGGTATGTCGTCTGACAATTTACAGCGTCCGAATTCCAGTGTGCACAATAAGACTGCATTTCTACTTTTTCCTTTTTAGAGAATCCACAAAATATTGCTGTCCAATTGTCGAGAATTTCTTGCCTTATCCATAATTACAAAAGTTTGTTCGACACCTTGATTAGTGTCGAGGCAAAATTCAAAGGTATGGGGACTAGTGTTAGCACATGTGCGGAAATTTTCATGCGGACCTAAACTGGGTAATCAGTCATAATTCACTTTTTTATAACTTTTTTCCAGTAAAAGAAACATTTTCAAAATAGGTATCAAATTGTGTGCAATTATTTGATTTGTCTATGTATACAGGGATTTTTCTTTTGCTCAGATTGTAAAATGTACAGCTTTCACCATGTGCGCGGTATGTCGTCTGACAATATACAGCGTCCGAATTCCAGTGTGCACAATAAGAATGCATTTCTACTTTTTCCTTTTTAGAGAATCCACAAAATATTGGTGTCAAATTGTCGGGAATTTCTTGCCTTATCCATAATTACAAAAGTTTTTTCGACACGTTGAATAGAGTCGAGGCGAAATTTATCGGTATGGGGACTTGTGTTAGCTCATTTGCGGAAATTGTCATGCGGCCCTAAACTGGGAAATCAGTGATAGTTCACTTGTTTATAACATTTTTCCAGTAAAAGAAATATTTTCAAAATGGGTATCAAATTGTGTGCAATTATTTGATTTGTCTATGTATACAGGGATTTTTCTTTTGCTCAGATAGTAAAAAGTACAGCTTTCACCATGTGCGCGGTAAGTCGTCTGACAATTTACAGCGTCCGAATTCCAGTGTGCACAATAAGAATGCATTTCTACTTTTTCCTTTTTAGAGAATCCACAAAATATTGGTGTCAAATTGTCGAAAATTTCTTGCCTTATCCATAATTACAAAAGTTTATTCGACACCTTGAATAGAGTCGAGGCAAAATTCAACGGTATGGGGACAAGTGTTAGCTCATTTGCGGAAATTTTCATGCGGACATAAACTGCGTAATCTGTCATAATTCAAGTTTTTATAACTTTTTTCCAGTAAAAGAAATATTTTCAAAATGGGTATCAAATTTTTTGCAATTATTTGATTTGTCTATGTATACAGGGATTTCTCTTTTGCTCAGATAGTAAAAAGTACAGCTTTCACGATGTGCGCGGTATGTCGTCTGACAATATACAGCGTCCGAATTCCATGTGCACAATAAGAATGCATTTGTAATTTTTCCTTTTTATAGAATCCACAAAATATTGCTGTCCAATTGTCGGAAATTTCTTGCCTTATCCATAATTACAAAAGTTTTTTCGACACCTAGGTTACAGTCGGGTCGAAATTCAACGGTATGGGGAATTGTTAGCTCATTTGCGGAAATTGTCATGCGGCCCTAAACTGGGAAATCAGTGATATTTCACATGTTTATAACTTTTTTCCCGTAAAAGAAATATTTTCAAAATGAGTATCAATTTGTGTGCAATTATTTGATTTGTCTATTTTTACAGGGATTTTTCATTTGCTCAGATAGTAAAAAGTACAGCTTTCACCATGTGCTCGGTATGTCGTCTGACAATTTACAGCGTCCGAATTCCAGTGTGCACAATAAGACTGCATTTGTCATTTTTCCTTTTTATCGAATCCACAATATATTGGTGTCCAATTGTCGGGAATTCCTTACCTTATCCATAATTACGAAACTTTTTTCGACACCTTGAATAGAGTCGATTCTAAATACAACGGTATGGGGACTTGTGTTAGCTCATTTGTGGGAATTGTCATGCGGCCCTAAACTGGGAAATCAGTCATATTTCACTTGTTTATAACTTTTTTCCAGTAAAAGAAATATGTTCAAAATGGGTATCAAATTGTGTACAATTATTTGATATGTCTATGTTTACAGGGATTTTTCTTTTGCTCAGATAGGAAAAAGTACAGCTTTCACCATGTGCGCGGTATGTCGTCTGACAATTTACAGCGTCCGAATTCCAGTGTCCACAATAAGACTGCATTTGTAATTTTTCCTTTTTATCGAATCCACGATATATTGGTGTCAAACTGTCGTTAATTTCTTGCCTTATCCATAATTACAAAAGTTTTTTCGACACCTTGAATAGAGTCGAGTCGAAATTCAACGGTATGGGGACTTTTGTTAGTTCATTTGCGGAAATTGTCATGCGGCCCTAAACTGGGAAATCAGTGATATTTCACTTGTTTATAACTTTTTTCCAGTAAAAGAAATATTTTCAAAATGGGTATCAAATTGTGTGAAATTATTTGATTTATCTATGTTTACAGGGATGTTTCATTTGGTCAGATAGTAAATGTACAGCTTTCACTATGTGCGCGGTATGTCGTCTGACAATTTACAGCGTCCGAATTCCAGTGTGCACAATAAGACTGCATTTGTAATTTTTCCTTTTTATAGAATCCATAAAATATTGGTGTCAAATTGTCGAGAATTTCTTGCCTTATCCATGATTACAAAAGTTTGTTCGACACCTTGAATAGAGTCGAGGCAAAATTCAACGGTATGGGGACCAGTGTTAGCTCATTTGCGGAAATTTTCATGCGGACCTAAAATGGGTAATCAGTCATAATTCACATTTTTATAACTTTTTTCCAGTAAAAGAAATATTTTCAAAATGGGTATCAAATTGTGTGTAATTATTTGATTTGTCTATGTATACAGGGATTTTTCATTAGCTCAGATAGTAAAAAGTACAGCTTTCACCATGTGCGCGGTATGTCGTCTGACAATTTACAGCGTCCGAATTCCAGTGTGCACAATAAGTCTGCATTTGTAATTTTTCCTTTTTATCGAATCCACAATATATTGGTGTCCAATTGTCGGGAATTCCTTACCTTATCCATAATTACAAAAGTTTTTTCGACACCTTGAATAGAGTCGATTCGAAATTCAACGGTATGGGGACTTGTGTTAGCTCATTTGTGGAAATTGTCATGCGGCCCTAAACTGGGAAATCAGTCATATTTCACTTGTTTATAACTTTTTTCCAGTAAAAGAAATATTTTCAAAATGGGTATCAAATTGTGTGCAATTATTTGATACGTCTATGTATACAGGGATTTTTCTTTTGCTCAGATAGTAAAAAGTACTGCTTCCACCATGTGCGCGGTATGTCGTTTGACAATTTACAGCGTCCGAATTCCAGTGTGCACAATAAGAATGCATTTCTACTTTTTCCGTTTTAGAGAATCCACAAAATATTGGTGTCAAATTGTCGGAATTTCTTGCCTTATCCATAATTACAAAAGTTTGTTCGACACCTTGAATAGAGTCGAGGCAAAATTCAACGGTATGGGGACTAGTGTTAGCTCATTTGCGGAAATTTTCATGCGGACCTAAACTGGGTAATCTGTCATAATTCACTTTTTTATAACTTTTTTCCAGTAAAAGAAATATTTTCAAAATGGGTATCAAATTGTGTGCAATTATTTGATTTGTCTATGTATACAGGGATTTTACTTTTGCTCAGATAGTAAAAAGTACAGCTATCACCATGTGCGCGGTATGTCGTCTGACAATTTACAGCGTCCGAATTCCAGTGTGCACAATAAGACTGCATTTGTAATTTTTCCTTTTTATAGAATCCACAATATATTGGTGTCAAATTGTCGGGAATTTCTTGCCTTATCCATAATTACAAAAGTTTTTTCGACACCTTTATTAGAGTCGAGTCGAAATTCAACGGTATGGGGACTTGTGTTAGCTCATTTGCGGAAATTTTCATGCGGACATAAACTGCGTAATCTGTCATAATTCAAGTTTTTATAACTTTTTTCCAGTAAAAGAAATATTTTCAAAATGGGTATCAAATTTTTTGCAATTATTTGATTTGTCTATGTATACAGGGATTTCTCTTTTGCTCAGATAGTAAAAAGTACAGCTTTCACGATGTGCGCGGTATGTCGTCTGACAATATACAGCGTCCGAATTCCATGTGCACAATAATAATGCATTTGTAATTTTTCCTTTTTATAGAATCCACAAAATATTGCTGTCCAATTGTCGGAAATTTCTTGCCTTATCCATAATTACAAAAGTTTTTTCGACACCTAGGTTACAGTCGGGTCGAAATTCAACGGTATGGGGAATTGTTAGCTCATTTGCGGAAATTGTCATGCGGCCCTAAACTGGGAAATCAGTGATATTTCACATGTTTATAACTTTTTTCCCGTAAAAGAAATATTTTCAAAATGAGTATCAATTTGTGTGCAATTATTTGATTTGTCTATTTTTACAGGGATTTTTCATTTGCTCAGATAGTAAAAAGTACAGCTTTCACCATGTGCTCGGTATGTCGTCTGACAATTTACAGCGTCCGAATTCCAGTGTGCACAATAAGACTGCATTTGTCATTTTTCCTTTTTATCGAATCCACAATATATTGGTGTCAAACTGTCGTGAATTTCTTGCCTTATCCATAATTACAAAAGTTTTTTCGACACCTTGAATAGAGTCGAGTCGAAATTCAACGGTATGGGGACTTTTGTTAGTTCATTTGCGGAAATTGTCATGCGGCCCTAAACTGGGAAATCAGTGATATTTCACTTGTTTATAACTTTTTTCCAGTAAAAGAAATATTTTCAAAATGGGTATCAAATTGTGTGAAATTATTTGATTTATCTATGTTTACAGGGATGTTTCATTTGGTCAGATAGTAAATGTACAGCTTTCACTATGTGCGCGGTATGTCGTCTGACAATTTACAGCGTCCGAATTCCAGTGTGCACAATAAGACTGCATTTGTAATTTTTCCTTTTCAAAAATCCACAAAATATTGCTGTCCACTTGTCGGACTTTCTTGCCTTATCCATAATTACAAAAGTTTGTTCGACACCTTGAATAGACTCGAGGCAAAATTCAACAGTATGCGGAGTAGTGTTAGCTCATTTGCGGAAATTTTCATGCGGACCTAAACTGGGTAATCAGTCATAATTCACGTTTTTATAACTTTTTTCAGTTAAAAGAAATATTTTCAAAATGGATATCAAATTGTGTGCAATTATTTGATTTGTCTATGTATACAGGGATTTTTCTTTTGCTCAGATAGTAAAAAGTACAGCTTTCACCATGTGCGCGGTATGTCGTCTGACAATATACAGCGTCCGAATTCCAGTGTGCACAATAAGAATGCATTTGTAATTTTTCCTTTTTATAGAATCCACAAAATATTGCTGTCCAATTGTCGCCAATTTCTTGCCTTATCAATAATTACAAAAGTTTTTTCGACACCTATATTAGAGTTGGGTCGAAATTCAACTGTATGGAGACTAGTGCTAGCTCATTTGCGGAAATTTTCATGCGGACCTAAACTGGGTAATCAGTCATAATTCACTTTTTTATAACTTTTTTCCAGTAAAAGAAATATTTTCAAAATGGTTATCAAATTATGTGCAATTATTTGATTTGTCTATGTATACAGGGATTTTTCTTTTGCTCAGATTGTAAAATGTACAGCTTTCACCATGTGCGCGGTATGTCGTCTGACAATATACAGCGTCCGAATTCCAGTGTGCACAATAAGACTGCATTTGTAATTTTTCCTTTTTATAGAATCCACAAAATATTGCTGTCCAATTGTCGGGAATTTCTTGCCTTATCCATAATTACAAAAGTTTGTTCGACACCTTGAATAGAGTCGAGGCAAAATTCAACGGTATGGGGACTAGTGTTAGCTCATTTGCGGAAATTTTCATGCGGACCTAAACTGGGTAATCAGTCATAATTCACTTTTTTATAACTTTTTTCCAGTAAAAGAAATATTTTCAAAATGGGTATCAAATTGTGTGCAATTATTTGATTTTCTATGTATACAGGAATTTTTCTTTTGCTCAGATAGTAAAAAGTACAGCTTTCACGATGTGCGCGGTATGTCGTCTGACAATTTACAGCGACCGAATTCCAGTGTGCACAATAAGACCGCATTTGTAATTTTTCCTTTTTGTCGAATCCACAATATATTGGTGTCAAATTGTCGGAAATTTCTTGCCTTATCCATAATTACAAAAGTTTTTTCGACACCTTGATTAGAGTCGAGTCGAAATTCAACGGTATGGGGACTTGTGTTAGCTCATTTCTGGAAATTGTCATGCGGCCCTAAACTGGGAAATCAGTGATATTTCACTTGTTTATAACTTTTTTCCAATAATAGAAATATTTTCAAAATGGGTATCAAATTGTGTGCAATTATTTGATTTATCTATGTTTACAGGGATGTTTCATTTGGTCAAATAGTAAAAAGTACAGCTTTCACTATGTGCGCGGTATGTCGTCTGACAATTTACAGCGTCCGAATTCCAGTGTGAACAATAAGACTGCATTTGTAATTTTTCCTTTTTATAGAATCCACAAAATATTGGTATCAAATTGTCGAGAATTTCTTGCCTTATCCATGATTACAAAAGTTTGTTCGACACCTTGAATAGAGTCGAGGCAAAATTCAACGGTATGGGGACTAGTGTTAGCTCATTTGCGGAAATTTTCATGCGGACCTAAACTGGGTAATCAGTCATAATTCACTTTTTTATAACTTTTTTCCAGTAAAAGAAATATTTTCAAAATGGGTATCAAATTGTGTGCAATTATTTGATTTTCTATGTATACAGGAATTTTTCTTTTGCTCAGATAGTAAAAAGTACAGCTTTCACCATATGCGCGGTATGTCGTCTGACAATATACAGCGTCCGAATTCCAGTGTGAACAATAAGAATGCATTTGTAATTTTTCCTTTTTATAGAATCCACAAAATATTGCTGTCCAATTGTCGGGAATTTCTTGCCTTATCCATAATTACAAAAGTTTTTTCGACACATTGAATATAGTCGATTCGAAATTCAACGGTATGGGGACTTGTGTTAGCTCATTTGTGGAAATTTTCATGCGGCCCTAAACTGGGAAATCAGTCATATTTCACTTGTTTATAACTTTTTTCCAGTAAAAGAAATATTTTCAAAATGGGTATCAAATTGTGTGCAATTATTAGATATGTCTATGTTTACAGGGATTTTTCATTTGCTCAGATAGTAAAAAGTACAGCTTTCACCATGTGCGCGGTATGTCGTCTGACAATTTACAGCGTCCGAATTCCAATGTGCACAATAAGACCGCATTTGTAATTTTTCCTTTTCAAAAATCCACAAAATATTGGTGTCAAATTGTCGGACTTTCTTGCCTTATCCATAATTACAAAAGTTTGTTCGACACCTTGAATAGACTCGAGGCAAAATTCAACAGTATGCGGACTAGTGTTAGCTCATTTGCGGAAATTTTCATGCGGACCTAAACTGGGTAATCAGTCATAATTCACGTTTTTATAACTTTTTTCAGTTAAAAGAAATATTTTCAAAATGGATATCAACTTGTGTGCAATTATTTGATTTGTCTATGTATACAGGGATTTTTCTTTTGCTCAGATAGTAAAAAGTACAGCTTTCACCATGTGCGCGGTATGTCGTCTGACAATATACAGCGTCCGAATTCCAGTGTGCACAATAAGAATGCATTTGTAATTTTTCCTTTTTATAGAATCCACAAAATATTGCTGTCCAATTGTCGCCAATTTCTTGCCTTATCAATAATTACAAAAGTTTTTTCGACACCTATATTAGAGTTGGGTCGAAATTCAACTGTATGGAGACTAGTGCTAGCTCATTTGCGGAAATTTTCATGCGGACCTAAACTGGGTAATCAGTCATAATTCACTTTTTTATAACTTTTTTCCAGTAAAAGAAATATTTTCAAAATGGTTATCAAATTATGTGCAATTATTTGATTTGTCTATGTATACAGGGATTTTTCTTTTGCTCAGATTGTAAAATGTACAGCTTTCACCATGTGCGCGGTATGTCGTCTGACAATATACAGCGTCCGAATTCCAGTGTGCACAATAAGACTGCATTTGTAATTTTTCCTTTTTATAGAATCCACAAAATATTGCTGTCCAATTGTCGGGAATTTCTTGCCTTATCCATAATTACAAAAGTTTGTTCGACACCTTGAATAGAGTCGAGGCAAAATTCAACGGTATGGGGACTAGTGTTAGCTCATTTGCGGAAATTTTCATGCGGACCTAAACTGGGTAATCAGTCATAATTCACTTTTTTATAACTTTTTTCCAGTAAAAGAAATATTTTCAAAATGGGTATCAAATTGTGTGCAATTATTTGATTTTCTATGTATACAGGAATTTTTCTTTTGCTCAGATAGTAAAAAGTACAGCTTTCACGATGTGCGCGGTATGTCGTCTGACAATTTACAGCGACCGAATTCCAGTGTGCACAATAAGACCGCATTTGTAATTTTTCCTTTTTGTCGAATCCACAATATATTGGTGTCAAATTGTCGGAAATTTCTTGCCTTATCCATAATTACAAAAGTTTTTTCGACACCTTGATTAGAGTCGAGTCGAAATTCAACGGTATGGGGACTTGTGTTAGCTCATTTCTGGAAATTGTCATGCGGCCCTAAACTGGGAAATCAGTGATATTTCACTTGTTTATAACTTTTTTCCAATAATAGAAATATTTTCAAAATGGGTATCAAATTGTGTGCAATTATTTGATTTATCTATGTTTACAGGGATGTTTCATTTGGTCAAATAGTAAAAAGTACAGCTTTCACTATGTGCGCGGTATGTCGTCTGACAATTTACAGCGTCCGAATTCCAGTGTGAACAATAAGACTGCATTTGTAATTTTTCCTTTTTATAGAATCCACAAAATATTGGTATCAAATTGTCGAGAATTTCTTGCCTTATCCATGATTACAAAAGTTTGTTCGACACCTTGAATAGAGTCGAGGCAAAATTCAACGGTATGGGGACTAGTGTTAGCTCATTTGCGGAAATTTTCATGCGGACCTAAACTGGGTAATCAGTCATAATTCACTTTTTTATAACTTTTTTCCAGTAAAAGAAATATTTTCAAAATGGGTATCAAATTGTGTGCAATTATTTGATTTTCTATGTATACAGGAATTTTTCTTTTGCTCAGATAGTAAAAAGTACAGCTTTCACCATATGCGCGGTATGTCGTCTGACAATATACAGCGTCCGAATTCCAGTGTGAACAATAAGAATGCATTTGTAATTTTTCCTTTTTATAGAATCCACAAAATATTGCTGTCCAATTGTCGGAAATTTCTTGCCTTATCCATAATTACAAAAGTTTTTTCGACACATTGAATATAGTCGATTCGAAATTCAACGGTATGGGGACTTGTGTTAGCTCATTTGTGGAAATTTTCATGCGGCCCTAAACTGGGAAATCAGTCATATTTCACTTGTTTATAACTTTTTTCCAGTAAAAGAAATATTTTCAAAATGGGTATCAAATTGTGTGCAATTATTAGATATGTCTATGTTTACAGGGATTTTTCATTTGCTCAGATAGTAAAAAGTACAGCTTTCACCATGTGCACGGCATGACGTCTGACAATTTACAGCGTCCGAATTCCAGTATGCACAATAAGACTGCATTTCTACTTTTTCCATTTTATAGAATCCACAAAATATTGGTGTCAAATTGTCGTGAATTTCTTGCCTTATCCATAATTACAAAAGTTTTTTCGACACGTTGAATAGAGTTGAGGCGAAATTTAACGGTATGGGGACTTGTGTTATCTCACTTGCGGAAATTGTCATGCGGCCGTAAACTGGGAAATCAGTGATATTGCACTTGTTTATAACTTTTTTCCAGTAACAGAAATGTTTTCAAAATGGGTATCAAATTGTGTGAAATTATTTGATTTATCTATGTTTACAGGGATGTTTCATTTGGTCAGATAGTAAAAAGTACAGCTTTCACTATGTGCGCGGTATGTCGTCTGAAAATTTACAGCGTCCGAATTCCAGTGTTCACAATAAGACTGCATTTGTAATTTTTCCTTTTTATAGAATCCACAAAATATTGGTGACAAATTGTCGGAATTTTCTTGCCTTATCCATAATTACAAAAGTTTGTTCGACACCTTGAATAGAGTCGAGGCAAAATTCAACGGTATGGGGAGTACTGTTAGCTCATTTGCGGAAATTTTCATGCGGACCTAAACTGGGTAATCAGTCATAATTCACGTTTTTATAACTTTTTTCAAGTAAAAGAAATATTTTCAAAATTTGTATCAAATTGTGTGCAATTATTTGATATGTCTATGTTTACAGGGATTTTTCATTTGCTCAGATAGTAAAAAGTACAGCTTTCACCATGTGAGCGGTATGTCGTCTGACAATATACAGCGTCCGAATTCCAGTGTGAACAATAAGAATGCATTTGGAATTTTTCCTTTTTATTGAATCAACAATGTATTGGTGTCAAATTTATCGAGAATTTCTTGCCTTATCCATAATTACACAAGTTTTTTCGACACCTTGATTAGATTCGAGTCGAAATTCAACGGTATGGGCACTTGTGTTAGCTCATTTGCGGAAATTGTTATGCGGCCCTAAACTGGGAAATCAGTCATATTTCACTTGTTTATAACTTTTTTCCAGTAAAAGAAATATTTTCAAAATGGGTATCAAATTCTGTGCAATTATTTGATTTGTCTATGTATACAGGGATTTTTCTTTTGCTCAGATAGTAAAAAGTACAGCTTTCACGATGTGCGCGGTATGTCGTCTGACAATTTACAGCGTCCGAATTCCAATGTGCACAATAAGACCGCATTTGTAATTTTTCCTTTTCAAAAATCCACAGAATATTGGTGTCAAATTGTCGGAATTTCTTGCCTTATCCATAATTACAAAAGTTTGTTCGACACCTTGAATAGAGTCGAGGCAAAATTCAACAGTATGGGGACTAGTGTTAGCTCATTTGCGGAAATTTTCGTGCGGACCTAAACTGGGTAATCAGTCATAATTCACGTTTTTATAACTTTTTTCAAGTAAAAGAAATTATTTCAAAATGGATATCAAATTGTGTGCAATTATTTGATTTGTCTATGTATACAGGGATTTTTCTTTTGCTCAGATAGTAAAAAGTACAGCTTTCACGATGTGCTCGGTATGTCGTCTGACAATATACAGCGTCCGAATTCCAGTGTGCACAATAAGAATGCATTTGTAATTTTTCCTTTTTATAGAATCAACAAAATATTGCTGTCCAATTCTCGCGAATTTCTTGCCTTATCCATAATTACAAAAGTTTTTTCGACACCTATATTAGAGTTGGGTCAAAATTCAACGGTATGGAGACTAGTGCTAGCTCATTTGCGGAAATTTTCATGCGGACCTAAACTGGGTAATCAGTCATAATTCACTTTTTTATAACTTTTTTCCAGTAAAAGAAATATTTTCAAAATGGTTATCAAATTGTGTGCAATTATTTGATTTATCTATGTTTACAGGGATGTTTCATTTGGTCAGATAGTAAAAAGTACAGATTTCAATATGTGCGCGGCATGACGTCTGACAATTTACAGCGTCCGAATTCCAGTGTGCACAATAAGACTGCATTTCTACTTTTTCCATTTTATAGAATCCACAAAATATTGGTGTCAAATTGTCGGGAATTTCTTGCCTTATCCATAACTACAAAAGTTTTTTCGACACCATGAATAGTGTCGAGGCAAAATTCAACGGTATGGGGACAAGAGTTAGGTCATTTGTGGAAATTGTCATGCGGCCCTAAACTGGGAAATCAGTCATATTTCACTTGTTTATAACTTTTTTCCAGTAAAAGAAATATTTTCAAAATGAGTATCAAATTGTGTGCAATTATTTGATTTGTCTATGTATACAGTGATTTTTCTTTTGCTCAGATAGTAAAAAGTATTGCTTTCACCATGTGCGCGGTATGTCGTCTGACAATATACAGCGTCCGAACTCCAGTGTGAACAATAAGAATGCATTTGTAATTTTTCCTTTTTATAGAATCCACAAAATATTGCTGTCCAATTGTCGGGGATTTCCTGCCTTATCCATAATTACAAAAGTTTGTTCGACACATTGAATAGAGTTGAGGCAAAATTCAACGGTATGGGGACTAGTGTTAGCTCATTTGCGGAAATTTTCATGCGGACCTAAACTGGGTAATCAGTCATAATTCACTTTTTTATAACTTTATTCCAGTAAAAGAAATATTTTCAAAATGGGTATCAAATTGTGTGCAATTATTTGATTTGTCTATGTATACAGGGATTTTTCTTTTGCTCAGATAGTAAAAAGTACAGCTTTCACCATGTGCGCGGTATGTCGTCTGACAATTTACAAATCCGAATTCCAATGTGCACAATAAGACTGCATTTGTAATTTTTCCTTTTTATCGAATCCACAATATATTGGTATCCAATTGTCGGGAATTCCTTACCTTATCCATAATTACAAAAGTTTTTTCGACACCTTGAATAGAGTCGGGTCGAAATTCAACGGTATGGGGACTTGTGTTAGCTCATTTGCGGAAATTGTCATACGGCCCTAAACTGCGAAATCAGTGATATTTCACATGTTTTTAACTTTTTTCCTGTAAAAGAAATATTTTCAAAATGGGTATCAAATTGTTTGCAATTATTTAATTTGTCTATGTATACCGGGATTTTTCTTTTGCTCAGATATTAAAAAGTACAGCTTTCACGATGTGCGCGGTATGTCGTCTGACAATATACAGCGTCCGAATTCCAGTGTGCACAATAAGAATGCATTTGTAATTTTTCCTTTTTATAGAATCCACAAAATATTGGTGTCCAATTGTCGGGAATTTCTTGCCTTATCCATAATTCCAAAAGTTTTTTCGACACATTGATTAGAGTCGGGTCCAAATTCAACGGTATGGGGACTTGTGTTAGCTCATTTGCGGAAATTGTCATGCGGCCCTAAACTGGGAAATCAGTGATATTTCACATGTTTTTAACTTTTTTCCAGTAAAAGAAATATTTTCAAAATGGGTATCAAATTGTGTGCAATTATTTCATATGTCAATGTTTACAGGGATTTTTCATTTGCTCAGATAGTAAAAAGTACAGCTTTCACCATGTGCGCGGCATGACATCTGACAATTTACAGCGACCGAATTCCAGAGTGCACAATAAGACTGCATTTCTACTTTTTCATTTTTATAGAATCCACAAAATATTGGTGTCAAATTGTCGAGAATTTCTTGCCTTATCCATAATTACAAAAGTTTTTTCGACACCTTGATTAGAGTCGAGGCAAAATTCAACGGTATGGGGACTTGTGTTAGCTCATTTGCGGAAATTGTCATGCGGCCCAAAACTGGGAAATCAGTGATATTTCACTTGTTTATAACTTTTTTTCCAGTAAAAGAAATATTTTCTAAATGGGTATCAAATTGTGTGAAATTATTTATTTGTCTATGTTTACAGGGATTTTTCGTTTGCTCAGATAGTAAAAAGCACAGCTTTCACCATGTGCGCGGTATGTCGTCTGACAAATTACAGCGTCCGAATTCCAGTGTGCACAATAAGACTGCATTTGTATTTCTTCCTTTTTATCGAATCCACAATATATTGGGATCCAAATATCGGGAATTCCTTACCTTATCCATAATTACGAAAGTTTTTTCGACACCTTGAATAGAATCGATTCGAAATTCAACGGTATGGGGACTTGTGATATCTCATTTGTGGAAATTGTCATGCGGCCCTAAACTGGGAAATCAGTCATATTTCACGTGTTTATAACTTTTTTCCAGTAAAAGAAATATTTTCAAAATGGGTATCAAATTGTGTGCAATTATTTCATATGTCAATGTTTACAGGGATTTTTCATTTGCTCAGATAGTAAAAAGTACAGCTTTCACCATGTGCGCGGCATGACGTCTGACAATTTACAGCGTCCGAATTCCAGTGTGCACAATAAGACTGCATTTGTAATTTTTCCTTTTTATAGAATCCACAAAATATTGGTGTTAAATTGTCGTGAATTTCTTGCCTTATCCATAATTACAAAAGTTTGTTCGACACCTTGAATAGAGTCGAGGCAAAATTCAAAGGTATGGGGACTAGTGTTAGCTCATTTGCGGAAATTTTCATGCGGACCTAAACTGGGTAATCAGTCATAATTGACTTTTTTGTAACTTTTTCCAGTAAAAGAAATATTTTCAAAATGGGTATCAAATTGTGTGAAATTATTTGATTTGTCTATGTTTACAGGGATTTTTCATTTGCTCAGATAGTAAAAAGTACAGCTTTCACCATGTGCACGGTATGTCGTCTGACAATTTACAGCGTCCGAATTCCAGTGTGCACAATAAGACTGCATTCGTAATTTTTCCTTTTTAACGAATCCACAATATATTGGTGTCCAATTGTCGGGAATTCCTTACCTTATCCATAATTACGGAAGTTTTTTCGACACCTTGAATAGAGTCGATTCGAAATTCAACGGTATGGGGACTTGTGTTAGCTCATTTGTGGAAATTGTTATCCGGCCCTAAACTGGGAAATTAGTCATATTTCAATTGTTTATAACTTTTTTCCAGTAAAAGAAATATTTTAAAAATGGGTATCAAATTGTGTGCAATTATTTGATATGTCTATGTTTACAGGAATTTTTCATTTGCTCAGATAGTAAAAAGTACAGCTTTCACCATGTGCACGGCATGACGTCTGACAATTTACAGCGTCCGAATTCCAGTGTGCACAATAAGACTGCATTTGTAATTTTTCCTTTTTATCGAATCCACAATATATTGGTGTCAAATTGTCGAGAATTTCTTGCCTTATGCATAATTACAAAAGTTTTTTCGACACCTTGATTAGAGTCGGGTCGAAATTCAACGGTATGGGGACTTGTGTTAGCTCATTTGCGGAAATTGTCATGCGGCCCTAAACTGGGAAATCAGTGATATTTCACATGTTTTTAACTTTTTTCCAGTAAAAGCAATATTTTCAAAATGGGTATCAAATTGTGTGCAATTATTTGATTTGTCTATGTATACAGGGATTTTTCTTTTGCTCAGATATTAAAAAGTACAGCTTTCACCATGTGCGCGGTATGTCGTCTGACAATATACAGCGTCCGAATTCCAGTGTGAACAATATGAATGCATTTGTAATTTTTCCTTTTTATAGAATCCACAAATTATTGCTGTCCAATTGTCGGGAATCTCTTGCCTTATCCATAATTACAAAAGTTTTTTCGACAACTTGAATAGAGTCGAGGCAAAATTCAACGGTATGGGGACTAGTGTTAGCTCATTTGCGGAAATTTTCATGCGGACCTAAACTGGGTAATCAGTCATAATTGACGTTTTTATAACTTATTTCCAGTAAAAGAAATATTTTCAAAATGGGTATCAAATTGTGTGCAATTATTTGATTTGTCTATGTATACAGGGATTTTTCTTTTGCTTAGATAGTAACAAGTACAGCTTTCACCATGTGCGCGGTGTGTCGTCTGACAATTTACAGCGTCCGAATTCCAGTGTGCACAATAAGACTGCATTTGTAATTTTTCCTTTTAATCGAATCCACAATATATTGGTGTCCAATTGTCGGGAATTCCTTACCTTATCCATAATTACAAAAGTTTTTTCGACACCTTGAATAGAGTCGAGGCAAAATTCAACGGTATGGGGACTAGTGTTAGCTCATTTGCGGAAATTTTCATGCGGACCTAAACTGGGTAATCAGTCATAATTCACTTTTTTATAACTTTTTTCCAGTAAAAGAAATATTTTCAAAATGGGCATCAAATTGTGTGCAATTATTTGATTTGTCTATGTATACAGGGATTTTACTTTTACTCAGATAGTAAAAAGTACAGCTTTCACCATGTGCGCGGTATGTCGTCTGACAATTTACAGCGTCCGAATTCCAGTGTGCACAATAAGAATGCATTTGTAATTTTTCCTTTTTATCGAAACCACAATATATTGGTGTCAAATTGTCGAGAATTTCTTGCCTTATCCATAATTACAAAAGTTTTTTCGACACCTTGATTAGAGCCGAGTCGAAATTCAACGGTATGGGGACTTGTGTTAGCTCATTTGCGGAAATTGTCATGCGGCCCTAAACTGGGAAATCAGTGATATTTTACTTGTTTATAACTTTTTTCCAGTAAAAGAAATATTTTCAAAATGGGTATCAAATTGTGTGAAATTATTTGATTTGTCTATGTTTACAGGGATTTTTCATTTACTCAGATAGTAAAAAGTACAGCTTTCACCATGTGCGCGGTATGTCGTCTGACAATTTACAGCGTCCGAATCCCAGTGTGCACAATAAGACTGCATTTGTAATTCTTCCTTTTTATCGAATCCACTATATATTGGTGTCCAATTGTCGGGAATTCCTTACCTCATCCATAATTACAAAAGTTTTTTCGACACCTTGAATAGAGCCGAGGCAAAATTCAACGGTATGGGGACTAGTGTTAGCTCATTTGCGGAAATTTTCATGCGGACCTAAATTGGGTAATCAGTCATAATTGACTTTTTTGTAACGTTTTTCCAGTAAAAGAAATATTTTCAAAATGGGTATCAAATTGTGTGAAATTATTTGATTTGTCTATGTTTACAGGGATTTTTCATTTCCTCAGATAGTAAAAAGTACAGCTTTCACCATGTGCGCGGTATGTCGTCTGACAATTTACAGCGTCCGAATTCCAGTGTGCACAATAAGACTGCATTTGTAATTTTTCCTTTTTATCGAATCCACAAGATATTGGTGTCCAATTGTCGAGAATTTCTTGCCTTATCCATAATTACAAAAGTTTTCTCGACACCTTGATTAGAGTCGGGTCGAAATTCAACGGTATGGGGACTTGTGTTAGCTCATTTGCGGAAATTGTCATGCGGCCCTAAACTGGGAAATCAGTGATATTTCACATGTTTTTAACTTTTTTCCAGTAAAAGAAATATTTTCAAAATGGGTATCAAATTGTGTGCAATTATTTGATTTGTCTATGTATACAGGGATTTTTCTTTTGCTCAGATATTTAAAAGTACAGCTTTCACCATGTGCGCGTTAAGTCGTCTGACAATTTACAGCGACCGAATTCCAGTGTGCACAATAAGAATGCATTTGTAATTTTTCCTTTTTATAGAATCCACAAAATTATTGCGGTCCACTTGTCCGAAATTTCTTGCCTTATACATAATTACAAAAGTTTTTTAGACACCTTGATTAGAGTCGAGTCGAAATTCAACGGTATGGGGACTTGTGTTAGCTCATTTGCGGAAATTGTCATGAGGCCCTAAACTGGGAAATCAGTTATATTTCACTTGTTTATAACTTTTTTCCAGTAAAAGAAATATTTTCAAAATGGGTATCAAATTGTGTGAAATTATTTGATTTATCTATGTTTACAGGGATGTTTCATTTGGTCATATAGTAAAAAGTACAGCTTTCACCATGTGCGCGGCATGACGTCTCACAATTTAAAGCGTCCGAATTCCAGTGTGCACAATAAGACTGCATTTCTAATTTTTCCTTTTTATAGAATCCAGAAAATATTGGTGTCAAATTGTCGCGAATTTCTTGCCTTATCCATAATTACAAAAGTTTTTCGACACGTTGAATAGAGTCGAGGCAAAATTTAACGGTATGGGGACTTGTGTTAGCTCATTTGCGGAAATTGTCATGCGGCCCTAAACTGGGAAATCAGTGATATTTCACTTGTTTTATAACTTTTTTCCAGTAAAAGAAATATTTTCAAAATGGGTATCAAATTGTGTGAAATTATTTGATTTATCTATGTTTACAGGGATGTTTCATTTGGTCAGATAGTAAAAAGTACAGCTTTCACTATGTGCGCGGTATGTCGTCTGACAATTTACAGCGTCCGAATTCCAGTGTGCACAATAAGACTGCATTTGTAATTTTTCCTTTTTATAGAATCCACAAAATATTGGTGTCAAATTGTCGGGAATTACTTGCCTTATCCATAATTACAAAAGTTTGTTCGACACCTTGAATAGAGTCGAGGCAAAATTCAACGGTATGTGGACTATTGTTAGCTCATTTGCGGAAATTTTCATGTGGACCTAAACTGGGTAATCAGACATAATTCACGTTTTTATAAATTTTTCCAGTAAAAGAAATATTTTCAAAATGGTATCAAATTGTGTGCAATTATTTGATTTGTCTATGTATACAGGGATTTTTCTTTTGCTCAGATAGTAAAAAGTACAGCTTTCATGATGTGCCCGGTATGTCGTCTGACAATATACAGCGTCCGAATTCCAGTGTGCACAATAAGACTGCATTTGTAATTTTTCCTTTTTATAGAATCCACAAAATATTGCTGTCCAATTGTCTGGAATTTCTTGCCTTATCCATAATTACAAAAGTTTTTTCGACACCTTGATTAGAGTTGGGTCGAAATTCAACGGTATGGGGACTTGTGTTAGCTCATTTGCGGAAATTTTCATGCGGCCCTAAACTGGGAATTCAGTGATAATTCACATGTTTATAACTTTTTTCCGGTAAAAGAAATATTTTCAAAATGGTTATCAAATTGTGTGCAATTATTTGATATGTCTATGTTTACCGGGATTTTTCATTTACTCAGATAGTAAAAAGTTCAGCTTTCACCATGTGCGCGGCATGACGTCTGACAATTTACAGCGTCCGAATTCCAGTGTGCACAATAAGACCGCATTTGTAATTTTTCCTTTTTATCGAATCCACAATATATTGGTGTCAAATTGTCGGGAATTAATTGCCTTATCCATAATTACAAAATTTTTTTCGACACCTTGAATAGAGTCGATTCGAAATTCAACGGTATGGGGACTTGTGTTAGCTCATTTGTGGAAATTGTCATGCGGCCCTAAACTGGGAAATCAGTCATATTTCACTTGTTTATAACTTTTTTCCAGTAAAAGAAATATTTTCAAAATGGGTATCAAATTGTGTGAAATTATTTGATTTATCTATGTTTACAGGGATGTTTTATTTGGTCATATAGTAAAAAGTACAGCTTTCACCATGTGCGCGGCATGACGTCTCACAATTTAAAGCGTCCGAATTCCAGTGTGCACAATAAGACTGCATTTCTAATTTTTCCTTTTTATAGAATCCACAAAATATTGGTGTCAAATTGTCGTGAATTTCTTGCCTTATCCATAATTACAAAAGTTTTTCGACACGTTGAATAGAGTCGAGGCAAAATTTAACGGTATGGGGACTTGTGTTAGCTCATTTGCGGAAATTGTCATGCGGCCCTAAACTGGGAAATCAGTGATATTTCACTTGTTTTATAACTTTTTTCCAGTAAAAGAAATATTTTCAAAATGGGTATCAAATTGTGTGAAATTATTTGATTTATCTATGTTTACAGGGATGTTTCATTTGGTCAGATAGTAAAAAGTACAGCTTTCACTATGTGCGCGGTATGTCGTCTGACAATTTACAGCGTCCGAATTCCAGTGTGCACAATAAGACTGCATTTGTAATTTTTCCTTTTTATAGAATCCACAAAATAATGGTGTCAAATTGTCGGGGATTTCTTGCCTTATCCATAATTACAAAAGTTTGTTCGACACCTTGAATAGAGTCGAGGCAAAATTCAACGGTATGTGGACTATTGTTAGCTCATTTGCGGAAATTTTCATGTGGACCTAAACTGGGTAATCAGACATAATTCACGTTTTTATAAATTTTTCCAGTAAAAGAAATATTTTCAAAATGGTATCAAATTGTGTGCAATTATTTGATTTGTCTATGTATACAGGGATTTTTCTTTTGCTCAGACAGTAAAAAGTACAGCTTTCATGATGTGCCCGGTATGTCGTCTGACAATATACAGCGTGCGAATTCCAGTGTGCACAATAAGAATGCATTTGTAATTTTTCCTTTTTATAGAATCCACAAAATATTGCTGTCCAAATTTCTGGAATTTCTTGCCTTATCCATAATTACAAAAGTTTTTTCGACACCTTGATTAGAGTTGGGTCGAAATTCAACGGTATGGGGACTTGTGTTAGCTCATTTGCGGAAATTGTCATGCGGCCCTAAACTGGGAATTCAGTGATATTTCACATGTTTATAACTTTTTTCCAGTAAAAGAAATATTTTCAAAATGGGTATCAAATTGTGTGCAATTATTTGATTAATCTATGTTTACAGGGATGTTTCATTTGGTCAGATAGTAAAAGGTACAGCTTTCACTATGTGCGTGGTATGTCGTCTGACAATTTACAGCGTCCGAATTCCAGTGTGCACAATAAGACTGCATTTGTAATTTTTCCTTTTTATAGAATCCACAAAATATTGGTGTCAAATTGTCGGGAATTTCTTGCCTTATCCATAATTACAAAAGTTTGTTCGACAACTTGAATAGAGTCGAGGCAAAATTCAACGGTATGGGGACTAGTGTTAGCTCATTTGCGGAAATTTTCATGCGGACCTAAACTGGGTAATCAGTGATATTTCACAAGTTTATAACTTTTTTCCAGTAATAGAAATATTTTCAAAATGGGTATCAAATTGTGTGCACTTATTTGATTTGTATATGTTTACAGGGATTTTTCATTTGCTCAGATAGTAAAAAGTACAGCTTTCACCATGTGCGCGGTATGTCATTTGACAATTTACAGCGTCCGAATTCCAGTGTGCACAATAAGAATGCATTTGTAATTTTTCCTTTTAATAGAAGCCACAAAATATTGCTGGCCAATTGTTGGGAATTTCTTGCCTTATCTATAATTACAAAATTTTTTTCGACACCTTGAATAGAGTCGAGGTAAAATTCAACGGTATGGGGACTAGTGTTAGCTCATTTGCGGAAATTGTCATGCGGACCTAAACTGGGTAATCAGTCATAATTCAATTTTATAACTTTTTTCCAGTAAAAGAAATATTTTCAAAATGGGTATCAAATTGTGTGCAATTATTTGATTTGTCTATGTATACAGGGATTTTCCTTTGCTCAGATAGTAAAAAGTACAGCTTTCACCATGTGCGTTGTATGTCGTCTGACAATTTACAGCGTCCGAATTCCAGTTAGCACAATAAGACGGCATTTGTAATTTTGCCTTTTTATAGAATCCACAATATATTGGTGTCAAATTGTCGGAAATTTCTTGCCTTATCCCTAATTACAAAAGTTTTTTCGACACCTTGATTAGAGTCGAGTCGAAATTCAACGGTATGGGGACTTGTGTTGGCTCATTTGCGGAAATTGTCATGCGGCCCTAAACTGGGAAATCAGTGATATTTCACTTGTTTATAACTTTTTTCCAGTAAAAGAAATATTTTCAAAATGGGTATCAAATTGTGTGAAATTATTTGATTTGTCTGTGTTTACAGGGATTTTTCATTTGGTCAAATAGTAAAAAGTACAGCTTTCACCATGTGCACGGTATGTCGTCTGACAATTTACAGCGTCCGAATTCCAGTGTGCACAATAAGACTGCATTTGTAATTTTTCCTTTTTAACGAATCCACAATATATTGGTGTCCAATTGTCGGGAATTCCTTACCTGATACATAATTACGAAAGTTTTTTCGATACCTTGAATAGAGTCGATTCGAAATTCAACGGTATGGGGACTTGTGTTAGCTCATTTGTGGAAATTTTCATGCGGACCTAAACTGGGTAATCAGTCAAAATTCAATTTTATAACTTTTTTCCAGTAAAAGAAATATTTTCAAAATGGGTATCAAATTGTGTGCAATTATTTGATTAATCTATGTTTACAGGGATGTTTCATTTGGTCAGATAGTAAAAAGTACAGCTTTCACTATGTGCGCGGTATGTCGTCTGACAATTTACAGCGTCCGAATTCCAGTGTGCACAATAAGACTGCATTTGTAATTTTTCCTTTTTATAGAATCCACAAAATATTGGTGTCAAATTGTCGGGAATTTCTTGCCTTATCCATAATTACAAAAGTTTGTTCGACAACTTGAATAGAGTCGAGGCAAAATTCAACTGTATGGGGACTAGTGTTAGCTCATTTGCGGAAATTTTCATGCGGACCTAAACTGGGTACTCAGTCATAATTCACTTTTTTATAACTTTTTTCCAGTAAAAGAAATATTTTCAAAATGGGTATCAAATTGTGTGCAATTATTTGATTTGTCTATATATACAGGGATTTTTCTTTTGCTCAGATAGTAAAATGTACAGCTTTCACCATCTGCGCGGTATGTCGTCTGACAATATACAGCGTCCGAATTCCAGTGTGAACAATAAGAATGCATTTGTAATTTTTCCTTTTTATAGAATACACAAAATATTACTGTCCAATTGTCGGGAATTTCTTGCCTTATCCATAATTACAAAAGTTTGTTCGACACCTTGAATAGAGTCGAGGCAAAATTCAACGGTATGGGGAGTAGTGTTAGCTCATTTGCGGAAATTTCCATGCGGACCTAAACTGGGTAATCTGTCATAATTCACTTTTTTATAACTTTTTTCCAGTAAAAGAAATATTTTCAAAATGGGTATCAAATTGTGTGCAATTATTTGTTTTGTCTATGTATACAGGGATTTTTCTCTTGCTCAGATAGTAAAAAGTACAGCTTTCACCATGTGCGCGGTATGTCGTCTGACAATATACAGCGTCCGAATTCCAGTGTGCACAATAAGACTGCATTTGTAATTTTTCCTTTTTATCGAATCCACAATATATTGGTGTCAAATTGTCGGGAATTTCTTGCCTTGTCCATAATTACAAAAGTTTTTTCGACACATTGATTAGAGTCGAGTCGAAATTCAACGGTATGGGGACTTGTGTTAGCTCATTTGCGGAAATTGTCATGCGGCCCAAAAGTGGGAAATCAGTGATATTTCACTTGTTTATAACTTTTTTCCAGTAAAAGAAATATTTTCAAAATGAGTATCAAATTGTGTGAAATTATTTGATTTGTCTATGTTTACAGGGATTTTTCATTTGCTCAGATAGTAAAAAGTACAGCTTTCACCATGTGCGCGGTATGTCGTCTGACAATTTACAGCGTCCGAATTCCAGTGTGCACAATAAGAGTGCATTTGTAATTTTTCCTTTTTATAGAATCCACAAAATATTGGTGTCAAATTGTCGGGAATTTCTTGCCTTATCCATAATTACAAAAGTTTGTTCGACAACTTGAATAGAGTCGAGGTAAAATTCAACTGTATGGGGACTAGTGTTAGCTCATTTGCGGAAATTTTCATGCGGACCTAAACTGGGTACTCAGTCATAATTCACTTTTTTATAACTTTTTTCCAGTAAAAGAAATATTTTCAAAATGGGTATCAAATTGTGTGCAATTATTTGATTTGTCTATATATACAGGGATTTTTCTTTTGCTCAGATAGTAAAATGTACAGCTTTCACCATCTGCGCGGTATGTCGTCTGACAATATACAGCGTCCGAATTCCAGTGTGAACAATAAGAATGCATTTGTAATTTTTCCTTTTTATAGAATACACAAAATATTACTGTCCAATTGTCGGGAATTTCTTGCCTTATCCATAATTACAAAAGTTTGTTCGACACCTTGAATAGAGTCGAGGCAAAATTCAACGGTATGGGGAGTAGTGTTAGCTCATTTGCGGAAATTTCCATGCGGACCTAAACTGGGTAATCTGTCATAATTCACTTTTTTATAACTTTTTTCCAGTAAAAGAAATATTTTCAAAATGGGTATCAAATTGTGTGCAATTATTTGTTTTGTCTATGTATACAGGGATTTTTCTCTTGCTCAGATAGTAAAAAGTACAGCTTTCACCATGTGCGCGGTATGTCGTCTGACAATATACAGCGTCCGAATTCCAGTGTGCACAATAAGACTGCATTTGTAATTTTTCCTTTTTATCGAATCCACAATATATTGGTGTCAAATTGTCGGGAATTTCTTGCCTTGTCCATAATTACAAAAGTTTTTTCGACACCTTGATTAGAGTCGAGTCGAAATTCAACGGTATGGGGACTTGTGTTAGCTCATTTGCGGAATTTGTCATGCGGCCCAAAAGTGGGAAATCAGTGATATTTCACTTTTTTATAACTTTTTTCCAGTAAAAGAAATATTTTCAAAATGAGTATCAAATTGTGTGAAATTATTTGATTTGTCTATGTTTACAGGGATTTTTCATTTGCTCAGATAGTAAAAAGTACAGCTTTCACCATGTGCGCGGTATGTCGTCTGACAATTTACAGCGTCCGAATTCCAGTGTGCACAATAAGAGTGCATTTGTAATTTTTCCTTTTTATCGAATCCACAATATATTGGTGTCCAATTGTCGGGAATTACTTACCTTATCCATAATTACAAAAGTTTTTTCGACACCTTGATTAGAGGCGGGTCGAAATTCAACGGTATGGGGACTTGTGTTAGCTCATTTGCGGAAATTGTCATGCGGCCCTAAACATGGAAATCAGTGATATTTCACATGTTTTTAACTTTTTTCCAGTATAAGAAATATTTTCAAAATGGGTATCAAATTGTGTGCAATTATTTGATTTGTCTATGTATACAGGGATTTTTCTTTTGCTCAGATATTAAAAAGTACAGCTTTCACCATGTGCGCGGTATATCGTCTGACAATATACAGCGTCCGAATTCCAGTCTGAACAATATGAATGCATTTGTAATTTTTCCTTTTTATAGAATCCACAAATTATTGCTGTCCAATTGTCGGGAATCTCTTGCCTTATCCATAATTACAAAAGTTTTTTCGACACCTTGAATAGAGTCGAGGCAAAATTCAACGGTATGGGGACAAGTGTTAACTCATTTGCGGGAATTTTCATGCGGACCTAAACTGGGTAATCAGTCATAATTGACTTTTTTATAACTTTTTTCCAGTAAAAGAAATATTTTCAAAATGGGTATCAAATTGTGTGCAATTATTTGATTTGTCTATGTATACAGGGATTTTACTTTTGCTCAGATAGTAAAAAGTACAGCTTTCACCATATGCGCGGTATGTCGTCTGACAATTTACAGCGTCCGAATTCCAGTGTGCACAATAAGACTGCATTTGTAATTTTTCCTTTTTATCGAATCCACAATATATTGGTGTCAAATTGTCGCGAATTTCTTGCCTTATCCATAATTACAAAAGTTTTTTCGACACCTTGATTAGAGTCGAGTCGAAATTCAACGGTATGGGGACTTGTGTTAGCTCATTTGCGGAAATTGTCATGCGGCCCTAAACTGGGAAATCAGTGATATTTTACATGTTTATAACTTTTTTCCAGTAAAAGAAATATTTTCAAAATGGGTATCAAATTGTGTGAAATTATTTGATTTGTCTATGTTTACAGGGATTTTTCATTTGCTCAGATAGTAAAAAGTACAGCTTTCACCATGTGCGCGGTATGTCGTCTGACAATTTACATCGTCCGAATTCCAGTGTGCACAATAAGACTGCATTTGTAATTCTTCCTTTTTATCGAATCCACAATATATTGGTGTCCAATTGTCGGGAATTCCTTAACTTATCCATAATTACAAAAGTTTTTTCGACACCTTGAATAGAGCCGAGGCAAAATTCAACGGTATGGGGACTAGTGTTAGTTCATTTGCGGAAATTTTCATGCGGTCCTAAACTGGGTAATCAGTCATAATTGACTTTTTTATAACTTTTTTCCAGTAAAAGAAATATTTTCAAAATGGGTATCAAATTGTGTGCAATTATTTGATTTGTCTATGTATACAGGGATTTTTCTTTTGCTTAGATAGTAAAAAGTACAGCATTCACCATGTGCGCGGTATGTCGTCTGACAATTTACAGCGTCCGAATTCCTGTGTGCACAATAAGACAGCATTTGTAATTTTTTTTTATTATCGAATCCACAATATATTGGTGTCCAATTGTCAGGAATTCCTTACCTTATCCATGATTACAAAAGTTTTCTCGACACCTTGAATAGAGTCGATTCGAAATGCAACGGTATGGGGACTTGTGTTGGCTCATTTGTGGAAATTGTCATGCGGCCCTAAACTGGGAAATCAGTCATATTTCACTTGTTTATAACTTTTTTCCAGTAAAAGAAATATTTTCAAAATGGGTATCAAATTGTGTGCAATCATTTCATATGTCTATGTTTACAGGGATTTTTCATTTGTTCAGATAGTAAAAAGTACAGCTTTCACCATATGCGCGGCATGACGTCTGACAATTTACAGCGTCCGAATTCCAGTGTGCACAATAAGAATGCATTTCTACTTTTTCCTTTTTAGAGAATCCACAAAATATTGGTGTCAAATTGTCGTTAATTTTTTGCCTTATCCATAATTACAAAAGTTTTTTCGACACGTTGAATAGAGTCCAGGCGAAATTTAACGGTATGGGGACGTGTCTTAGCTCATTTGCGGAAATTGTCATGCGGCCCTAAACTGGGAAATCAGTGATATTTCACTTGTTTATAAAATTTTTCCAGTAAAAGAAATATTTTCAAAATGAGTATCAAATTGTGTGAAATTATTTGATTTGTCTATGTTTACAGGGATTTTTCATTTGCTCAGATAGTAAAAAGTACAGCTTTCACCATGTGCGCGGTATGTCGTCTGACAATTTACAGCGTCCGAATTCCAGTGTGCACAATAAGACTGCATTTCTACTTTTTCCATTTTATAGAATCCACAAAATATTGGTGTCCAATTGTCGGGAATTACTTACCTTATCCATAAATACAAAAGTTTTTTCGACACCTTGATTAGAGTCGGGTCGAAATTCAACAGTATGGGGACTTGTGTTAGCTCATTTGCGGAAATTGTCATGCGGCCCTAAACTGGGAAATCAGTGATATTTCACATGTTTTTAACTTTTTTCCAGTAAAAGAAATATTTTCAAAATGGGTATCAAATTGTGTGCAATTATTTGATTTGTCTATGTATACAGGGATTTTTTTTTGCTCAGATATTAAAAAGTACAGCTTTCACCATGTGCGCGGTATATCGTATGACAATATACTGTACGAATTCCAGTCTGAACAATAAGAGTGCATTTGTAATTTTTCCTTTTTATCGAATCCACAATATATTGGTGTCCAATTGTCGGGAATTCCTTACCTTATCCATAATTACGAAAGTTTTTTCGACACCTTGAATAGAGTCGATTCGAAATTCAACGGTATTGGGACTTGTGTTAGCTCATTTGTGGAAATTAAGATGCGGCCCTCAACTGGGAAATCAGTCATATTTCACTTGTTTCTAACTTTTTTCCAGTAAAAGAAATATTTTCAAAATGGGTATCAAATTGTGTGCAATTATTTGATATGTCTATGTTTACAGGGATTTTTCATTTGCTCAGATAGTAAAAAGTACAGCTTTCACCATGTGTGCGGCATGACGTCTGACAATATAGAGCGTCCGAATTCCAGTGTGCACAATAAGAGTGCATTTGTAATTTTTCCTTTTTATCGAATCCACAATATATTGGTGTCCAATTGTCGGGAATTACTTACCTTATCCATAATTACAAAAGTTTCTTCGACACCTTGATTATAGTCGGGTCTAAATTCAACGGTATGGGGACTTGTGTTAGCACATTTGCGGAAATTGTCATGCGGCCCTAAACTGGGAAATCAGTGATATTTCACATGTTTTTAACTTTTTTCGAGTAAAAGAAATATTTTCAAAATGGGTATCAAATTGTGTGCAATTATTTGATTTGTCTATGTATACAGGGATTTTTCTTTTGCTCAAATATTAAAAAGTACAGGTTTCACCATGTGCGCGGTATATCGTCTGACAATATACAGCGTCCGAATTCCAGTCTGAACAATATGAATGCATTTGTAATTTTTCCTTTTTATAGAATCCACAAATTATTGCTGTCCAATTGTCGGGAATCTCTTGCCTTATCCATAATTACAAAAGTTTTTTCGACACCTTGAATAGAGTCGAGGCAAAATTCAACGGTATGGGGACTAGTGTTAGTTCATTTGCGGAAATTTTCATGCGGTCCTAAATTGGGTAATCAGTCATAATTCACTTTTTTATAACTTTTTTCCAGTAAAAGAAATTTTTCAAAATGGGTATCAAATTGTGTGCAATTATTTGATTTGTCTATGTATACAGGGATTTTTCTTTTGCTCAGATAGTAAAATGTACAGCTTTCACCATGTGCCCGGTATGTCGTCTGACAATATACAGCGTCCGAATTCCAGTGTGCACAATAAGACTGCATTTGTAATTTTTCCTTTTTATAGGATCCACAAAATATTGCGGTCCAATTGTCGGGAATTTCTTGCCTTATCCATAATTACAAAAGTTTTTTCGACACCTTGATTAGAGTCGAGTCGAAATTCAACGGTATGGGGACTTGTGTTAGCTCATTTGCGGAAAATGTCATGCGGCCCTAAACTGGGAAATCAGTGATATTTCACATGTTTATAACTTTTTACCAGTAAAAGAAATATTTTCAAAATGGGTATCAAATTGTTTGCAATTATATGATTTGTATATGTATACAGGGATTTTTCTTTTGCACAGATAGTAAAAAGTACAGCTTTCACTATATGCGCGGTATGTCGTCTGACAATATACAGCGTCCGAATTCCAGTGTGCACAATAAGAATGCATTTGTAATTTTTCATTTTTATAGAATCCACAAAATATTGGTGGCCAATTGTCGGGAATTTCTTGCCTTATCCATAATTACAAAAGTTTGTTCGACACCTTCAATAGAGTCGAGGCAAAATTCAACGGTATGGGGACTAGTGTTAGCTCATTTGCGGAAATTTTCATGCGGACCTAAACTGGGTAATCAGTCATAATTCACTTTTTTATAACTTTTTTCCAGTAAAAGAAATATTTTCAAAATGGGTATCAAATTGTGTGCAATTATTTGATTTGTCTATGTTTACAGGGATTTTTCATTTGCTCAGATAGTAAAAAGTACAGCTTTCACCATGTGCGCGGTATGTCGTCTGCCAATATACAGCGTCCGAATTCCAGTGTGAACAATAAGAATGCATTTGTAATTTTTCCTTTTTATAGAATCCACCAAATATTGCTGTCCAATTGTCGGGAATTTCTTGCCTTATCCATAATTACAAAAGATTTTCGACACCTTGAATAGAATCGAGGCAAAATTCAACGGTATGGGGACTTGTGTTAGCTCATTTGCGGAAATTGTCATGCGGCCCTAAACTGGGAAATCAGTGATATTTCACTTGTTTATCACTTTTTTCCAGTAAAAGAAATATTTTCAAAATGGGTATCAAATTGTGTGCAATTATTTGATTTGTCTATGTTTACAGGGATTTTTCATTTGCTCAGATAGTAAAAAGTACAGCTTTCACCATGTGCGCGGTATGTCGTCTGACAATTTACAGAGTCCGAATTCCAGTGTGCACAATAAGACTGCATTTGTAATTTTTCCTTTTTATCGAATCCACAATATATTGGTGTCCAATTGTCGGGAATTCCTTACCTTATCGATAATTACAAAAGTTTTTCGACACCTTGAATAGAATCGAGGCAAAATTCAACGGTATGCGGACTAGTGTTAGCTCATTTGCGGAAATTTTCATGCGGACCTAAATTGGGTAATCAGTCATAATTCACTTTTTTATAACTTTTTTCCAGTAAAAAAAATATTTTCAAAATGGATATCAAATTGTGTGCAATTATTTGATTTGTCTATGTATACAGGGATTTTTCTTTTCCTCAGATAGTAAAAAGTACAGCTTTCACTATGTGCGCGGCATGTCGTCTGACAATATACAGCGTCTGAATTCCAGTGTGAACAATAAGAATGCATTTGTAATTTTTCCTTTTTATAGAATCCACAAAATATTGCTGTCCAATTGTCGGGAATTCCTTACCTTATCAATAATTACAAAAGTTTTTTCGACACCGTGAATAGAGTCGAGGCAAAATTCAACGGTATGGGGACTAGTGTTAGCTCATTTGCGGAAATTTTCATGCGGACCTAAACTGGGTAATCAGTCATAATTCACTTTTTTATAACTTTTTTCCAGTAAAAGAAATATTTTCAAAATGGGTATCAAATTGTGTGCAATTATTTGATTTGTCTATGTATACAGGGATTTTTCTTTTGCTCAGATAGTAAAAAGTACAGCTTTCACCATGTGCGCGGTATGTCGTCTGACAATCTACAACGTCCGAATTCCAGTGTGCACAATAAGACTGCATTTGTAATTTTTCCTTTTTATCGAATCCACAAAATATTGCGTTCCACTTGTCGGGAATTTCTTGCCTTATCCATAATTACAAAAGTTTTTTCGACACCTTGATTAGAGTCGAGGCAAAATTCAACGGTATGTGGAGTAGTGTTAGCTGATTTGCGGAAATTTTCATGCGGAACTAAACTGGGTAATCATACATAATTCACTTTTTTATAACTTTTTTCCAGTAAAAGAAATATTTTCAAAATGCGTATCAAATTGTGTGCAATTATTTGATTTGTCTATGTATACAGGGATTTTTCTTTTGCGCAGATAGTAAAACGTACAGCTTTCACCATGTGCGTGGTATGTCGTCTGACAATATACAGCGTCCGAATTCCAGTGTGAACAATAAGAATGCATTTGTAATTTTTCCTTTTTATAGAATCCACAAAATATTGCTGTCCAATTGTCGGGAATTTCTTGCCTTATCCATAATTACAAAAGTTTGTTCGACACGTTGAATAGAGTCGAGGCAAAATTCAACGGTATGGGGACTTGTGTTAGCTCATTTGCGGAAATTTTCATGCGGCCCTAAACTGGGAAATCAGAGATAATTCACTTTTTTATAACTTTTTTCCAGTAAAAGATATATTTTCAAAATGGATATCAAATTGTGTGCAATTATTTGATTTGTCTATGTATACAGGGATTTTTCTTTTGCTCAGATAGTAAAAAGTACAGCTTTCACGATGTGCGCGGTATGTCGTCTGACAATATACAGCGTCCGAATTCCAGTGTGCACAATAAGAATGCATTTGTAATTTTTCCTTTTTATAGAATCCACAAAATATTGCGTTCCACTTGTCGGGAATTTCTTGCCTTATACATAATTACAAAAGTTTTTTCGACACCTTGATTAGAGTCGAGTCGAAATTCAACGGTATGGGGACTTGTGTTAGCTCATTTGCGGAAATTGTCATGCGGCCCTAAACTGGGAAATCAGTGATATTTCACATGTTTATAACTTTTTTCCAGTAAAAGAAATATTTTCAAAATGGGTATCAAATTGTGTGCAATTATTTGATTTGTCTATGTATACAGGGATTTTTCTTTTGCTCAGATAGTAAAAAGTACAGCTTTCACGATGTGCGCGGTATGTCGTCTGACAATATACAGCGTACGAATTCCAGTGTGCACAATAAGAATGCATTTGTAATTTTTCCTTTTTATAGAATCCACAAAATATTGCGTTCCACTTGTCGGGAATTTCTTGCCTTATACATAATTACAAAAGTTTTTTCGACACCTTGATTAGAACGAGTCGAAATTCAACGGTATGGGAACTTGTGTTAGCTCATTTCCGGAAATTGTCATGCGGCCCTAAACTGGGAAATCATTGATATTTCACATGTTTATAACTTTTTTCCAGTAAAAGAAATATTTTCAAAATGGGTATCAAATTGTGTGCAATTATTTGATTTCCCTATGTTTACATGGATTTTTCATTTGCTCAGATAGTAAAAAGTACAGCTTTCACCATGTGCACGGTATGTCGTCTGACAATATAGAGCGTCCGAATTCCAGTGTGCACAATATGAATGCATTTGTAATTTTTCCTTTTTATAGAATCCACAAAATATTGCTGTCCAATTGTCGGGAATTTCTTGCCTTATCCATAATTACAAAAGTTTTTTCGACAACTTGATTAGAGTTGGGTCGAAATTCAACGGTATGGGGACTTGTGTTAGCTCATTTGCGGAAATTGTCATGCGGCCCTAAACTGGGAAATCAGTGATATTTCACATGTTTATAACTTTTTCCAGTAAAATAAATATTTTCAAAATGGGTATCAAATTGTGTGCAATTATTTGATTTGTCTATGTTTACATGGATTTTTCATTTGCTCAGATAGTAAAAAGTACAGCTTTCACCATGTGCGCGGTATGTCGTTTGACAATTTACAGCGTCCGAATTCCAGTGTGCACATTAAGACTGCATTTCTACTTTTTCCTTTTTAGAGAATCCACAAAATATTGGTGTCCAATTGTCGGGAATTTCTTGCCTTATCCATAATTACAAAAGGTTGTTAGACACCTTGAATAGAGTCGAGGCAAAATTTAACGGTATGGGGACTAGTGTTATCTCATTTGCGGAAATTTTCATGCGGACCTAAACTGGGTAATCAGTCATAATTCACTTTTTTATAACTTTTTTCCAGTAAAAGAAATATTTTCAAAATGGGTATCAAATTGTGTGAAATTATTTGATTCGTCTATGTATACAGGGATTTTTCTTTTGCTCAGATAGTAAAAAGTACAGCTTTCACCATGTGCGCGGTATGTCGTCTGACAATTTACAGCGTCCGAATTCCAGTGTGCACAATAAGACCGCATTTGTAATTTTTCCTTTTTATCGAATCCACAATATATTGGTGTCAAATTGTCGGGAATTTCTTGCCTTATCCATAATTAGAAAAGTTTTTTAGACACCTTGATTAGAGTCGAGTCGAAATTCAACGGTGTGGGGACTTGTGTTAGCTCATTTGCGGAAATTGTCATGCGGCCCTAAACTGGGAAATCAGTGATATTTCACTTGTTTATAACTTTTTTCCAGTAAAAGAAATATTTTCAAATTGGTATCAAATTGTGTGCAATTATTTGATATGTCTATGTTTACAGGGATTTTTCTTTTGCTCAGATAGTAAAAAGTACAGCTTTCACCATGTGCGCGATATGTCGTCTGACAATTTACAGCGTCCGAATTCCAGTGTGCACAATATGACTGCATTTGTAATTTTTCCTTTTTATCGAATCCACAATATATTGGTGTCCAATTGTCGGGAATTCCTTACCTTATCCATAATTACAAAAGTTTGTTCGACATCTTGAATAGAGTCGAGGCAAAATTCAACGGTATGGGGACTATTGTTAGCTCATTTGCGGAAATTTTCATGCGGACCTAAACTGGGTAATCAGACATAATTCACGTTTTTATAACTTTTTTCCAGTAAAAGAAATATTTTCAAAATGTGTATCAAATTGTGTGCAATTATTTGATTTGTCTATGTATACAGTGATTTTTCTTTTGCTCAGATAGTAAAAAGTACAGCTTTCACCATGTGCACGGTATGTCGTCTGACAATATACAGCGTCCGAATTCCAGTGTGCACAATAAGACCGCATTTGTAATTTTTCCTTTTTATCGAATCCACAGTATATTGGTGTCAAATTGTCGAGAATTAATTGCCTTATCCATAATTACAAAAGTTTTTTCGACACCTTGAATAGAGTCGATTCGAAATTCAACGGTATGGGGACTTGTGTTAGCTCATTTGTGGAAAATGTCATGCGGCCCTAAACTGGGAAATCAGTGATATTTCACATGTTTATAACTTTTTCCAGTAAAAGAAATATTTTCAAAATGGGTATCAAATTGTGTGCAATTATTTGATTTGTCTATGTTTACATGGATTTTTCATTTGCTCAGATAGTAAAAAGTACAGCTTTCACCATGTGCGCGGTATGTCGTTTGACAATTTACAGCGTCCGAATTCCAGTGTGCACAATAAGACTGCATTTCTACTTTTTCCTTTTTAGAGAATCCACAAAATATTGGTGTCCAATTGTCGTGAATTTCTTGCCTTATCCATAATTACAAAAGTTTGTTCGACACCTTGAATAGAGTCGAGGCAAAATTTAACGGTATGGGGACTAGTGTTATCTCATTTGCGGAAATTTTCATGCGGACCTAAACTGGGTAATCAGTCATAATTCACTTTTTTATAACTTTTTTCCAGTAAAACAAATATTTTCAAAATGAGTATCAAATTGTGTGAAATTATTTGATTCGTCTATGTTTACATGGATTTTTCATTTGCTCAGATAGTAAAAAGTACAGCTTTCACCATGTGCGCGGTATGTCGTTTGACAATTTACAGCGTCCGAATTCCAGTGTGCACAATAAGACTGCATTTCTACTTTTTCCTTTTTATAGAATCCACAAACTATTGGTGTCAAATTGTCTGGGATTTCTTACCTTATCCATAATTACAAAAGTTTGTTCGACATCTTGAATAGAGTCGAGGCAAAATTCAACGGTATGGGGACTATTGTTAGCTCATTTGCGGAAATTTTCATGCGGACCTAAACTGGGTAATCAGACATAATTCACGTTTTTATAACTTTTTTCCAGTAAAAGAAATATTTTCAAAATGGTTATCAAATTGTGTGCAATTATTTGATTTGTCTATGTATACAGTGATTTTTCTTTTGCTCAGATAGTAAAAAGTACAGCTTTCACCATGTGCACGGTATGTCGTCTGACAATATACAGCGTCCGAATTCCAGTGTGCACAATAAGAATGCATTTGTAATTTTTCCTTTTTATAGAATCCACAAAATATTGCTGTCCAATTGTCGGGAATTTCTTGCCTTATCCATAATTACAAAAGTTTTTTCGACACCTTGATTAGAGTTGGGTCGAAATTCAACGGTATGGGGACTTGTGTTAGCTCATTTGCGGAAATTGTCATGCGGCCCTAAACTTGGAAATCAGTGATATTTCACTTGTTTATAACTTTTTTCCAGTAAAAGAAATATTTTCAAATTGGTATCAAATTGTGTGCAATTATTTGATATGTCTATGTTTACAGGGATTTTTCTTTTGCTCAGATAGTAAAAAGTACAGCTTTCACCATGTGCGCGGTATGTCGTCTGACAATTTACAGCGTCAGAATTCCAGTGTGCACAATAAGACTGCATTTGTAATTTTTCCTTTTTATCGAATCCACAATATATTGGTGTCCAATTGTCTGGAATTCCTTACCTTATCCATAATTACAAAATTTTTTCGACACCTTGAATAGAGTCGATTCGAAATTCAACGGTATGGGGACTTGTGTTAGCTCATTTGTGGAAAATGTCATGCGGCCCTAAACTGGGAAATCAGTGATATTTCACATGTTTATAACTTTTTCCAGTAAAAGAAATATTTTCAAAATGGGTATCAAATTGTGTGCAATTATTTGATTTGTCTATGTTTACATGGATTTTTCATTTGCTCAGATAGTAAAAAGTACAGATTTCACCATGTGCGCGGTATGTCGTTTGACAATTTACAGCGTCCGAATTCCAGTGTGCACAATAAGACTGCATTTCTACTTTTTCCTTTTTAGAGAATCCACAAAATATTGGTGTCCAATTGTCGTGAATTTCTTGACTTATCCATAATTACAAAAGTTTGTTTGACACCTTGAATAGAGTCGAGGCAAAATTTAACGGTATGGGGACTAGTGTTATCTCATTTGCGGAAATTTTCATGCGGACCTAAACTGGGTAATCAGTCATAATTCACTTTTTTATAACTTTTTTCCAGTAAAACAAATATTTTCAAAATGGGTATCAAATTGTGTGAAATTATTTGATTCTTCTATGTTTACATGGATTTTTCATTTGCTCAGATAGTAAAAAGTACAGCTTTCACCATGTGCGCGGTATGTCGTTTGACAATTTACAGCGTCCGAATTCCAGTGTGCACAATAAGACTGCATTTCTACTTTTTCCTTTTTATAGAATCCACAAACTATTGGTGTCAAATTGTCGGGGATTTCTTACCTTATCCATAATTACAAAAGTTTGTTCGACATCTTGAATAGAGTCGAGGCAAAATTCAACGGTATGGGGACTATTGTTAGCTCATTTGCGGAAATTTTCATGCGGACCTAAACTGGGTAATCAGACATAATTCACGTTTTTATAACTTTTTTCCAGTAAAAGAAATATTTTCAAAATGGGTATCAAATTGTGTGCAATTATTTGATTTGTCTATGTATACAGTGATTTTTCTTTTGCTCAGATAGTAAAAAGTACAGCTTTCACCATGTGCACGGTATGTCGTCTGACAATATACAGCGTCCGAATTCCAGTGTGCACAATAAGAATGCATTTGTAATTTTTCCTTTTTATAGAATCCACAAAATATTGCTGTCCAATTGTCGGGAATTTCTTGCCTTATCCATAATTACAAAAGTTTTTTCGACACCTTGATTAGAGTTAGGTCAAAATTCAACGGTATGGGGACTTGTGTTAGCTCATTTGCGGAAATTGTCATGCGGCCCTAAACTTGGAAATCAGTGATATTTCACTTGTTTATAACTTTTTTCCAGTAAAAGAAATATTTTCAAATTGGTATCAAATTGTGTGCAATTATTTGATATGTCTATGTTTACAGGGATTTTTCTTTTGCTCAGATAGTAAAAAGTACAGCTTTCACCATGTGCGCGGTATGTCGTCTGACAATTTACAGCGTCAGAATTCCAGTGTGCACAATAAGACTGCATTTGTAATTTTTCCTTTTTATCGAATCCACAATATATTGGTGTCCAATTGTCTGGAATTCCTTACCTTATCCATAATTACAAAATTTTTTCGACACCTTGAATAGAGTCGATTCGAAATTCAACGGTATGGGGACTTGTGTTAGCTCATTTGTGGAATTTGTCATGCGGCCCTAAATTGGGAAATCAGTCATATTTCACTTGTTTATAACTTTTTTCCAGTAAAAGAAATATTTTCAAAATGGGTATCAAATTGTGTGAAATTATTTGATTTATCTATGTTTACAGGGATGTTTCATTTGGTCATATAGTAAAAAGTACAGCTTTCACCATGTGCGCGGCATGACGTCTGACAATTTACAGCGTCCGAATTCCAGTGTGCACAATAAGACTGCATTTCTACTTTTTCCTTTTTATAGAATCCACAAACTATTGGTGTCAAATTGTCGGGGATTTCTTACCTTATCCATAATTACAAAAGTTTGTTCGACATCTTGAATAGAGTCGAGGCAAAATTCAACGGTATGGGGACTATTGTTAGCTCATTTGCGGAAATTTTCATGCGGACCTAAACTGGGTAATCAGACATAATTCACGTTTTTATAACTTTTTTCCAGTAAAAGAAATATTTTCAAAATGGGTATCAAATTGTGTGCAATTATTTGATTTGTCTATGTATACAGTGATTTTTCTTTTGCTCAGATAGTAAAAAGTACAGCTTTCACCATGTGCACGGTATGTCGTCTGACAATATACAGCGTCCGAATTCCAGTGTGCACAATAAGAATGCATTTGTAATTTTTCCTTTTTATATAATCCACAAAATATTGCTGTCCAATTGTCGGGAATTTCTTGCCTTATCCATAATTACAAAAGTTTTTTCGACACCTTGATTAGAGTTGGGTCGAAATTCAACGGTATGGGGACTTGTGTTAGCTCATTTGCGGAAATTGTCATGCGGCCCTAAACTGGGAAATCAGTGATATTTCACATGTTTATAACTTTTTCCAGTAAAAGAAATATTTTCAAAATGGGTATCAAATTGTGTGCAATTATTTGATTTGTCTATGTTTACATGGATTTTTCATTTGCTCAGATAGTAAAAAGTACAGCTTTCACCATGTGCGCGGTATGTCGTTTGACAATTTACAGCGTCCGAATTCCAGTGTGCACAATAAGACTGCATTTCTACTTTTTCCTTTTTAGAGAATCCACAAAATATTGGTGTCCAATTGTCGGGAATTTCTTGCCTTATCCATAATTACAAAAGTTTGTTCGACACCTTGAATAGAGTCGAGGCAAAATTTAACGGTATGGGGACTAGTGTTATCTCATTTGCGGAAATTTTCATGCGGACCTAAACTGGGTAATCAGTCATAATTCACTTTTTTATCACTTTTTTCCAGTAAAAGAAATATTTTCAAAATGGGTATCAAATTGTGTGAAATTATTTGATTCGTCTATGTATACAGGGATTTTTCTTTTGCTCAGATAGTAAAAAGTACAGCTTTCACCATGTGCGCGGTATGTCGTCTGACAATTTACAGCGTCCTAATTCCATTGTGCACAATAAGACCGCATTTGTAATTTTTCTTTTTATCGAATCCACACTATATTGGTGTCCAATTGTCGGGAATTCCTTACCTTATCCATCATTACAAAAGTTTTTTCGACACCTTGAATAGAGTCGAGTCGAAATTCAACGGTATGGGGACTTGTGTTAGCACATTTGTGGAAATTGTCAGGCGGCCCTAAACTGGGAAATCAGTCATATTTCACTTGTTTATAACTTTTTTCCAATAAAAGAAATATTTTCAAAATGGGTATCAAATTGTGTGAAATTATTTGATTTATCTATGTTTACAGGTATGTTTCCTTTGGTCATATAGTAAAAAGTACAGCTTTCACCATGTGCGCGGCATGACGTCTGACAATTTACAGCGTCCGAATTCCAGTGTGCACAATAAGACTGCATTTCTACTTTTTCCTTTTTATAGAATCCACAAAATATTGGTGTCAAATTGTCGGGAATTAATTGCCTTATCCATAATTACAAAAGTTTTTTCGACACGTTGAATAGAGTCGGGGCAAAATTTAACGGTATGGGGACTTGTGTTAGCTCATTTGCGGAAATTGTCATGCGGCCCTAAACTGGGAAATCAGTGATATATCACTTGTTTTATAACTTTTTTCCAGTAAAAGAAATACTTTCAAAATGGGTATCAAATTGTGTGAAATTATTTGATTTATCTATGTTTACAGGGATGTTTCATTTGGTCAGATAGTAAAAAGTACAGCTTTCACTATGGGCGCGGTATGTCGTCTGACAATTTACAGCGTCCGAATTCCAGTGTGCACAATAAGACTGCATTTGTAATTTTTCCTTTTTATAGAATCCACAAACTATTGGTGTCAAATTGTCGAGAATTTCTTGCCTTATCCATAATTACAAAAGTTTGTTCGACATCTTGAATAGAGTCGAGGCAAAATTCAACGGTATGGGGACTATTGTTAGCTCATTTGCGGAAATTTTCATGCGGACCTAAACTGGGTAATCAGACATAATTCACGTTTTTATAACTTTTTTCCAGTAACAGAAATATTTTCAAAATGGGTATCAAATTGTGTGCAATTATTTTATTTGTCTATGTTTACAGGGATTTTTCATTTGCTCAGATAGTAAAAAGTACAGCTTTCACCATGTGCGCGGTATGTCGTCTGACAATTTACAACGTCCTAATTCCAGTGTGCACAATAAGAATGCATTTGTAATTTTTCCTTTTTATAGAATCCACAAAATATTGCTGTCCAATTGTCGCGAATTTCTTGCCTTATCCATAATTACAAAAGTTTTTTCGACACCTATATTAGAGTTGGGTCGAAATTCAACGGTATGTGGACTTGTGTTAGCTCATTTGCGGAAATTGTAATGCGGCCCTAAACTGGGAATTCAGTGATATTTCACATGTTTATAACTTTTTTCCAGTAAAAGAAATATTTTCAAAATGGGTATCAAATTGTGTGCAATTATTTGATTAGTCTATATATACAGGGATTTTTATTTTGCTCAGATAGTAAAAAGTACAGCTTTCACCATGTGCGCGGTATGTCGTCTGACAATATACAACGTCCGAATTCCAGTGTGAACAATAAGAATGCATTTGTAATTTTTCCTTTTTATAGAATCCACAATATATTGCTGTCTAATTGTCGGGAATTTCTTGCCTTATCCATAATTGCAAAAGTTTTTTCGACACGTTGAATAGAGTCGAGGCGAAATTTAACGGTATGGGGCCTTGTGTTAGCTCATTTGCGGAAATTGGCATGCGGCCCTAAACTGGGAAATCAGTGATATTTTACTTGTTTATAACTTTTTTCCAGTAAAAGAAATATTTTCAAAATGGTTATCAAATTGTGTGAAATTATTTGATTTATCTATGTTTACAGGGATGTTTCATTTGGTCAGATAGTAAAAAGTACAGCTTTCACTATGTGCGCGGTATGTCATCTGACAATTTACAGCGTCCGAATTCCAGTGTGCACAATAAGACTGCATTTGTAATTTTTCGTTTTTATAGAATCCACAAAATATTGGTGTCAAATTTTCGAGAATTTCTTGCCTTATCCATGATTACAAAAGTTTGTTCGACACCTTGAATAGAGTCGAGGCAAAATTCAACGGTATGGGGACTAGTGTTAGCTCATTTCCGGAAATTTTCATGCGGACCTAAACTGGGTAATCAGTCATAATTCACTTTTTAATAACTTTTTTCCAGTAAAAGAAATATTTTCAAAATGGGTATCAAATTGTGTGCAATTATTTGATTTTCTATGTATACAGGGATTTTTCTTTTGTTCAGATAGTAAAAAGTACAGCTTTCACCATGTGCGCGGTATG
This sequence comes from Acanthosepion esculentum, assembly GCA_964036315.1. Classification (NCBI taxonomy): domain Eukaryota; kingdom Metazoa; phylum Mollusca; class Cephalopoda; order Sepiida; family Sepiidae; genus Acanthosepion; species Acanthosepion esculentum. Next base: position 72,949,972 of record OZ038509.1, on the reverse strand, counting down.
TCGTCTGACAATATACAGCGTCCGAATTCCAGTGTGAACAATAAGAATGCATTTGTAATTTTTCCTTTTTATAGAATCCATAAAATATTGCTGTCCAATTGTCGGGAATTTCTTGCCTTATCCATAATTACAAAAGTTTGTTCGACACCTTGAATAGAGTCGAGGCAAAATTCAACGGTATGGGGAGTAGTGTTGCTCATTTGCGGAAATTTTCATGCGGACCTAAACTGGGTAATCAGTCATAATTCACTTTTTTATAACTTTTTTCCAGTAAAAGAAATATTTTCAAAATGGGTATCAAATTTTGTGCAATTATTTGATTTGTCTATGTTTACAGGGATTTTTCATTTGCTCAGATAGTAAAAAGTACAGCTTTCATCATGTGCGCGGTATGTCGTCTGACAATTTACAGCGTCCGAATTCCAGTGTGCACAATAAGACTGCATTTGTAATTTTTCCTTTTTATCGAATCCACAATATATTGGTGTCCAATTGTCGGGAATTCCTTACCTTATCCATAATTACAACAGTTTTTTCGACACCTAGAATAGAGTCGATTCGAAATTCAACGGTATGGGGACTTGTGTTAGCTCATTTGTGGAAATTTTCATGCGGCCCTAAACTGGGAAATCAGTCATATTACACTTGTTTATAACTTTTTTCCAGTAAAAGAAATATTTTCAAAATGGGTATCAAATTGTGTGCAATTATTAGATATGTCTATGTTTACAGTGATTTTTCATTTGCTCAGATAGTAAAAAGTACAGCTTTCACAATGTGCGCGGCATGACGTCTGACAATTTACAGCGTCCGAATTCCAGTATGCACAATAAGACTGCATTTCTACTTTTTCCTTTTTATAGAATCCACAAAATATTGCTGTCCAATTGTCGGGAATTTCTTGCCTTATCCATAATTACAAAAGTTTGTTCGACACCTTGAATAGATTCGAGGCAAAATTCACCGGTATGGGGAGTAGTGTTAGCTCATTTGCGGAAATTTTCATGCGGACCTAAACTGGGTAATCAGTCATAATTCACTTATTTATAATTTTTTTCCAGTAAAAGAAATATTTTCAAAATGGGTATAAAATTGTGTGCAATTATTTGATTCGTCTATGTATACAGGGATTTTTTTTTTGCTCAAATAGTAAAAAGTACAGCTTTCACCATGTGCGCGGTATGTCGTCTGACAATTTACAGCGTCCGAATTCCAGTGTGAACAATAAGACCGCATTTGTAATTTTTCCTTTTTATCGAATCCACAATATATTGGTGTCAAATTGTCGTGAATTTCTTGCCTTATCCATAATTACAAAAGTTTTTTCGACACCTTGATTAGAGTCGAGTCGAAATTCAACGGTATGGGGACTTGTGTTAGCTCATTTGCGGAAATTGTCATGCGGCCCTAAACTGGGAAATCAGTGATATTTCAGATGTTTATAACTTTTTTCCAGTAAAAGCAATATTTTCAAAATGTGTATCAAATTGTGTGCAATTAGTTGATTTGTCTATGTTTACAGGGATTTTTCATTTGCTCAGATAGTAAAAAGTACAGCTTTCACCATGTGCGCGTTATGTCGTCTGATAATTTACAGCGTCCGAATTCCAGTGTGCACAATAAGACTGCATTTGTAATTTTTCCTTTTAATCGAATCCACAATATATTGGTGTCCATTTGTCGGGAATTCCTTACCTTATCCATAATTAAAATTTTTTTCGACACCTTGAATAGAGTCGAGGCGAAATTCAACGGTATGGGGAATTGTGTTAGCTCATTTCGGAAATTGTCATGCAGGCCTAAACTGGGAAATCAGTCATAATTCATTTGTTTATAACTTTTTTCCAGTAAAAGAAATATTTTCAAAATGGGTATCAAATTGTGTGCAATTATTTGATATGTCTATGTATACAGGGATTTTTCATTTGCTCAGATAGTAAAAAGTACAGCTTTCACCATGTGCGCGGCATGACGTCTGAAAATTTACCGCGTCCGAATTCCAGTGTGCACAATAAGACTGCATTTCTACTTTTTCCTTTTTATAGAATCCACAAAATATTGGTGTGCAATTGACGGGAATTTCTTGCCTTATCCATAATTACAAAAGTTTTTTCGACACCTTGAATAGAGTCGAAGCGAATTTCCAACTGTATGGGGATTGTGTTAGCACATTTTTGGAAATTGTCATGCAGCCCTAAACTGGGCAATCAGTCATATTTCACTTGTTTATAACTTTTTTCCAGTAAAAGTAATATTTTCAAAATGGGTATCAAATTGTGTGAAACTATTTGATTTGTCTCTGTTTACAGGGATTTTTCTTTTGCTCAAATAGTAAAAAGTACAGCTTTCACCATGTGCGCGGTATGTCGTCTGAAAATTTACAGCGTCCGAATTCCACTGTGCACCTATAGGACTGCATTTTTAATTTTTCCTTTTTATCGAATCCACAATATATTGGTGTCAAATTGTCGAGAATTTCTTGCCTTATCCATAATTACAAAAGTTTTTTCGACACATTGATTCGAGTCGAGTCGAAATTCAACGGTATGGGGACTTGTGTTAGCTCATTTGCGGAAATTGTCATGCGGGCCTAAACTGGGAAATCAGTGATATTTCACATGTTTATAACTTTTTTCCACTAAAAGAAATATTTTCAAAATGGGTATCAAATTGTGTGCAATTATTTGATTTGTCTATGTTTACAGGGATTTTTAATTTGCTCAGATAGTAAAAAGTACAGCTTTCACCATGTGCGCGGTATGTCGTTTGACAATTTACAGCGTCCGAATTCCAGTATGCACAATATGAATGCTTCTCTACTTTTTCCTTTTTAGAGAATCCACAAAATATTGGTGGCAAATTGTAGCAAATTTCTTGCCTTATCCATAATTACAAAAGTTTTTTCGACAACTTGAATAGAGTCGAGGCGAAATTTAACGGTATGGGGACTTGTGTTAGCTCATTTGCGGAAATTGTCATGCGGCCCTAAACTGGGAAATCAGTGATATTTCACTTGTTTATAACTTTTTTCCAGTAAAAGAAATATTTTCAGGATGGGTATCAAATTGTGTGAAATTATTTGAGTTATCTATGTTTACAGGGATGTTTCATTTGGTCAGATAGTAAAAAGTACAGCTTTCACGATGTGCACGTTATGTCGTCTGAAAATATACAGCGTCCGAATACCAGTGTGCACAATAAGAATGCATTTGTAATTTTTCATTTTATAGAATCCACAAAATATTGTTGTCCAATTGTCGGGAATTCTTGCGTTATCAAATAATTACAGAAGTTTTTTCGACACCTTGATTAGAGTCGGGTCGAAATTCAACGGTATGGGGACTTGTGTTAGCTCATTTGCGGAAATTGTCATGCGGCCCTAAACTGGGAAATCAGTGATATTTCACAGGTTTACAATTTTCTTCCAGTAAAAGAAATATTTTCAAAATGGGTATCACATTGTTTGCAATTATTTGATTTGTCTATGTATACAGGGATTTTTCTTTTGCTCAGATAGTAAAAAGTACAGCTTTCACCATGTGCGCGGTATGTCGTCTGACAATTTACAGAGTCCGAATTCCAGTGAGCATTATAAGACCGCATTTGTAATTTTTCATTTTATCAAATCCACAATATATTGGTGTCAAATTCCCGAGAATTTCTTGCCTTATCCATAATTACAAAAGTTTTTTCGACACCTTGATTAGAGTCGAGTCGAAATTCAACGGTATGGGGACTTGTGTTAGCTCATTTGCGGAAATTGTCATGCGGCCCTAAACTGGGAAATCAGTGATATTTCACTTGTTTATAACTTTTTTCCAGTAAAAGAAATATTTTCAAAATGGGGATCAAATTGTGTGAAATTATTTGATTTATCTATGTTTACAGGGATGTTTCATTTGGTCAGATAGTAAAAAGTACACCTTTCACTATGTGCGCGGTATGTCGTCTGACAATTTACAGCGTCCGAATTCCAGTGTGCACAATAAGACTGCATTTGCAATTTTTCCTTTTTATAGAATCCACAAAATATTGGTGTCAAATTGTCGAGAATTTCTTGCCTTATCCATAATTACAAAAGTTTTTTCGACACCTTGATTAGAGTCGACTCGAAATTCAACGGTATGGGGACTTGTGTTAGCTCATTTGCGGAAATTGTCATGCGGCCCTAAACTGGGAAATCAGTGATAATTCCCTTGTTTATAACTTTTTTCCAGTAAAAGAAATATTTTCAAAATGGGTATCAAATTGTTTGAAATTATTTGATTTTTCTGTGTTTACAGGGATTTTTCATTTGCTCAGATAGTAAAAAGTACAGCTTTCACCATGTGCGCGGTATGTCGTCTGACAATTTACAGCGTCCGAATTCCAGTGTGCACAATAAGACTGCATTTGTAATTTTTCCTTTTTATCGAATCCACAATATATTGGTGTCCAATTGTCGGGAATTCCTTACCTTATCCATAATTACAAAAGTTTTTTCGACACCTTGAATAGAGTCGATTCGATATTCAACGGTATGGGGACTTGTGTTAGCTCATTTGTGGAAATTGTCATGCGGCGCTAAACTGGGAAATCAGTCATATTTCACTTGTTTATAAATTTTTCCAGTAAAAGAAATATTTTCAAAATGGGTATCAAATTGTGTGCAATTATTTGATATGTTTATCTTTACAGGGATGTTTCATTTGGTCAGATAGTAAAAAGTACAGCTTTCACCATGTGCGCGGTATGTCGTCTGACAATATACAGCGTCCGAATTCCAGTGGGAACAATAAGAATGCATTTGTAATTTTTCCTTTTCATAGAATCCACAAAATATTGCTGTCCAATTGTCGGAAATTTCTTGCCTTATCCATAATTACAAAAGTTTTTTCGACACCTTGAATAGAGTCGAGGCAAAATTCAACGGTATCGCGACTAGTGTTAGCTCATTTGCGGAAATTTTCATGCGGACCTAAACTGGTTAATCAGTCATAATTCACTTTTTTATAACTTTTTTCCAGTAAAAGAAATATTTTCCAAATGGGTATCAAATTGTGTGAAATTATTTGATTCGTCTATGTATACAGGGATTTTTCTTTTGCTCAGATAGTAAAAAGTACAGCTTTCACCATGTGCGCGGTATGTCGTCTGACAATTTACAGCGTCCGAATTCCAGTGTGCACAATAAGACTGCATTTGTAATTTTTCCTTTTCATCGAATCCATAATATATTGGTGTGAAATATTCGAGAATTTCTTGCCTTATCCATAATTAGAAAAGTTTTTTCGACACCTTGAATAGAGTCGATTCGAAATTCAACGATATGGGGACTTGTGTTAGCTCATTTGTGGAAATTGTCATGCGGCCCTAAACTGGGAAATCAGTCATATTTCACTTGTTTATAACTTTTTTCCAGTAAAAGAAATATTTTCAAAATGGGTATCAAATTGTGTGCAATTTTTTGATATGTCTGTGTTTACAGGGATTTTTCATTTGCTCAGATAGTAAAATGTACAGCTTTCACCATGTGCGCGGTATGTCGTCTGACAATTTACAGCGTCCGAATTCCAGTGTGAACAATAAGACTGCATTTGTAATTTTTCCTTTTTATCGAATCCACAAAATATTGCTGTCAAATGGTCGGATATTTCTTGCCTTATCCATAATTGCAGAAGTTTGTTCGACACCTTGAATAGAGTCGAGGCAAAATTCAACGGTATGGGGACTAGTGTTAGCTCATTTGCGGTAATTTTCATGCGGACCTAAACTGGGTAATCAGTCATAATTCACTTTTTTATAACTTTTTTCCAGTAAAAGAAATATTTTCAAAATGGGTATCAAATTGTGTGCAATTATTTAATTTGTCTATGTATACAGGGATTTTTCTTTTGCTCAGATAGTAAAAAGAACAGCTTTCACCATGTGCGCGGTAAGTCGTCTGACAATATAGAGCGTCCGAATTCCAGTGTGAACAATAAGTATGCATCTGTAATTTTTCGTTTTTATAGAATCCACAAAATATTGCTGTCCAATTTCGGAATTTGTTGCCTTATCCATAATTACAAAAGTTTTTTCGACACCTTGAATAGAATCGAGGCAAAATTCAACGTTATGGGGACTAGTGTTAGCTCATTTGCGGATATTTTCATGCGGACCTAAACTGGGTAATCTGTCATAATTCACTTTTTTATAACTTTTTTCCAGTAAAAGAAATATTTACAAAATGGGTATCAAATTGTGTGCAATTATTTGATTTGTCTATGTATACAGGGATTTTTCTTTTGCTCAGATAGTAAAAAGTACAGCTTTCACCATGTGCGCGGTATGTCGTCTGACAATATATAGCGTCCGAATTCCAGTGTGCACAATAAGACTGCATTTGTAATTTTTCCTTTTTATCGAATCCACAATATATTGGTGTCAAATTGTCGGGAAATTCTTGCCTTATCCATAATTAGAAATGTTTTTTCGACACCTTGATTAGAGTCGAGTCGAAATTCAACGGTATGGGGACTTGTGTTAGCTCATTTGCGGAAATTGTCATGCGGCCCTAAACTGGGAAATCAGTGATATTTTACTTGTTTATATCTTTTTTCCAGTAAAAGAAATATTTTTAAAATTGGTATCAAATTGTGTGCAATTATTTGATTTGTCTATGTATACAGGGATTTTTCTTTTGCTCAGATAGTAAAAAGTACAGCTTTCACCATGTGTGCGGTATGTCGTCTGACAATTTACAGCGTCCGAATTCCAGTGTGCACAATAAGACTGCATTTGTAATTTTTCCTTTTTATCAAATCCACAATATATTGGTGTCCAATTGTCGGGAATTTCTTGCCTTATCCATAATTAGAAAAGTTTTGTCGACACCTTGAATGGAGTCGATTCGAAATTCAACGATATGGGGACTTGTGTTAGCTCATTTGTGGAAATTGTCATGCGGCCCTAAACTGGGAAATCAGTCATATTTCACTTGTTTATAAATTTTTTCCAGTAAAAGAAATATTTTCAAAATGGGTATCAAATTGTGTGCAATTATTTGATATGTCTATGTTTACAGGGATTTTTCATTTGCTCAGATAGTAAAATGTACAGCTTTCACCATGTGCGCGGTATGTCGTCTGACAATTTACAGCGTCCGAATTCCAGTGTGCACAATAAGACTGCATTTGTAATTTTTCCTTTTTATAGAATCCACAAAATATTGCTGTCAAATGGTCGGATATTTCTTGCCTTATCCATAATTGCAAAAGTTTGTTCGACACCTTGAATAGAGTCGAGGCAAAATTCAACGGTATGGGGACCAATGTTAGCTCATTTGCGGTAATTTTCATGCGGACCTAAACTGGGAAATCAGTGATATTTCACTTGTTTATAACTTTTTTCCAGTAAAAGAAATATTTTCAAAATGGGTATCAAATTGTGTGCAATTATTTGATTTGTCTATGTCTACAGGGATTGTTCTTTTGCTCAGATAGTAAAAAGTACAGGTTTCACCATGTGCGCGGTATGTCGTCTGACAATATACAGCGTCCGAATTCAAGTGTGAACAATAAGAATGCATTTGTAATTTTTCCTTTTTATAGAATCTACAATATATTGGTGTCCAAATGTCGGGAATTCCTCACCTTATCCATAATTACAAAAGTTTTTCCGACATCTTGAATAGAGTCGAGGCAAAATTCAACGGTATGGGGACTTGTGTTAGCTCATTTGCGGAAATTTTCATGCGGACCTAAACTGGGAAATCAGTCATAATTCACTTTTTTATAACTTTTTTCCAGTAAAAGAAATATTTTCAAAATGGGTATCAAATTGTGTGCAATTATTTGATTTGTATATGTTTACAGGGATTTTTCATTTGCTCAGATAGTAAAAAGTACAGCATTCACCATGTGCGCGGTATGTCGTTTGACAATTTACAGCGTCCCAATTCCAGTGTGCACAATAAAAATGCATTTCTGCTTTTTCCTTTTTAGAGAATCCACAAAATATCGGTGTCAAATTGTCGTGAATTTCTTGCCTTATCCATAATTACAAAAGTTTTTTCGACACGTTGAACAGAGTCGAGGCGAAATTTAACGGTATGGGGACTTGTGTTAGCTCATTTGCGGAAATTGTCATGCGGCCCTAAACTGGGAAATCAGTGATATTTCACTTGTTTATAACTTTTTTCCAGTAAAAGAAATATTTTCAAAATGGGTATCAAATTGTGTGAAATTATTTGATTTATCTATGTTTACAGGGATGTTTCATTTGGTCAGATAGTAAAAAGTACAGCTTTCACTATGTGCGCGGTATGTCGTCTGACAATTTACATCGTCAGAATTCCAGTGTGCACAATAAGACTGCATTTGTAATTTTTCCTTTTTATAGAATCCACAAAATATTGGTGTCAAATTGTCGAGAATTTCTTGCCTTATCCATAATTACAAAAGTTTGTTCTACACCTTCAATAGAGTCGAGGCAAAATTCAACGGTATGGGGACTAGTGTTAGCTCATTTGCGGAAATTTTCATGCGGACCTAAACTGGGTAATCAGTCATAATTCACGTTTTTATAACTTTTTTCCAGTAAAAGAAATATTTTCAAAATGTTTATGAAATTGTTTACAATTATTTGATTTGTCTATGTATACAGGGATTTTTCTTTTGCTCAGATAGTAAAAAGTACAGCTTTCACGATGTGCGCGGTATGTCGTCTGACAATATACAGCCTCCGAATTCCAGTGTGCACAATAAGGATGCATTTGTAATTCTTCCTTTTTATAGAATCCACAAAATATTGCTGTCCAATTGTCGTGAATTTCTTGCCTTATCCATAATTACAAAAGTTTCTTCGACACCTTGATTAGAGTCGGGTCGAAATTCAACGGTATGGGGACTTGAGTTAGCTCATTTGCGGAAATTGTCATGCGGCCCTAAACTGGGAAATCTGTGATATTTCACTTGTTTATAACTTTTTTCCAGTAAAAGAAATATTTTCAAAATGGGTATCAAATTGTGTGCAATTATTTGATTTGTCTATGTTTACATGGATTTTTCATTTGCTCAGATAGTAAAAAGTACAGCTTTCACCATGTGCGCGGTATGTCGTTTGACAATTTACAGCGTCCGAATTCCCGTGTGCACAATCAGAATGCATTTGTAATTTTTCCTTTTTATAGAATCCACAAAATATTGCGGTCCAATTGTCGGGAATTTCTTGCCTTATCCATAATTACAAAAGTTTTTTCGACACCTTGATTAGAGTCGGGCCGAAATTAAACGGTATGGGTACTTGTGTTAGCTCATTTGCGGAAATTGTCATGCGGCCCTAAACTGGGAAATCAGTGATATTTCACATGTTTATAACTTTTTTCCAGTAAAAGAAATATTTTCAAAATGGGTATCAAATTGTGTGCAATTATTTGATTTGTCTATGTATACAGGGATTTTTCTTTTGCTCAGATAGTAAAAAGTACAGCTTTCACCATATGCACGGTATGTCGTCTGACAATTTACAGCGTCCGAATTCCAGTGTGCACAATAAGACTGCATTTGTAATTTTTCCTTTTTATCGAATCCACAATATATTTGTGTCCAATTGTCGGGAATTCCTTACCTTATCCATAATTACAAAAGTTTTTTCGACACCTTGAATAGAGTCGAGGCAAAATTCAACGGTATGGGGACTAGTGTTAGCTCATTTGCGGAAATTTTCATGCGGACCTAAACTGGGTAATCAGTCATAATTCACTTTTTTATAACTTTTTTCCAGTAAAAGAAATATTTTCAAAATGGGTATCAAATTGTGTGCAATTATTTGATTTGTCTATGTATACAGGGATTTTTCTTTTGCTCAGATAGCAAAAAGTACAGCTTTCACGATGTGCGCGGTATGTCGTCTGACAATATACAGCGTCCGAATTCCAGTGTGCACAATAAGAATGCATTTGTAATTTTTCCTTTTTATAGAATCCACAAAATATTGCTGTCCAATTGTCGGGAATTTCTTGCCTTATCCATAATTACAAAAGTTTTTTCGACACCTTGAATAGAGTCGAGGCAAAATTCAACGGTATGGGGACTAGTGTTAGCTCATTTGCGGAAATTTTCATGCGGACCTAAACTGGGTAATCAATCATAATTCAATTTTATAACTTTTTTCCAGTAAAAGAAATATTTTCAAAATGGGTATCAAATTGTGTGCAATTATTTGATTTGTCTATGTATACAGGGATTTTTCTTTTGCTCAGATAGTAAAAAGTACAGCTTTCACCATGTGCGCGGTATGTCGTCTGACAATTTACAGCGTCCGAATTCCAGTGTGCACAATAAGACTGCATTTGTAATTTTGCCTTTTTATCGAATCCACAATATATTGGTGTCAAATTGTCGCGAATTTCTTACCTTATCCATAATTACAAAAGTTTTTTCGACACCTTGATTAGAGTCGAATCGAAATTCAACGGTATGGGGACTTGTGTTAGCACATTTGCGGAAATTGTCATGCGGCCCTAAACTGGGAAATCAGTGATATTTCACATGTTTATAACTTTTTTCCAGCAAAAAAATATTTTCAAAATGGGTATCAAATTGTGTGCAATTATTTGTTTTGTTTATGTTTACAGGGATTTTCATTTGCTCAGATAGTAAAAAGTACAGCTTTCACCATGTGCACCGTATGTCGTCTGACAATTGACAGCGACCGAATTCCAGTGTGCACAATAAGATTGCATTTCTACTTTTTCCATTTTATAGAATCCACAAAATATTGGTGTCAAATTGTCGCGAATTTCTTGCCTTATACATAATTACAAAAGTTTTTTCGACACCTTGAATAGAGTCGAGGCAAAATTCAACGGTATGGGGACTAGTGCTAGCTCATTTGCGGAAATTTTCATGCGGACCTAAACTGGGTAATCAGTCATAATTCACTTTTTTATAACTTTTTTCCAGTAAAAGAAATATTTTTAAAATGGGTATCAAATTGTGTGCAATTATTTGATTTGTCTATGTATACAGGGATTTTTCTTTTGCTCAGATAATAAAAAGTACAGCTTTCACCATGTGCGCGGTATGTCGTCTGAAAATTTACAGCGTCCGAATTCCAGTGTGCACAATAAGACTGCATTTGTAATTTTTCCTTTTTATAGAATCCACAAAATATTGCTGTCCAATTGTCGGAATTTCTTGCCTTATCCATAATTACAAAAGTTTTTTCGACACCTTGAATAGAGTCGAGGCAAAATTCAACGGTATGGGGACTAGTGTTAGCTCATTTGCGGAAATTTTCATGCGGACCTAAACTGGGTAATCAGTCATAATTCACTTTTTTATAACTTTTTTCCAGTAAAAGAAATATTTTCAAAATGTGTATCAAATTGTGTGCAATTATTTGATTTGTCTATGTATACAGGGATTTTTCTTTTGCTCAGATAGTAAAAAGTACAGCTTTCACCATGTGCGCGGTAAGTCGTCTGACAATTTACAGCGTCCGAATTCCAGTGTGCACAATAAGACTGCATTTGTAATTTTTCCTTTTTATCAAATCCACAATATATTGGTGTCCAATTGTCGGGAATTCCTTACCTTATCCATAATTACAAAAGTTTTTTCTACACCTTGAATAGAGTCGATTCGAAATTCAAAGGTATGGGGACTTGTGTTAGCTCATTTGCGGAAATTGTCATGCGGCCCTAAACTGGGAAATCAGTGATATATCACTTGTTTATAACTTTTTCCAGTAAAAGAAATATTTTCAAAATGGGTATCAAATTGTGTGAAATTATTTGATTTATCTATGTTTACAGGGATGTTTCATTTGGTCAGATAGTAAAAAGTACAGCTTTCACTATGTGCGCGGTATGTCGTCTGACAACTTACAGTGTCCGAATTCCAGTGTGCACAATAAGACTGCATTTGTAATTTTTCCATTTTATAGAATCCATAAAATATTGGTGTCAAATTGTCGGGAATTTCTTGCCTTATCCATGATTACAAAAGTTTGTTCGACACCTTGAGTAGAGTCGAGGCAAAATTCAACGGTATGGGGACCAGTGTTAGCTCATTTGCGGAAATTTTCAAGCGGACCTAAAATGGGAATCAGTCATAATTCACGTTTTTATAACTTTTTTCCAGTAAAAGAAATATTTTCAAAATGGGTATCAAATTGTGTGCAATTATTTGATTTGTCTATGTATACAGGGATTTTTCATTAGCTCAGATAGTAAAAAGTACAGCTTTCACCATGTGCGCGGTATGTCTTCTGACAATTTACAGCGTCCCAATTCCAGTGTGCAAAATAAGACTGCATTTGTAATTTTTCCTTTTTATCGAATCCACAATATATTGGTGTCCAATTGTCGGGAATTCCTTACCTTATCCATAATTACAAAAGTTTTTTCGACACCTTGAAAAGAGTCGATTCGAAATTCAACGGTATGGGGACTTGTGTTAGCTCATTTGTGGAAATTTTCATGCGGCCCTAAACTGGAAAATCAGTCATAATTCACTTGTTTATAACTTTTTTCCAGTAAAAGAAATATTTTCAAAATGGATATCAAATTGTGTGCAATTATTTGATATGTCTATGTTTACAGGGATTTTTCATTTGCTCAGATAGTAAAAAGTACAGCTTTCACCATGTGCGCGGTATGTCGTCTGACAATATACAGCGTCCGAATTCCAGTGTGCACAATAAGACTGCATTTGTAATTTTTCCTTTTTATAGAATCCACAAAATATTGGTGTCAAATTGTCGGGAATTTCTTGCCTTATCCATAATTACAAAAGTTTGTTCGACACCTTGAATAGAGTCGAGGCAAAATTCAACGGTATGGGGACTAGTGTTAGCTCATTTGCGGAAATTGTCATGCGGCCCTAAACTGGGAAATCAGTGATATTTCACTTGTTTATAACTTTTTTCCAGTAAAAGAAATATTTTCAAAATGTGTATCAAATTGTGTGAAATTAATTGATTTATCTATGTATACAGGGATGTTTCATTTGGTCAGATAGTAAAATGTACAGTTTTCACCATGTGCGCGGGATGACGTCTGACAATTTATAGCGTCTGAATTCCAGTGTTTCACATTAATAATGCATTTCTAGTTTTTCCTTTTTAGAGAATCCACAAAATATTGGTGTCAAATTGTCGGGTATTCCTTACCTTATCCATAATTACGAAAGTTTTTTCGACACCTTCAATAGACTCGATTCGAAATACAACGGCATGGGGACTTGTGTTAGCTCATTTGTGGAAATTGTCATGCGGCCCTAAACTGGGAAATCAGTCATATTTCACATTTTTATAACTTTTTTGCAGTAAAAGAATTATTTTCAAAATGGGTATCAAATTGTGTGCAATTATTTGATATGTCTATGTTTACAGGGATTTTTCTTTTGCTCAGATAGTAAAAAGTACAGCTTTCACCATGTGCGCCGCATGACGTCTGACAATTTACAGCGTCCGACTTCCAGTGTGCCCAATAAGACTGCATTTCTACTTTTTCTTTTTTATAGAATCCACAAAATATTGGTGTCAAATTGTCGGGAATTGCTTGCCTTATCCATAATTACAAAAGTTTGTTCGACACCTTGAATAGAGTCGTGGCAAAATTCAACGGTTTGGGGACTAGTCTTAGCTCATTTGCGGAAATTTACATGCGGACCTAAACTGGGTAATCAGTCATAATTCACTTTTTTATAACTTTTTTCCAGTAAAAGAAATATTTTCAAAATGGGTATCAAATTGTGTGCAATTATTTGATTTGTCTATGTTTACAGGGATTTTTCATTTGCTCAGATAGTAAAAAGTACAGATTTCACCATGTGCGCGGTATGTCGTCTGACAATATACAGCGTCCGAATTCCAGTGTGAACAATACGAATGCATTTGTAATTTTTCCTTTTTATAGAATCCACAAAATATTGCTGTCCAATTGTCGAGAATTTCTTGCCTTATCCATAATTACAAAAGTTTGTTCGACACCTTGAATAGAGTCGGGGGAAAATTCAACGGTATGGGGAGTAGTGTTAGCTCATTTGCGGAAATTTTCATGCGGACCTAAACTGGGTAATCAGTGATAATTCACTTTTTTATTACTTTTTTCCAGTAAAAGAAATATTTTCAAAATGGGCATCAAATTGTGTGCAATTATTTGATTCGTCTATGTATACAGGGGTTTTTCATTTGCTCAGATAGTAAAAAGTACAGCTTTCACTATGTGCGCGTTCTGTCGTCTGACAATTAACAGCGTCCGAATTCCAGTGTGCACAATATGACTACATTTGTAAGTTTTCCTTTTTATCGAATCCACAATATATAGGTGTACAATTGTCGGGAATTCCTTACCTTATCCATAATTACAAAAGTTTTTTCGACACCTTGAATAGAGTCGATTCGAAATTCAACGGTATGGGGACTTAAGTTAGCTCATTTGTGGAAATTGTCATGCGGCCCTAAACTGGGAAATCAGTCATAATTCACTTGTTTATAACTTTTTTCCAGTACAAGAAATATTTTCAAAATGGGTATCAAATTGTGTGCAATTATTTGATATGTCTATGTTTACAGGGATTTTTCATTTGCTCAGATTGTAAAAAGTACAGCTTTTACCATGTGAGCGGCATGACGTCTGACAATTTACAGCGTCCGAATTCCAGTGTGCACAATAAGACTGCATTTCTACTTTTTCCTTTTTATAGAATCCACAAAATATTGGTGTCAAATTGTCGGGAATTTCTTGCCTTATCCATAATTACAAAAGTTTTTTCGACACGTTGAATAGAGTCGAGGCGAAATTTAACGGTATTGGGACTTGTGTTAGCTCATTTGTGGAAATTGTCATGCGGCCCTTAACTGCGAAATCAGTGATAATTCACTTGTTTATAACTTTTTTCCAGTAAAAGAATTATTTTCAAAATGGGTATCAAATTGTGTGAAATTAGTTGATTTATCTATGTTTACAGGGATGTTTCATTTGGTCAGATAGTAAAAAGTACAGCTTTCACTATGTGCGCGGTATGTCGTCTGACCATTTACAGCGTCCGAATTCCAGTGTGCACAATAAGACTGCATTTCTAGTTTTTCCTTTTTATAGAATCCACAAAATATTGGTGTCAAATTGTCGTGAATTCCTTACCTTATCCATAATTACAAATGTTTTTTCGACACATTGAATAGAGACGAGGCGAAATTCAACGGTATGGGGACTTGTGTTAGCTCATTTGTGGAAATTGTCATGCGGCCCTAAACTGGGAAATCAGTCATATTTCACTTGTTTATAACTTTTTTCCAGTAAAAGAAATATTTTCAAAATGGGTATCAAATTGTGTGAAATTATTTGATTTGTCTATGTATACAGGGATTTTTCATTTGGTCTGGGAGTAAAAAGTACAGTTTCACCATGTGCGCGGTATGCCGTCTGACAATTTACAGCGTCCGAATTCCAGTGTGCACAATAAGACTGCATTTCTAATTGTTCCTTTTTATCGAATGCACAAAATATTGGTGTCCAATTGTCGGGAATTTCTCACGTTATCTATAATGAAAAAAGTTATTTCGACACCTTGAATAGAGTCGAGGCGAAATTCAACGGTATGGGTACGTGTGTTAGCTCATTTGCGGAAAATGTCATGCGGCCCTAAACTGGGAAATCAGTCATATTTCACTTGTTTATAACTTTTTTCAAGTAAAAAAAATATTTTCAAAATGGGTATCAAATTGTGTGCAATTATTTGATTTGTCTATGTTTACAGGGATTTTTCATTTGCTCAGATAGTAAAAAGTACAGATTTCACCATGTGCGCGTTATGTCGTCTGACAATTTACAGCGTCCGAATTCCAGTGTGCACAATAAGAGTGCATTTGTAATTTTTCCTTTTCATAGAATCCACAAAATATTGCTCTCCAATTGTCGGGAATTACTTGCCTTATCCATAATTACAAAAGTTTTTTCGACACCTATATTAGAGTCGAGTCGAAATTCAACGGTATGGGGACTCGTGTTAGCTCATTTGCGGAAATTGTCATGCGGCCCTAAACTGGGAAATCAGTGATATTTCACATATTTATAACTTTTTTCCAGTAAAAGAAATATTTTCAAAATGGGTATCAAATTGTGTGCAATTATTTGATTTGTCTATGTTTACAGGGATTTTTCATTTGCTCAGATAGTAAAAAGTACAGCTTTCACCATGTGCGCGGTATGTCGTCTGACAATTTACAGCGTCCGAATTCCAGTGTGCACAATAAGACTGCATTTCTACTTTTTCCTTTTTAGAGAATCCACAAAATATTGGTGTCAAATTGTCGAGAATGTCTTGCCTTATCCATAATTAAAAAAGTTTGTTCGACACCTTGAATAGAGTCGAGGCAAAATTCAACGGTATGGGGACTTGTGTTAGCTCATTTGCGGAAATTTTCATGCGGACCTAAACTGGGTAATCAGTCATAATTCACTTGTTTATAACTTTTTTCCAGTAAAAGAAATATTTTCAAAATGGGTATCAAATTGTGTACAATTATTTGTTTTGTCTATGTATATAGGGAATTTTTGCATTTGGTCAGATAGTAAAAATTACAGCTTTCACCATGTGCGCGGTATGTCGTCTGACAATTTTCCGCGTCCGAATACCAGTGTGCACAATAAGACTGTATTTCTAATATTTCCTTTTTATCGAATCCACAAAATATTGCTGTCCAATTGTCGGGAATGTCTTAACTTATCCATAATTACAAAAGTTTTATCGACACCTTGAATAGAGTCGAGGCGAAATTCAACGGTATGGGGACTTGTGTTAGCTCATTTTTGGAAATTGTCATGCGGCCCTAAACTGGGAAATCAGTCATATTTCACTTGTTTCTAACTTTTTTCCAGTAAAAGAAATATTTTCAAAATGGGTATCAAATTGTGTGCAATTATTTGATATGTCTATGTTTACAGGGATTTTTCATTTGCTCAGATAATAAAAAGTACAGCTTTCACCATGTGTACGGCATGACGTTTGACAATTTACAGCGTCCGAATTCCAGTGTGCCTAATAAGACTGCATTTCTACTTTTTCCTTTTTAGAGAATCCACAAAATATTGGTTTCAAATTGTCGAGAATTTCTTGCATTATCCATAATTACAAAAGTTTTTTCGACACCTTGAATAGAGTCGAGGCAAAATTCAAAGGTATGGGGACTAGTGTTAGCTCATTTGCGGAAATTTTCATACGGACCTATACTGGGTAATCAGTCATAATTCACTTTTTTATAACTTTTTTCCAGTAACAGAAATATTTTCAAAATGGGTATCAAATTGTTTGCAATTATTTGATTTGTCTATGTTTACAGGGATTTTTCATTTTCTCAGATATTAAAAAGTACAGCTTTCACCATGTGCGCGGCATGACGTCTGACAATTTACAGCGACCGAATTCCAGTGTGCACAATAAGACTGCATTTCTACTTTTTCCTTTTTATAGAATCCACAAAATATTGGTTTCAAATTGTCGGGAATTTCTTGCCTTATCCATAATTACAAAAGTTTGTTCGACACCTTGAATAGAGTCGAGGCGAAATTCAACGGTATGGGGACTAGTGTTAGCTCATTTGCGGAAATTCTCATGCGGCCCTAAACTGGGAAATCAGTGATATTTCACATGATTATAACTTTTTTCCAGTAAAAGAAATATTTTCAAAATGGGTATAAAATGGTGTGCAATTATTTGATTTGTCTATGTTTACAGGGATTTTTCATTTGCTCAGATAGTAAAAAGTACAGATTTCACCATGTGCGCGTTATGTCGTCTGACAATTTACAGCGTCCGAATTCCAGTGTGCACAATAAGAGTGCATTTGTAATTTTTCCTTTTTATAGAATCCACAAAATATTGCTCTCCAATTGTCGGGAATTACTTGCCTTATCCATAATTACAAAAGTTTTTTCGACACCTATATTAGAGTCGAGTCGAAATTCAACGGTATGGGGACTCGTGTTAGCTCATTTGCGGAAATTGTCATGCGGCCCTAAACTGGGAAATCAGTGATATTTCACATATTTATAACTTTTTTCCAGTAAAAGAAATATTTTCAAAATGGGTATCAAATTGTGTGCAATTATTTGATTTGTCTATGTTTACAGGGATTTTTCATTTGCTCAGATAGTAAAAAGTACAGCTTTCACCATGTGCGCGGTATGTCGTCTGACAATTTACAGCGTCCGAATTCCAGTGTGCACAATAAGACTGCATTTCTACTTTTTCCTTTTTAGAGAATCCACAAAATATTGGTGTCAAATTGTCGAGAATGTCTTGCCTTATCCATAATTAAAAAAGTTTGTTCGACACCTTGAATAGAGTCGAGGCAAAATTCAACGGTATGGGGACTTGTGTTAGCTCATTTGCGGAAATTTTCATGCGGACCTAAACTGGGTAATCAGTCATAATTCACTTGTTTATAACTTTTTTCCAGTAAAAGAAATATTTTCAAAATGGGTATCAAATTGTGTACAATTATTTGTTTTGTCTATGTATATAGGGAATTTTTGCATTTGGTCAGATAGTAAAAATTACAGCTTTCACCATGTGCGCGGTATGTCGTCTGACAATTTTCCGCGTCCGAATACCAGTGTGCACAATAAGACTGTATTTCTAATATTTCCTTTTTATCGAATCCACAAAATATTGCTGTCCAATTGTCGGGAATGTCTTAACTTATCCATAATTACAAAAGTTTTATCGACACCTTGAATAGAGTCGAGGCGAAATTCAACGGTATGGGGACTTGTGTTAGCTCATTTTTGGAAATTGTCATGCGGCCCTAAACTGGGAAATCAGTCATATTTCACTTGTTTCTAACTTTTTTCCAGTAAAAGAAATATTTTCAAAATGGGTATCAAATTGTGTGCAATTATTTGATATGTCTATGTTTACAGGGATTTTTCATTTGCTCAGATAATAAAAAGTACAGCTTTCACCATGTGTACGGCATGACGTTTGACAATTTACAGCGTCCGAATTCCAGTGTGCCTAATAAGACTGCATTTCTACTTTTTCCTTTTTAGAGAATCCACAAAATATTGGTTTCAAATTGTCGAGAATTTCTTGCATTATCCATAATTACAAAAGTTTTTTCGACACCTTGAATAGAGTCGAGGCAAAATTCAAAGGTATGGGGACTAGTGTTAGCTCATTTGCGGAAATTTTCATACGGACCTATACTGGGTAATCAGTCATAATTCACTTTTTTATAACTTTTTTCCAGTAACAGAAATATTTTCAAAATGGGTATCAAATTGTTTGCAATTATTTGATTTGTCTATGTTTACAGGGATTTTTCATTTTCTCAGATATTAAAAAGTACAGCTTTCACCATGTGCGCGGCATGACGTCTGACAATTTACAGCGACCGAATTCCAGTGTGCACAATAAGACTGCATTTCTACTTTTTCCTTTTTATAGAATCCACAAAATATTGGTTTCAAATTGTCGGGAATTTCTTGCCTTATCCATAATTACAAAAGTTTGTTCGACACCTTGAATAGAGTCGAGGCGAAATTCAACGGTATGGGGACTAGTGTTAGCTCATTTGCGGAAATTCTCATGCGGCCCTAAACTGGGAAATCAGTGATATTTCACATGATTATAACTTTTTTCCAGTAAAAGAAATATTTTCAAAATGGGTATAAAATGGTGTGAAATTATTTGATTTGTCTATGTTTACAGGGATTTTTCATTTGCTCAGATAGTAAAAAGTACAGCTTTCACCATGTGCGCGGTATGTCGTTTGACAATTTACTGAGTCCGAATTCCAGTGTGCACAATAAGACTGCATTTCTACTTTTTCCTTTTTATAGAATCCACAAAATATTGGTGTCAAATTGTCGAGAATTTTTTGCCTTATCCATAATTACAAAAGTTTTTTCGACACCTTGAATAGAGTCGAGGCGAAATTTAACGGTATGGGGACTTGTGTTAGCTCATTTGCGGAAATTTTCATGCGGCCCTAAACTGGGAAATCAGTGATAATTCACTTGTTTCTAACTTTTTTCCAGTAAAAGAAATATTTTCAAAATGGGTATCAAATTGTGTGAAATTATTCGATTTGTCTATGTTTACTGGGATTTTTCATTTACTCAGATAGTAAAAAGTACAGCTTTCACCATGTGCGCGTTATGTCGTATGACAATTTACAGCGTCCGAATTCCAGTGTGCACAATAAGACTGCATTTGTAATTATTCCTTTTTATCAAATCCACAATATATTGGTGTCAAATTGTCGTGAATTCCTTACCTTATCCATAATTACAAAAGTTTTTTCGACACCTTGAATAGAGACGAGGCGAAATTCAACGGTATGGGGACTTGTGTTAGCTCATTTGTGGAAATTGTCATGCGGCACTAAACTGGGAAATCAGTCATATTTCACTTGTTTATAACTTTTTTCCAGTAAAAGAAATATTTTCAAAATGGGTATCAAATTGTGTGCAATTATTTGATATGTCTATGTTTACAGGGATTTTTCATTTGCTCAGATAGTAAAAACTAAAGCTTTCACCATGTGAGCGGCATGACGTCTGACAATTTACAGCGTCCGTATTCCAGTGTGCACAATAAGACTGCATTTCTACTTTTTCCTTTTTATAGAATCCACAAAATATTGGTGGAAAATTGTCGCGAATTTCTTGCTTTATCCATAATTACAAAAGTTTTTTCGACACGTTGAATAGAGTCGAGGCGAAATTTAACGGTATGGGGACTTGTGTTAGCTCATTTGCGGAAATTTTCATGCGGCCCTAAACTGGGAAATCAGTGATATTTGAATTGTTTATAACTTTTTTCCAGTAAAAGAAATATTTTCAAAATGGGTATCAAATTGTGTGAAATTATTTGATTTATCTATGTTTACAGGGATGTTTCATTTGGTCAGATAGTAAAAAGTACAGCTTTCACTATGTGCGCGGTATGTCGTCTGTCAATTTAGAGCGTCCGAATTCCAGTGTGCACAATAAGACTGCATTTGTAATTTTTCCTTTTTATCGAATCCACAATATATTGGTGTCAAATTGTCGGGAATTCCTTACCTTATCCATAATTACAAAAGTTTTTTCGACACCGTGAATAGAGTCGAGGCGAAATTCAACGGTATGGGGACTTGTGTTAGCTCATTTGTGGAAATTGTCATGCGGCCCTAAACTGAGAAATCAGTCATATTTCACTTGTTTATAACTTTTTTCCAGTAAAAGAAATATTTTCAAAATGGGTATCAAATTGTGTGCAATTATTTGATATGTCTATGTTTCCAGGGATTTTTCATTAGCTCAGATAGTAAAAAGTACAGCTTTCACCATGTGCGCGGCATGACGTCTGACAATTTACAGCGTCCGAATTCCAGTGTGCACAATAAGACTGCATTTCTACTTTTTCATTTTTATAGAATCCACAAAATATTGGTGTCAAATTGTCGAGAATTTCTTGCCTTATCTATAATTACAAAAATTTGTTCGACACCTTGAATAGAGTCGAGGCAAAATTCAAAGGTATGGGGACTAGTGTTAGCTCATTTGCGGAAATTTGCATGCGGACCTCAACTGGGTAATCAGTCATAATTCACTTTTTTATAACTTTTTTCCAGTAAAAGAAATATTTTCAAAATGGGTATCAAATTGGGTGCAATTATTTGATTTGTCTATGTATACAGGGATTTTTCTTTTGCTCAGATAGTAAAATGTACAGCTTTCACCATGTGCGCGGTATGTCGTCTGACAATATACAGCGTCCGAATTCCAGTGTGCACAATAAGACTGCATTTCTAGTTTTTCCTTTTTATAGAATCCACAAAATATTGGTGTCAATTTGTCGGGAATTCCTTACCTTATCCATAATTACAATAGTTTTTTCGACACCTTGAATAGAGTCGAGGCGAAATTCAACGGTATGGGGAGTTGTGTTAGCTCATTTGTGGAAATTGTCATGCGGCCCTAAACTGGGAAATCAGTCATATTTCACTTGTTTATAACTTTTTTCCATTAAATGAAATATTTTCAAAATGGGTATCAAATTGTGTGAAATTATTTGATTTGTCTATGTTTACAGGGATTTTTCATTTGCTCAGATAGTAAAAAGTACAGCTTTCACCATGTGCGCGGCATGACGTCTGACAATGTACAGCGTCCGAATTCCAGTGTGCACAATAAGACTGCATTTCTAGTTTTTCCTTTTTATAGAATCCACAAAATATTGGTGTCAAATTGTCGAGAATTTCTTGCCTTATCTATAATTACAAAAGTTTGTTCGACATCTTGAATAGACTCGAGGCAAAATTCAAAGGTATGGGGACTAGTGTTAGCTCATTTGCGGAAATTTTCATGCGGACCTAAACTGGGTAATCAGTCATAATTCACTTTTATATAACTTTTTTCCAGTAAAAGAAATATTTTCAAAATGGGTATCAAATTGGGTGCAATTATTTGATTTGACTATGTATACAGGGATTTTTCTTTGGCTCAGATAGTAAAATGTACAGCTTTCACCATGTGCGCGGTATGTCGTCTGACAATATACAGCGTCCGAATACCAGTGTGCACAATAAGAATGCATTTGTAATATTTCGTTTTTATAGAATACACAAAATATTGCGGTCCAATTGTCGGGAATTTCTTGCCTTATCCATAATTACAAAAGTTTTTTCGACACCTTGATTAGAGTCGAGTCGAAATTCAACGGTATGGGGACTTGTGTTAGCTCATATGCGAAAATTTTCATGCGGCCCTAAACTGGGAAATCAGTGATAATTCACTTGTTTCTAACTTTTTTCCAGTAAAAGAAATATTTTCAAAATGGGTATCAAATTGTGTGAAATTATTTGATTTGTCTATGTTTACAGGGATTTTTCATTTGCTCAGATAGTAAAAAGTACAGCTTTCACCATGTGCGCGGTATGTCGTCTGACAGTTTTCCGCGTCCGAATACCAGTGTGCACAATAAGACTGTATTTCTAATATTTCCTTTTTATCGAATCCACAAAATATTGCTGTCCAATTGTCGGGAATGTCTTAACTTATCCATAATTACAAAAGTTTTATCGACACCTTGAATAGAGTCGAGGCGAAATTCAACGGTATGGGGACTTGTGTTAGCTCATTTGCGGAAATTGTCATGCGGCCCTAAACTGGGAAATCAGTCATATTTCACTTGTTTATATCTTTTTTCCAGTATAAGAATTATTTTCAAAATGGGTATCAAATTGTGTGCAATTATTTGATTTGACTATATTTACAGGGATTTTTCATTAGGTCAGATAGTAAAAAGTACAGCTTTCACCATGTGCGCGGTATGTCCTCTGACAATATACAGCGTCCGAATTCCAGTGCGCACAATAAGACTGCATTTGTAATTTTTCCTTTTTATAGAATCCATAAAATATTGGTGTCAAATTGTCGGGAATTTCTTGCCTTATCCATAATTACAAAAGTTTGTTCGACACCTTGAATAGAGTCGAGGCAAAATTCAACGGTATGGGGGCTAGTGTTAGCTCATTTGCGGAAATTTTCATGCGGACCTAAACTGGGTAATCAGTCATAATTCACTTTTTTATAACTTTTTTCCAGTAAAAGAAATATTTTCAAAATGGGTATCAAATTGTGTGCAATTATTTGTTTTGTCTATGTATACAGGGATTTTTCATTTGCACAGATAGTAAAAAGTACATATTTCACCATGTGCGCGGTATGTCGTCTGACAATTTACAGCGTCCGAATTCCACTGTGCACTATAAGACTGCATTTGTAATTTTTCCTTTTTATCGAATCCACAATATATTGGTGTCAAATTGTCGGGAATTCCTTACCTTATCCATAATTACAAAAGTTTTTTCGACACCGTGAATAGAGTCGAGGCGAAATTCAACGGTATGGGGACTTGTGTTAGCTCATTTGTGGAAATTGTCATGCGGCCCTAAACTGAGAAATCAGTCATATTTCACTTGTTTATAACTTTTTTCCAGTAAAAGAAATATTTTCAAAATGGGTATCAAATTGTGTGCAATTATTTGATATGTCTATGTTTCCAGGGATTTTTCATTAGCTCAGATAGTAAAAAGTACAGCTTTCACCATGTGCGCGGCATGACGTCTGACAATTTACAGCGTCCGAATTCCAGTGTGCACAATAAGACTGCATTTCTACTTTTTCATTTTTATAGAATCCACAAAATATTGGTGTCAAATTGTCGAGAATTTCTTGCCTTATCTATAATTACAAAAATTTGTTCGACACCTTGAATAGAGTCGAGGCAAAATTCAAAGGTATGGGGACTAGTGTTAGCTCATTTGCGGAAATTTGCATGCGGACCTCAACTGGGTAATCAGTCATAATTCACTTTTTTATAACTTTTTTCCAGTAAAAGAAATATTTTCAAAATGGGTATCAAATTGGGTGCAATTATTTGATTTGTCTATGTATACAGGGATTTTTCTTTTGCTCAGATAGTAAAATGTACAGCTTTCACCATGTGCGCGGTATGTCGTCTGACAATATACAGCGTCCGAATTCCAGTGTGCACAATAAGACTGCATTTCTAGTTTTTCCTTTTTATAGAATCCACAAAATATTGGTGTCAAATTGTCGAAAATTTCTTGCCTTATCCATAATTACAAAAGTTTTTTCGACACCTTGAATAGAGTCGAGGCGAAATTTAACGGTATGGGGACTAGTGTTAGCTCATTTGCGGAAATTGTCATGCGGACCTAAACTGGGTAATCAGTCATAATTCACTTTTTTATAACTTTTTTCCAGTAAAAGAAATATTTTCAAAATGGGTATCAAATTGTGTGCAATTATTTGATTTGTCTATGTTTACAGGGATTTTTCATTTGCTCAGATAGTAAAAAGTACAGCTTTCACCATGTGCGCGTTATGTCGTCTGACAATTTACAGCGTCCGAATTCCAGTGCGCACAATAAGACTGCATTTGTGATTTTTCCTTTTTATCGAATCCACAATATATTGGTGTCAATTTGTCGGGAATTCCTTACCTTATCCATAATTACAATAGTTTTTTCGACACCTTGAATAGAGTCGAGGCGAAATTCAACGGTATGGGGAGTTGTGTTAGCTCATTTGTGGAAATTGTCATGCGGCCCTAAACTGGGAAATCAGTCATATTTCACTTGTTTATAACTTTTTTCCATTAAATGAAATATTTTCAAAATGGGTATCAAATTGTGTGAAATTATTTGATTTGTCTATGTTTACAGGGATTTTTCATTTGCTCAGATAGTAAAAAGTACAGCTTTCACCATGTGCGCGGCATGACGTCTGACAATGTACAGCGTCCGAATTCCAGTGTGCACAATAAGACTGCATTTCTAGTTTTTCCTTTTTATAGAATCCACAAAATATTGGTGTCAAATTGTCGAGAATTTCTTGCCTTATCTATAATTACAAAAGTTTGTTCGACATCTTGAATAGACTCGAGGCAAAATTCAAAGGTATGGGGACTAGTGTTAGCTCATTTGCGGAAATTTTCATGCGGACCTAAACTGGGTAATCAGTCATAATTCACTTTTATATAACTTTTTTCCAGTAAAAGAAATATTTTCAAAATGGGTATCAAATTGGGTGCAATTATTTGATTTGACTATGTATACAGGGATTTTTCTTTGGCTCAGATAGTAAAATGTACAGCTTTCACCATGTGCGCGGTATGTCGTCTGACAATATACAGCGTCCGAATACCAGTGTGCACAATAAGAATGCATTTGTAATATTTCGTTTTTATAGAATACACAAAATATTGCGGTCCAATTGTCGGGAATTTCTTGCCTTATCCATAATTACAAAAGTTTTTTCGACACCTTGATTAGAGTCGAGTCGAAATTCAACGGTATGGGGACTTGTGTTAGCTCATATGCGAAAATTTTCATGCGGCCCTAAACTGGGAAATCAGTGATAATTCACTTGTTTCTAACTTTTTTCCCGTAAAAGAAATATTTTCAAAATGGGTATCAAATTGTGTGAAATTATTTGATTTGTCTATGTTTACAGGGATTTTTCATTTGCTCAGATAGTAAAAAGTACAGCTTTCACCATGTGCGCGGTATGTCGTCTGACAGTTTTCCGCGTCCGAATACCAGTGTGCACAATAAGACTGTATTTCTAATATTTCCTTTTTATCGAATCCACAAAATATTGCTGTCCAATTGTCGGGAATGTCTTAACTTATCCATAATTACAAAAGTTTTATCGACACCTTGAATAGAGTCGAGGCGAAATTCAACGGTATGGGGACTTGTGTTAGCTCATTTGCGGAAATTGTCATGCGGCCCTAAACTGGGAAATCAGTCATATTTCACTTGTTTATATCTTTTTTCCAGTATAAGAATTATTTTCAAAATGGGTATCAAATTGTGTGCAATTATTTGATTTGACTATATTTACAGGGATTTTTCATTAGGTCAGATAGTAAAAAGTACAGCTTTCACCATGTGCGCGGTATGTCCTCTGACAATATACAGCGTCCGAATTCCAGTGCGCACAATAAGACTGCATTTGTAATTTTTCCTTTTTATAGAATCCATAAAATATTGGTGTCAAATTGTCGGGAATTTCTTGCCTTATCCATAATTACAAAAGTTTGTTCGACACCTTGAATAGAGTCGAGGCAAAATTCAACGGTATGGGGGCTAGTGTTAGCTCTTTTGCGGAAATTTTCATGCGGACCTAAACTGGGTAATCAGTCATAATTCACTTTTTTATAACTTTTTTCCAGTAAAAGAAATATTTTCAAAATGGGTATCAAATTGTGTGCAATTATTTGTTTTGTCTATGTATACAGGGATTTTTCATTTGCACAGATAGTAAAAAGTACATATTTCACCATGTGCGCGGTATGTCGTCTGACAATTTACAGCGTCCGAATTCCACTGTGCACTATAAGACTGCATTTGTAATTTTTCCTTTTTATCGAATCCACAATATATTGGTGTCCAATTGTAGGGAATTCCTTACCTTATCCATAATTACGAAAGTTTTTTCGACACCTTGAATAGAGTCGATTCGAAATTCAACGGTATGGGGACTTGTGTTAGCTCATTTGTGGAAATTGTCATGCGGCCCTAAACTGGGAAATCAGTCATATTTCACTTGTTTATAACTTTTTTCCAGTAAAAGAAATATTTTGAAAATGGGTATCAAATTGTGTGCAATTATTTGATATGTCTATGTTTACAGGGATTTTTCATTTGGTCAGATAGTAAAAAGTAAAGCTTTCACCATGTGCGCGGCATGACGTCTGACAATATACAGCGTCCGAATTCCAGTGTGCACAATAAGACTGCATTTCTACTTTTTCCTTTTTAGAGAATCCACAAAATATTGGTGTCAAATTGTCGAGAATTTCTTGCCTTATCCATAATTACAAAAGATTGTTCGACACCTTGAATAGAGTTGAGGCAAAATTCAAAGGTATGGGGACTAGTGTTAGCTCATTTGCGGAAATCTTCATGCGGACCTAAACTGGGTAATCAGTCATAATTCACTTTTTTATAACTTTTTTCCAGTAAAAGAAATATTTTCAAAATGGTTATCAAATAGTGTGCAATTATTTGATTTGTCTATGTATACAGGGATTTTCCTTTTGCTCAGATAGTAAAAAGTACAGCTTTCACCATGTGCGCGTTATGTCGTCTGACAATCTACAGCGTCCGAATTCCAGTGTGCACCATAAGACTGCATTTGTAATGTTTCCTTTTTATCGAATCCACAATATATTGGTGACCAATTGTCGGGAATTCCTTACCTTATCCATGATTACGAAAGTTTTTTCGACACCTTGAATAGAGTCGATACGAAATTCAACGGTATGGGGACTTTTGTTAGCATTTTTGGAAATTGTCATGCGGCCCTAAACTGGGAAATCAGTCATATTTCACTTGTTTATAACTTTTTTCCAGTAAAAGAAATATTTTCAAAATGGGTATCAAATTGTGTGCAATTATTTGATATGTCTATGTTTACAGGGATTTTTCATTTGCTCAGATAATAAAAAGTACAGCTTTCACCATGTGCGCGGCATGACGTTTGACAATTTACAGCGTCCGAATTCCAGTGTGCACAATAAGACTGCATTTCTACTTTTTTCTTTTTAGAGAATCCACAAAATATTGGTGTCAAATTGTCGAGAATTTCTTGCCTTATCCATAATTACAAAAGTTTGTTCGACACCTTGAATAGAGTCGAGGCTAAATTCAAAGGTATGGGGACTAGTGTTAGCTCATTTGCGGAAATTTTCATGCGGACCTATACTGGGTAATCAGTCATAATTCACTTTTTTATAACTTTTTTCAGTAAAAGAAATATTTTCAAAATGGGTATCAAATTGTGTGCAATTATTTGATTTGTCTATGTATACAGGGATTTTTCTTTTGCTCAGATAGGAAAATGTACAGCTTTCACCATGTGCGCGGTATGTCGTCTGACAATATACAGCGTCCGAATTCCAGTGTGCACAATAAGACTGCATTTCTACTTTTTCCTTCTTATAAAATCCACAAAATATTGGTGTCAAATTGTCGAGAATTTCTTGCCTTATCCATAATTACAAAAGTTTTTTCGACACCTTGATTAGAGTCGAGTCGAAATTCAAAGGTATGGGGACTAGTGTTAGCTCATTTTTGGAAATTGTCATGCGGCCCTAAACTGGGAAATCAGTGATATTTCACATGTTTATAACTTTTCTCCAGTAAAAGAAATATTTTCAAAATGGGTATCAAATGGTGTGCAATTATTTGATTTGTATATGTTTACAGGGATTTTTCATTTGCTCAGATAGTAAAAAGTACAGCTTTCACCATGTGCGCGGAATGACGTCTGACAATTTACAGCGTCCGAATTCCAGTGTGCACAATAAGACTGCATTTCTACTTTTTCATTTTTATAGAATCCACAAAATATTGGTGTCAAATTGTCGAGAATTTCTTGCCTTATCTATAATTACAAAAGTTTGTTCGACACCTTGAATAGAGTCGAGGCAAAATTCAAAGGTATGGGGACTAGTGTTAGCTCATTTGCGGAAATTTTCATGCGGACCTCAACTGGGTAATCAGTCATAATTCACTTTTTTATAACTTTTTTCCAGTAAAAGAAATATTTTCAAAATGGGTATCAAATTGGGTGCAATTATTTGATTTGTCTATGTATACAGGGATTTTTCTTTTGCTCAGATAGTAAAAAGTACAGCTTTCACCATGTGCGCGGTATGTCGTCTGACAATTTACAGAGTCCGAATTCCAGTGTGCAGAATAAAACTGCATTTGTAATTTTTCCTTTTTATCGAATCCACAATATATTGGTGTCCAATTGTCGGGAATTCCTTACCTTATCCATAATTACGAAAGTTTTTTCGACACCTTGAATAGAGTCGATTCGAAATTCAACGGTATGGGGACTTGTGTTAGCTCATTTGTGGAAATTGTCATGCGGCCCTAAAGTGGGAAATCAGTCATATTTCACTTGTTTATAACTTTTTTCCAGTAAAAGAAATATTTTCAAAATGGGTATCAAATTGTGTGCAATTATTTGATATGTATATGTTTACAGGTTTTTTCGTTTGCTCAGATAGTAAAAAGTACAGTTTCACCATGTGCGCGGCATGACGTCTGACAATTTACAGCGTCCGAATTCCAGTGTGCACAATAAGACTGCATTTCTACTTTTTCCTTTTTAGAGAATCCACAAAATATTGGTGTCAAATTGTCGGGAATTTCTTGCCTTATCCATAATTACAAAAGTTTGTTCGACACCTTGAATAGAATCGAGGCAAAATTCAACGGTATGGGGACTAGTCTTAGCTCATTTGCGTAAATTGTCATGCGGCCCTAAACTGGGAAATCAGTGATATTTCACGTTTTTATAATTTTTTCCAGTAAAAGAAATATTTTCAAAATGGGTATCAAATTGTTTGCAATTATTTGATTTGTCTATGTTTACAGGGATTTTTCATTTGCTCAGATAGTAAAAAGTACAGCTTTCACCATGTGCGCGGCATGACGTCTGACAATTTACAGCGACCGAATTCCAGTGTGCACAATAAGACTGCATTTCTACTTTTTCCTTTTTATAGAATCCACAAAATATTGGTGTCAAATTGTCGAGAATTTCTTGCCTTATCCATAATTACAAAAGTTTTTTCGACACGTTGAATAGAGTCGAGGCGAAATTTAACGTTATGTGGACTTGTGTTAGCTCATTTGCGGAAATTGTCATGCGACGCTAAACTGGGAAATCAGTGATATTTCACTGGTTTATAACTTTTTTCCAGTAAAAGAAATATTTTCAAAATGGGTATCAAATTGTGTGAAATTATTTGATTTGTCTATGTTTACAGGGATTTTTCATTTACTCAGATAGTAAAAAGTACAGCTTTCACCATGTGCGCGGTATGTCGTCTGACAATTTACAGAGTCCGAATTCCAGTGTGCACAATAAAACAGCATTTGTAATTTTTCCTTTTTATCGAATCCACAATATATTGGTGTCCTATTGTCGGGAATTCCTTACCTTATCCATAATTACAAAAGTTTGTTCGACACCTTGAATAGAGTCGAGGCAAATTCAACGGTATGGGGACTAGAGTTAGCTCATTTGCTGAAATTTTCATGCGGACCTAAACTGGGTTATCAGTCATAATTCACTTTTTTATAACTTTTTTCCAGTAAGAGAAATATTTTCAAAATGGGTATCAAATTGTGTGCAATTATTTGATTTGTCTATGTATACAGGGATTTTTCTTTTGCTCAGATAGTAAAAAGTACAGCTTTCACCATGTGCGCGGTATGTCGTCTGACAATATACAGCGTCCGAATTACAGTGTGAACAATAAAAATGCATTTGTAATTTTTCCTTTTTATAGAATCCACAAAATATTGCTGTCCAATTGTCGGGAATTTCTTGCCTTATCCATAATTACAAAAGTTTTTTCGACACCTTGATTAGAGTCGAGGCAAAATTCAACGGTATGAGGACTTGTGTTAGCTCATTTGTGGAAATTGCCATGCGGCCCTAAACTGGGAAATCAGTCATATTTCAATTGTTTATAACTTTTTTCCAGTAAAAGAAATATTTTCAAAATGGGTATCAAATTGTGTGCAATTATTTGATATGTCTATGTTTACAGGGATTTTTCATTTGCTCAGATAGTAAAAAGTACAGCTTTCAGCATATGCGCGGTATGTCGTCTGAGAATTTACAGCGTCCGAATTCCAGTGTGCACATTAAGACTGCACTTGTAATTTTTCCTTTTTATCGAATCCACAATATATTGGTGTCCAATTGTCGGGAATTCCTTACCTTATCCATAATTACAAAAGTTTTTCGACACCTTGAATAGAGTCGAGGCAAAATTCAACGGTATGGGGACTAGTGTTAGCTCATTTGCGGAAATTTTCATGCGGACTTAAAAGGGGTAATCAGACATAATTCACTTTTTTATAACTTTTTTCCAGTAAAAGAAATTATTTCAAAATGGGTATCAAATTGTGTGCAATTATTTGATTTGACTATTTTTGCAGGGATTTTTCATTTGGTCAGATAGTAAAAAGTACAGCTTTCAACATGAGCGCGGTATGTCGTCTGACAATTTACAGCGTCCGGATTCTAGGCTGCACAATAAGACTGCATTTGTAATGTTTCCTTTTATTGAATCCACAAAATATTGCTGTCCAATTGTCGGGAATTCCTTACCTTATCCATAATTACAAAAGTTTGTTCGACACCTTGAATAGAGTCGAGGCAAAATTCAACGGTATGGGGATTAATGTTAGCTCATTTGCGGAAATTTTCATGTGGTCCTAAACTGGGTAATCAGTCATAATTCACTTTTTGATAACTTTTTTCCAGTAAAAGAAATATTTTCAAAATGAGTATCAAATTGTGTGCAATTATTTGATTTGTCTATGTATACAGGGATTTGTCTTTTGCTCAGATAGTAAAAAGTACAGCTTTCACCATGTGCGCGGTATGTCGTCTGACAATCTACAGCGTCCGAATTCCAGTGTGCACAATAAGACTGCATTTGTAATTTTTTCCTTTTTATCGAATCCACAATATATTGGTGTCAAATTGTCGAGAATTTCTTGCCTTATCCATAATTACAAAAGTTTTTTCGACACCTTGATTAGAGTCGAGTCGAAATTCAACGGTGTGGGGACTTGTGTTAGCTCATTTGCGGAAATTGTCATGCGGCCCTAAACAGGGAAATCAGTCATATTTCACTTGTTTATATCTTTTTTCCAGTAAAAGAAATATTTTCAAAATGGGTATCAAATTGTGTGCAATTATTTGACATGTCTATGTTTACAGGGATTTTTCATTTGCTCAGATAGTAAAAAGTACAGCTTTCACCATGTGCGCGGCATGACGTCTGACAATTTACATCGTCCGAATTCCAGTGTGCACAATAAGACTGCATTTCTACTTTTTTCTTTTTATAGAATCCACAAAATATTGGTGTCCAATTGTCGGGAATTTCTTGCCTTATCCATAATTACAAAAGTTTTTTCGACTCATTGAATAGAGTCGAGGCGAAATTTAACGGTATTGGGACTTGTGTTAGCTCATTTGCGGAAATTGTCATGCGGACCTAAACTGGGTAATCAGTGATATTTCACTTTTTTATAACTTTTTTCCAGTAAAAGAAATATTTTCAAAATGGGTATCAAATTGTGTGCAATTATTTGATTTGTCTATGTATACAGGGATTTTTCTTTTGCTCAGATAGTAAAAAGTACAGCTTTCACGATGTGTGCGGTATGTCGTCTGACAATTTACAGCGTCCGAATTCCAATGTGCACAATAAGACCTCATTTGTAATTGTTCCTTTTCAAAAATCCACAAAATATTGGTGTCAAATTGTCGGAATTTCTTGCCTTATCCATAATTACAAAAGTTTGCTCGACACCTTGAATAGAGTCGAGGCAAAATTCAACAGTATGGGGACTAGTGTTAGCTCATTAGCGGAAATTTTCGTGCGGACCTAAACTGGTTAATCAGTCATAATTCACGTTTTTATTACTTTTTTCAAGTAAAAGAAATTATTTCAAAATGGATATCAAATTGTGTGCAATTATGTGATTTGTCTATGTATACAGGGATTTTTCTTTTGCTCAGATAGTAAAAAGTACAGCTTTCACGATGTGCGCGGTATGTCGTCTGACAATATACAGCGTCCGAATTCCAGTGTGCACAATAAGAATGCATTTGTAATTTTTTCTTTTTATAGAATCCACAAAATATTGCTGTCCAATTGTCACGAATTTCTTGCCTTATCCATAATTACAAAAGTTTTTTCGACACCTATATTAGAGTTGGGTCAAAATTCAACGGTATGGAGACTAGTGCTAGCTCATTTGCGGAAATTTTCATGCGGACCTAAACTGTGTAATCAGTCATAATTCACTTTTTTATAACTTTTTTCCAGTAAAAGAAATATTTTCAAAATGGTTATCAAATTTTGTGCAATTATTTGATTTGTCTATGTATACAGGGATTTTTCTTTTGCTCAGATAGTAAAATGTACAGCTTTCACCATGTGCGCGGTATGTCGTCTGACAATCTACAGCGTCCGAATTCCAGTGTGCACAATAAGACTGCATTTGTATTTTTTCCTTTTTATAGGATCCACAAAATATTGTTGTCCAATTGTCGGGAATTTCTTGCCTTATCCATAATTACAAAAGTTTGTTCGACACAGTGAATAGAGTTGACGCAAAATTCAACGGTATGGGGACTAGTGTTAGCTCATTTGTGGAAATTGTCATGCGGACCTAAACTGGGTAATCAGTCATAATTCACTTTTTTATAACTTTTTTCCAGTAAAAGAAATATTTTCAAAATGGGTATCAAATTGTGTGCAATTATTTGATTCGTCTATTTATACAGGGATTTTTCTTTTGCTCAGATAGTAAAAAGTACAGCTTTCACTATGTGCGCGGTATGTCGTCTGACAATTTACAGCGTACGAATTCCAGTGTGCACAATAAGACCCGATTTGTAATTTTTCCTTTTTATCGAATCCACAACATATTGGTGTCAAATTGTCGGGAATTTCTTGCCTTATCCATAATTACAAAAGTTTGTTCGACACCTTGAATAGAGTCGAGTCGAAATACAACGGTATGGGGACTTGTGTTAGCTCATTTGTGGAAATTGTCATGCGGCCCTAAACTGGGTAATCAGTCATAATTCACTTTTTTATAACTTTTTTCCAGTAAAAGAAATATTTTCAAAATGGGTATCAAATTGTGTGAAATTATTGGATTTGTCTATGTTTACAGGCATTTTTCATTTGCTCAGATAGTAAAAAGTACAGCTTTCACTATGTGCGCGGTATGTCGTCTGACAATTTACAGCGTCCGAATTCCAGTGTGCACAATAAGACTGCATATGTAATTTTTCCTTTTTATTGAATCCACAATATATTGGTGTCCAATTGTCGGGAATTCCTTACCTTATCCATAATTACGAAAGTTTTTTCGACACCTTGAATAGAGTCGATTCGAAATACAACGGTATGGGGACTTGTGTTAGCTCATTTGTGGAAATTGTCATGCGGCCCTAAACTGGGAAATCAGTCATATTTCACTTGTTTATAACTTTTTTCCAGTAAAAGAAATATTTTCAAAATGGGTATCAAATTGTGTGCACTTATTTGATATGTCTATGTTTACAGGGATTTTTCATTTGCTCAGATAGTAAAAAGTACAGTTTCAATATGTGCGCGGCATGACGTCTGACAATTTACAGCGACCGAATTCCAGTGTGCACAATAAGACTGCATTTCTACTTTTTCCTTTTTATAGAATCCACAAAATATTGGTGTCAAATTGTCGAGAATTTCTTGCCTTATCCATAACTACAAAAGTTTTTTCGACACCATGAATAGAGTCGAGGCAAAATTCAACGGTATGGGGACAAGAGTTAAGTCATTTGTGGAAATTGTCATGCGGCCCTAAACTGGGAAATCAGTCATATTTCACTTGGTTATCACTTTTTTCCAGTAAAAGAAATATTTTCAAAATGGGTATCAAATTGTGTGCAATTATTTGATATGTCTATGTTTACAGGGATTTTTCATTTGCTCAGATAGTAACAAGTACAGCTTTCACCATGTGCGCGGTGTGTCGTCTGACAATATACAGCGTCCGAATTCCAGTGTGAACAATAAGAATGCATTTGTAATTTTTCCTTTTAATCGAATCCACAATATATTGGTGTCCAATTGTCGGGGATTTCCTGCCTTATCCATAATTACAAAAGTTTGTTCGACACATTGAATAGAGTCGAGGCAAAATTCAACGGTATGGGGACTAGTGTTAGCTCATTTGCGGAAGTTTTCATGCGGACATAAACTGGGTAATCAGTCATAATTCACTTTTTTATAACTTTTTTCCAGTAAAAGAAATGTTTTCAAAATGGGTATCAAATTGTGTGCAAATATTTGATTTGTCTATGTATACAGGGATTTTTCTTTTGCTCAGATAGTAAAACGTACAGCTTTCACCATGTGCGCGGTATGTCGTCTGACAATATACAGCGTCCAAATTCCAGTGTGCACAATAAGACTGCATTTCTACTTTTTCATTTTTATAGAATCCACAAAATATTGGTGTCAAATTGTCGAGAATTTCTTGCCTTATCCATAATTACAAAAGTTTGTTCGACTCCTTGAATAGAGTCGAGGCAAAATTCAACGGTATGGGGACTAGTGTTAGCTCATTTGCGGAAATTTTCATGCGGACCTAAACTGGGTAATCTGTCATAATTCACTTTTTTATAACTTTTTTCCAGTAAAAGAAATATTTTCAAAATGGGCATCAAATTGTGTGCAATTATTTGATTTGTCTATGTATACAGGGATTTTACTTTTGCTCAGATAGTAAAAAGTACAGCTTTCACCATGTGCCCGGTATGTCGTCTGACAATTTACAGCGTCCGAATTCCAGTGTGCACAATAAGACTGCATTTGTAATTTTTCCTTTTTATCGAATCCACAATATATTGGTGTCAAATTGTCGAGAATTTCTTGCCTTATCCATAATTACAAAAGTTTTTTCGACACCTTGATTAGAGTCGAGTCGAAATTCAACGGTATGGGGACTTGTGTTAGCTCATTTGCGGAAATTGTCATGCGGCCCTGAACTGGGAAATCAGTGATATTTTACTTGTTTATAACTTTTTTCCAGTAAAAGAAATATTTTCAAAATGGGTATCAAATTGTGTGAAATTATTTGATTTGTCTATGTTTACAGGGATTTTTCATTTGCTCAGATAGTAAGAAGTACAGCTTTCACCATGTGCGCGGTATGTCGTCTGACAATTTACAGCGTCCGAATCCCAGTGTGAAAAATAAGACTGCATTTGTAATTCTTCCTTTTTATCGAATCCACTATATATTGGTGTCCAATTGTCGGGAATTCCTTACCTCATCCATAATTACAAAAGTTTTTTCGACACATTGAATAGAGCCGAGGCAAAATTCAACGGTCTGGGGACTAGTGTTAGCTCATTTGCGGAAATTTTCATGCGGACCTAAACTGGGAAATCAGTGATATTTCACATGTTTATAACTTTTTTCCAGTAAAAGTAATATTTTCAAAATGGGTATCAAATTGTGTGCAATTATTTGATATGTCTATGTTTTCAGGGATTTTTCATTTGCTCAGATAGTAAAAAGTACAGCTTTCACAATGTGCGCGGCATGACGTCTGACAATTTACAGCGTCCGAATTCCAGTGTGCACAATAAGACTGCATTTCTACTTTTTCCTTTTTATAGAATCCACAGAATATTGATGTGAAATTGTCGTGAATTTCTTGCCTTATCCATAATTACAAAAGTTTGTTCGACACCTTGAATAGAGTCGAGGCAAAATTCAAAGGTATGGGGACTAGTGTTAGCTCATTTGCGGAAATTGTCATGCGGACCTAAACTGGAAAATCAGTCATATTTCACTTGTTTATAACTTTTTTCCAGTAAAAGTAATATTTTCAAAATGGGTATCAAATTGTGTGCAATTATTTGATATGTCTATGTTTTCAGGGATTTTTCATTTGCTCAGATAGTAAAAAGTACAGCTTTCACCATGTGCGCGGCATGACGTCTGACAATTTACAGCGTCCGAATTCCAGTGTGCACAATAAGACTGCATTTCTACTTTTTCCTTTTTATAGAATCCACAGAATATTGATGTGAAATTGTCGTGAATTTCTTGCCTTATCCATAATTACAAAAGTTTGTTCGACACCTTGAATAGAGTCGAGGCAAAATTCAAAGGTATGGGGACTAGTGTTAGCTCATTTGCGGAAATTGTCATGCGGACCTAAACTGGGTAATCAGTGATATTTCACTTGTTTATAACTTTTTTCCAGTAAAAGAAATATTTTCAAAATGGGTATCAAATTGTGTGAAATTATTTGATTTATCTATGTTTACTAGGATGTTTCATTTGGTCAGATAGTA
Organism: Acanthosepion esculentum; assembly: GCA_964036315.1. Taxonomy (NCBI): domain Eukaryota; kingdom Metazoa; phylum Mollusca; class Cephalopoda; order Sepiida; family Sepiidae; genus Acanthosepion; species Acanthosepion esculentum. The sequence continues at coordinate 72,912,501 of OZ038509.1, read as the reverse complement.
AAAAGTACAGATTTCACCATGTGCGCGGAATGTCGTCTGACAATTTACAGCGTCCGAATTCCAGTGTGCACAATAAGACTGCATTTGTAATTTTTCCTTTTTATCGAATCCACAATATATTGGTGTCCAATTGTCGGGAATTCCTTAACTTATCCATAATTACAAACGTTTTTTCGACACCTTGAATAGAGTCGATTCGAAATTCAACGGTATGGGGACTTGTGTTAGCTCATTTGTGGAAATTGTCATGCGGCCCTAAACTGGGAAATCAGTCATATTTCACTTGTTTATAACTTTTTTCCAGTAAAAGAAATATTTTCAAAATGGGTATCAAATTGTGTGCAATTATTTGATTCGTCTATGTATACAGGGATTTTTCTTTTGCTCAGATAGTAAAAAGTACAGCTTCCACCATGTGCGCGTTATGTCGTTTGACAATTTACAGCGTCCGAATTCCAGTGTGCACAATAAGAATGCATTTCTACTTTTTCCTTTTTAGAGAATCCACAAAATATTGGTGTCAAATTGTCGTGAATTTCTTGCCTTATCCATAATTACAAAAGTTTGTTCGACACCTTGAATAAAGTCGAGGCAAAATTCAACGGTATGGGGACTAGTGTTAGCTCATTTGCGGAAATTTTCATGCGGACCTAAACTGGGTAATCTGTCATAATTCACTTTTTTATAACTTTTTTCCAGTAAAAGAAATATTTTCAAAATGGGTATCAAATTGTGTGCAATTATTTGATTTGTCTATGTATACAGGGATTTTTCATTTGCTCAGATAGTAAAATGTACAGCTTTCAACATGTGCGCGGTATGTCGTCTGACAATTTACAGCGTCCGAATTCCAGTGTGCACAATAAGACTGCATTTGTAATTCTTCCTTTTTATCGAATCCACAATATATTTGTGTCCAATTGTCGGGAATTCCTTACTTTATCCATAATTACAAAAGTTTTTTCGACACCTTGAATAGAGCCGAGGCAAAATTCAACGGTTTTGGGACTAGTGTTAGCTCATTTGCGGAAATTTTCATGCAGACCTAAACTGGGTAATCAGTCATAATTGACTTTTTTATAACTTTTTTCCAGTAAAAGAAATATTTTCAAAATGGGTATCAAATTGTGTGCAATTATTTGATTTGTCTATGTATACAGGCATTTTTCTTTTGCTTAGATAGTAAAAAGTACAGCATTCACCATGTGCGCGGTATGTAGTCTGACAATTTACAGCGACCGAATTCCAGTGTGCACAATAAGACTGCATTTCTACTTTTTCCTTTTTATAGAATCCACAAAATATTGGTGTCAAATTGTCGTGAATTTCTTGCCTTATCCATAATTACAAAAGTTTGTTCGACACCTTGAATAGAGTCGAGGCAAAATTCAACGGAATGGGGACTAGTGTTAGCTCATTTGCGGAAATTGTCATGCGGCCCTAAACTGGGAAATCAGTGATATTTTACTTGTTTATAACTTTTTTCCAGTAAAAGAAATATTTTCAAAATGGGTATCAAATTGTGTGAAATTATTTGATTTGTCTATGTTTACAGGGATTTTTCATTTGCTCAGATAGTAAAAAGTACAGCTTTCAGCATGTGCGCGTTATGTCGTCTGACAATTTACAGCGTCCGAATTCCAGTGTGCACAATAAGACTGCATTTGTAATTTTTCCTTTTTATCGAATCCACAAGATATTGGTGTCCAATTGTCGAGAATTTCTTGCCTTATCCATAATTGTAAAAGCTTGTTCGACACCTTGAATAGAGTCGAGGCAAAATTCAACGGTATGGGGACTATTGTTAGCTCATTTGCGGAAATTTTCATGCGGAATTAAACTGGGTAATCAGACATAATTCACGTTTTTATAACTTTTTTCCAGTAAAAGAAATATTTTCAAAATGGGTATCAAATTGTGTGCAATTATTTGATTTGTCTATGTATACAGGGATTTTTCTTTTGCTCAGATAGTGAAAAGTACAGCTTTCACGATGTGCGCAGTATGTCGTCTGACAATATACTGCGTCCGAATTCCAGTGTGCACAATAAGACTGCATTTGTAATTTTTCCTTTTTATAGAATCCACAAGATATTGCTGTCCAATTGTCGGGAATTTCTTGCCTTATCCATAATTACAAAAGTTTTTTCGACACCTTGATTAGAGTCGGGTCGAAATTCAACGGTATGGGGACTTGTGTTAGCTCATTTGCGGAAATTGTCATGCGGCCCTAAACTGGGAAATCAGTGATATTTCACTTGTTTATAACTTTTTTCCAGTATAAGAAATATTTTCAAAATGGGTATCAAATTGTGTGCAATTATTTGATTTGTCTATGTTTACAGGGATTTTTCATTTGCTCAGATAGTAAAAAGTACAGCTTTCACCATGTGCGCGGCATGACGTCTGACAATTTACATCGTCCGAATTCCAGTGTGCACAATAAGACTGCATTTCTACTTTTTCCTTTTTATAGAATCCACAAAATATTTGTGTCAAATTGTCGAAAATTTCTTGCCTTATCCATAATTACAAAAGTTTGTTGGACACCTTGAATAGAGTCGAGGCAAAATTCAACGGTATGGGGACTAGAGTTAGCTCATTTGCGGAAATTTTCATGCGGACATAAACTGGGTAATCAGTCATAATTCACTTTCTTATAACTTTTTTCCAGTAAAAGAAATATTTTCAAAATGGGTATCAAATTGTGTGCAATTATTTGATTTGTCTATGTCTACAGGGATTTTTCTTTTGCTCAGATAGTAAAATGTACAGCTTTCACCATGTGCGCGGTATGTCGTCTGACAGTATACAGCGTCCGAATTCCAGTGTGCACAATAAGAATGCATTTGTAATTTTTCCTTTTAATAGAATCCACAAAATATTGCGGTCCAATTGTCGGCAATTTCTTGCCTTATCCATAATTACAAAAGTTTTTTCGACACGTTGAATAGAGTCGATGCGAAATTAAACGGTATGGGGACTTGTGTTAGCTCATTTGCGGAAATTGTCATGCGGCTCTAAACTGGGAAATCAGTGATATTTCACTTGTTAATAACTTTTTTCCAGTAAAAGAAATATTTTCAAAATGGGTATCAAATTGTGTGAAATTATTTGATTTGTCTATGTATACAGGGATTTTTCTTTTGCTCAGATAGTAAAAAGTACAGCTTTCACCATGTGCGCGGCATGACGTCTGACAATTTACAGCGTCCGTATTCCAGTGTGCACAATAAGACTGCATTTCTACATTTTCCTTTTTATAGAATCCACAAAATATTGGTGTCAAATTGTCGAGAATTTCTTGCATTATCCATAATTACAAAAGTGTGTTGGACACCTAGAATAGAGTCGAGGCAAAATTCAACGGTATGGGGACTAGTGTTAGCTCATTTGCGGAAATTTTCATGCGGACCTAAACTGGGTAATCAGTCATAATTCACTTTTTTATGACTTTTTTCCAGTAAAAGAAATATTTTCAAAATGGGTGTCAAATTGTGTGCAATTATTTGATTTGTCTATGTATACAGGGATTTTTCTTTTGCTCAGATAGTAAAATGTACAGCTTTGACCATGTGCGCGGTATGTCGTCTGACAATATACAGCGTCCGAATTCCAGTGTGAACAATAAGAATGCATTTGTAATTTTTCCTTTTTGTAGAATCCACAAAATATTGCTGTCCAATTGTCGGGAATTTCTTGCCTTATCCATAATTACAAAGTTTGTTCGACACCTTGAATAGAGTCGATTCGAAATTCAACGGTATAGGGACTTGTGTTAGCTCATTTGCGGAAATTGTCATGCGGCCCTAAACTGGGAAATCAGTGTTATTTCACTTGTTTATAACTTTTTTCCAGTAAAAGAAATATTTTCAAAATGGGTATCAAATTGTGTGAAATTATGTGATTTATCTATGTTTGCAGGGTTGTTTCATTTGGTCAGATAGTAAAAAGTACAGCTTTCACTATGTGCGCGGTATGTCGTCTGACAATTTACAGCGTCCGAATTCCAGTGTGCACAATGAGACTGCATTTGTAATTTTTCCTTTTTATATAATCAACAAAATATTGGTGTCAAATTGTCGGGAATTTCTTGCTTCATCCATAATTACAAAAGATTGTTCGACACCTTGAATAGAGTCGAGGCAAAATTCAACCGTATGGGGTCTAGTGTTAGCTCATGCGGACCTAAACTGGATAATCAGTCATAATTCACGTTTTTATAACTTTTTTCCAGTAAAAGAAATATTTTCAAAATGGGTATCAAATTGTGTGCAATTATTTGATTTGTCTATGTATACAGGGATTTTTCTTTTGCTCAGATAGTAAAAAGTACAGCTTTCACCATGTGCGCGGTATGTCGTCTGACAATATACAGCGTCCGAATTCCAGTGTGCACAATAAGAATGCATTTGTAATTTTTCCTTTTTATAGAATCCACAAAATTATTGCGGTCCACTTGTCGGGAATTTCTTGCCTAATACATAATTACAAAAGTTTTTTAGACACCTTGATTAGAGTCGAGTTGAAATTCAACGGTATGGGGACTTGTGTTAGCTCATTTGCGGAAATTGTCATGCAGCCCTAAACTGGGAAATCAGTGATATTTCACATGTTTATAACTTTTTTCCAGTAAAATAAATATTTTCAAAATGGGTATCAAATTGTGTGCAATTATTTGATTTGTCTATTTTTACATGGATTTTTCATTTGCTCAGATAGTAAAAAGTACAGCTTTCACCATGTGCGCGGTATGTCGTTTGACAATTTACACCGTCCGAATTCCAGTGTGCACAATAAGAATGCATTTCTACTTTTTCCGATTTAGAGAATCCACAAAATATTGGTGTCCAATTGTCGGCAATTTCTTGCCTTATCCATAATTACAAAAGTTTGTTCGACACCTTGAATAGAGTCGAGGCAAAATTCAACGGTATGGGGACTAGTGTTAGCTCATTTGCGGAAATTTTCATGCGGACCTAAACTGGGTAATCAGTCATAATTCACTTTTTTATAACTTTTTTCCAGTGAAAGAAATATTTTCAAAATGGGTATCAAATTGTGTGCAATTATTTGATTCGTCTATGTATACAGGGATTTTTCTTTTGCTCAGATAGTAAAAAGTACAGCTTCCACCATGTGCGCGGTATGTCGTCTGACAATTTACAGCGTCCGAATTCCAGTGTGCACAATAAGACTGCATTTGTAATTTTTCCATTTATCGAATCCACAATATATTGGTTTCCAATTGTCGGGAATTCCTTACCTTATCCATAATTACGAAAGTTTTTTCGACACCTTCAATAGAGTCGATTCGAATTTCAACGGTATGGGGACTTGTGTTAGCTCATTTGTGGAAATTGTCATGCGGCCCTAAACTGGGAAAACAGTCATATTTCACTTGTTTATAACTTTTTTCCAGTAAAAGAAATATTTTCAAAATGATATCAAATTGTGTGCAATTATCTGATATGTCTATGTTTACAGGGATTTTTCTTTTGCTCAGATAGTAAAAAGTACAGCTTTCACCATGTGCGCGGTATGTCGTCTGACAATATACAGCGTCCGAATTCCAGTGTGCACAATATGACTGCATTTCTACTTTTTCCTTTTTATAGAATCCACAGAATATTGCTGTCAAATTGTCGAGAATTTCTTGCCTTATCCATAATTACAAAAGTTTGTTCGACACCTTGAATAGAGTCGATTCGAAATTCAACGGTATGGGGACTTGTGTTAGCTCATTTGTGGAAATTGTCATGCGGCCCTAAACTGGGAAATCAGTCATAGTTCACTTGTTTATAGCTTTTTTCCAGTAAAAGAAATATTTTCAAAATGGATATCAAATTGTGTGCAATTATCTGATATGTCTATGTTTACAGGGATTTTTCATTTGCTCAGATAGTAAAACGTACAGCTTTCACCATGTGCGCGGCATGACGTCTGACAATTTACAGCGTCCGAATTCCAGTGTGCACAATAAGAATGCATTTGTAATTTTTCTTTTTTATACAATCCACAAAATATTGCTGTCCAATTGTCGGGAATTTCTTGCCTTATACATAATTACAAAAGTTTGTTCGACACCTTGAATAGAGTCGAGGCAAAATTCAACCGTATGGGGTCTAGTGTTAGCTCATGCGGACCTAAACTGGATAATCAGTCATAATTCACGTTTTTATAACTTTTTTCCAGTAAAAGAAATATTTTCAAAATGGGTATCAAATTGTGTGCAATTATTTGATTTGTCTATGTATACAGGGATTTTTCTTTTGCTCAGATAGTAAAAAGTACAGCTTTCACCATGTGCGCGGTATGTCGTCTGACAATATACAGCGTCCGAATTCCAGTGTGCACAATAAGAATGCATTTGTAATTTTTCCTTTTTATAGAATCCACAAAATTATTGCGGTCCACTTGTCGGGAATTTCTTGCCTAATACATAATTACAAAAGTTTTTTAGACACCTTGATTAGAGTCGAGTTGAAATTCAACGGTATGGGGACTTGTGTTAGCTCATTTGCGGAAATTGTCATGCAGCCCTAAACTGGGAAATCAGTGATATTTCACATGTTTATAACTTTTTTCCAGTAAAATAAATATTTTCAAAATGGGTATCAAATTGTGTGCAATTATTTGATTTGTCTATTTTTACATGGATTTTTCATTTGCTCAGATAGTAAAAAGTACAGCTTTCACCATGTGCGCGGTATGTCGTTTGACAATTTACACCGTCCGAATTCCAGTGTGCACAATAAGAATGCATTTCTACTTTTTCCGATTTAGAGAATCCACAAAATATTGGTGTCCAATTGTCGGCAATTTCTTGCCTTATCCATAATTACAAAAGTTTGTTCGACACCTTGAATAGAGTCGAGGCAAAATTCAACGGTATGGGGACTAGTGTTAGCTCATTTGCGGAAATTTTCATGCGGACCTAAACTGGGTAATCAGTCATAATTCACTTTTTTATAACTTTTTTCCAGTGAAAGAAATATTTTCAAAATGGGTATCAAATTGTGTGCAATTATTTGATTCGTCTATGTATACAGGGATTTTTCTTTTGCTCAGATAGTAAAAAGTACAGCTTCCACCATGTGCGCGGTATGTCGTCTGACAATTTACAGCGTCCGAATTCCAGTGTGCACAATAAGACTGCATTTGTAATTTTTCCATTTATCGAATCCACAATATATTGGTTTCCAATTGTCGGGAATTCCTTACCTTATCCATAATTACGAAAGTTTTTTCGACACCTTCAATAGAGTCGATTCGAATTTCAACGGTATGGGGACTTGTGTTAGCTCATTTGTGGAAATTGTCATGCGGCCCTAAACTGGGAAAACAGTCATATTTCACTTGTTTATAACTTTTTTCCAGTAAAAGAAATATTTTCAAAATGATATCAAATTGTGTGCAGTTATCTGATATGTCTATGTTTACAGGGATTTTTCTTTTGCTCAGATAGTAAAAAGTACAGCTTTCACCATGTGCGCGGTATGTCGTCTGACAATATACAGCGTCCGAATTCCAGTGTGCACAATATGACTGCATTTCTACTTTTTCCTTTTTATAGAATCCACAGAATATTGCTGTCAAATTGTCGAGAATTTCTTGCCTTATCCATAATTACAAAAGTTTGTTCGACACCTTGAATAGAGTCGATTCGAAATTCAACGGTATGGGGACTTGTGTTAGCTCATTTGTGGAAATTGTCATGCGGCCCTAAACTGGGAAATCAGTCATAGTTCACTTGTTTATAGCTTTTTTCCAGTAAAAGAAATATTTTCAAAATGGATATCAAATTGTGTGCAATTATCTGATATGTCTATGTTTACAGGGATTTTTCATTTGCTCAGATAGTAAAACGTACAGCTTTCACCATGTGCGCGGCATGACGTCTGACAATTTACAGCGTCCGAATTCCAGTGTGCACAATAAGAATGCATTTGTAATTTTTCTTTTTTATACAATCCACAAAATATTGCTGTCCAATTGTCGGGAATTTCTTGCCTTATACATAATTACAAAAGTTTGTTCGACACCTTGAATAGAGTCGAGGCAAAATTCAAAGGTATGGGGACTAGTGTTAGCTCATTTGCGGAAATTTTCATGCGGACCTAAACTTGGTAATCAGTCATAATTCACTTTTTTATAACTTTTTTTCAGTAAAAGAAATATTTTCAAAATGGGTATCAAATTGTGTGCAATTATTTGATTTGTCTATGTATAAAGGGATTTTTCTTTTGCTCAGATAGTAAAATGTACAGCTTTCACCATGTGCGCGGTATGTCGTCTGACAATATACAGCGTCCGAATTCCAGTGAGCACAATAAGAATGCATTTGTAATTTTTCCTTTTTATCGAATCCACAAAATATTGCGGTCCAATTGTCGGGAATTTCTTGCCTTATCCATAATTACAAATGTTTTTTCGACAGCTTGAATAGAGTCGATTCGAAATTCAACGGTATGGTGACTTGTGTTAGCTCATTTGTGGAAATTGTCATGCGGCCCTAAACTGGGAAATCAGTGATATTTTACTTGTTTATAACTTTTTTCCAGTAAAAGAAATGTTTTCAAAATGGGTATCAAATTGTGTGCAATTATATGATTTGTCTATGTTTACATGGATTTTTCATTTGCTCAGATAGTAAAAAGTACAGCTTTCACCATGTGCGCGGTATGTCGTTTGACAATTTACAGCGTCCGAATTCCAGTGTGCACAATAAGAATGCATTTCTACTTTTTCCGATTTAGAGAATCCACAAAATATTGGTGTCCAATTGTCGGGAATTTCTTGCCTTATCCATAATTACAAAAGTTTGTTCGACACCTTTAATAGAGTCGAGGCAAAATTCAACGGTATGGGGACTAGTGTTAGCTCATTTGCGGAAATTTTCATGCGGACCTAAACTGGGTAATCAGTCATAATTCACTTTTTTATAACTTTTTTCCAGTAAAAGAAATATTTTCAAAATCGGTATCAAATTGTGTGAAATTATTTGATTCGTCTATGTATACAGGGATTTTTCTTTTGCTCAGATAGTATAAAGTACAGCTTACACCATGTGCGCGGTATGTCGTCTGACAATTTACAGCGTCCGAATTCCAGTGTGCACAATAAGATAGCATTTGTAATTTTTCCTTTTTATCGAATCCACAATATATTGGTGTCAAATTGTCGGGAATTTCTTGCCTTATCCATAATTAGAAAAATTTTTTCGACACCTTGATTAGAGTCGAGTCGAAATTCAACGGTATGGGGACTTGTGTTAGCTCATTTGTGGAAATTGTCATGTGGCCCTAAACTGGGAAATCAGTCATATTTCATTTGTTTATAACTTTTTTCCAGTAAAAGAAATATTTTCAAAATGGGTATCAAATTGTGTGCAATTATTTGATATGTCTATGTTTACAGGGAGTTTTCATTTGCTCAGATAGTAAACAGTACATCTTGCACCATGTGCGCGGCATGACGTCTGACAATTTACAGCGTCCGAATTCCAGTGCGCACAATAAGACTGCATTTGTAATTTTTCCTTTTTATCGAATCCACAATATATTGGTGTCCAATTGTCGGGAATTCCTTACCTTATCCATAATTACGAAAGTTTTTTCGACACCTTGAATAGAGTCGAGGCAAAATTCAACGGTACGGTGACTAGTGTTAGCTCATTTGCGGAAATTTTCATGCGGACCTAAACTGGGTAATCAGTCATAATTCACTTTTTTATAACCTTTTTCCAGTTAAAGAAATATTTTCAAAATGGGTATCAAATTGTGTGCAATTATTTGATTTGTCTATGTATACAGGGATTTTTCTTTTGCTCAGATAGTAAAAAGTACAGCTTTCACGATGTGCGCGGTATGTCGTCTGACAATATACAGCGTCCGAATTCCAGTGTGAACAATAAGAATGCATTTGTAATTTTTCCTTTTTATAGAATCCACAAAATATTGCTGTCCAATTGTGGGGAATTTCTTGCCTTATCCATAATTACAAAAGTTTTTTCGACACCTTGAATACAGTCGAGGCAAAATTCAACGGTATGGGGACTAGTGTTAGCTCATTTGCGAAAATTTTCATGCGGACCTAAATTGGGTAATCAGTCATAATTCACTTTTTTATAACTTTTTTCCAGTAAAAGAAATATTTTCAAAATGGGTATCAAATTGTGTGCAATTATTTGATTTGTCTATGTATACAGGGATTTTTCTTTTGCTTAGATAGTAAAAAGTACAGCTTTCACCATGTGCGCGGTATGTCGTCTGACAATTTACAGCGTCTTAATTCCAGTGTGCACAATAAGAATGCATTTGTAATTTTTCCTTTTTATCGAATCCACAATATATTGGTGTCCAATTGTCGGGAATTACTTACCTTATCCATAATTACAAAAGTTTTTTCGACACCTTGATTAGAGTCGGGTCGAAATTCAACGGTATGGGGACTTGTGTTAGCTCATTTGCGGAAATTGTCATGCGGCCCTAAACTGGGAAATCAGTGATATTTCACATGTTTTTCACTTTTTTCCAGTAAAAGAAATATTTTCAAAATGGGTATCAAATTGTGTGCAATTATTTGATTTGTCTATGTATACAGGGATTTTTCTTTTGCTCAGATATTAAAAAGTACAGCTTTCACAATGTGCGCGGTATGTCGTCTGACAATATACAGCGTCCGAATTCCAGAGTGAACAGTATGAATGCATTTGTAATTTTTCCTTTTTATAGAATCCACAAAATATTGCTGTCCAATTGTCGGGAATCTCTTGCCTTATCCATAATTACAAAAGTTTTTTCGACACCTTGAATAGAGTCGATTCGAAATTCAACCGTATGGGGACCTGTGTCAGCTCATTTGTGGAAATTGTCATGCGGCCCTAAACTGGGAAATCAGTCATATTTCATTTGTTTATAACTTTTTTCCAGTAAAAGAAATATTTTCAAAATGGGTATCAAATTCTGTGCAATTATTTGATATGTCTATGTTTACAGGGATTTTTCATTTGCTCAGATAGTAAAAAGTACAGCTTTCACGATGTGCGCGGCATGACGTCTGACAATATACAGCGTCCGAATTCCAGTGTGAACAATAAGAATGCATTTGTAATTTTTCCTTTTTATAGAATCCACAAAATATTGCTGTCCAATTGTGGGGAATTTCTTGCCTTATCCATAATTACAAAAGTTTTTTCGACACCTTGAATACAGTCGAGGCAAAATTCAACGGTATGGGGACTAGTGTTAGCTCATTTGCGAAAATTTTCATGCGGACCTAAATTGGGTAATCAGTCATAATTCACTTTTTTATAACTTTTTTCCAGTAAAAGAAATATTTTCAAAATGGGTATCAAATTGTGTGCAATTATTTGATTTGTCTATGTATACAGGGATTTTTCTTTTGCTTAGATAGTAAAAAGTACAGCTTTCACCATGTGCGCGGTATGTCGTCTGACAATTTACAGCGTCTTAATTCCAGTGTGCACAATAAGAATGCATTTGTAATTTTTCCTTTTTATCGAATCCACAATATATTGGTGTCCAATTGTCGGGAATTACTTACCTTATCCATAATTACAAAAGTTTTTTCGACACCTTGATTAGAGTCGGGTCGAAATTCAACGGTATGGGGACTTGTGTTAGCTCATTTGCGGAAATTGTCATGCGGCCCTAAACTGGGAAATCAGTGATATTTCACATGTTTTTCACTTTTTTCCAGTAAAAGAAATATTTTCAAAATGGGTATCAAATTGTGTGCAATTATTTGATTTGTCTATGTATACAGGGATTTTTCTTTTGCTCAGATATTAAAAAGTACAGCTTTCACAATGTGCGCGGTATGTCGTCTGACAATATACAGCGTCCGAATTCCAGAGTGAACAGTATGAATGCATTTGTAATTTTTCCTTTTTATAGAATCCACAAAATATTGCTGTCCAATTGTCGGGAATCTCTTGCCTTATCCATAATTACAAAAGTTTTTTCGACACCTTGAATAGAGTCGATTCGAAATTCAACCGTATGGGGACCTGTGTCAGCTCATTTGTGGAAATTGTCATGCGGCCCTAAACTGGGAAATCAGTCATATTTCATTTGTTTATAACTTTTTTCCAGTAAAAGAAATATTTTCAAAATGGGTATCAAATTCTGTGCAATTATTTGATATGTCTATGTTTACAGGGATTTTTCATTTGCTCAGATAGTAAAAAGTACAGCTTTCACCATGTGCGCGGCATGACGTCTGACAATTTACAGCGTCAAAAATTCCAGTGTGCACAATAAGACTGCATTTCTACTTTTTCCTTTTTATAGAATCCACAAAATATTGGGCTCAAATTGTCGGGAATCTCTTGCCTTATCCATAATTACAAAAGTTTGTTCGACACCTTCAATAGAGTCGAGGCAAAATTCAAAGGTATTGGGACCTGTGTCAGCTCATTTGTGGAAATTGTCATGCGGCCCTAAACTGGGAAATCAGTCATAATTCACTTTTTTATAACTTTTTTCCAGTAAAAGAAATATTTTCAAAATGGGTATCAAATTGTGTGCAATTATTTGATTTCTCTATGTATACAGGGATTTTTCTTTTGCTCAGATAGTAAAATGTACAGCTTTCACCATGTTCGCGGTATGTCGTCTGACAATATACAGCGTCCGAATTCCAGTGTGCACAATAAGACTGCATTTGTAATTTTTCCTTTTTATAGAATCCACAAAATATTGCGGTCCAATTGTCGGGAATTTCTTGCCTTATCCATAATTACAAAAGTTTTTTCGACACCTTGATTAGAGTCGAGTCGAAATTCAACGGTATGGGGACTTGTGTTAGCTCATTTGCGGAAATTGTCATGCGGCCCTAAACTCGGAAATCAGTGATATTTCACATGTTTATAATTTTTTTCCAGTAAAAGAAATATTTTCAAAATGGGTATCAAATTGTGTGCAATTATTTGATTTGTATATGTTTACAGGGATTTTTCATTTGCTCAGATAGTAAAAAGTACAGCTTTCACTATGTGCGCGGTATGTCGTCTGACAATTTAGAGCGTCCGAATTCCAGTGTGCACAATAAGACTGCATTTGTAATTTTTCCTTTTTATAGAATCCACAAAATATTGGTGTCAAATTGTCGGGATTTCTTCCCTTATCCTTAATTACAAAAGTTTGTTCGACACCTTGAATAGAGTCGAGGCAAAATTCAACGGTATGGGGACTAGTGCTAGCTCATTTGCGGAAATTTTCATGCGGACCTAAACTGGGTAATCAGTCATAATTCACTTTTTTATAACTTTTTTCCAGTAAAAGAAATATTTTCAAAATGGGTATCAAATTGTTTGCAATTATTTGATTTGTCTATGCATACAGGGATTTTTCTTTTGCTCAGATAGTAAAAAGTACAGCTTTCACCATGTGCGCGGTATGTCGTCTGACAATATACAGCGTCCGAATTCCAGTGTGCACAATAAGAATGCATTTGTAATTTTTCCTTTTTATAGAATCCACAAAATATTGCTGTCCAATTGTCGGGAATTTCTTGCCTTATCCATAATTACAAAAGTTTTTACGACACCTTGATTAGAGTCGGGTCGAAATTCAACGGTATGGGGACTTGTGTTAGCTCATTTGCGGAAATTTTCATGCGGACCTAAACTGGGTAATCAGTCATAATTCACTTTTTTATAACCTTTTTCCAGTAAAAGAAATATTTTCAAAATGGGTATCAAATTGTGTGCAATTATTTGATTTGTCTATGTATACAGGGATTTTTCTTTTGCTCAGATATTAAAAAGTACAGCTTTCACAATGTGCGCGGTATGTCGTCTGACAATATACAGCGTCCGAATTCCAGTGTGCACAATAAGACTGCATTTGTAATTTTTCCTTTTTATAGAATCCACAAAATATTGCGGTCCAATTGTCGGGAATTTCTTGCCTTATCCATAATTACAAAAGTTTTTTCGACACCTTGATTAGAGTCGAGTCGAAATTCAGCGGTATGGGGACTTGTGTTAGCTCATTTGCGGAAATTGTCATGCGGCCCTAAACTGGGAAATCAGTGATATTTCACATGTTTATAATTTTTTTCCAGTAAAAGAAATATTTTCAAAATGGGTATCAAATTGTGTGCAATTATTTGATTTGTATATGTTTACAGGGATTTTTCATTTGCTCAGATAGTAAAAAGTACAGCTTTCACTATGTGCGCGGTATGTCGTCTGACAATTTAGAGCGTCCGAATTCCAGTGTGCACAATAAGACTGCATTTGTAATTTTTCCTTTTTATAGAATCCACAAAATATTGGTGTCAAATTGTCGAGAATTTCTTCCCTTATCCTTAATTACAAAAGTTTGTTCGACAACTTGAATAGAGTCGAGGCAAAATTCAACGGTATTGGGACTAGTGCTAGCTCATTTGCGGAAATTTTCATGCGGACCTAAACTGGGTAATCAGTCATAATTCACGTTTTTATAACTTTTTTCCAGTAAAAGAAATATTTTCAAAATGGGTATCAAATTGTTTGCAATTATTTGATTTGTCTATGCATACAGGGATTTTTCTTTTGCTCAGATAGTAAAAAGTACAGCTTTCACCATGTGCGCGGTATGTCGTCTGACAATATACAGCGTCCGAATTCCAGTGTGCACAATAAGAATGCATTTGTAATTTTTCCTTTTTATAGAATCCACAAAATATTGCTGTCCAATTGTCGGGAATTTCTTGCCTTATCCATAATTACAAAAGTTTTTACGACACCTTGATTAGAGTCGGGTCGAAATTCAACGGTATGGGGACTTGTGTTAACTCATTTGCGGAAATTTTCATGCGGACCTAAACTGGGTAATCAGTCATAATTCACTTTTTTATAACCTTTTTCCAGTAAAAGAAATATTTTCAAAATGGGTATCAAATTGTGTGCAATTATTTGATTTGTCTATGTATACAGGGATTTTTCTTTTGCTCAGATATTAAAAAGTACAGCATTCACAATGTGCGCGGTATGTCGTCTGACAATATACAGCGTCCGAATTCCAGTGTGAACAGTATGAATGCATTTGTAATTTTTCCTTTTTATAGAATCCACAAAATATTGCTGTCCAATTGTCGGGAATCTCTTACCTTATCCATAATTACAAATGTTTTTTCGACACCTTGAATAGAGTCGAGGCACAATTCAACGGTATGGGGACTAGTGTTAGCTCATTTGCGGAAA
The DNA here is from genome assembly GCA_964036315.1 of Acanthosepion esculentum. Classification (NCBI taxonomy): domain Eukaryota; kingdom Metazoa; phylum Mollusca; class Cephalopoda; order Sepiida; family Sepiidae; genus Acanthosepion; species Acanthosepion esculentum. The sequence goes on along the minus strand of OZ038509.1, from coordinate 72,897,284 downwards.
TTTTCATGCGAACCTATACTGGGTAATCAGTCATAATTGACTTTTTTATAACTTTTTTCCAGTAAAAGAAATATTTTCAAAATGGGTATCAAATTGTGTGCAATTATTTGATTTGTCTATGTATACAGGGATTTTTCTTTTGCTTAGATAGTAAAAAGTACAGCTTTCACCATGTGGGCGGTATGTCGTCTGACAATTTACAGCGTCCGAATTCCAGTGTGCACAATAAGACTGCATTTGTAATTTTTCCTTTTTATCGAATCCACAATATATTGGTGTCCAATTGTCGGGAATTCCTTACATTATCCATAATTACAAAAGTTATTCCGACACCTTGAATAGAGTCGATTCGAAATTCAACCGTATTGGGACTTGTGTTAGCTCATTTGTGGAAATTGTCATGACGCCTTAACTGGGAAATCAATCATATTTCACTTCTTTATAACTTTTTTCCAGTAAAAGAAATATTTTCAAAATGGGTATCAAATTGTGTGCAATTATTTGATATGTCTATGTTTACAGGGATTTTTCATTTGCTCAGATTGTAAAAAGTACAGCTTTCACCATGTGCGCGGCATGACGTCTGACAATATACAGCGTCCGAATTCCAGTGTGCACAATAAGAATGCATTTGTAATTTTTCCTTTTTATCGAATCCACAAAATATTGCGGTCCAATTGTCGGGAATTTCTTGCCTTATCCATAATTACAAAAGTTTTTTCGACACCTTGATTAGAGTCGGGTCGTAATTCAACGGTATGGGGACTTGTGTTAGCTCATTTGCGGAAAATGTCATGCGGCACTAAAATGGGAAATCAGTGATATTTCACATGTTTATAACTTTTTTCCAGTAAAAGAAATATTTTCAAAATGGGTATCAAATTGTGTGCAATTATTTGATTTGTCTATGTTTACAGGGATTTTTCTTTTGCTCAGATAGTAAAAAGTACAGCTTTCACCATGTGCGCGGTATGTCGTCTGACAATTTACAGCGTCCGAATTCCAGTGTGCACAATAAGAATGCATTTGTAATTTTTCCTTTTTATCGGATCCACAATGTATTGGTGTCCAATTGTCGGGAATTCCTTACCTTATCCATAATTACGAAAGTTTTTTCGACACCTTGAATAGTGTCGATTCGAAATACAACGGTATGGGGTCTTGTGTTAGCTCATTTGTGGAAATTGTCATGCGGCCTTAAACTGGGAAATCTGTCATATTTCACTTGTTTATAACTTTTTTCCAGTAAAAGAAATATTTTCAAAATGGGTATCAAATTGTGTGCAATTATTTGATATGTCTATGTTTTTCCAGGGATTTTTCATTTGCTCAGATAGTAAAAAGTACAGCTTTCACCGTGTGCGCGGCATGACATCTGACAATTTACAGCGACCGAATTCCAGTGTGCACAATAAGACTGCATTTCTACTTTTTCCTTTTTATAGAATCCACAAAATATTGGTGACAAATTGTCGTGAATTTCTTGCCTTATCCATAATTACAAAAGTTTGTTCGACACCTTGAATAGAGTCGAGGCAAAATTCAACGGTATGTGGACTACTGTTAGCTTATTTGCGGAAATTGTCATGCGGCCCTAAACTGGGAAATCAGTGATATTTCACTTGTTTATAACTTTTTTCCAGTAAAAGAAATATTTTCAAAATGGGTATCAAATTGTGTGCAATTATTTGATATGTCTATGTTTACAGGGATTTTTCATTTGCTCAGATAGTAAAAAGTACAGCATTCACCATGTGCGCGGCATGACGTCTGACAATTTACAGCGTCCGAATTCCAGTGTGCACAATAAGACTGCATTTCTACATTTTCCTTTTTATAGAATCCACAGAATATTGGTGTCAAAGTGTCGTGAATTTCTTGCCTTATCCATAATTACAAAAGTTTGTTCGACACCTTGAATAGAGTCGAGGCAAAATTCAAATGTATGGGGACTAGTGTTAGCTCATTTGCGGAAATTTTCATGCGGACCTAAACTGGGTAATCAGTCATAATTCACTTTTTTATAACTTTTTTCCAGTAAAAGAAATATTTTCAAAATGGGTATCAAATTGTGTGCAATTATTTGATTTGTCTATGTATAAAGGGATTTTTCTTTTGCTCAGATAGTAAAATGTACAGCTTTCACCATGTGCGCGGTATGTCGTCTGACAATATACAGCGTCCGAATTCCAGTGTGCACAATAAGAATGCATTTCTAATTTTTCCTTTTTATAGAATCCACAAAATATTGCGGTCCAATTGTCGGGAATTTCTTGCCTTATCCATAATTACAAATGTTTTTTCGACCCCTTCATTAGAGTCGAGTCGAATTTCAACGGTATGGGGACTTGTGTTAGCTCATTTGCGGAAATTGTCATGCGGCCCTAAACTGGGAAATCAGTGATATTTCACATGTTTATAAATTTTTCCAGTAAAAGAAATATTTTCAAAATGGGTATCAAATTGTGTGCAATTATTTGATTTGTATATGTTTACAGGGATTTTTCATTTGCTCTGATAGTAAAAAGTACAGCTTTCACCATGTGCGCGGTATGTCGTTTGACAATTTACAGCGTCCGAATTCCAGTGTGCACAATAAGAATGCATTTCTACTTTTTCCTTTTTAGAGAATCCACAAAATATTGGTGTCAAATTGTCGGGAATTTCTTGCCTTATCCATAATTACAAAAGTTTTTTCGACACATTGAATAGAGTCGAGGCGAAATTTTACGGTATGGGGACTTGTGTTAGCTCATTTGCAGAAATTGTCATGCGGCCCTAACCTGGGAAATCAGTGATATTTCACTTGTTTATAACTTTTTTCAAGTAAAAGAAATATTTTCAAAATTGGTATCAAATTGTGTGAAATTATTTGATTTATCTATGTTTACAAGGATGTTTCATTTGGTCTGATAGTAAAAAGTACAGCTTTCACTATGTGCGCGGTATGTCGTCTGACAATTTACAGCGTACGAATTCCAGTGTGCACAATAAGACTGCATTTGTAATTTTTCCTTTTTATAGAATCCACAAAATATTGGTGTCAAATTGACGTGAATTTCTTGCCTTATCCATAATTACAAATTTTTTTCGACACCTTGATTAGAGTCGGGTCGAAATTCAACGGTATGGGGACTTGTGTTATCTAATTTGCGGAAAATGTCATGCGGCCCTAAACTGGGAAATCAGTGATATTTCACATGTTTATAACTTTTTTCCAGTAAAAGAAATATTTTCAAAATGGATATCAAATTGTGTGCAATTATTTGATTTGTCGATGTTTACAGGGATTTTTCATTTGCTCAGATAGTAAAAAGTACAGCTTTCACCATGTGCGCGGTATGTCGTCTGACAATTTACAGCGTCCGAATTCCAGTGTGCACAATAAGACTGCATTTGTAATTTTTCCTTTTTATCGAATCCACAATATATTGGTGTCCAATTGTCGGGAATTCCTTACCTTATCCATAATTACAAAAGTTTTTTCGACACCTTGAATAGAGTCGAGGCAAAATTCAACGGTATGGGGACTAGTGTTAGCTCACTTGCTGAAATTTTCATGCGGACCTAAACTGAGTAATCAGTCATAATTCACTTTTTTATAACTTTTTTCCAGTAAAAGAAATATTTTCAAAATGGGTATCAAATTGTGTGCAATTATTTGATTTGTCTATGTATACAGGGATTTTTCTTTTGCTCAGATAGTAAAAAGTACAGCTTTCACCATGTGCGCGGTATGTCGTCTGACAATATACAGCGTCCGAATTCCAGTGTTAACAATGAGAATGCATTTGGAATTTTTCCTTTTTATAGAATCCACAAAATATTGCTGTCCAATTGTTAGGAATTTCTTGCCTTATCCATAATTACAAAAGTTTTTTCGACACATTGAATAGAGTCGAGTCAAAATTCAACGGTATGGGGACTAGTGTTAGCTCATTTGCGGAAATTTTCATGCGGACCTAAGCTGGGTAATCAGTCATAATTCAATTTTATACCTTTTTTCCAGTAAAAGAAATATTTTCAAAATGGGTATCAAATTGTGTGCAATTATTTGATTTGTCTATGTATACAGGGATTTTTCTTTTGCTCAGATAGTAAAAAGTACAGCTTTCACCATGTGCGCGGTATGTCGTCTGACAATTTACAGCGTCCGAATTCCAGTGTGCACAATAAGACTGCATTTGTAATTTTTCCTTTTTATCAAATCCACAATATATTGGTGTCCAATTGTCGGGAATTCCTTACCTTATCCATAATTACAAAAGTTTTTTCGACACCTTGAATAGAGTCGATTCGAAATACAACGGTATGGGGTCTTGTGTTAGCTTATTTGCGGAAATTGTCATGCGGCCCTAAACTGGGAAATCAGTCATATTTCACTTGTTTATAACTTTTTTCCAGTAAAAGAAATATTTTCAAAATGGGTATCAAATTGTGTGCAATTATTTGATATGTCTATGTTTACAGGGATTTTTCATTTGCTCAGATAGTAAAAAGTACAGCTTTCACCATGTGCGCGGCATGACGTCTGACAATTTACAGCGACCGAATTCCACTGTGCACAATAAGACTGCATTTCTACTTTTTCCTTTTTATAGAATCCACAAAATATTGGTGTCAAATTGTCGTGAATATCTTGCCTTATCCATAATTACAAAAGGTTGTTCGACACCTTGAATAGAGTCGAGGCAAAATTCAACGGTATGGGGACTAGTGTTAGCTTATTTGCGGAAATTGTCATGCGGCCCTAAACTGGGAAATCAGTGATATTTCACTTGTTTATAACTTTTTTCCAGTAAAAGAAATATTTTCAAAATGGGTATCAAATTGTGTGCAATTATTTGATATGTCTATGTTTACAGGGATTTTTCATTTACTCAGATAGTAAAAAGTACAGCTTTCACCATGTGCGCGGCATGACGTCTGACAATTTACAGCGTCCGAATTCCAGTGTGCACAATAAGACTGCATTTCTACTTTTTCCTTTTTATAGAATCCACAGAATATTGGTGACAAAGTGTCGTGAATTTCTTGCCTTATCCATAATTACAAAAGTTTTTTCGACACCTTGATTAGAGTCGAGTCGAAATTCAACGGTATGGGGACTTGTGTTAGCTCATTTGCGGAAATTGTCATGCGGCCCTAAACTGGGAAATCAGTGATATTTCACATGTTTATAACTTTTTTCCAGTAAAAGAAATATTTTCAAAATGGGTATCAAATTGTGTGCAATTATTTGATTTGTATATGTTTACAGGGATTTTTCATTTGCTTAGATAGTAAAAAGTACAGCTTTCACCATGTGCGCGGTATGTCGTTTGACAATTTACAGTGTCCGAATTCCAGTGTGCACAATAAGAATGCATTTTTCCTTTTTCCTTTTTAGAGAATCCACAAAATATTGGTGTCAAATTGTCGTGAATTTCTTGCCTTATCCATAATTACAAAAGTTTTTTCGACACGTTGAATAGAGTCGAGGCGAAATTTAACGGTATGGGGACTTGTGTTACCTCATTTGCGGAAATTGTCATGCGGCCCTAAACTGGGAAATCAGTGATATTTCGCTTGTTTAGAACTATTTTCCAGTAAAAGAAATATTTTCAAAATGGGTATCAAATTGTGTGAAATTATTTGATTTATCTATGTTTACAGGGATGTTTCATTTGGTCAGATAGTAAAAAGTACAGCTTTCACTATGTGCGCGGTATGTCGTCTGACAATTTACAGCGTCAGAATTCCAGTGTGCACAATAAGACTGCATTTGTAATTTTTTCTTTTTATAGAATCCACAAAATATTGGTGTCAAATTGTCGGGATTTCTTGCCTTATCCATAATTACAAAAGTTTGTTCGACACCTTGAATAGAGTCGAGGCAAAATTCAACGGTATGGGGACTAGTGTTAGCTCATTTGCGGAAATTTTCATGCGGACCTAAACTGGGTAATCAGTCATAATTCACGTTTTTATAACTTTTTTCCAGTAAAAGAAATATTTTCAAAATGGGTATCATATTGTTTGCAATTATATGATTTGTCTATGTATACAGGGATTTTTCTTTTGCTCAGATAGAAAAAGTACAGCTTTCACGATGTGCGCGGTATGTCGTCTGACAATATACAGCGTCCGAATTCCAGTGTGCACAATAAGAATGCATTTGTAATTTTTCCTTTTTATAGAATCCACAAAATATTGCTGTCCAATTGTCGGGAATTTCTTGCCTTATCCATAATTACAAAAGTTTTTTCCACACCTTGATTAGAGTCGGGTCGAAATTCAACGGTATGTGGAGTTGTGTTAGCTCATTTGCGGAAAATGTCATGCGGCCCTAAACTGGGAAATCAGTGATATTTCACATGTTTATAACTTTTTTCCAATAAAAGAAATATTTTCAAAATGGGTATCAAATTGTGTGCAATTATTTGATTTGTCTATGTTTACAGGGATTTTTCATTTATTCAGATAGTAAAAAGTACAGCTTTCACCATGTGCGCGTTATGTCGTCTGACAATTTACAGCGTCCGAATTCCAGTGTGCACAATAAGACTGCATTTGTAATTTTTCCTTTTTATCGAATCCACAATTTATTCGTGTCCAATTTTCGGGAATTCCTTACCTTATCCATAATTAGTAAAGTTTTTTCGACACCTTGAATAGAGTCGAGGCAAAATTCAACGGTATGGGGACTAGTGTTAGCTCATTTGCGGAAATTTTCATGCGGACCTAAACTGAGTAATCAGTCATAATTCACTTTTTTATAACTTTTTTCCAGTAAAAGAAATATTTTCAAAATGGGTATCAAATTGTGTGCAATTATTTGATTTGTCTATGTATACCGGGATTTTTCTTTTGCTCAGATAGTAAAAAGTACAGCTTTCACGATGTGCGCGGTATGTCGTCTGACAATATACAGCGTCCGAATTCCAGTGTGAACAATAAGAATGCATTTGTAATTTTTCCTTTTTATAGAATCCACAAAATACTGCTGTCCAATTGTTGGGAATTTCTTGCCTTATCCATAATTACAAAAGTTTTTTCGACACCTTGAATAGAGTCGATTCGATATACAACGGTATGGGGACTTGTGTTAGCTCATTTGTGGAAATATTCATGCGGCCCTAAACTGGGAAATCAGTCATATTTCACTTGTTTATAAATTTTTTCCAGTAAAAGAAATATTTTCAAAATGGGTATCAAATTGTGTGCAATTATTTGATATTTCTATGTTTACAGGGATTTTTTATTTGCTCAGATAGTAAAAAGTACAGCTTTCACCATGTGCGCGGCATGACGTCTGACAATTTACAGCGACCGAATTCCAGTGTGCACAATAAGACTGCATTTCTACTTTTTCCTTTTTATAGAATCCACAAAATATTGCGGTCCAATTGTCGGGAATTTCTTGCCTTATCCATAATTACAAATGTTTTTTCGACACCTTGATTAGAGTCGAGTCGAAATTCAACGGTATGGGGACTTGTGTTAGCTCATTTCCGGAAATTGTCATGCGGCCCTAAACTGGGAAATCAGTGATATTTCCCATGTTTATAAATTTTTCCAGTAAAAGAAATATTTTCAAAATGGGTATCAAATTGTGTGCAATTATTTGATTTGTATATGTTTACAGGGATTTTTCATTTGCTCAGATAGTAAAAAGTACAGCTTTCACCATGTGCGCGGTATGTCGTTTGACAATTTACAGCGTCCGAATTCCAGTGTGCACAATAAGAATGCATTTCTACTTTTTCCTTTTTAGAGAATCCACAAAATATTGGTGTCAAATTGTCGTGAATTTCTTGCCTTATCCATAATTACAAAAGTTTTTTCGACACGTTGAATAGAGTCGAGGCGAAATTTAACGGTATGGGGACTAGTGTTAGCTCATTTGCAGAAATTGTCATGCGGCCCTAAACTGGGAAATCAGTGATATTTCACTTGTTTATAACTTTTTTCCAGTAAAAGAAATATTTTCAAAATGGGTATCAAATTGTGTGAAATTATTTGATTTATCTATGTTTACAAGGATGTTTCATTTGATCAGATAGTAAAAAGTACAGCTTTCACTATGTGCGCGGTATGTCGTCTGACAATTTACAGCGTCTGAATTCCAGTGTGCACAATAAGACTGCATTTGTAATTTTTCCTTTTTATCGAATCCACAATATATTGGTGTCCAATTGTCGGGAATTCCTTACCTTATCCATAATTACGAAAGTTTTTTCAACACCTTGAATAGAGTTGAGGCAAAATTCAACGGTATGGGGACTAGTGTTAGCTCACTTGCTGAAATTTTCATGCGGACCTAAACTGAGTAATCAGTCATAATTCACTTTTTTATAACTTTTTTCCAGTAAAAGAAATATTTTCAAAATTGGTATCAAATTGTGTGCAATTATTTGATTTGTCTATGTATACCGGGATTTTTCTTTTGCTCAGATAGTAAAAAGTACAGCTTTCCCCATGTGCGCGGTATGTCGTTTGACAATTTACAGCGTCCGAATTCCAGTGTGCACAATAAGAATGCATTTCTAATTTTTCCTTTTTATAGAATCCACAAAATATTGCTGTCCAATTGTCGGGAATTTCTTGCCTTATCCATAATTACAAAAGTTTGTTCGACACCTTGAATAGAGTCGAGTCGAAATTCAACGGTATGGGGACTTGTGTTAGCTCATTTGCGGAAATTGTCATGCGGCCCTAAACTGGGAAATCAATGATATTTCACTTGTTTATAACTTTTTTCCAGTAAAAGAAATATTTTCAAATTGGTATCAAATTGTGTGCAATTATTTGATATGTCTATGTTTACAGGGATTTTTCTTTTGCTCAGATAGTAAAAAGTACAGCTTTCACCATGTGCGCGGTATGTCGTCTGACAATTTACAGCGTCCGAATTCCACTGTGCACAATAAGAATGCATTTGTAATTTTTCCTTTTTATAGAATCCACAAAATACTGCGTTCCACTTGTCGGGAATTTCTTGCCTTATACATAATTACAAAAGTTTTTTCGACACCTTGATTAGAGTCGAGTCGAAATTCAACGGTATGGGGACTTGTGTTAGCTCATTTGCGGAAATTGTCATGCGGCCCTAAACTGGGAAATCAGTGATATTTCACATGTTTATAACTTTTTTCCAGTAAAAGAAATATTTTCAAAATGGGTATCAAATTGTGTGCAATTATTTGATTTGTCTATGTATACAGGGATTTTTCTATTGCTCAGATAGTAAAAAGTACAGCTTTCACCATGTGCGCGGTATGTCGTTTGACAATTTACAGCGTCCGAATTCCAGTGTGCACAATAAGAATGCATTTCTACTTTTTCCTTTTTAGAGAATCCACAAAATATTGGTGTCAAATTGTCGTGAATTTCTTGCCTTATCCATAATTACAAAAGTTTTTTCGACACGTTGAATAGAGTCGAGGCGAAATTTAACGGTATGGGGACTAGTGTTAGCTCATTTGCAGAAATTGTCATGCGGCCCTAAACTGGGAAATCAGTGATATTTCACTTGTTTATAACTTTTTTCCAGTAAAAGAAATATTTTCAAAATGGGTATCAAATTGTGTGAAATTATTTGATTTATCTATGTTTACAAGGATGTTTCATTTGATCAGATAGTAAAAAGTACAGCTTTCACTATGTGCGCGGTATGTCGTCTGACAATTTACAGCGTCTGAATTCCAGTGTGCACAATAAGACTGCATTTGTAATTTTTCCTTTTTATCGAATCCACAATATATTGGTGTCCAATTGTCGGGAATTCCTTACCTTATCCATAATTACGAAAGTTTTTTCAACACCTTGAATAGAGTTGAGGCAAAATTCAACGGTATGGGGACTAGTGTTAGCTCACTTGCTGAAATTTTCATGCGGACCTAAACTGAGTAATCAGTCATAATTCACTTTTTTATAACTTTTTTCCAGTAAAAGAAATATTTTCAAAATGGGTATCAAATTGTGTGCAATTATTTGATTTGTCTATGTATACCGGGATTTTTCTTTTGCTCAGATAGTAAAAAGTACAGCTTTCCCCATGTGCGCGGTATGTCGTTTGACAATTTACAGCGTCCGAATTCCAGTGTGCACAATAAGAATGCATTTCTAATTTTTCCTTTTTATAGAATCCACAAAATATTGCTGTCCAATTGTCGGGAATTTCTTGCCTTATCCATAATTACAAAAGTTTGTTCGACACCTTGATTAGAGTCGAGTCGAAATTCAACGGTATGGGGACTTGTGTTAGCTCATTTGCGGAAATTGTCATGCGGCCCTAAACTGGGAAATCAGTGATATTTCACATGTTTATAACTTTTTTCCAGTAAAAGAAATATTTTCAAAATGGGTATCAAATTGTGTGCAATTATTTGATTTGTCTATGTATACAGGGATTTTTCTATTGCTCAGATAGTAAAAAGTACAGCTTTCACGATGTGCGCGGTATGTCGTCTGACAATATACAGCGTCCGAATTCCAGTGTGCACAATAAGAATGCATTTGTAATTTTTCCTTTTTATAGAATCCACAAAATATTGCGTTCCACTTGTCGGGAATTTCTTGCCTTATCCATAATTAAAAAAGTTTTTTCGACACCTTGATTAGAGTCGAGTCGAAATTCAACGGTATGGGGACTTGTGTTAGCTCATTTGCGGAAATTGTCATGCGGCCCTAAACTGGGAAATCAGTGATATTTCACATGTTTATAACTTTTTTCCAGTAAAAGAAATATTTTCAAAATGGGTATCAAATTGTGTGCAATTATTTGATTTGTCTATGTATACAGGGATTTTTCTATTGCTCAGATAGTAAAAAGTACAGCTTTCACGATGTGCGCGTTATGTCGTCTGACAATTTACAGCGTCCGAAATCCAGTGTGCACAATAAGACTGCATTTGTAATTTTTCCTTTTTATCGAATCCACAATATATTGGTGTCCAATTGTCGGGAATTTCTTGCCTTATACATAATTACAAAAGTTTTTTCGACACCTTGATTAGAGTCGAGTCGAAATTCAACGGTATGGGGACTTGTGTTAGCTCATTTGCGGAAATTGTCATGCGGCCCTAAACTGGGAAATCAGTGATATTTCACATGTTTATAACTTTTTTCCAGTAAAAGAAATATTTTCAAAATGGGTATCAAATTGTGTGCAATTATTTGATTTGCCTATGTTTACATGGATTTTTCATTTCCTCAGATAGTAAAAAGTACAGCTTTCACCATGTGCGCGGTATGTCGTTTGACAATTTACAGCGTCCGAATTCCAGTGTGCACAATAAGAATGCATTTCTACTTTTTCCTTTTTAGAGAATCCACAAAATATTGGTGTCCAATTGTCGGGAATTTCTTGCCTTATCCATAATTACAAAAGTTTGTTCGACACCTTGAATAGAGTCGAGGCAAAATTTAACGGTATGGGGACTAGTGTTATCTCATTTGCGGAAATTTTCATGCGGACCTAAACTGGGTAATCAGTCATAATTCACTTTTTTATAACTTTTTTCCAGTAAAAGAAATATTTTCAAAATGGGTATCAAATTGTGTGAAATTATTTGATTTATCTATGTTTACAGGGATGTTTCATTTGATCAGATAGTAAAAAGTACAGCTTTCACTATGTGCGCGGTATGTCGTCTGACAATTTACAGCGTCCGAATTCCAGTGTGCACAATAAGACTGCATTTGTAATTTTTCCTTTTTATAGAATCCACAAACTATTGGTGTCAAATTGTCGGGAATTTCTTGCCTTATCCATAATTACAAAAGTTTGTTCGACATCTTGAATAGAGTCGAGGCAAAATTCAACGGTATGGGGACTATTGTTAGCTCATTTGCGGAAATTTTCATGCGGACCTAAACTGGATAATCAGACATAATTCACGTTTTTATAACTTTTTTCCAGTAAAAGAAATATTTTCAAAATGGGAATCAAATTGTGTGCAATTATTTGATTTGTCTATGTATACAGGGATTTTTCTTTTGCTCAGATAGTAAAAAGTACAGCTTTCACCATGTGCACGGTATGTCGTCTGACAATATACAGCGTCCGAATTCCAGTGTGCACAATGAGACTGCATTTGTAATTTTTCCTTTTTATAGAATCCACACAATATTGCTGTCCAATTGTCGGGAAATTTCTTGCCTTATCCATAATTACAAAAGTTTGTTCGACACCTTGAATAGAGTCGAGGCGAAATTCAACGGTATGGGGACTAGTGTTAGCTCATTTGCGGAAATTTCATGCGGACCTAAACTGGGTAATCAGTCATAATTCACTTTTTTATAACTTTTTTCCAGTAAAAGAAATATTTTCAAAATGGGTATCAAATTGTGTGCAATTATTTGATTCGTCTATGTATACAGGGATTTTTCATTTGCTCAGATAGTAAAAAGTACAGCTTTCACCATGTGCGCGGTATGTCGTCTGACAATTTACAACGTCCGAATTCCAGTGTGCACAATAAGACTGCATTTGTAATTTTTCCTTTTTATAGAATCCACAAAATATTGGTGTCCAATTGTCGCGAATTTCTTGCCTTATCCATAATTACAAAAGTTTTTTCGAAACCTATGTTAGAGTTGGGTCGAAATTCAACGGTATGTGGACTTGTGTTAGCTCATTTGCGGAAATTGTAATGCGGCCCTAAACTGGGAATTCAGTGATATTTCACATGTTTATAACTTTTTTCCAGTAAAAGAAATATTTTCAAAATGGGTATCAAATTGTGTGCAATTATTTGATTTGTCTATATATACAGGGATTTTTCTTTTGCTCAGATAGTAAAAAGTACAGCTTTCACCATGTGCGCGGTATGTCGTCTTACAATATACAACGTCCGAATTCCAGTGTGAACAATAAGAATGCATTTGTAATTTTTCCTTTTTATAGAATCCACAAAATATTGCTGTCCAATTGTCGGGAATTTCTTGCCTTATCCATAATTGCAAAAGTTTTTTCGACACGTTGAATAGAGTCGAGGCGAAATTTAACGGTATGGGAACTTGTGTTAGCTCATTTGCGGAAATTGTCATGCGGCCCTAAACTGGGAAATCAGTGATATTTTACTTGTTTATAACTTTTTTCCAGTAAAAGAAATATTTTCAAAATGGGTATCAAATTGTGTGAAATTATTTGATTTATCTATGTTTACAGTGATGTTTCATTTGGTCAGATAGTAAAAAGTACAGCTTTCACTATGTGCGCGGTATGTCATCTGACAATTTACAGCGTCCGAATTCCAGTGTGCACAATAAGACTGCATTTGTAATTTTTCCTTTTTATAGAATCCACAAAATGTTGGTGTCAAATTGTCGAGAATTTCTTGCCTTATCCATGATTACAAAAGTTTGTTCGACACCTTGATATAGAGTCGAGGCAAAATTCAACGGTATGGGGACTAGTGTTAGCTCATTTGCGGAAATTTTCATGCGGACCTAAACTGGGTAATCAGTCATAATTCACTTTTTTATAATTTTTTTCCAGTAAAAGTAATATTTTCAAAATGGGTATCAAATTGTGTGCAATTATTTGATTCGTCTATGTATACAGGGATTTTTCTTTTGCTCAAATAGTAAAAAGTACAGCTTTCACCATGTGCGCGGTATGTCGTCTGACAATTTACAGCGTCCGAATTCCAGTGTGAACAATTTGCTTAGAATGTCATTTGAATTTCACAACCAGCGCCATTTGTCTTCTTTTAGTTTTTTTTGGATAAGTTCTTTTTTTTTGTTCTTATTTTAACAGCATAATTCATTTTTATTCGTATAAAAACCTTAAAGTTATTTATATGATTAAATTGTAAAATACTTATAAAATTCTAGCTGTATGCATTCCCAAGACAACAATGTTTTTCTTTCACACAAATATCTTTGTTGTTTATGAATTTAAAACAAAAGAACAGTCAGTGCATTATTTGTAATTCATCTCATATATATATATATATATATATATATATATATATATATATATATATATATATATATATATATATATATGTATATATAAATAAAAAGGAAAGAACAGTAAGATATAAAATCCGGTGTTCTTATAGATATTTTTATTTTTACACAATAGTGCTCTATGTAAATTTAAATTTACAGAGCATTAATATTATAAATTAATAGATTTAAAATATGGTTTTACCACTACACAGTGATGACCATGTTTCAGAAATGGAAGCTAAAGCCCCTGAATTTAATTTTGTTATTAAACCAAAGACATTAGTTCCATTTCCTCATCAAGCGAATTTTGGAGTAACTTACTTTTTAAAATTTACGGTTGTTAATGGCACAGGAAAGATTCATAGTTTGAGGGTTTCCAAGGTTACCGATAAATCCATTCATCTAGACAAGGGGTGGTAGAGGGTTCAATTTTTAATTTTCGTTGTCTCAGTTAATAGTTACATTTGAAATCGGGGTTATGTTTAGGGATGGGTAGGGATGTATCTTTTAACAAATTCTGACATCCGCTAAATTCATGTCATCTGGGTTTATTTCTAACGGCAAAAATTCTTATGGTATTATTTCTATTTGTATATTTAAAGATTTTGAGGGACTGTTTAGGTTAGAATATGTTTTATCCACCTTTCTAAAAAGTTATTTTTAATATTTAATATACTATACTCCTAGTTAAAAACCAAGTAAATGTATTAGGATTACTTACAGTATTTAAAATTATTTATTCTTATCGAGTATAAGTAAATATTATTTTATTTTATTTTATTTTATGTAAACTTTATGACAATGACGGCAAAGGTGGTTAAATTATTTCACTAATTCAATAAACTTTTATTTATAAATTTAGTATTATAAATGTATATATGTATGTATAAAGGACATTTAATGTTCAATATTATATTCTAACTTATTAATTTCATATGACTTTTGGTGTTCACTTGTATTCTTTTCAGTGTTTGAATTGCTTTGAGAGAGGTGTTATGGTTAGAGTACGTTTTATTTAATTACAATTTTAAAAGATATTTAGGTTAGAATCTGTTTTATTTAATTTCAATTTTAAAACATTTTTAAAAATTCTACTTTCAAATTTAACTTTTTAATTTTAATCGGCTATATTTCTTTATAAACCAAGTAAATGTAATATAATTATCTACATTATTTAAAATTATTTATACCCATCAAATATGAGTATGCATAATAATCAGGTAATTTTTTTTTTTTTTTTTTTTTTTTTTTATAGATTATTTAAAGATTATTTAAAGAAAACTTTTGGCAATGACGACATAAAATAGCTATTTCATTTCTCTGATTCAGTAAATTTTTATTTTTTATAAACTTAGTAATATATAGTTTCTCATGTATGCATAAAGGACATGGGTCATTTAATGACCTACATATTCTAGCCCTTCTTATTAACTTCCATTTCACTGTAGGTGTTTTATTGGATTCTTTTAGGTGCCAAAAGTACTTCGAAAGAGATGTTTGACTTTTATACTTATTTATCCTAAACGAGGATTGATGTTGGTTGAACCTCTTTTTGAACTCATGGCTAGTGCAACCTATATAAATTTTTATGTTTTCAGGGTTTTCAACAGAAGATATATTACATTGGTATACTACTGATTCTATGCAACATTTATTTTGTAAAGGACAGTTTTGAGGGTTTCTACAATTACATAATTTTTGTTCACCCTCATTAGTTGTTGTTTGTATTTTTCCCTTGTCTACAATTTTTTGGTTCTGGTATAAGTGTTTATTTAAGATATTAGTATTATGTTTCTTAATTATCTTTTCTAGGTTATCAGTACAGCTATAACTTAATTTTAGTGTATTTCTATTGAAAATAGTACTAAGTTTACTTCCACCGGGAAAATGCTTGAGTATTAATTCAAGGAATTTTTGTCCCAATTTGTTTTTTACCATTTGGTTGTATGGGGGTGTATACCAAATTATTTTCCTGCTTCTGTTTTTCCTATGTTTACCGTTTTCATTTTTAATATAAGTTAGTTTTAGGTTTTTGTAGCCACTATCTTTTAGAGCTTTATTATAGAAATTAATATGTCCGTCGAAAATCTTGTCATTTGCTGAATTTGTACTAATTCTTTTTCGGATAGATAAAGGTATATGTTTAATTATAGATGAGGGGTGATTTGATTTAGGGTGTATATATACAGGATTCGTATTGAGTTTTTTATAAGGTGTGTATGTATTGTTCTTTAAATCTAATGTTATATCAAGGAAGTTAACTTTTTTAATTTTAGTGCTAACGGTAATTTTTAAACCCATGCTTTTAAATTATATATATATGAAGTGACATCATTTATATTTTTAGATTGTAAGAAATTATTTGTGGGGGAGATAATGGTTTAGTGATACAAGTCTTACTAATTAACCTATAGCTAGGGGGAGAAGAGTTGGACTCATAGTTATTTACGCATAAGTGAATATAATGTCCCCAACGAGAAATAGAACTCACTTCACAAGTCACATGATGTCACTTCATAAATCACATGATGTCACTTCACAAGTCACATGATGTCATTTCATAAATCACCTGATGTCACTTCATAAATCACATGATATCACTTCACAAGTCCCATGATGTCACTTCATAAATCATATGTTGTCACTTCATAAATCACATGATGTCACTTCACAAGTCACATGATGTCACTTCACAAGTCACATGATGCCATTTCATAAATCACATGATGTCACTTCATAAATCACATGATGTCACTTCACAAGTCAGATGATGTCACTTCATACGGTCATGGTTATTCAGTTTGTTTACTGCAGTCAAACAGAGCAGTTGCATTTTTAGCCTGGGCCAAGTAGCCAGAACTGTGTCTAAATCTGTCTCCTCCAGCAAATGCTCAGTCAGTTATGTGCCATGCATGATACACACTTAGGCAATCATGTATCTTTTGATACATGACTGACAAGGCAGATTTTTTCCCTCGCAGTAGGTTGCCATTTCTTTCTGCAGTAGGCCAGTTGCCATCAAAAGCTAGAGAACCTGGTCTGTTCTGCTATTTACCCATAGTTAGTAGGATTTGGTCAGTCAGTCAGTGCATTATTTGTAATTCATCTCATATATATATCTATATATCTATATCTATCTATCTATCTATCTATCTATCTATATATATATATATATATACACACACACACACACACACACACACACACACACACACATACAAAGTCAGTTTTTTCCTATCCATCCAGATCTGTTAAAGTTTCATTTATAAATTCGGCCCAATAACAGATTAACAATAACTAACAAGAAAAGATTTAATACAAAATAAAATAACCACAACGTAAAACCTGAAGCAAGAATTTACTCTATAGCCAGTAATGGTTGCCACCAGGAATATATAGAAGAAACCTCTAGAAATTTGAATAAAAGATTATATGAACACAAAACTGATCACTTATAATACAATACACTGAATGCGTCACTCACCATGAGTGTGAACATAGCATATTACCTGCATAAAATGTGACCGCCCCCAAATATTCAAGTTAAAATGTAGTTTTGGGTCTATATTTACCATACAAGACAATGCCCCACGAATAGTATTTCAAAATGTATTGTATTAAATTTATTAAATTCAGAAAGCATATAGTTTCCTTTCACTCCAATTCTAATGAAATATCAGATGGTAGAGTAGATATTGCCAGGAAACTATCACAAGCTACAATACCCCATGAGTGCGTGAATGTGTTTCCAGTAGCCTATTACATTAGCGTGAATGAGTTTTCCCCACTATCCACCCATTCATTCCACTGTTCTCAAATGCAATCTTTTAATGGCTCGTTGAGACACATATCCAATTCTGTTTTCCTTCAGCATCATCGAGAAAAGGAGGCAAAGCCTACAGTTTAAAATCCCTCCTGCTAACAACTTACCATAAACCACAGGATTTAAGGTTCATATTTTATACCTTGAGTATAAGTATTTTTTACTTTTTAATTGTCCAACATATTTTTTCCATTTTTTTAATTGTCAAATATACATTGTTTCCTTTTTTAAGTGTCAAATATATATTCTTTATATTTTTTAATTGTCTAATATACATTGCTCACTTTTTTTATTGTCTAATATACATTTTTTAGTTTTGTTATTTGTCTAATATACATTTTTACTTTTTTGATTGTCAAATATACATTTTTTACTTTTTTTAATTGTTTAATTGTTTTATTGTGTAATATAAATTTTTTGCATTTTTAATTGTCTAATATATTTTTTTTACTTTTTTTAACTGTCTAAAATACATTTTATACTTTTGTAATATGTCTCCTTCCTTAGTAATTCTGTTGAAGAAATCCTCGAGCGTCTGGGAGATATGAGCTTGTAGTCGATGTTTTATCCAACGATTGTACTGGATTCTCTCTCGGACAAGGGCATGTCCTGCTTTCTCTGCGACCCGACAAGCTCTCCTTGAATTGATGGGAAGTCGAAAATACATTTTTTTACTTTTTTTAACTGTCTTATATATATTTTTACTTTTTTAATTGACTGATATACATTCTTTACATTTAATTGTCTAATATACTTTTTTTTAATTTTTTAATAATTTAATATACTTTTTTTATTTTTTAATTGTCTAATATACATTTATTACTTTTTTTAATTGTCTAATATATATTTTTTACATTTACTTTGACTAATATACATTTTTTATATTTTTAATTGTCTAATATTAATTTTTTACATTTCTTAATTGTCTAATATACATTTTGTAATTTTTTTAATTGTCTAATATACATTTTTTTACTTTTTTAATTTTTTTAAGGAATCAGCACGTATGCTAGGCCACAAAAATCTCCTGAGTTGGCCAAGCATAGAAATAAATACAATATGGGAACCAGTAATAAGGAGTGCCAGAGAAAAGCAATGATAACAACAAAAAAAACAAAAAAAGTTGCAATATGAGATCTGGTAAAAACATGTAATGATAACAGCAAAATTGCAATATGAGTACTGGTAAAAAATGCTTGCTGAAAAATTAGGTTTATAATACTCAGAAATTAATACCCAGATATACTCAAGTATACACAGTGGATAAAGGTGTGAGTTCAATACCTGGTTAAGGCAGTGGAGAACTTTCAGAGGGAAAATTAGCAGAAGATAACATCAAACATGGCTCGTGGAACTAGAACATTCTACCCCAGAAATAAAGGGTTCGAAGAAGGCCAGAGCATACAACGTCCGAAACGTTGCTAAACGTTACGACAAAAATGGGGACAAAGATGAGGACAATAGTCAGACTAATGTAAACAATGTATATTTGACAATTAAAAATTGTACATTGGACAATTAAAAAAGTAAAAAATGTATAGAAGGGTGGGAGTTAAAATTGTTGTTTCGAGTACATCCAGAGTATGAAGGTGTCATCTCACATGTTTGATATATTTTTGGTATATCGGGTCCGTTTGTCTATATTTCTGAGATGAGGTATTATGTACAGTATTTACATTATTTGGACTATATAAGTCACAACGTTTCGGCCATTGTACGCTCCGGCCTTTATTTCGATCACCACTGATCTCCTGATAATTTTCCCTCTGAAAGTTCTCCATTGCCTTAACCAGGTATTGAACTCACACTCTTTGGGACTGTCACTGGATGTTACCAACGCCTTTATCCACTGTGACATGTGTCCTGGAAGATATCTCTGTATGAATTTCTGAGTATTCAGGAACAATTTTTTTACCAGTACTCATATTGCAATTTTGCTGTTATCATTGCATGTTTTTACCAGATCTCATATTGCAACTTTTGTTTTTTTTGGGGTTTTTTTGTTATCATTGCTTTTCTCTGGTATGTTGTGACAAATATGGTGACAAAGATGAGGACAATAGTCCTACTAATGTAAATACTATACATAATAACTCATCTAAGAAATATAGACATACATTTTTTACTTACTTAATTGTCTAATATACATTTTTTTCTTTTTTTAATTGTCTAAAATACATTTTTTCTTTTTTAAATTAAATTATCTAATTTACATTTTTTTACTTTTTTTAATTGTCTAATATACATCTTTTTAATTTTAATTGACTATTATACATTTTTTACATTTTTTAATTGTCGAATACACATTTTTTACTTTTTTAATTGTCTAATATACATTTTTTACTTTTGTTAATTGTCTAATATATATTTTTTACATTTTTAATCGTATAATATACATGGTTTAATTTTTTAATAGTGAAATATACATTTTTTACTTTTTTAATTGTGTAATATACATTTTTGCATTTTTAATTGTCTAATATAATTTTTTTTACATTTTTAATTGTCTATTATACATTTATTACTTTTTTAATAGACTAATACATTTTTACTTTTTTAATTGTTTAATATACATTTTTTACATTTTTAATTGTCTACTATACATTTTTACTTTTTTAATTGTCCAATATACATTTTTACATTTTTAAATTGTCAAATATACATATTTTGCTATTTTGAGTGTCAAATATACATTGTTTACATTTTTTAATTGTCTAATACATATTTTTTACTTATTTTTATTGTCTAATATACATTTTTACTTTTTTAATTGTCAAATATACATTTTTTACTTTTTTTAATTGTCTAGTATACATTTTTTACATTTTTAATTGTTTAATATACATTTTTTACTTCTTTAATTTTTTAATATACATTTTTTACTTTTTTAATTGTGTAATATACATTTTTTGCATTTTAAATTGACTAATATAATTTTTTTACATTTTTTAATTGTCTAAAAATCATTTTATACATTATTAATAGACATTCATTACATTTATTACTTTTTAATTCTCTAATATACTTTTTTTAATTTTTTTATTGTATAATATGCATCTTTTACATTTTTAATTGTCTAATATACATTTTCACTTTTTTTAAAATTGTCCAATGTACATTTGTTACTTTCTTTATTCTCAAATATACATTTTCGCTTTTTTAATTGTCAAATATACATTGTTTACATTTTTTATTGACTAATATACATCTTTTACATTTTTAATTGTCTAATATACATTTTTTAATTTTTTAATTGACTAATACATATTCTTTACTTTTTAATTATCTAATATACATTTTTTAATTTTTAATTGTCAAATATACATGGTTTATTTTTTAATTGTCTAATATACTTTTCTTACTTTTTTAATTATATAATATACATTTTTTACTTTTTAATTGTCTAATATACATTTTTTACGTTTTTAATTGTCTAATATACATTTTTTACTTTTTTAATGGACTAATATATATTTTTTACTTTTTAATTGTCTAATATACACGTGTTACTTTTTTAATTGTCTTATATACATTTTTTACATTTTTTAATTCTCTAATATATATTTTTTACTTTTTTTAATTGTTTAATATGCATTTTTTATTTTTTTATTTTCTAAAATATATTTTTTACATTTTTTAATTGTCTAATACATATTTATTTACATTTTTAATTGTCTAATATACATTTTTTTACTTTTTGAATTGTCTAACATATATTTTTTAGATTTTTCAATTGTCTAATACACATTTTTTACTTTTTTTAATTGTCTAATATATATTTTTTTATATTTTTAATTCTCTAATATACATTTTTTACTTTTTTTAATTGTCTAACATTCATTTCTTACTTTTTTTAATTGTCTATTATACATTATTACTTTTTTGAATTGTCTAATATATATCTTTTACTTTTTTAATTGTCTAACATACATTTTTTATTTTTTTAATTGTCTAATATACATTTTTTACTTTTTTAATTGTCTAATATACATTTTTCACTTTTTTAATTGTCTAATATACATTTTTTACTTTTTTAATTGTCTAATTTACTTTTTTTACTTTTTGAAATTGTATAATATACATTTTTTACTTTTTTGAATTGTCTAATATACATTTGTTTACTTTTTGTTATTGTCTAACGTACATTTTAAAGTTTTAATTGACTAATATACATTTTTTAATTGCCTAATATATATATTTTAATTTTTTTAATTGTCTAATAAACATTTATTCATTTTTAATTGTCTAATATACATTTTTACTTTTTTTAATTGTCCAATGTGCATGTTTTTACTTTTTAATTGTCAACTATGCATTTTTCTTTTTTTTATTGGTGAAATATACATTATTTACTTTTTTAATTGTCTGAAATACATATTTAATTTTATTAATTATCTAATATACATTTTTACTTCTTTTAATTGTTTAATATACATTTTTTATTTTTTTAATTGGGTTATATGCATTTTTTACTTTCTTTAAGTGTCTAATATACATTTTTACTTTTTTTAATTGTCCAATGTACATTTTTACTTTTTTAATTGTCAAATATTGATTTTTGCCTTTTTAATTGTCAAATATACATTTTTTGCTTTTTTAATTGTCAAATATACATAGTTTACTTTTTAATTGTCTAATATATATTTTTGACTTTCCAATTGTCTAATATACATTTTTTACTTTTTTAATTGTCTAATGTACATTTTTGACTTTTTTCAATTGTCTAATATATATTTTTTTACTTTTTTTAATTGTTTAATATACATTTTTTATTTTTTTATTTTCTAAATTACATTTGTTACATTTTTTAATTGTCTAATATACATTTTTTACTTTTTTAATTGTCTAATATACATTTTTACTTTTTTAAATTGTCTAATTTACATTTTTTACTTTTTTAAATTGTCTAATGTGCATGTTTTTACTTTTTACATTATTTACTTTTTTAATTGTCTAATATTCATTTTTTACTTTTTTTAATTGTTTAATATACATTTTTTATTTTTTTATTGTGTTATATGCATTTTTTACTTTTTTAATTGCTTAATCTACTGTTTTTACTTTTTTATTTATCTAATATACATTTTTTACTTTTTTAATTGTCCAATGTACATTTTTTGATTTTTAATTAATATACATTTTTTACTTTTTTTAAGTGTCTAATATACATTTTTTACTTTTGTTAATTGTCTAATATACAGTTTTTTACTTTTTAATTTTCTAATATACATTTTTTTACTTTTTTAATTGTCTAATATTCATTTTTTTACTTTTTTTAATTGTCTAATATACATTTTTACTTTTTTTAATTGTCTAATATACAATTTTTAGTTTTTTTAATTGTCTAATGTACATTTTTTACTCTTGTTAATTGTCTAATATACATTTTTTACTTTTTTTTAATTGTCTAATATACATTTTTCACTTTTTTAATTGTCTAATATACATTTTTTACTTTTTTAAATTGTCTAATATACATTTTTTTACCTTTTTAATCATCTAATATTCATTTTTTTTCTTTCATTTTTTAAGCATTAAAATGCATCTCATCCATTACGGTTTAGGGACATTATTATGTTTAATAAATAAAAATAAAATAATAATAATAATAAAAAAACTATAATTTTGAATAAAATAAAATAAACACGTGACATTAAAATTTTGTTTAAATTAAATAAATCAAAATAGTAAAATGTCTCCCTGAATAAAACAGAAAGTTTTCCTGCCTGAAAACTGACTTCTCGCGAAAAGACGTTGAATTCAGGCTCTTCGTTAACGACCGTTGGAAAGTGAAACCGTCCATCTCTCCTCGGGACATTGCTTGTTATAATACGAAGTGACTTCTTCCTTTTATCACATAGATGATTAAAACACATGTAACTAAAATACACATGCATGTATGCAAAAAATAAATTGTATGATTTTAATATGCAATTTAACTTGCTTTTAGTGTTATTTCTGTGTATGTTTTTATTCCTGTGAACACGAGGCTATCCCTGCTGGCATGATGTGATTGACCCCACAACAAATTCTGAAAAAAAAAAATGGTGGTCTATTATGAAGATTTTTTAAAGGTACACAGCCTAAATATATATATTGCTGTCAAATTGTCGTGAATTTCTTGCCTTATCCATAATTACAAAAGTTTTTTTGACACGTTGAATAGAGTCGAGGCGAAATTTAACGGTATGGGGACTTGTGTTAGCTCATTTGCGGAAATTGTCATGCGGCCCTAAACTGGGAAATCAGTGATACTTCACTTGTTTATAACTATTTTCCAGTAAAAGAAATATTTTCAAAATGGGTATCAAATTGTGTGCAATTATTTGATTTGTATATGTTTACAGGGATGTTTCATTTGGTCAGATAGTAAAAAGTACAGCTTTCACCATGTGCGCGGTATGTCGTCTGACAATTTACAGCGTCCGAATTCCAGTGTGCACAATAAGACTGCATTTGTAATTTTTCCTTTTTATCGAATCCACAAGATATTGGTGTCCAATTGTCGGGAATTCCTTACCTTATCCATAATTACGAAAGTTTTTTCGACACCTTGAATAGAGTCGATTCGAAATTCAACGGTATGGGGACTTGTGTTAGCTCATTTGTGGAAATTGTCATGCGGCCCTAAACTGGGAAATGAGTCATATTTCACTTGTTTATAACTTTTTTCCAGTAAAAGAAATATTTTCAAAATGGGTATCAAATTGTGTGAAATTATTTGATTTGTCTATGTTTACAGGGATTTTTCATTTTCTCAGATAGTAAAAAGTACAGCTTTCACTACGTGCGCGGTATGTCGTCTGACAATTTACAGCGTCCGAATTCTAGTGTGCACAATATGACTGCATTTGTAATTTTTCCTTTTTATCGAATCCACAAGATATTGGTGTCCAATTGTCGGGAATTCCTTACCTTATCCATAATTACGAAAGTTTTTTCGACACCTTGAATAGAGTCGAATCGAAATTCAACGGTATTGGGACTTGTGTTAGCTCATTTGTGGAAATTGTCATGCGGCCCTAAACTGGGAAATCAGTCATATTTCAATTGTTTATAACTTTTTTCCAGTAAAAGAAATATTTTCAAAATGGGTATCAAATTGTGTGCAATTATTTGATATGTCTATGTTTACAGGGATTTTTCATTTGCTCAGATAGTAAAAAGTACAGCTTTCACCATGTGCGCGGCATGACGTCTGACAATTTACAGCGTCCGAATTCCAGTGTGCACAATAAGACTGCATTTGTAATTTTTCCTTTTTATAGAATCCACAAAATATTGGTGTCAAATTGTCGTGAATTTCTTGCCTTATCCATAATTACAAAAGTTTGTTCGACACCTTGAATAAAGTCGAGGCAAAATTCAACGGTATGGGGACTAGTGTTAGCTCATTTGCGGAAATTTTCATGCGGACCTAAACTGGGTAATCAGTCATAATTCACTTTTTTATAACTTTTTTACAGTGAAAGAAATATTTTCAAAATGGGTATCAAATTGTGTGCAATTATTTGATTCGTCTATGTATACAGGGATTTTTCTTTTGCTCAGATAGTAAAAAGTACAGCTTCCACCATGTGCGCGGTATGTCGTCTGACAATTTACAGCGTCCGAATTCCAGTGTGCACAATAAGACTGCATTTGTAATTTTTCCTTTTTATCGAATCCACAATATATTGCTGTCCAATTGTCGGGAATTCCTTACCTTATCCATAATTACAAAAGTTTTTTCGACACCTTGAATAGAGTCGATTCGAAATTCAACGGTATTGGGACTTGTGTTAGCTCATTTGTGGAAATTGTCATGCGGCCCTAAACTGGGAAATCAGTGATATTTCACTTGTTTATAACTTTTTTCCAGTAAAAGAAATATTTTCAAAATGGGTATCAAATTGTGTGCAATTATTTGATTTGTATATGTTTACAGGGATGTTTCATTTGGTCAGATAGTAAAAAGTACAGCTTTCATCATGTTCGCGGTATGTCGTCTGACAATTTACAGCGTCAGAATTCCAGTGTGCACCATAAGACTGCATTTGTAATTTTTCCTTTTTATAGAATCCACAAAATATTGGTGTCAAATTGTCGGGAATTTCTTGCCTTATCCATAATTACAAAAGTTTGTTCGACACCTTGAATAGAGTCGAGGCAAAATTCAACGGTATGGGGACTAGTGTTAGCTCATTTGCGGAAATTGTCATGCGGCCCTAAACTGGGAAATCAGTGATATTTCACTTGCTTTATAACTTTTTTCCAGTAAAAGAAATATTTTCAAAATGGGTATCAAATTTTGTGAAATTATTTGATTTATCTATGTTTACAGTGATGTTTCATTTGGTCAGATAGTAAAAAGTACAGATTTCACTATGTGCGCGGTATTTCGTCTGACAATTTACAGCGTCCGAATTCCAGTGTGCACAATAAGACTGCATTTGTAATTTTTCCTTTTCATAGAATCCACAAAATATTGGTGTCAAATTGTCGAGAATTTCTTGCCTTATCCGTAATTGCAAAAGTTTTTTCGACACCTTGAATAGAGTCGAGGCAAAATTCAACGGTATGGGGACTATTGTTAGCTCATTTGCGGAAATTGTCATGCGGACCTAAACTGGGTAATCAGACATAATTCACGTTTTTATAACTTTTTTCCAGTAAAAGAAATATTTTCAAAATGGGTATCAAATTGTGTGCAATTATTTGATTTGTCTATGTATACAGGGATTTTTCTTTTGCTCAGATAGTAAAAAGTACAGCTTTCACCATGTGCGCGGTATGTCGTCTGACAATTTACAGCGTCCGAATTCCAGTGTGCACAATAAGACCGCATTTGTAATTTTTCCTTTTTATCGAATCCACAATATATTGGTGTCAAATTGTCGAGAATTTCTTGCCTTATCCATAATTACAAAAGTTTTTTCGACACCTTGATTAGAGTCGAGTCGAAATTCAACGGTATGGGGACTTGTGTTAGCTCATTTGCGGAAATTGTCATGCGGCCCTAAACTGGGAAATCAGTCATATTTCACTTGTTTATAACTTTTTTCCAGTAAAAGAAATATTTTCAAAATGGGTATCAAATTGTGTGAAATTATTTGATTTGTCTATGTTTACAAGGATGTTTCATTTGGTCAGATAGTAAAAAGTACAGCTTTCACCATGTTGCGGCATGGGGTCTGACAATTTACAGCGACCGAATTCCACTGTGCACAATAAGACTGCATTTCTACTTTTTCCTTTTTAGAGAATCCACAAAATATTGGTGTCAAATTGTCGTGAATTTCTTGCCTTATCCATAAATACAAAAGTTTTTTCGACACGTTGAATAGAGTCGAGGCGAAATTTAACGGTATGGGGACGTGTGTTAGCTCATTCGCGGAAATTGTCATGCGGCCCTAAACTGGGAAATCAGTGATATTTCACTTGTTTATAACTATTTTCCAGTAAAAGAAATATTTTCAAAATGAGTATCAAATTTTGTGAAATTATTTGATTTGTCTATGTTTACAGGGATTTTTCATTTGCTCATATTGTAAAAAGTACAGCTTTCACCATGTGCGCGGTATGTCGTCTGACAATTTACAGCCTCCGAATTCCAGTGTGCACAATAAGACTGCATTTGTAATTTTTCATTTTTATCGAATCCACAATATATTGGTGTCCAATTGTCGGGAATTCCTTACCTTATCCATAATTACAAAAGTTTTTTCGACACCTTGAATAGAGTCGATTCGAAATTCAACGGTATGGGGACTTGTGTTAGCTCATTTGTGGAAATTGTCATGCGGCCCTAAACTGGGAAATCAGTCATATTTCATTTGTTTATAACTTTTTTCCAGTAAAAGAAATATTTTCAAAATGGGTATCAAATTGTGTGCAATTATTTGATATGTCTATGTTTACAGGGATTTTTCATTTGCTCAGATAGTAGAAAGTACAGCTTTCACCATGTGCGCGGCATGACGTCTGACAATTTACAGCGTACGAATTCCAGTGTGCACAATAAGACTGCATTTCTACTTTTTCCTTTTTATAGAATCCACAAAATATTGGTCTCAAATTGTCGGGAATGTCTTGCCTTATCCGTAATTACAAAAGTTTGTTCGACACCTTGAATAGAGTCGAGGCAAAATTCAAAGGTATTGGGACTAGTGTTAGCTCATTTGCGGAAATTTTCATGCGGACCTAAACTGGGTAATCAGTCATAATTCACTTTTTTATAACTTTTTTCGAGTAAAAGAAATATTTTCAAAATGGGTATCAAATTGTGTGCAATTATTTGATTTGTCTATGTATACAGGGATTTTTCTTTTGCTCAGATAGTAAAAAGTACAGCTTTCACAATGTGCTCGTTATGTCGTCTGACAATTTACAGCGTCCGAATTCCAGTGTGCACAATAAAACCGCATTTGTAATTTTTCCTTTTTATCGAATCCACAATATATTGGTGTCCAGTTGTCGGGAATTCCTTACCTTATCCATAATTACAAAAGTTTTTTCGACACCTTGAATAGAGTCGAGGCGAAATTCAACGGTATGGGGACTTGTGTTAGCTCATTTGTGGAAATTGTCATGCGGCCCTAAACTGGGAAATCAGTCATATTTCACTTGTTTATAACTGTTTTCCAGTAAAAGAAATATTTTCAAAATGGGTATCAAATTGTGGGAAATTATTTGATTTATCTATGTTTACAGGTATGTTTCATTTGGTCAGATAGTAAAAAGTACAGCTTTACTATGTGCGCGGTATGTCGTCTGACAATTTACAGCGTCCGAATTCCAGTGTGCACATTAAGACTGCATTTGTAATTTTTCCTTTTTATAGAATCCACAAAATATTGGTGTCAAATTGTCGAGAATTTCTTGCCTTATCCATAATTACAAAAGTTTTTTCGACACGTTGAATAGAGTCGAGGCGAAATTTAACGGTATTGGGACTTCTGTTAGCTCATTTGCTGAAATTGTCATGCGGCCCTAAACTGGGAAATCAGTGATATTTCACTTGTTTATAACTTTTTTCCAGTAAAAGAAATATTTTCAAAATGGGTATCAAATTGTGTGAAATTATTTGATTTATCTATGTTTACAGGGATGTTTCATTTGGTCAGATAGTAAAAAGTACAGCTTTCACTATCTGCGCGGTATGTCGTCTGACAATTTACAGCGTCCGAATTCCAGTGTTCACAATAAGACTGCATTTGTAGTTTTTCCTTTTTATAGAATCCACAAAATATTGGTGTCAAATTGTCGAGAATTTCGTGCCTTATCCATAATTACAAAAGTTTGTTTGACACCTTGAATAGAGTCGAGGCAAAATTCAACGGTATGGGGACTTTTGTTAGCTCATTTGCGGAAATTTGCATGCGGACCTAAACTGGGAAATCAGTGATATTTCACTTGTTTATAACTTTTTTCCAGTAAAAGAAATATTTTCAAAATGGGTATCAAATTGTGTGCAATTATTTGATATGTCTATGTTTACAGGGATTTTTCCTTTGCTCTGATAGTAAAAAGTACAGCTTTCACCATGTTGCGGCATGACGTCTGACAATTTATAGCGTCCGAATTCCAGTGTGCACAATAAGAATGCATTTGTAATTTTTCCTTTTTATCGAATCCACAATATATTGGTGTCCAATTGTCGGGAATTCCTTACCTTATCAATAATTACAAAAGTTTTTTCGACACCTTGATTAGAGTCGAGTCGAAATTCAACGATATGGGGACTTGTGTTAGCTCATTTGCAGAAATTGTCATGCGGCCCTAAACTGGGAAATCAGTCATATTTCACTTGTTTATAACTTTTTTCCACTAAAAGAAATATTTTCAAAATTGGTATCAAATTGTGTGCAATTATTTGATATGTCTATGTTTACATGGATTTTTCATTTGCTCAGATAGTAAAATGTACAGCTTTCACGATGTGCGCAGTATGTCGTCTGACAATATACAGCGTCCGAATTCCAGTGTGCACAATAAGAATGCATTTGTAATTTTTCATTTTTATAGAATCCACAAAATATTGCTGTCAAATTGTCGAGAATTTCTTGCCTCATCCATAATTACAAAAGTTTGTTCGACACCTTGAATAGAGTCGAGGCAAAATTCAACGGTATGGGGACTAGTGTTAGCTCATTTGCGGAAATTTTCATGCGGACCTAAACTGGGTAATCAGCCATAATTCACTTTTTTATAACTTTTTTCCAGTAAAAGAAATATTTTCAAAATGGGTATCAAATTGTGTGCAATTATTTGATTTGTCTATGTATACAGGGATTTTTCTTTTGCTCAGATAGTAAAATGTACAGCTTTCACCATGTGCGCGGTATGTCGTCTGACAATATACAGCGTCCGAATTCCAGTGTGAACAATAAGAATGCATTTGTAATTTTCCCTTTTTATCGAATACACAATATATTGGTGTCAAATTGCCGAGAATTTCTTTCCTTATCCATAATTACAAAAGTTTTTTCGATACCGTGATTAGAGTCGAGTGGAAATTCAACGGTATGGGGACTTGTGTTAGCTCATTTGCGGAAATTGTCATGCGGCCCTAAACTGGGAAATCAGTCATATTTCACTTGTTTATAACTTTTTTCCAGTAAAAGAAATATTTTCAAAATTGGTATCAAATTGTGTGAAATTATTTGATTTGTCTATGTTTACAGGGATTTTTCATTTGCTCAGATAGTAAAAAGTACAGCTTTCACCATGTGCACGGTATGTCGTCTGACAATTTACAGCGTCCGAATTCCAGTGTGCACAATAAAACTGCATTTGTAATTTTTCCTTTTTATAGAATCCACAATATATTGGTGTCCAATTGACGGGAATTCCTTACCTTATCCATAATTACGAAAGATTTTCGACACCTTGAATAGAGTCGATTCGAAATTCAACGGTATGGGGACTTGTGTTAGCTCATTTGTGGAAATAGTCATGCGGCCCTAAACTGGGAAATCAGTCATAATTCACTAGTTTATAAATTTTTTCCAGTAAAAGAAATATTTTCAAAATGGGTATCAAATTGTGTGCAATTATTTGATATGTCTATGTTTACAGGGATTTTACATTTGCTCAGATAGTAAAAAGTACAGCTTTCAACATGTGCGCGGCATGACGTCTGACAATTTACAGCGTCCGAATTCCAGTGTGCACAATAAGACTGCATTTCTACTTTTTCCTTTTTATAGAATCCACAAAATATTGGTGTCAAATTGCCGAGAATTTCTTGCCTTATCCATAATTACAAAAGTTTTTCCGACACCTTGATTAGAGTCGAGTCGAAATTCAAAGGTATGGGGACTTGTGTTAGCTCATTTGCGGAAATTGTCATGCGGCCCTAAACTGGGAAATCAGTGATATTTCACTTGTTTATAACTTTTTTCCAGTAAAAGAAATATTTTCAAAATGGGTATCAAATTGTGTGAAATTATTTGATTTATCTATGTTTACAGGGATGTTTCATTTGGTCAGATAGTAAAAAGTACAGCTTTCACTATGTGCGCGGTATGTCGTCTGACAATTTACAGCGTCCGAATTCCAGTGAGCACAATAAGACTGCATTTGTAATTTTTCCTTTTTATAGAATCCACAAAATATTGCTGTCCAATTGTCGGGAATTTCTGGCCTTATCCATAATTACAAAAGTTTGTTCGACACCTTGAATAGAGTCGAGGCAAAATTCAACGATATGGGGACTTGTGTTAGCTCATTTGTGGAAATAGTCATGCGGCCCTAAACTGGGAAATCAGTCATAATTCACTAGTTTATAACTTTTTTCCAGTAAAAGAAATATTTTCAAAATGGGTATCAAATTGTGTGCAATTATTTGATATGTCTATGTTTACAGGGATTTTACATTTGCTCAGATAGTAAAAAGTACAGCTTTCAACATGTGCGCGGCATGACGTCTGACAATTTACAGCGTCCGAATTCCAGTGTGCACAATAAGACTGCATTTCTACTTTTTCCTTTTTATAGAATCCACAAAATATTGGTGTCAAATTGTCGAGAATTTCTTGCCTTATCCATAATTACAAAAGTTTGTTCGACACCTTGAATAGGGTCGAGGCAAAATTCAACGGTATGGGGACTTGTGTTAGCTCATTTGTGGAAATTGTCATGCGGCCCTAAACTGGGAAATCAGTCATATTTCACTTGTTTATAACTTTTTTCCAGTAAAAGAAATATTTTCAAAATGGGTATCAAATTGTGTGAAATTATTTGATTTATCTATGTTTACAGGGATGTTTCATTTGGTCAGATAGTAAAAAGTACAGCTTTCACTATGTGCACGGTATGTCGTCTGACAATATACAGCGTCCGAATTCCAGTGTGCACAATAAGACTGCATTTGTAATTTTTCCTTTTTATAGAATCCACAAAATATTGGTGTCAAATTGTCGAGAATTTCGTGCCTTATCCATAATTACACAAGTTTGTTCGACACCTTGAATAGAGTCGAGGCAAAATTCAACGGTATGGGGACTAGTGTTAGCTCATTTGCGGAAATTTTCATGCGGACCTAAACTGGGTAATCAGTCATAATTCACGTTTATATAGCTTTTTTCCAGTAAAAGAAATATTTTCAAAATGGGTATCAAATTGTGTGCAATTATTTGATATGTCTGTGTTTACAGGGATTTTTCATTTGCTCAGATAGTAAAAAGTACAGCTTTCACCATGTGCGCGGCATGATGTCTGACAATTTATAGCGTCCGAATTCCAGTGTGCACAATAAGAATGCATTTCTACTTTTTCCTTTTTAGAGAATCCACAAAATATTGGTGTCAAATTGTCCTGAATTTCTTGCCTTATCCATAATTACAAATGTTTTTTCGACACGTTGAATAGAGTCGAGGGGAAATTTAACAGTATGGGGATTTGTGTTAGCTCATTTGCGGAAATTTTCATGCGGACCTAAACTGGGTAATCATTCATAATTCACTTTTTTATAACTTTTTTCCAGTAAAATATTTTCAAAATGGGTATCAAATTGTGTGCAATTATTTGATTTGTCTATGTATACAGGGATTTTTCTTTTGCTCAGATAGTAAAAAGAACAGCTTTCACCATGTGCGCGGTATGTCGTCTGACAAATTACAGCGTCCGAATTCCAGTGTGCATTATAAGACCGCATTTGTAATTTTTCATTTTATCGAATCCACAATATATTGGTGTCAAATTGCCGAGAATTTCTTGCCTTATCCATAATTACAAAAGTTTTTCCGACACCTTGATTAGAGTCGAGTCGAAATTCAAAGGTATGGGGACTTGTGTTAGCTCATTTGCGGAAATTGTCATGCGGCCCTAAACTGGGAAATCAGTGATATTTCACTTGTTTATAACTTTTTTCCAGTAAAAGAAATATTTTCAAAATGGGTATCAAATTGTGTGCAATTATTTGATTCGTCTATGTATACAGGGATTTTTCTTTTGCTCAGATAGTAAAAAGTACAGCTTTCACCCTGTGCGCGGTATGTCGTCTGACAATTTACAGCGTCCGAATTCCAGTGTGCACAATAAGACCGCATTAGTAATTTTTCCTTTTTATCGAATCCACAATATATTGGTGTCAAATTGCCGTGAATTTCTTGCCTTATCCATAATTACAAAAGTTTTTTCGACACCTTGATTAGAGTCGAGTCGAAATTCAACGGTATGGGGACTTGTGTTAGCTCATTTGCGGAAATTGTCATGCGGCCCTAAACTGGGAAATCAGTGATATTTCAATTGTTTATAAATTTTTTCCAGTAAAAGAAATATTTTCAAAATGGTATCAAATTGTGTGCAATTATTTGATTTGTCTATGTATACAGGGACTTTTCTTTTGCTCAGATAGTAAAAAGTACAGCTTTCACCATGTGCGCGTTATGTCGTCTGACAATTTACAGCGTCCGAATTCCAGTGTGCACAATAAGACTGCATTTGTAATTTTTCCTTTTTAGCGAAAGCACAATATATTGGTGTCCAATTGTCGGGAATTCCTTACCTTATCCATAATTAAAAAAGTTTTTTCGACACCTTGAATAGAGTTGAGGCAAAATTCAACGGTATGGGGACTAGTGTTAGCTCATTTGCGGAAATTTTCATGCGGACCTAAACTGGTTAATCAGTGATAATTCCCTTGTTTATAACTTTTTTCCAGTAAAAGAAATATTTTCAAAATGGGTATCAAATTGTTTGAAATTATTTGATTTTTCTATGTTTACAGGGATTTTTCATTTGCTCAGATAGTAAAAAGTACAGCTTTCACCATGTGCGCGGTATGTCGTCTGACAATTTACAGCGTCCGAATTCCAGTGTGCACAATAAGACTGCATTTGTAATTTTTCCTTTTTATCGAATCCACAATATATTGGTGTCCAATTGTCGGGAATTCCTTACCTTATCCATAATTACAAAAGTTTTTTCGACACCTTGAATAGAGTCGATTCGATATTCAACGGTATGGTGACTTCTGTTAGCTCATTTGTGGAAATTGTCATGCGGCCCTAAACTGGGAAATCAGTAATATTTCACTTGTTTATAAATTTTTCCAGTAAAAGAAATATTTTCAAAATGGGTATCAAATTGTGTGCAATTATTTGATATGTCTACGTTTACAGGGATGTTTCATTTGGTCAGATAGTAAAAAGTACAGCTTTCACCATGTGCGCGGTATGTCGTCTGACAATATACAGCGTCCGAATTCCAGTGTGAACAATAAGAATGCATTTGTAATTTTTCCTTTTCATAGAATCCACAAAATATTGCTGTCCAATTGTCGGGAATTTCTTGCCTTATCCATAATTACAAAAGTTTTTTCGACACCTTGAATAGAGTCGAGGCAAATTTCAACGGTATGGGGACTAGTGTTAGCTCATTTGCGGAAATTTTCATGCGGACCTAAACTGGTTAATCAGTCATAATTCACTTTTTTATAACTTTTTTCCAGTAAAAGAAATATTTTCAAAATGGGTATCAAATTGTGTGAAATTATTTGATTCGTCTATGTATACAGGGATTTTTCTTTTGCTCAGATAGTAAAAAGTACAGCTTTCACCATGTGCGCGGTATGTCGTCTGACAATTTACAGCGTCCGAATTCCAGTGTGCACAATAAGACTGCATTTGTAATTTTTCCTTTTTATCGAATCCATAATATATTGGTGTCAAATATTCAAGAATTTCTTGCCTTATCCATAATTAGAAAAGTTTTTTCGACACCTTGAATAGAGTCGATTCGAAATTCAACGATATGGGTACTTGTGTTAGCTCATTTGTGGAAATTGTCATGCGGCCCTAAACTGGGAAATCAGTCATATTTCACTTGTTTATAACTTTTTTCCAGTAAAAGAAATATTTTCAAAATGGGTATCAAATTGTGTGCAATTATTTGATATGTCTATGTTTACAGGGATTTTTCATTTGCTCAGATAGTAAAATGTACAGCTTTCACCATGTGCGCGGTATGTCGTCTGACAATTTACAGCGTCCGAATTCCAGTGTGCACAATAAGACTGCATTTGTAATTTTTCCTTTTTATAGAATCCACAAAATATTGCTGTCAAATGGTCGGATATTTCTT
The DNA here is from genome assembly GCA_964036315.1 of Acanthosepion esculentum. Taxonomy (NCBI): domain Eukaryota; kingdom Metazoa; phylum Mollusca; class Cephalopoda; order Sepiida; family Sepiidae; genus Acanthosepion; species Acanthosepion esculentum. The sequence goes on along the minus strand of OZ038509.1, from coordinate 72,861,949 downwards.
GCCTTATCCATAATTGCAAAAGTTTGTTCGACACCTTGAATAGAGTCGAGGCAAAATTCAACGGTATGGGGACTAGTGTTAGCTCATTTGCGGTAATTTTCATGCGGACCTAAACTGGGTAATCAGTCATAATTCACTTTTTTATAACTTTTTTCCAGTAAAAGAAATATTTTCAAAATGGGTATCAAATTGTGTGCAATTATTTGATTTGTCTATGTATACAGGGATTTTTCTTTTGCTCAGATAGTAAAAAGTACAGCTTTCACCATGTGTGCGGTATGTCGTCTGACAATTTACAGCGTCCGAATTCCAGTGTGCACAATAAGACTGCATTTCTACTTTTTCATTTTTATAGAATCCTCAAAATATTGGTGTCAAATTGTCGGGAATTTCTTGCCTTATCCATAATTACAAAAGTTTGTACGACACCTTGAATAGATTCGAGGCAAAATTTAACGGTATGGGGACTAGTGTTAGCTCATTTCCGGAAATTTTCATGCGGACCTAAACTGGGTAATCTGTCATAATTCACATTTTTATTACTTTTTTCCAGTAAAAGAAATATTTTCAAAATGGGTATCAAATTGTGTGCAATTATTTAATTTGCCTATGTATACAGGGATTTATCTTTTGCTCAGATAGTAAAAAGTACAGCTTTCACCATGTGCGCGGTATGTCGTCTGACAATATACAGCGTCCGAATTCCAGTGTGCACAATAAGAATGCATTAGTAATTTTTCCTTTTTATAGAATCCACAAAATATTGGTGTCAGATTGTCGGGAATTTCTGGGCTTATCCATAATTACAAAAGTTTTTTCGAGACCTTGATTAGAGTCGGTTCGAAATTCAACGGTATGGGGACTTGTGTTAGCTCATTTGCGGAAAATGTCATGCGGCCCTAAACTGGGAAATCAGTGATATTTCACATGTTTATAACTTTTTTCCAGTAAAAGAAATATTTTCAAAATGGTTATCAAATTGTGTGCAATTATTTGATATGTCTATGTTTACAGGGATTTTTCATTTGCTCAGATAGTAAAAAGTACAGCTTTCACCATGTGCGCGTTATGTCGTCTGACAATTTACAGCGTCCGAATTCCAGTGTGCACAATAAGACTGCATTTGTAATTTTTCCTTTTTAGCGAAACCACAATATATTGGTGTCCAATTGTCGGGAATTCCTTACCTTATCCATAATTAAAAAAGTTTTTTCGACACCTTGAATAGAGTCGAGTCGAAATTCAACGGTATGGGGACTTGTGTTAGCTCATTTGCGGAAAATGTCATGCGGCCCTAAACTGGAAAATCAGTGATATTTCACATGTTTATTAATTTTTCCAGTAAAAGAAATATTTTCAAAATGGGTATCAAATTGTGTGCAATTATTTGATTTGTCTATGTATACAGGGACTTTTCTTTTGCTCAGATAGTAAAAAGTACAGCTTTCACCATGTGCGCGGTATGTCGTCTGACAATTTACAGCGTCCGAATTCCAGTGTGCACAATAAGACTGCATTTCTACTTTTTCCTTTTTATAGAATCCACAAAATATTGGTGTCAAATTGTCGGGAATTTCTTGCCTTATCCATAATTACAAAAGATTTTCGACACGTTGAATAGAGTCGAGGCAAAATTTAACGGTATGGGGACTAGTGTTAGCTCATTTGCGGAAATTTTCATGCGGACCTAAACTGAGTAATCAGTCATAATTCACTTTTTTATAAATTTTTCCAGTAAAAGAAATATTTTCAAACTGGGTATCAAATTGTGTGCAATTATTTGATTTGTCTATGTATACAGGGATTTTTCTTTTGCTCAGATAGTAAAAAGTACAGCTTTCACCATGTGCGCGGTATGTCGTCTGACAATATACAGCGTCCGAATTCCAGTGTGCACAATAAGAATGCATTTGTAATTTTTCCTTTTTATAGAATCCACAAAATATTGCGTTCCAATTGTCGGGAATTTCTGGCCTTATCCATAATTACAAATGTTTTTTCGACACCTTGATCAGAGTCGAGTCGAAATTCAACGGTATGGGGACTAGTGTTAGCTCATTTGCGGAAATTGTCATGCGGCCCAAAAGTGGGAAATCAGTGATATTTCACATGTTTATAACTTTTTCCAGTAAAAGAAATATTTTCAAAATGGGTATCAAATTGTGTGCAATTATTTGATTTGTCTATGTATACAGGGATTTTTCTTTTGCTCAGATAGTAAAAAGTACAGCTTTCACCATGTGCGCGGTATGTCGTCTGACAATATACAGCGTCCGAATTCCAGTGCGAACAATATGAATGTATTTGTAATTTTTCCTTTTTATAGAATCCACAAAATATTGGTGTCCAATTGTCGGGAATCTCTTGCCTTATACATAACTACAAAAGTTTTTTCGACACCTTGAATAGAGTCGAGGCAAAATTCAACGGTATGGGGACTAGTGTTAGCTCATTTGCGGAAATTTTCATGCGGACCTAAACTGGGTAATCTGTCATAATTCACTTGTTTATAACTTTTTTCCAGTAAAAGAAATATTTTCAAAATAGGTATCAAATTGTGTGCAATTATTTGATTTGTCTATGTATACAGGGATTCTTCTTTTGCTCTGATAGCAAAAAGTACAGCTTTCACCATGTGCGCGGTATGTCGTCTGACAATTTACAGCGTCAGAATTCCAGTGTGCACAATAAGACTGCATTTGTAATTTTTCCTTTTTATCGAATCCACAATATATTGGTGTCCAATTGTCGGGAATTCCTTACCTTATCCATAATTACAAAAGTTTTTTCGACACCTTGAATAGAGTCGAGGCAAAATTCAAAGGTATGGGGACTAGTGTTAGCTAGTTTGCGGAAATTTTCATGCGGACCTAAATTGGGTAATCAGTCATAATTCACTTTTTTATAACTTTTTTCCAGTAAAAGAAATATTTTCAAAATGGGTAGCAAATTGTGTGCAATTATTTGATTTGTCTATGTTTACAGGGATTTTTCATTTGCTCAGATAGTAAAAAGTACAGCTTTCACCATGTGCGCGGTATGTCGTCTGACAATATACAGCGTCCGAATTCCAGTGTGAACAATAAGACTGCATTTGTAATTTTTCCTTTTTATCGAATCCACAAGATATTGGTGTCCAATTGTCGGGAATTCCTTACCTTATCCATAATTACAAAAGTTTGTTCGACACCTTGAATAAAGTCGAGGCAAAATTCAAAGGTATGGGGACTAGTGTTAGCTCATTTGCGGAAATTTTCATGCGGACCTAAACTGGGTAATCAGTGATAATTCACTTGTTTATAACTTTTTTCCAGTTAAAGAAATATTTTCAAAATGGGTATCAAATTGTGTGAAATTATTTGATTTATCTATGTTTACAAGGATGTTTCATTTGGTCAGATAGTAAAAAGTACAGCTTTCACCATGTGCGCGGTATGTCGTTTGACAATTTACAGCGTCCGAATTCCAGTGTGCACAATTTGAATGCATTTCTACTTTTTCCTTTTTAGAGAATCCACAAAATATTGGTGTCAAATTGTCGCGAATTTCTTGCCTTATCCATAATTGCAAAAGTTTTTTCGACACCTTGATTAGAGTCGGGTCGAAATTCAACGGTATGGGGACTTGTGTTAGCTCATTTGCGGAAAATGTCATGCGGCCCTAAACTGGGAAATCAGTGATATTTCACATGTTTATACCTTTTTTCCAGTAAAAGAAATATTTTCAAAATGTGTATCAAATTGTGTGCAATTATTTGATTTGTCTATGTTTACAGGGATTTTTCATTTGCTCAGATAGTAAAAAGTACAGCTTTCACCATGTGCGCGTTATGTCGTCTGACAATTTACAGCGTCCGAATTCCAGTGTGCACAATAAGACTGCATTTGTAATTTTTCCTTTTTATCGAATCCACAATATATTGGTGTCCAATTGTCGGGAATTGCCTTATCCATAATTACAAAAGTTTGTTCGACACCTTGATTAGAGTCGAGTCGAAATTCAACGGTAAGGGGACTTGTGTTAGCTGATTTGCGGAAATTGTCATGCGGCCCTAAACTGGGAAATCAGAGATATTTCACTTGTTTATAACTTTTTTCCAGTAAAATAAATATTTTCAAAATGGGTATCAAATTGTGTGAAATTATTTGATTTGTCTATGTTTACAGGGATTTTTCATTTGCTCAGATAGTAAAAAGTACAGCTTTCACCATGTGCGTGGTATTTCGTCTGACAATTTACAGCGTCCGAATTCCAGTGTGCACAATAAGACTGCATTTGTAATTTTTCCTTTTTATCGAATACACAATATATTGGTGTCCAATTGTCGGGAATTCCTTATCTTATCCATAATTACAAAAGTTTTTTCAACACCTTGAATAGAGTCGATTCGAAATTCAACGGTATGGGGACTTGTGTTAGCTCATTTGCGGAAATTGTCATGCGGCCCTAAACTGGGAAATCAGTGATATTTCACTTTTTTATAACTTTTTTCCAGTAAAAGAAATATTTTCAAAATGGGTATCAAATTGTGTGCAATTATTTGATATGTCTATGTTTACAGGGATTTTTCATTTGCTCAGATAGTAAAAAGTACAGCTTTCACCATGTGCGCGGCATGAGGTCTGACAATTTTCAGCGTCCGAATTCCAGTGTGCACAATAAGACTGCATTTGTAATTTTTCCTTTTTATAGAATCCACAAAATATTGGTGTCAAATTGTCGCGAATTTCTTGCCTTATCCATAATTACAAAAGTTTGTTCGACACATTGAATAGAGTCGAGGCAAAATTCAACGGTATGGGGACTAGTGTTAGCTCATTTGCGTAAATTTTCATGCGGACCTAAACTGGGTAATCTGTCATAATTCACTTTTTTATAACTTTTTTCCAGTGAAAGAAATATTTTCAAAATGGGTATAATATTGTGTGCAATTATTTGATTCGTCTATGTATACAGAGATTTTTCTTTTGCTCAGATAGTAAAAAGTACAGCTTTCACGATGTGCGCGGTATGTGGTCTGACAATATACAGCGTCCGAATTCCAGTGTGCACAATAAGACTGCATTTGTAATTTTTCCTTTTTATCGAATACAAAATATATTGGTGTCCAATTGTCGGGAATTCCTTACCTTATCCATAATTACAAAAGTTTTTTCGACACCTTGATTAGAGTCGAGTCGAAATTCAACGGTATGGGGACTTGTGTTAGGTCATTTGCGGAAATTGTCATGCGGCACTAAACTGGGAAATCAGTGATATTTCACTTGTTTATAAATTTTTCCATTTAAAGAAATATTTTCAAAATGGGTATCAAATTGTGTGAAATTATTTGATATGTCTATGTTTACAGGGATTTTTCATTTGCTCAGATAGTAAAAAGTACAGCTTTCACCATGTGCGCGGCATGACGTCTGACAATTTACAGCGTCCGAATTCCAGTGTGCACAATAAGACTGCATTTCTACTTTTTCCTTTTTATAAAATCCACAATATATTGGTGTCAAATTGTCGAAAATTTCTTGCCTTATCCATAATTACAAAAGTTTTTTCGACACGTTGAATAGAGTCGAGGCGAAATTTAACGGTATGGGGACTTGTGTTAGCTCATTTGCGGAAATTGTCATGCGGCCCTAAACTGGGAAATCAGTGATATTTCACTTGTTTATAACTTTTTTCCAGTAAAAGAAATATTTTCAAAATGGGTATCAAATTGTGTGCAATTATTTAATTCGTGTATGTATACAGGGATTTTTCTTTTGCTCAGATAGTAAAAAGTTCAGCTTCCACCATGTGCGCGGTATGTCGTCTGACAATTTACAGCGTCCGAATTCCAGTGTGCACAATAAGAATGCATTTGTAATTTTTCCTTTTTATCGAATCCACAATAGATTGGTGTCCAATTGTCGGGAATTCCTTACCTTATCCATAATTACAAAAGTTTTTTCGACCACTTGAATAGAGTTGATTCGAAATTCAACGGTATGGGGACTTGTGTTAGCTCATTTGTGGAAATTGTCATGTGGCCCTAAACTGGGAAATCTGTCATATTTCACTTCTTTATAAATTTTTCCAGTAAAGGAAATATTTTCAAAATGGCTATTAAATTGTGTGCAATTATTTGATATGTCTATGTTTACAGGGATTTTTCATTTGCTCAGATAGTAAAAAGTACAGCTTTCACCATGTTCGCGGCATGACGTCTGACAATTTACAGCGTCCGAATTCCAGTGTGCACAATAAGACTGCATTTCTACTTTTTCCTTTTTATAGAATCTACAAAATATTGGTGTCAAATTGTCGAAAATTTCTTGCCTTATCCATAATTACAAAAGTTTGTTCGACACCTTAATTAGAGTCGAGTCGAAATTCAACGGTATGGGGACTTGTGTTAGCTCATTTGCGGAAATTTTCATGCGGACCTCAACTGAGTAATCAGTCATAATTCACTTTTTTATAACTTTTTTCCAGTAAAAGAAATATTTTCAAAATGGGTGTCAAATTGTGAGCAATTATTTGATTTGTCTATGTATACAGGGATTTTTGTTTTGCTCAGATAGTAAAATGTACAGCTTTCACCATGTGCGCGGTATTACGTTTGACAATATACAGCGTCCGAATTCCAGTGTGAACAATAAGAATGCATTTGTAATTTTTCCTTTTTATAGAATCCACAAAATATTGCTGTCCAATTGTCGGGAATTTCTTGCCTTATCCATAATTACAAAAGTTTGTTCGACATCTTCAATAGAGTCGAGTCGAAATTCAACGGTATGGGGACTTGTGTTAGCTCATTTGCGGAAATTGTCATGCGGCCCTAAACTGTGAAATCAGTGATATTTCACTTGCTTATAACTTTTTCCCAGTAAAAGAAATATTTTCAAAATGGGTATCAAATTGTGTGCAATTATTTGATATGTCTATGTTTACAGGGATTTTTCATTTGCTCAGATAGTAAAAAGTACAGCTTTCACCATGTATGCGGCATGACGTCTGACAATTTACAACGTCCGAATTCCAGTGTGCACAATAAGACTGCATTTCTACTTTTTCCTTTTTATAGAATCCACAAAATATTGGTGTCAAATTGTCGAGATTTACTTGCCTTATCCATAATTACAAAAGTTTTTTCGACACGTTGAATAGAGTCGAGGCGAAATTAAACGGTATGGGCACTTGTGTTAGCTCATTTGCGGAAATTGTCATGCGGCCCTAAACTGGGAAATCAGTGATATTTCACTTGTTTATAACTTTTTTCCAGCAAAAGAAATATTTTCAAAATGGGTATCAAATTGTGTGAAATTATTTGATTTATCTATGTTTGCAGGGATGGTTAATTTGGTCAGATAGTAAAAAGTACAGCTTTCACTATCTGCGCGGTATGTCGTCTGACAATTTACTGCGTCCGAATTCCAGCGTGCACAATAAGACTGCATTTGTAATTTTTCCTTTTTATAGAATCCACAAAATATTGCTGTCCAATTGTCGGGAATTTCTTGCCTTATCCATAATTACAAAAGTTTGTTCGACACCTTCAATAGAGTCGAGGCAAAATTCAACGGTATGGGGACTAGTGTTAGCTCATTTGCGGAAATTTTCATGCGGACGTAAACTGGGTAATCAGTCATAATTCAGTTTTTTATAACTTTTTTCCAGTAAAAGAAATATTTTCAAAATGGGTATCAAATTGTGTGCAATTATTTGATTCGTCTATGTATACATGGATTTTTCTTTTGCTCAGATAGTAAAAAGTACAGCTTTCACCATGTGCGCGGTATGTCGTCTGACAATTTACAGCGTCCGAATTCCAGTGTGCACAATAAGACTGCATTTCTACTTTTTCCTTTTTATAGAATCCACAAAATATTGGTGTCAAATTGTCGAGAATTACTTGCCTTATCCATAATTACAAAAGTTTTTTCGACACGTTGAATAGAGTCGAGGCGAAATTAAACGGTATGGGGACTTGTGTTAGCTCATTTGCGGAAATTGTCATGCGGCCCTAAACTGGGAAATCAGTGATATTTCACTTGTTTGTAACTTTTTTCCCGTAAAAGAAATATTTTCAAAATGGGTATCAAATTGTGTGAAATTATTTGATTTGTCTATGTTTACAGGGATTTTTCATTTGCTCAGATAGTAAAAAGTACAGTTTCACCATGTGCGCGGTATCTCGTCTGACAATTTACAGCGTCCGAATTCCAGTGTGCACAATAAGACTGCATTTGTAATTTTTCCTTTTTATCGAATCCACAATATATTGGTGTCCAATTGTCGGGAATTCCTTACCTTATCCATAATTACAAAAGTTTTTTCGACACCTTGACTAGAGTCGTTTCGAAATTCAACGGTATGGGGACTTGTGTTAGCTCATTTGCGGAAATTGTCATGCGGCCCTAAACTGGGAAATCAGTCATATTTCACTTGTTTATAACTTTTTTCCAGTAAAAGAAATATTTTCAAAATGGGTATCAAATTGTGTGAAATTATTTGATTTATCTATGTTTACAGGGATGTTTTATTTGGTCATATAGTAAAAAGTACAGCTTTCACCATGTGCGCGGCATGACGTCTGACAATTTAAAGCGTCCGAATTCCAGTGTGCACAATAAGACTGCATTTCTAATTTTTCCTTTTTATAGAATCCACAAAATATTGGTGTCAAATTGTCGTGAATTTCTTGCCTTATCCATAATTACAAAACTTTTTTCGACACCTTGATTAGAGTTGGGTCGAAATTCAACGGTATGGGGACTTGTGTTAGCTCATTTCTGGAAATTGTCATGCGGCCCTAAACTGGGAAATCAGTGATATTTCACTTGTTTATAACTTTTTTCCAGTAAAAGAAATATTTTCACAATGGGTATCAAATTGTGTGCAATTATTTGATTTATCTATGTTTACAGGGATGTTTCATTTGGTCAGATAGTAAAAAGTACAGCTTTCACTATGTGCGCGGTATGTCGTCTGACAATTTACAGCGTCCGAATTCCAGTGTGCACAATAAGACTGCATTTGTAATTTTTCCTTTTTATAGAATCCACAAAATATTGGTATCAAATTGTCGAGAATTTCTTGCCTTATCCATGATTACAAAAGTTTGTTCGACACCTTGAATAGAGTCGAGGCAAAATTCAACGGTATGGGGACTAGTGTTAGCTCATTTGCGGAAATTTTCATGCGGACCTAAACTGGGTAATCAGTCATAATTCACTTTTTTATAACTTTTTTCCAGTAAAAGAAATATTTTCAAAATGGGTATCAAATTGTGTGCAATTATTTGATTTTCTGTGTATACAGGAATTTTTCTTTTGCTCAGATAGTAAAAAGTACACCTTTCACCATATGCGCGGTATGTCGTCTGACAATATACAGCGTCCGAATTCCAGTGTTAACAATAAGAATGCATTTGTAATTTTTCCTTTTTATAGAATCCACAAAATATTGCTGTCCAATTGTCGGGAATTTCTTGCCTTATCCATAATTACAAAAGTTTTTTCGACACAATATAGTCGATTCGAAATTCAACGGTATGGGGACTTGTGTTAGCTCATTTGTGAAAATTTTCATGCGGCCCTAAACTGGGAAATCAGTCATATTTCACTTGTTTATAACTTTTTTCCAGTAAAAGAAATATTTTCAAAATGGGTATCAAATTGTGTGCAATTATTAGATATGTCTATGTTTACAGGGATTTTTCATTTGCTCAGATAGTAAAAAGTACAGCTTTCACCATGTGCGCGGCATGACGTCTGACAATTTACAGCGTCCGAATTCCAGTATGCACAATAAGACTGCATTTCTACTTTTTCCATTTTATAGAATCCACAAAATATTGGTGTCAAATTGTCGAGAATTTCTTGCCTTATCCATAATTACAAAAGTTTTTTCGACACGTTGAATAGAGTTGAGGCGTAATTTAACGGTATGGGGACTTGTGTTAGCTCATTTGCGGAAATTGTCATGCGGCCGTAAACTGGGAAATCAGTGATATTGCACTTGTTTATAACTTTTTTCCAGTAACAGAAATGTTTTCAAAATGGGTATCAAATTGTGTGAAATTATTTGATTTATCTATGTTTACAGGGATGTTTCATTTGGTCAGATAGTAAAAAGTACAGCTTTCACTATGTGCGCGGTATGTCGTCTGAAAATTTACAGCGTCCGAATTCCAGTGTTCACAATAAGACTGCATTTGTAATTTTTCCTTTTTATAGAATCCACAAAATATTGGTGTCAAATTGTCGAGAATTTCGTGCCTTATCCATAATTACAAAAGTTTGTTCGACACCTTTAATAGAGTCGAGGCAAAATTCAACGGTATGGGGAGTAGTGTTAGCTCATTTGCGGAAATTGTTATGCGGCCCTAAACTGGGAAATCAGTCATATTTCACTTGTTTATAACTTTTTTCCAGTAACAGAAATATTTTCAAAATGGGTATCAAATTGTGTGCAATTATTTGATTTGTCTATGTATACAGGGATTTTTCTTTTGCTCAGATAGTAAAAAGTACAGCTTTCACGATGTGCGCGGTATGTCGTCTGACAATTTACAGCGTCCGAATTCCAATGTGCACAATAAGACCGCATTTGTAATTTTTCCTTTTCAAAAATCCACAAAATATTGGTGTCAAATTGTCGGAATTTCTTGCCTTATCCATAATTACAAAAGTTTGTTCGACACCTTGAATAGAGTCGAGGCAAAATTCAACAGTATGGGGACTAGTGTTAGCTCATTTGCGGAAATTTTCGTGCGGACCTAAACTGGGTAATCAGTCATAATTCACGTTTTTATAACTTTTTTCCAGTAAAAGAAATTATTTCAAAATGGATATCAAATTGTGTGCAATTATTTGATTTGTCTATGTATACAGGGATTTTTCTTTTGCTCAGATAGTAAAAAGTACAGCTTTCACGATGTGCGCGGTATGTCGTCTGACAATATACAGCGTCCGAATTCCAGTGTGCACAATAAGAATGCATTTGTAATTTTTCCTTTTTATAGAATCCACAAAATATTGCTGTCCAATTGTCGGGAATATCTTGCCTTATCCATAATTACAAAAGTTTGTTGGACACCTTGAATAGAGTCGAGGCAAAATTCAACGGTATGGCGACTAGTGTTAGCTCATTTGCGGAAATTTTCATGCTGACCTAAACTGGGTAATCAGTCATAATTCACTTTTTTATAACTTTTTTCCAGTAAAAGAAATATTTTCAAAATGAGTATCAAATTGTGTGCAATTATTTGATTTGTCTATGTATACAGGGATTTTTCTTTTGCTCAGATAGTAAAAAGTACAGCTTTCACCATGTGCGCGGCATGACGTCTGACAATTTAAAGCGTCCGAATTCCAGTGTGCACAATAAGACTGCATTTCTAATTTTTCCTTTTTATAGAATCCACAAAATATTGGTGTCAAATTGTCGTGAATTTCTTGCCTTATCCATAATTACAAAACTTTTTTCGACACCTTGATTAGAGTTGGGTCGAAATTCAACGGTATGGGGACTTGTGTTAGCTCATTTCTGGAAATTGTCATGCGGCCCTAAACTGGGAAATCAGTGATATTTCACTTGTTTATAACTTTTTTCCAGTAAAAGAAATATTTTCACAATGGGTATCAAATTGTGTGCAATTATTTGATTTATCTATGTTTACAGGGATGTTTCATTTGGTCAGATAGTAAAAAGTACAGCTTTCACTATGTGCGCGGTATGTCGTCTGACAATTTACAGCGTCCGAATTCCAGTGTGCACAATAAGACTGCATTTGTAATTTTTCCTTTTTATAGAATCCACAAAATATTGGTGTCAAATTGTCGGAATTTCTTGCCTTATCCATAATTACAAAAGTTTGTTCGACACCTTGAATAGAGTCGAGGCAAAATTCAACAGTATGGGGACTAGTGTTAGCTCATTTGCGGAAATTTTCGTGCGGACCTAAACTGGGTAATCAGTCATAATTCACGTTTTTATAACTTTTTTCCAGTAAAAGAAATTATTTCAAAATGGATATCAAATTGTGTGCAATTATTTGATTTGTCTATGTATACAGGGATTTTTCTTTCGCTCAGATAGTAAAAAGTACAGCTTTCACGATGTGCGCGGTATGTCGTCTGACAATATACAGCGTCCGAATTCCAGTGTGCACAATAAGAATGCATTTGTAATTTTTCCTTTTTATAGAATCCACAAAATATTGCTGTCCAATTGTCGGGAATATCTTGCCTTATCCATAATTACAAAAGTTTGTTGGACACCTTGAATAGAGTCGAGGCAAAATTCAACGGTATGGCGACTAGTGTTAGCTCATTTGCGGAAATTTTCATGCTGACCTAAACTGGGTAATCAGTCATAATTCACTTTTTTATAACTTTTTTCCAGTAAAAGAAATATTTTCAAAATGAGTATCAAATTGTGTGCAATTATTTGATTTGTCTATGTATACAGGGATTTTTCTTTTGCTCAGATAGTAAAAAGTACAGCTTTCACCATGTGCGCGGTATGTCGTCTGACAATATACAGCGTCCGAATTCCAGTGTGCACAATAAGAATGCATTTGTAATTTTTCCTTTTAATAGAATCCACAAAATATTGCTGTCCAATTGTCGGGAATTTCTTGCCTTATCCATAATTACAAAAGTTTTTTCGACACCTTGATTAGAGTCGGGTCGAAATTCAACGGTATGGGGACTTGTGTTAGCTCATTTGCGGTAATTGTCATGCGGCCCTAAACTGGGAAATCAGTGATAATTCACATGTTTTTAACTTTTTTCCAGTAAAAGAAATATTTTCAAAATGGGTATCAAATTGTGTGCAATTATTTGATATGTCTATGTTTACAGGGATTTTTCATTTGCTCAGATAGTAAAAAGTACAGCTTTCACCATGTGCGCGGCATGACGTCTGATAATTTACAGCGACCGAATTCCAGAGTGCACAATAAGACTGCATTTCTACTTTTTCATTTTTATAGAATCCACAAAATATTGGTGTCAAATTGTCGAAAATTACTTGCCTTATCCATAATTACAAAAGTTTTTTCGACACGTTGAATAGAGTCGAGGCGAAATTAAACGGTATGGGGACTTGTGTTAGCTCATTTGCGGAAATTGTCATGCGGCCCTAAACTGGGAAATCAGTGATATTTCACTTGTTTATAAATTTTTTCCAGTAAAAGAAATATTTTCAAAATGGGTATCAAATTGTGTGAAATTATTTGATTTGTCTATGTTTACATGGATTTTTCATTTGCTCAGATAGTAAAAAGTACAGCTTTCACCATGTGCGCGGTATCTCGTCTGACAATTTACAGCGTCCGAATTCCAGTGTGCACAATAAGACTGCATTTGTAATTTTTCCTTTTTATCGAATCCACAATATATTGGTGTCCAATTGTCGGGAATTCCTTACCTTATCCATAATTACAAAAGTTTTTTCGACACCTTGAATAGCGTCGTTTCGAAATTCAACGGTATGGGGACATGTGTTAGCTCATTTGCGGAAATTGTCATGCGGCCCTAAACTGGGAAATCTGTCATATTTCAATTCTTTATAACTTTTTTCCAGTAAAAGAAATATTTTCAAAATGGGTATCATATTGTGTGCAATTATTTGATATGTCTATGTTTACAGGGATTTTTCATTTGCTCAGATAGTAAAAAGTACAGCTTTCACCATGTGCGCGGCATGACGTCTGACAATTTACAGCGTCCGAATTCCAGTGTGAACAATAAGACTGCATTTGTAATTTTTCCTTTTTATAGAATCCACAAAATATTGGTGTCAAATTGTCTAGAATTTCTTGCCTTATCCATAATTACAAAAGTTTGTTCGACACGTTGAATAGAGTCGAGGCAAAATTCAACGGTATGGGGAGTAGTGTTAGATCATTTGCGGAAATTGTCATGCGGCCCTAAACTGGGAAATCAGTGATATTTTACTTGTTTATAACTTTTTTCCAGTAAAAGAAATATTTTCAAAATGGGTATCAAATTGTGTGAAATTATTTGATTTGTCTATGTTTACAGGGATTTTTCATTTGCTCAGATAGTAAAAAGTACAGCTTTCACCATGTGCGCGGTATGTCGTCTGACAATTTACAGCGTCCGAATTCCAGTGTGCACAATAAGACTGCATTTGTAATTCTTCCTTTTTATCGAATCCACAATATATTGGTGTCAAATTGTCGGGATTTTCTTGCCTTATCCATAATTACAAAAGTTTTTTCGACACGCTGAATAGAGTTTAGGCGAAATTTAACGGTATGTGGACTTGCGTTAGCTCATTTGCGGAAATTGTCATGCGGCCCTAAACTGGGAAATCAGTCATATTTCACTTGTTTGTAACTTGTTTCCAGTAAAAGAAATATTTTCAAAATGGGTATCAAATTGTGTGAAATTATTTGATTTATCTATGTTTACAGGGATGTTTCATTGGGTCAGATAGTAAAAAGTATAGCTTTCACTATGTGCGCGGTATGTCGTCTGACAATTTACAGCGTCAGAATTCCAGTGTGCACAATAAGACTGCATTTGTAATTTTTCCTTTTTATAGAATCCACAAAATATTGGTGTCAAATTGTCGGGAATTTCTTGCCTTATCCATAATTACAAAAGTTTGTTCGACACCTTGAATAGAGTCGAGGCAAAATTCAACGGTATGGGGACTAGTGTTAGCTCATTTGCGGAAATTTTCATGCGGACCTAAACTGGGTAATCTGTCATAATTCACTTTTTTATAACTTTTTTCCAGTAAAAGAAATATTTTCAAAATGGGCATCAAATTGTGTGCAATTATTTGATTTGTCTATGTATACAGGGATTTTTCTTTTGCTCAGATAGTAAAAAGTACAGCTTTCACCATGTGCGCGGTATGTCGTCTGACAATTTACAGCGTCCGAATTCCAGTGTGCACAATAAGACTGCATTTGTAATTTTTCCTTTTTATCGAATCCACAATATATTTGTGTCAAATTGTCGGGAATTTCTTGCCTTATCCATAATTACAAAACTTTTTTGGACACCTTGATTAGAGTCGAGTCGAAATTCAACGGTATGGGGACTTGTGTTAGCTCATTTGCGGAAATTGTCATGCGGCCCTAAACTGGGAAATCAGTGATATTTTACTTGTTTATAACTTTTTTCCAGTAAAAGAAATATTTTCAAAATGGGTATCAAATTGTGTGAAATTATTTGATTTGTCTATGTTTACAGGGATTTTTCATTTGCTCAGATAGTAAAAAGTACAGCTTTCACCATGTGCGCGGTATGTCGTCTGACAATTTACAGCGTCCGAATTCCAGTGTGCACAATAAGACTGCATTTGTAATTATTCCTTTTTATCGAATCCACAATATATTGGTGTCAAATTGTCGGGATTTTCTTGCCTTATCCATAATTACAAAAGTTTTTTCGACACGCTGAATAGAGTTTAGGCGAAATTTAACGGTATGGGGACTTGCGTTAGCTCATTTGCGGAAATTGTCATGCGGCCCTAAACTGGGAAATCAGTCATATTTCACTTGTTTATAACTTTTTTCCAGTAAAAGAAATATTTTCAAAATGGGTATCAAATTGTGTGAAATTATTTCATTTATCTATGTTTACAGGGATGTTTCATTGGGTCAGATAGTAAAAAGTATAGCTTTCACTATGTGCGCGGTATGTCGTCTGACAATTTACAGCGTCCGAATTCCAATGTGCACAATAAGACCGCATTTGTAATTTTTCCTTTTCAAAAATCCACAAAATATTGGTGTCAAATTGTCGGGAATTTCTTGCCTTATCCATAATTACAAAAGTTTGTTCGACACCTTGAATAGAGTCGAGGCAAAATTCAACGGTATGGGGACTAGTGTTAGCTCATTTGCGGAAATTTTCATGGGGACCTAAACTGGGTAATCAGACATAATTCACGTTTTTATAACTTTTTTCCAGTAAAAGAAATATTTTCAAAATGGGTATCAAAATTTTTGCAATTATTAGATTTGTCTATTTATACAGGGATTTTTCTTTTGCTCAGATAGAAAAAAGTACAGCTTTCACGATGTGCGCGGTATGTCGTCTGACAATATACAGCGTCCGAATTCCAGTGTGCACAATAAGAATGCATTTGTAATTTTTCCTTTTTATAGAATCCACAAAATATTGCTGTTCAATTGTCGGGAATTTCTTGCCTTATCCATAATTACAAAAGTTTGTTGGACACCTTGAATAGAGTCGAGGCAAAATTCAACGGTATGGCGACTAGTGTTAGCTCATTTGCGGAAATTTTCATGCTGACCTAAACTGGGTAATCAGTCATAATTCACTTTTTTATAACTTTTTTCCAGTAAAAGAAATATTTTCAAAATGAGTATCAAATTGTGTGCAATTATTTGATTTGTCTATGTATACAGGGATTTTTCTTTTGCTCAGATAGTAAAAAGTACAGCTTTCACCATGTGCGCGGTATGTCGTCTGACAATATACAGCGTCCGAATTCCAGTGTGCACAATAAGAATGCATTTGTAATTTTTCCTTTTTATAGAATCCACAAAATATTGCTGTCCAATTGTCGGGAATTTCTTGCCTTATCCATAATTACAAAAGTTTTTTCGACACATTGATTAGAGTCGGGTCGAAATTCAACGGTATGGGGACTTGTGTTAGCTCATTTGCGATAATTGTCATGCGGCCCTAAACTGGGAAATCAGTGATAATTCACATGTTTTTAACTTTTTTCCAGTAAAAGAAATATTTTCAAAATGGGTATCAAATTGTGTGCAATTATTTGATATGTCTATGTTTACAGGGATTTTTCATTTGCTCAGATAGTAAAAAGTACAGCTTTCACCATGTGCGCGGCATGACGTCTGACAATTTACAGCGACCGAATTCCAGAGTGCACAATAAGACTGCATTTCTACTTTTTCATTTTTATAGAATCCACAAAATATTGGTGTCAAATTGTCGAGAATTACTTGCCTTATCCATAATTACAAAAGTTTTTTCGACACGTTGAATAGAGTCGAGGCGAAATTAAACGGTATGGGGACTTGTGTTAGCTCATTTGCGGAAATTGTCATGCGGCCCTAAACTGGGAAATCAGTGATATTTCACTTGTTTATAACTTTTTTCCAGTAAAAGAAATATTTTCAAAATGGGCATCAAATTGTGTGCAATTATTTGATTTGTCTATGTATACAGGGATTTTTCTTTTGCTCAGATAGTAAAAAGTACAGCTTTCACCATGTGCGCGGTATGTCGTCTGACAATTTACAGCGTCCGAATTCCAGTGTGCACAATAAGACTGCATTTGTAATTTTTCCTTTTTATCGAATCCACAATATATTTGTGTCAAATTGTCGGGAATTTCTTGCCTTATCCATAATTACAAAACTTTTTTGGACACCTTGATTAGAGTCGAGTCGAAATTCAACGGTATGGGGACTTGTGTTAGCTCATTTGCGGAAATTGTCATGCGGCCCTAAACTGGGAAATCAGTGATATTTTACTTGTTTATAACTTTTTTCCAGTAAAAGAAATATTTTCAAAATGGGTATCAAATTGTGTGAAATTATTTGATTTGTCTATGTTTACAGGGATTTTTCATTTGCTCAGATAGTAAAAAGTACAGCTTTCACCATGTGCGCGGTATGTCGTCTGACAATTTACAGCGTCCGAATTCCAGTGTGCACAATAAGACTGCATTTGTAATTATTCCTTTTTATCGAATCCACAATATATTGGTGTCAAATTGTCGGGATTTTCTTGCCTTATCCATAATTACAAAAGTTTTTTCGACACGCTGAATAGAGTTTAGGCGAAATTTAACGGTATGGGGACTTGCGTTAGCTCATTTGCGGAAATTGTCATGCGGCCCTAAACTGGGAAATCAGTCATATTTCACTTGTTTATAACTTTTTTCCAGTAAAAGAAATATTTTCAAAATGGGTATCAAATTGTGTGAAATTATTTCATTTATCTATGTTTACAGGGATGTTTCATTGGGTCAGATAGTAAAAAGTATAGCTTTCACTATGTGCGCGGTATGTCGTCTGACAATTTACAGCGTCCGAATTCCAATGTGCACAATAAGACCGCATTTGTAATTTTTCCTTTTCAAAAATCCACAAAATATTGGTGTCAAATTGTCGGGAATTTCTTGCCTTATCCATAATTACAAAAGTTTGTTCGACACCTTGAATAGAGTCGAGGCAAAATTCAACGGTATGGGGACTAGTGTTAGCTCATTTGCGGAAATTTTCATGGGGACCTAAACTGGGTAATCAGACATAATTCACGTTTTTATAACTTTTTTCCAGTAAAAGAAATATTTTCAAAATGGGTATCAAAATTTTTGCAATTATTAGATTTGTCTATTTATACAGGGATTTTTCTTTTGCTCAGATAGAAAAAAGTACAGCTTTCACGATGTGCGCGGTATGTCGTCTGACAATATACAGCGTCCGAATTCCAGTGTGCACAATAAGAATGCATTTGTAATTTTTCCTTTTTATAGAATCCACAAAATATTGCTGTCCAATTGTCGGGAATTTCTTGCCTTATCCATAATTACAAAAGTTTGTTGGACACCTTGAATAGAGTCGAGGCAAAATTCAACGGTATGGCGACTAGTGTTAGCTCATTTGCGGAAATTTTCATGCTGACCTAAACTGGGTAATCAGTCATAATTCACTTTTTTATAACTTTTTTCCAGTAAAAGAAATATTTTCAAAATGAGTATCAAATTGTGTGCAATTATTTGATTTGTCTATGTATACAGGGATTTTTCTTTTGCTCAGATAGTAAAAAGTACAGCTTTCACCATGTGCGCGGTATGTCGTCTGACAATATACAGCGTCCGAATTCCAGTGTGCACAATAAGAATGCATTTGTAATTTTTCCTTTTTATAGAATCCACAAAATATTGCTGTCCAATTGTCGGGAATTTCTTGCCTTATCCATAATTACAAAAGTTTTTTCGACACCTTGATTAGAGTCGGGTCGAAATTCAACGGTATGGGGACTTGTGTTAGCTCATTTGCGATAATTGTCATGCGGCCCTAAACTGGGAAATCAGTGATAATTCACATGTTTTTAACTTTTTTCCAGTAAAAGAAATATTTTCAAAATGGGTATCAAATTGTGTGCAATTATTTGATATGTCTATGTTTACAGGGATTTTTCATTTGCTCAGATAGTAAAAAGTACAGCTTTCACCATGTGCGCGGCATGACGTCTGACAATTTACAGCGACCGAATTCCAGAGTGCACAATAAGACTGCATTTCTACTTTTTCATTTTTATAGAATCCACAAAATATTGGTGTCAAATTGTCGAGAATTACTTGCCTTATCCATAATTACAAAAGTTTTTTCGACACGTTGAATAGAGTCGAGGCGAAATTAAACGGTATGGGGACTTGTGTTAGCTCATTTGCGGAAATTGTCATGCGGCCCTAAACTGGGAAATCAGTGATATTTCACTTGTTTATAACTTTTTTCCAGTAAAAGAAATATTTTCAAAATGGGCATCAAATTGTGTGCAATTATTTGCTTTGTCGATGTATACAGGGATTTTTCTTTTGCTCAGATAGTAAAAAGTACAGCTTTCACCATGTGCGCGGTATGTCGTCTGACAATTTACAGCGTCCGAATTCCAGTGTGCACAATAAGACTGCATTTGTAATTTTTCCTTTTTATCGAATCCACAATATATTTGTGTCAAATTGTCGGGAATTTCTTGCCTTATCCATAATTACAAAACTTTTTTGGACACCTTGATTAGAGTCGAGTCGAAATTCAACGGTATGGGGACTTGTGTTAGCTCATTTGCGGAAATTGTCATGCGGCCCTAAACTGGGAAATCAGTGATATTTTACTTGTTTATAACTTTTTTCCAGTAAAAGAAATATTTTCAAAATGGGTATCAAATTGTGTGAAATTATTTGATTTGTCTATGTTTACAGGGATTTTTCATTTGCTCAGATAGTAAAAAGTACAGCTTTCACCATGTGCGCGGTATGTCGTCTGACAATTTACAGCGTCCGAATTCCAGTGTGCACAATAAGACTGCATTTGTAATTATTCCTTTTTATCGAATCCACAATATATTGGTGTCAAATTGTCGGGATTTTCTTGCCTTATCCATAATTACAAAAGTTTTTTCGACACGCTGAATAGAGTTTAGGCGAAATTTAACGGTATGGGGACTTGCGTTAGCTCATTTGCGGAAATTGTCATGCGGCCCTAAACTGGGAAATCAGTCATATTTCACTTGTTTATAACTTTTTTCCAGTAAAAGAAATATTTTCAAAATGGGTATCAAATTGTGTGAAATTATTTCATTTATCTATGTTTACAGGGATGTTTCATTGGGTCAGATAGTAAAAAGTATAGCTTTCACTATGTGCGCGGTATGTCGTCTGACAATTTACAGCGTCCGAATTCCAATGTGCACAATAAGACCGCATTTGTAATTTTTCCTTTTCAAAAATCCACAAAATATTGGTGTCAAATTGTCGGGAATTTCTTGCCTTATCCATAATTACAAAAGTTTGTTCGACACCTTGAATAGAGTCGAGGCAAAATTCAACGGTATGGGGACTAGTGTTAGCTCATTTGCGGAAATTTTCATGGGGACCTAAACTGGGTAATCAGACATAATTCACGTTTTTATAACTTTTTTCCAGTAAAAGAAATATTTTCAAAATGGGTATCAAAATTTTTGCAATTATTAGATTTGTCTATTTATACAGGGATTTTTCTTTTGCTCAGATAGAAAAAAGTACAGCTTTCACGATGTGCGCGGTATGTCGTCTGACAATATACAGCGTCCGAATTCCAGTGTGCACAATAAGAATGCATTTGTAATTTTTCCTTTTTATAGAATCCACAAAATATTGCTGTCCAATTGTCGGGAATTTCTTGCCTTATCCATAATTACAAAAGTTTGTTGGACACCTTGAATAGAGTCGAGGCAAAATTCAACGGTATGGCGACTAGTGTTAGCTCATTTGCGGAAATTTTCATGCTGACCTAAACTGGGTAATCAGTCATAATTCACTTTTTTATAACTTTTTTCCAGTAAAAGAAATATTTTCAAAATGAGTATCAAATTGTGTGCAATTATTTGATTTGTCTATGTATACAGGGATTTTTCTTTTGCTCAGATAGTAAAAAGTACAGCTTTCACCATGTGCGCGGTATGTCGTCTGACAATATACAGCGTCCGAATTCCAGTGTGCACAATAAGAATGCATTTGTAATTTTTCCTTTTTATAGAATCCACAAAATATTGCTGTCCAATTGTCGGGAATTTCTTGCCTTATCCATAATTACAAAAGTTTTTTCGACACCTTGATTAGAGTCGGGTCGAAATTCAACGGTATGGGGACTTGTGTTAGCTCATTTGCGATAATTGTCATGCGGCCCTAAACTGGGAAATCAGTGATAATTCACATGTTTTTAACTTTTTTCCAGTAAAAGAAATATTTTCAAAATGGGTATCAAATTGTGTGCAATTATTTGATATGTCTATGTTTACAGGGATTTTTCATTTGCTCAGATAGTAAAAAGTACAGCTTTCACCATGTGCGCGGCATGACGTCTGACAATTTACAGCGACCGAATTCCAGAGTGCACAATAAGACTGCATTTCTACTTTTTCATTTTTATAGAATCCACAAAATATTGGTGTCAAATTGTCGAGAATTACTTGCCTTATCCATAATTACAAAAGTTTTTTCGACACGTTGAATAGAGTCGAGGCGAAATTAAACGGTATGGGGACTTGTGTTAGCTCATTTGCGGAAATTGTCATGCGGCCCTAAACTGGGAAATCTGTCATATTTCAATTCTTTATAACTTTTTTCCAGTAAAAGAAATATTTTCAAAATGGGTATCAAATTGTGTGCAATTATTTGATATGTCTATGTTTACAGGGATTTTTCATTTGCTCAGATAGTAAAAAGTACAGCTTTCACCATGTGCGCGGCATGACGTCTGACAATTTACAGCGTCCGAATTCCAGTGTGCACAATAAGACTGCATTTGTAATTTTTCCTTTTTATAGAATCCACAAAATATTGGTGTCAAATTGTCTAGAATTTCTTGCCTTATCCATAATTACAAAAGTTTGTTCGACACGTTGAACAGAGTCGAGGCAAAATTCAACGGTATGGGGAGTAGTGTTAGATCATTTGCGGAAATTTTCATGCGGACCTAAACTGGGTAATCAGTCATATTTCACTTTTTTATAACTTTTTTCCAGTAAAAGAAATATTTTCAAAATGGGTATCAAATTGTGTGCAATTATTTGATTCGTCTATGTATACAGGGATTTTTCTTTTGATCAGATAGTAAAAAGTACGGCTTTCACCATGTGCGCAGTATGTCGTCTGACAATTTTTAGCGTCCGAATTCCAGTGTGCACAATAAGACCGCATTTGTAATTTTTCATTTTTATCGTATCCACAATATATTGGTGTCAAATTGTCGGGAATTGCCTTATCCATAATTACAAAAGTTTTTTCGACACCTTGATTAGAGTCGAGTCGAAATTCAACGGTATGGGGACTTGTGTTAGCTCATTTGCGGAAATTGTCATGCGGCCCTAAACTGGGAAATCAGAGATATTTCACTTGTTTATAACTTTTTTCCAGTAAAAGAAATATTTTCAAAATGGGTATCAAATTGTGTGAAATTATTTGATTTGTCTATGTTTACAGGGATTTTTCATTTGCTCAGATAGTAAAAAGTACAGCTTTCACCATGTGCGCGGTATGTCGTCTGACAATTTACAGCGTCCGAATTCCAGTGTGCACAATAAGACTGCATTTGTAATTTTTCCTTTTTATCGAATACACAATATATTGGTGTCCAATTGTCGGGAATTCCTTACCTTATCCATAATTACAAAAGGTTTTTCAACACCTTGAATAGAGTCGATTCGAAATTCAACTGTATGGGGAATTGTGTTAGCTCATTTGCGGAAATTGTCATGCGGCCCTAAACTGGGAAATCAGTCATATTTCAATTGTTTAAAACTTTTTTCCAGTAAAAGAAATATTTTCAAAATGGGTATCAAATTGTGTGCAATTATTTGATATGTCTATGTTTACAGGGATTTTTCATTTGCTCAGATAGTAAAAAGTACAGCTTTCACCATGTGCGCGGCATGACGTCTGACAATTTTCAGCGTCCGAATTCCAGTGTGCACAATAAGACTGCATTTGTAATTTTTCCTTTTTATAGAATCCACAAAATATTGGTGTCAAATTGTCGCGAATTTCTTGCCTTATCCATAATTACAAAAGTTTGTTCGACACATTGAATAGAGTCGAGGCAAAATTCAACGGTATGGGGACTAGTGTTAGCTCATTTGCGTAAATTTTCATGCGGACCTAAACTGGGTAATCTGTCATAATTCACTTTTTTATAACTTTTTTGCAGTGAAAGAAATATTTTCAGAATGGGTATCAAATTGTGTGCAATTATTTGATTCGTCTATGTATACAGGGATTTTTCTTTTGCTCAGATAGTAAAAAGTACAGCTTTCACGATGTGCGCGGTATGTCGTCTGACAATATACAGCGTCCGAATTCCAGTGTGCACAATAAGACTGCATTTGTAATTTTTCCTTTTTATCGAATCCAAAATATATTGTTGTCCAATTGTCGGGAATTCCTTACCTTATCCATAATTACAAAAGTTTTTTCGACACCTTGATTAGAGTCGAGTCGAAATTCAACGGTATGGGGACATGTGTTAGGTCATTTGCGGAAATTGTCATGCGGCACTAAACTGGGAAATCAGTGATATTTCACTTGTTTATAAATTTTTCCAGTTAAAGAAATATTTTCAAAATGGGTATCAAATTGTGTGCAATTATTTGATATGTCTATGTTTACAGGGATTTTTCATTTGCTCAGATAGTAAAAAGTACAGCTTTCACCATGTGCGCGGCATGACGTCTGACAATTTACAGCGTCCGAATTCCATTGTGCACAATAAGACTGCATTTCTACTTTTTCCTTTTTATGGAATCCACAAAATATTGGTGTCAAATTGTCGAAAATTTCTTGCCTTATCCATAATTACAAAAGTTTGTTCGACACCTTGATTAGAGTCGAGTCGAAATTCATCGGTATGG